>CM076899.1:0-1200000 GCA_039519145.1 Kokia cookei | reverse complement strand
ATTTGTACTTGTATTATATTTGCACTACTAAAATTTTCGAAAAATATCTAACTAGATTTAAATTCAGAAAATTTTAAAAATCAATATGAAACTTATTTGAACTTAAAACGATTGAAGCCTAAAATAATTTAAATTTAAAATGACTTAAACATGAAATGATCTGAATAATAAACTTAAAAGTGACGTAACCTAAATTTATTTAAATTTGTAATGACCCGATTTGAAAATTCCTATTATCAAAGTTGAATGACCTGAATCCAAAGCAATATGAACCCAAAACAACCTCAATCAAAAAAATTGAAAATTTTTAAAATTTAAATTGATTTGATTTATAGTGACTCGGCTCAAAATAGACTACACCTACCCGATTAATAAATCTATCGAAATTGCATATCATTGTTCTTTTAGGATGTGTTATTGCCATATGATTTTGTTGTTATTTTTAGTAATGGTTGGATTTTAAATTTTAAATTCTTTTAAGGATTTTTGAATGAGCTGTACGTTTACATGTGAGCAGTGTAAAAATAACAGTGACAATTAAATTAGATATTATAATAATACTGTATCGTGATAAAAAAAAATAAACACATAACACTGGAGACTAAATAAACACTTAAAAAAATATCATGAAGTGCAATCTCATCAACACAAATGATCATTCTATTTATTTCAAAAACTATTTTTTATTTATTTATAGTTAAAAATATTTTTTAAAAATATTCTTGATATATTCCCAACTCGACTTTGGACGGTCTCAAATTCATTACTAAAATTATTATGGAATATATTTAAATATATGCACACATTATACAATAAAAAGTAAGTTTCATGATAGGCCTATATGTGACGAAATAATCAAATCTTCAAAAAGCTAATCTTACAAAAAAATATTTGAAATTTGTTGAAACCCAAATTGATAAATAATTAGGGGTTTTTTTTTATTATAAAACTCAAGCTAGTGATAAACAAAAAAAAAGTAAAAGGTGCATATAATTTTAAATTTACTTATCAAATATTAAACTATTTATTTCTTATATTATGATAGTTCATTTTGACATTAATGTATAGAATGTGTTTTTTTTCTTAATAATAATACATTAATTAATTACAGTTATTCGTGAATCTGGTTGAGCTAGATTCGAATCATGTTTGTGCTTAGTACCAATATTATAAATAGTTATTTAAATTCAGTTCGATCTAAAATATGAGTCTCAAATTTTGTTTAAGTCCAATCATATTTGTAAATGATAGCCACTCATCTATAGTTTTGTTTTCTTTTTTGGTCACTCAATTATAGAAAATTACAAAATGATCACTCAACAATAAAAAATTACAAAATAATTATTCAATTTTTAAATGGATTAAATTTTTTGAAACTAAATTTTTTCACAATTTTTTTAAATTTCGAGCCTGAATTTAAAATGGATTTTTTTTAATATATTTTAGACTAAATCAAATGTTCTTTGCTTTTGATGATTCCCTGTCAATACGTTATAGGGTTGGAGTCTCATGGAGGTAAACTTACTTTAGGAAACAAAATCGACAAAATGCAATGTCAATTTTCAATATTCATGGATTTGTTGCACTAAACTTATATTTAAGAAAATAATTTTGTTTTGTAAAATTAATATTAAATGATAGGGACAAATCAACATTTAGTTCTTAAATTCGGTATTTTTTCACTTTGATCCTTAAATTTTTTTAGTTCACATCAATCTCAAAATTTAGCTACTTTTCTCAATTAATTCTTAAATTTAGATTTCATTAAGGTGTGATGATATGATACTATGAGATTGTGATATGCTATCATCTAAAAAAATTTCTTTCAAAATATATATTTTTTATTTTTGTATTTTCTAAATTTTATATAATTTAAAAACAAAACATGTGATGATGTGTCAAGAGGCTAGGAGGGGGTCACAATCCCCTAAAATGAAAATATTCAATTTTGGCAGTACACGGTAAAATTTTACTTTGGCTTTCAAAAATTGATAAAATTTTGATTTACTTATTTAGAAAGTTATAAATATACAAACTATTAAAATGATAAATTACATTTTAACTCTCATAAAAATATACAACTAAAATTTGCCCTCAAAACAAATCACTTCACCTGTGTTCAAAGTGCCACATCAATATGCTTTAATAAAATTAAAGTTTAGGGATTAAATTATAAACATTTTCTTTTCACATTAGTCTCGAAGTTTAGTAGTATTTCACAAATTGACTCTTAAACTTAGATTATGTTAAAGTGTGATGACATGAGATTATAAGATTGTGTTATATTATCACCTGAAAATTTTTAATCTTTTTAATATTATTTACATTTTGTATAATTTAAAAAAAATAAGTGATGATGTGGTATGCTCTTAAAATGTCACATTATCATACTTCAATGAAATCTAAATTTAAAAATTAAATTAAAGAAATTGTTAAGTTTCAAAAAAAAAAAAAAAAAAAGAGAGACTAAATTGAAAAAATTATCAAATTTATATATTAAATCTTGTTTTTTCCTAAATAAAATATAAAGATATATTTTTATATTAAATTAAACTATCATAACTTGTTTGTATGGTATGGTATTTATGAGTAGACAACCGTATCATTGGGATTTCTCTTTATATCCCTATCTACCAAAGGATGGTTCATTGATAAGTGGATGAGGTGAGTGATGGTGGCACCCAAGGTGCGGTGTCTATCTCACCGGTCCACCATAATGGTTTCTCCAGCTGGTTGTGTCTTTGGCTCATACTTCAAGGTTGTAGGTCCATCACCTTTAATGCATGGGGCATAATAGGGTTTTTATAAACATAATACTGAAATATTAATTCATTATGAAAATTGTACGGGAAATAGATTAAATATTAAAATGGAAATTGTACGGGAAATAGATTAATTGATTAATTATAAAAATGGAGTATCTTTTATAGTATTTTTTAATGTCGCTTGATTGATTGGTTATATAATTTTTTTAAATAAATTTTTGTTGATATTGTCGACTCATTAACAACATCCAACTGAAATGTGATAAAGTAAAACGTTGAGTACTCCCTTTAGATGTGTTGTCGTAAGAAAAAGAACTCAAGGGTCCACCTGAAAGTATAGTAGTACCAAATATATTTTAAGGAATAATTGCATCATAAATCCTTTTTTGTTTATTATTTTTTAAGGTAATTCCTTTTTTTTTAAATAAACCCTTCATTGCTTATTATTTTCTTTTTAAAACCATGTAGTAACTAACGTTTTCATCGGTAAATGTGGAACTTATTTGATTGTTTTTAAACCCTCTCAATTATAATCGTTTGAATCCAGTCCCTCTATTGTAACGACTAGATCAAATTAGTCCTCTTAATTACTAAATCAATTTAATGCTCGCAGTTAAAAACAATAAAATAAGTTCAACATTTATCGATAAAAATATCACTTACTACATGATTTTAAAAAGAAAATAATAAGTAAGGAAGGGTTTATTTTAAAAATGAAAGTACCTTAAAAAGAAAATAATAAGCAAGGAAGGGTTTATGAAACAATTGTCCCCTAAAACATATTTGGTGCTGCCACACTGATAGGCAACACTCTTTAAGTTTTTTTTTTTACAACATCCAATCTAAAAGAGAAAAGTTTCATATTAGGTCCTTGAATATTTTGGTTCATCACACTTTAGTTTGACGCTATCAATGTGTCATGCGACACCAATAAAAAATGTTTTTTTAAATTAAATAGGGTTTTATCGTCAATCAATCAAGAACACATCAGAAAGCACCCCATTTTTGTAATAATTTGTTTCTCATACCATTTTAATAATTAATTAATTTTTAGTATTATTTTTGTAACAAAACCAACATAATATAATTATTAAATTACGATAGATCCGATGCAAGTAAAAATTGAATTATATAACAAATATATTTATTAAAAATTAATATAAAAGTAAAAGAATTTTTTTATTGGAATGGTAAAGTAAAGATCTTGAAAACTATAATATTTTAGATTCAGATCATATTATGCTTATGTATTTTTATTTCTTATGTAAAAAGATGTAAAAAGATAAAAAAAAAAAATTTCTTGAAATAGTATACTTGGGATGCACACGACACTTTCGCGAGACAACTGGTGCTTCGCCAGCAAACTTCCGTCGAGGCACTATTACTTAAGTCTTAAAAAATATTGAGACATCAATGTTAAGTAAACCATTTATATTGATAGGACAATCATCTCTTAACCACATACTTTATAACGTCACATCATTTATCTATTTAAATCTTTTGAAAAGACTAATGAAAAAGACTAATAAACCAACCAAAGGCTGCCACGAGCATCAATCTATGTATTCATATGTATAAGGTCATCCTGCCCTTGTGAGAAGCAATGGCAGTCCATACTTTTCCAATTTCCCTCTTCAGTCTCTTTACTACTCCAATAGGAACACCTAACCCGCAAACTCGCGGCTCTCCACCCGCATGAGTGAACTAACCTTGCATCCACCCCATCCATTCCACCTACAAACTTTTTATATCAATAATTTTATTTCGTAAAATAATAATATTTTAGCTATTATCTAATTAAAGTGGTGTTTACTTAATTCATAACATTAAATTAATCAATGCGATTATGAATTTTCATAACGAATAATAATTAACAAAATCATAATACTTAACACTTTAATTTATTTAATAAAAAAATTGAATTAGCTGAAATTTACTCATCCGAATTGTTGTAATAACTCATATATTAGATTTTAAGGGATTTATGATTTCCTCCATCTAGAACCCTCGCGCGAGACTTTAATCATTCATTTTAAGGGAAATGGGGTATGAAATAATTATGTCAAGTCACTCTCATTGGGAACATGTTATCTATTTAGGGGTTTTCTTTTAAAAATAATTATTTATTATTTATTAAGTTTATACTTATTCTTTTACCAACAGTAAAGCAAAAAAATTTTAATTTATAACAACTTTTCAATGAATTACTAATTCATTGCAAGTTTTTAAGGTGGAGAGTGAAATTAGTGTTGATCTAATGATTAGTTTATTCATCGTTTCAAGTGTGATTTATATTCGAATCGTATTGTTATTAGAGTTTTTTCTCTTTTCTTATAGTTCACAAAAAAAATTAGAAAAATGTTCTAATAAATGGGAATGTCGATTTGACCCACATTCAAAAGTTTCGTTCAAGATGTAATTTTTATGGGTTTGGTTCAGACTTAAAAGGGTTTAAAGGATTAAAAGAGTATTCCAATCAAAGAGAAATGTTTAATTCGAATTCAAGCCAGTTTGAATCGATTCAAATTCAAAAATCCATTGTCTAAGATTTTTATGGGTTTGGATTAGATTTCAAGGGATTAAAGAGTTAGAAAAGTATTCCAATCAATGAGAAATGATTAATTCGAATTTAAGTCAGTTCGATCTGACTCAAATTAAAAAATCTTTTGTCTAAGGTTTGATTTTTTATAGGTTGAGCTTAGCAAGTAAAAAAAATATTTCAACTCATAGACAAATCTAGTTACGTACTTTTTTTTTTTTTGAAAGCTTATAAGTAAAGTACAATCAAAATACAAATACAACTATAAATCCATGCCCGAGCAACCATAAAGTGAAAATCAAACTATTATAGTACAAACAAATTAGAGATTTGAATAATCCAAATTAAAATCGACTAACTGTATTAAAACTCATATATGATAATAGCATATGATGAAACTTGAATACACTACTCATGATAGATCTTGAAGTTAGATCAAAACTTTTACCTTTGTCAACTATACTAGAACTTTATTGATCATTACATTGTGCAATTGTGATCAAATATATTATAGAATGGCCTCACATAACTATTTTTATATAATCATTTTTCTTATTTGTAATAATTTTCCTTCTATTTTGTATGATGAACATTTTTAAGTCAATAAATTTAGGAGTAAAATTTAAGTTATATTTTTTTTTTTGAATTATAAGAGAAGCGTAAAATTCTAACAACAACGTAACTAATGTGACTCGAATTCATGTTACACTTGAAACAATGAACAACCCGATCATCAGGCCAACACATGGGGTTATAAGTTGTATTTTTTTATGAGAGCTAAAATACAATTTCACCATTCTAATAATTTACATCTTTATATCATAGCTTGATTTAAAATTTATAAAATTTTAAAAATAAAAAATAAAAAATTTCGATTTAAAGAGATCGAAAACTCTACTAACCCTTCAATGCTACCTTTAGATGAAGATTAATTCTTTTTAAATTCATAAAAACTCTGTACAATAATATTATTTCTAAAATTTAAACTCCTCCTAGATCTTTTCAATATATTAAAATTTATTAATGGTTTCTCATTCCAATATCCAATAAAATAGCCAAAAGAAGGAAAAGACAGGAAGAAGAAATAAATAAGAACAAATAAGGCAAAAAATGATATTTTTGTCCCAGTTTTGATTATAAAACGACATTATTGGTCTTGTAATGAAATGCCTGTCAAGTATCTTGTTTTCTTTTTGTAAGTATGTGGAAAATTGGGATCAAAATGAAATAATTATGTTTACTTTTTTGGAGATTAAGTGATAGGGTTTGCACATCAACGAATAATAATAATTCTCTGTCCGAGAAAAAATATTACAAGTGGTGCTCAAAATTCGACTTTTTTCCAATGTTTCTTTTCCTGATTTTAAACAGATATTATTAAATTCAAAACTTTATTACAGAATCTAAAATGGATCTTAATGAATAGAAAGTTGACATAACTGGCAACGGGCAACGAAGGAAATTCAAGACGATGCGTAGAGCCATTAAGGTGGCAGTGGTTCGAATCGTAAGTAGTAACTTATTGATTGAATATTTGTTAATTTATATTTTAAAAATACATTAAGTTCGGATTATCATTTGTACTTAAAAAGTGATAATGATTCACACCGTAAAAAGTATCGAAAATCACTAAATTGTGACACATATCACATGCATATAAAAGTTTTCATAGGTCGGGTTGAGTTAAGTTCGGGTCAAGATTAAATATGATGTCAACACACTTTATATTTACTCATGCTCAATTTAATTTGAAATATGAGCTTAAAATTTTTACAAAACTCCCTTATATTTATAAATGGTTAATCCAAATTCATTTTAAATCAGCTCATATAATTTTATTTGAATTTTTTTTAAAATTATATTAATTTTAATGTAATATTTAATTTTTTTATTTATTAAAATTTTATATAGATATCTTAGCAATTTTTTATATATTTACATTATAGTATTAAATATTATTATAGATTTAGTTTTTATGTGTTATAAAATATATAATATATAAAAACAATAAAATATATTATATTATAAATATAAAAAATAAGTTGAGTCAAGTTCAGACTTTCAATATTCAAGTCAAACCATATTAAATGAACATAAATTTTTTGTTAAAATTTATTTTTTTAATTTAATATTTTTATCTTAATTCTCTCAAATTTTAAATAAACTTTTAAGTTTAGACGGATAACTCAACTCATCTACATGCATAATGAGCTGGTCATTTAACTCGATGGGATCACTTTTTGAAGATAAAAAATCTACATATTTTTTAAAAAATAATTATTTAATTTACTATATATTATAATAAAATACTAATTGGGCCTAAATATGACGTGAAAAAGCTAACCAAGCCCACTATCAGCTCTTATTGATACCTCAGCCGGGCCCGCCAATTTCTCCCTCGTTATATTTTTTTCCTTCCATATTTTCTCTTCAAACAAACAGTCTCCAAATAATCCAATTCCTATAAATTCCTCTCTCATTTTCACATAATTGTCAGTGCTAGTAATTTCATCTTCGTGATTCCATGAGTCGTTTCAATTCTAGCCCTTTCGATGAGGATGAGGTGAATCCTTTCTCGGTAAGTTCGTTCTGTACTCACGTTTTTTTTACATATCCGTACCTGATTTTTCCATAAACGGAAAATGCCTTTGATCGTGGATTTGCATTCTTTATTTCCCGTTTCCTTTTTTTTTTTTGCGATGATTTCGTTGATTTGGATCATTGATCAGCTTAAGTATTAGATCTGTTTCATTGCCGATGCCAGTGACGTGGGTTCCGTAATGTAGCTTTAGTAACAATGTTGATTTTGAATTTTTTTTTTTACATTTCTTGAAAAATGAGACGCTATGAATTGAAAGAAACTGAATGTTTATGAGATGTATCTTTTTTAACATAGACAAGATCATTTGAATTTAGGACTGTTTTTTTTTTCTCAAGATTGTCATTTTTTCTGAGATATATAGCTTCTAAGACGATGACAAGTTAATATGAATTTAAAAAACAAGAACAAGAAGATAAATAATCTATGCTTCTTATCATGGTATATGGCTTCTTCTTTTGTTTTTCCCCTGGTGAACACTGTGTAGTGTGTACTTGTTTCCATTAGCTTATACCTTGCTTTCATTGTGAAATATTTATATCTGCTAGTGTTTCTTGCACTGTAATTATTTGACTGTGTCTATTGTCACTTGCTTAATTTTTTTTATCCATGTATGCAATTTTGCATACAAGTTTCTTTTGGTAAAATTCTCTTTCCATTCCTTCTCAATTTTGATATTGAGCAAATTGGTCCATCTCAAAAAAATCATAACAATTTAATCCCTATCAATTTCGAAAGTAAGCAACTAAAGATAACTAATCACAACCTCAATAATTTTTTGTCGAATTTACATAATTTTGATTGATATAATAATAAATTTAGCCATTGATGTTTACATGTTGTGTCAATTTGGTCTTGGTTTAAAAAAAAAAACACAACAAATTTAGCCTCCACATTTAAACAAATGTTGTGGGCTAATTTGTTAAATCAAGATCAAATTAATAGAATGCGTAAACTTTGGGGGTTAAATTTGTTATTGTACCAATCAAAATTTCGTACAATTAACAAAAGACATTAACGTTGTGGTTAATTGTCCTTAGTTGCTCACTTTCAAAATTGAGAGGGATTAAATTGCTCCGATTTTTTAGATAGACCAATTTCCTCAATATCGAAATTGAGAGGGGCTAGAAAAGTTATTTTACCATTGTTTCTCAATATCGAAATTTAGTGACTTGCAAGTGCTAACTATCTTGATTTTGTTGCTTTTAATTAATTGTTTTAAAAAAAATAAGAATCCAGGCACTGCTTCATCAAGGCTTTCACCCCTTCCTCCTGAACCATATGACCGTGGTGCAACAATAGACATTCCTCTTGATTCTGTCAAGGTAATCTTAAAACTTTCTAGATATTCAATTGTCTACGATGCATGGTTCTAAACATTAAGTAAAAGATTCCTTTCTGTCGTTTTTGTCTCATCAATCGTAGAGTTTAAAAGAAAAGGAGAAGGAACTTCAAGAGAGAGAGGCTGAATTGAGAAAGCGAGAACAGGTGATTTCTTGTTGCTTGTTTGTACTTGAGCAAGGTACTTCGGATTCATTATTTGAGGTTTTCGGTGTCAATGTAGATATGTTCTTCCTTTCATATTGCAGTTTCAATTTTATATATTTTCAAAATAATCAAATTACTGGCACCTTGGCATTAAAAATCAAAATTATGTTTTTCAGTATCAAAATTTACTCAACACTTAAATTTATTGCTAATGCTTGTAGAATATATTTGGTTCTGAATTAGTTTCCCTTTAAATTTTGAATTAATGTGAATTTAGAAATCAATCTATGTAAGTTTCGTTTATCATTTGAAAAATACATTTCAAACTAAATTAAGAATTTTGACTCAAATAAAAAAGTCAAAATTTTTAGCTTTTGCTTTCGGTTGAAATTACTTCCATATCTTTATTAAAGAAGTTCAACATATATTGTACTTTACAACAGCATATTTAAAGTAGGAATATTATTTTTTTCAAAAACACTTTTTTGACAACAATAATAAACCGTCAAATTTTTTAAGTGCACTTTTCAATGATACTAGCAATTCCATCTAAAATAAAATTTCCTCATACTAACTGAGTGTTATCTTTAATATTATGCAGGAATTGAAAAGAAAGGAAGATGCAATCGCACGAGGTAGGTTTTTCTTTTGTTTATTATAGATGACTTAACGAGCTTCAGATACCAATATGAGATTGCCATATATTCCTTTGCCTTCCCCTTGGCAGCTGGAATAATCATAGAGGAAAAAAATTGGCCACCATTTTATCCTATTATTCATCATAACATTGCAAAAGAAATACCAATCCACCTACAAAATGTGCAGTATGTTGCTTTCTCAACATTGTTAGGTGAGTTAAGATCAAGGCTTTTTTACTTATTTTTTAAGTGTGTCCCTGTTTGGATTGTGTTATTAGTTCAGTTTCTCTTTCTCTGCAATGTTTATTTCTCTCGTATCTTGAAAATGTCTGAATGCTATATTATTATGGTGCTCTACTTTTGAGTTATAAGTCTGTGAAAAGACCTTTTCAGTTATTATTAATTTTAAAATTGAACAAATTGGTCATTTTGAAAAAAAAAATCAGAATAATTTAATCTTGTCAAGTTCGAAAGTGAATAATTAAGGACAGTTAATCACGACATTAATATTTTTCATCAATTGTACATGATTTTGATTGATATAATTATAAATTTAGCCCTCAAAGTTTACGCATTTTTGTTAATTTGGTTCTAATTTAATAAGTTTATCGCGTAATATCTATGTAAATGTGTAAATGTTGATGCTGAATTTGTTATTGTATCAATCAAAATTATGTACAATAAAAAAGGACGTTAACATCGTGATTAATTATCTTTACTTTCAAAATTAATAAAATTTAAATTGCTTCAATTTTTTTTGAAAGGACTACTTTTGAAAAGGGCTTTTTACCATACAATAATAGTCTCTAAATTTATTTGAACGTCGACAGGTTTGGTTGGGTGTCTTACATGGAACATAATAGCTGTCACTGCCGCCTGGATCAAATGTGAAGGTGGATTTCAAAAGTTATTCATTTTAGTACTTTAAAATTACTGTTCATTTGGTGGTGTTACTCATATTAGGAATATATATTCATTCCAGGTCCAGCAAGTTGGTTTCTTGCCATCATTTATTTATTATCTGGGGTTCCTGGTGCCTATTTTTTGTGGTATCGCCCTCTTTATCGTGCCATGAGGTACTACATTTTGGTTGTTCTATGTTTGTTTTATATTAAAGTTGTATCTATTTACGCTAAAATAACATTATAATAGAACTGAATTTAAACCGTTGTTATATATTTATTTTCCTATTCTCGCACAATATCTCGACCATGCACCACCGAAATTCAGTTTCAACAATGTAGTTGAGTTTGAACTGTTGTTATATAGTTATATTCCTGTTCCTTTACAGGACTGATAGTGCATTAAAGTTCGCATGGTTTTTCATATTTTACATTGTAAGCTAACTGCTTTCTCACTGTAATTTTCTTTTTCTTTTAGTAATCAAAGATATATCGGAAAGCTCCTCATTTCTTACTCTTCTGATCTACCTTGTAGTTGCATATCTTCTTTTGCATCTTTGCTACAATTGCTCCTCCATTTTTTTTCAAGGGAAAGTCTATTGCGTAAGTTTATTTGATTTTATCATATTTTAGTGATAGAGCTTAATGTATAATTAGAGTCAAATTGTATTTTACTCTTTTTATTCAAAAAGTGAGTAAATTAATCTTTGCACTTTAGATTAAAGTGTAAATTGATCATTTGTTAAAAATTTCATCTATTGTTAAAATTGGTTCTTACATATCGACATGAGGTATATGTGGTAATCAGATGTAATTGTCTGATTACTCTATCAACCATGTTAGTTTTTAACAGTAAAAATAATAAAAAATTTAACTTAAAGATTTTAATTTAATTTACGAAGATTAATTTACTCTTTTTTTTTTTTTTTTTGTAAAGAAAATAAATTACAATATAAATCCTAATACAAAGCTTCCACAATACTTTCAGCTTATATTTTTTTGTTTGTGGTAATATTTTACTGATGTCTTGATGGTGTAATTCTTTATACAGAGGCATTTTGCCTGCAATAGATCTTTTCGGCATTGATGCTGCGGTAGGGGTAAGTTTCTTGCCATTACAATGCTATAATTTACTTCACGGGAACATGATTTTACTGTGTATCCTCCTATCGAATTATACAAAAATAATGCTAAATTGTGTTATTAATCACTATATTATGCTTACATTATGAATTTAGTCCTTATACTTTAGTTTGATCAATTTTAATATTTGTATTTTTTAAATGGGTCAATATTTTTTGATACAAATACAATGCCTACTATCCATATGTTGCTCCCTTAAATTGGAGAGAAAAACACGTTGAAGTGCGTTTAAATCCATGTCTTTGATGTTGTAATATAACTAAGGTTCAATCAATTGAAACAATCAATTTTAATTTCTATACTTTTTCAAAATTCCAAATTTCATTATTGACCAAGATTGTAGCTATTAAATCCAATGAAGTCAAATTCTGATATTAGTCTTGTATTATGCGTAAATTATTGATTTAATCTTGGTTGTTTAAATTGATTGTTTTTAGTCTCTATACTTCTTGAATTTTGCAATTTGAATCATAACTCAAAGTATAGCCATTAAATTCAATTTTTAATAGATTATTGAAATAAGATGCTGACATGATATTACAGATATGATAAAATTAATGCTGTATAAAATTTTTGAAATAGAAGAATTTAATTAATGGTCTAATGGTTACAATTTGTGCTTGGACTAAAATTCAAATTTTAAAAAGAATAGAAGCTAAGAATGGCCAAATATACAATTACTAAAATTAAAACTTATGCATAATATAAGGACTAATACTAGAATATGACCTTTGCATGTTTCTCCTTCACCAATCATCACATTTCTGTAAAATGCTTGACATGTTCTTGCTTTCGACTTGCAGATATTATACTTTATCGGCTGTGCATTCTTTTTCGTCGAATCATTGCTCAGTCTGTGGGTTATTCAGGTTAAGAATCCCCCCTTCTTTCATCATCTTTTCCTTTAAAACTACTCCTCTTCTTCGCTTATTCACTCGGTTTTCTCATTCAAATCCCGCAGCGTGTTTACATGTATTTCCGAGGTAGCGGTAAAGCTGCTGAAATTAAGCGCGAGGCTGTAACCAAATCCATGATGGCAGCACTATGATTCCGATTACAGGTTGACTCGAATCTTTTTCCCCTACCATTCGTTCTTTCTTTTTTTCGTTTCTTGCATATATTCATTTTCATTGATATGTTGAACATAATTTTTTCTCAATGCATTAACATTGCTTTTTGTCCATATTTAATGTGTCTATAGACTATATATAGAATCATATATATGCTTGATCTCTGCTTCTCTCCATAGGATTTGTAGAATTGTAGGTTATGTTACACAAATTTTAGAAAAAAAAAAAAAGAGTTGAAAGTTGGGAGTTATGTGATAAATGGTTGAAAAAATTAAATCAATTAAAAATTAATATTTTTATTGATTTGTTTTTTTAAAATATGTTTGATAATTTAAGAATAATAATTTGATATAATTTTTTTCTATAAAAAAGTTTGAAAAATGATAAGTTTTCACTTAATGTAAAAATTTTCAATTTTTTATTTTATTTATTTTAATATTATATTATATTATAAAAACTCAATAATTAAAATTTGATTTTTTAAAATAAAGTGAAATATTTAAAAATTAAGGATAAAATATAATTTTATATAATTTAAAATCTATATTTATCAAATAAAATAATTATATTTTGTAATTAATTTTGATTAAGATTTTAATTTTATCAATTAAATTTAGTATTTAAATTTTCAATATTTAATTTTTTTGAGTTGTAAAATTGAATAAAAATTAATAAGTTGCAAGATATTTTGTATGATGAAACAATAATATATTTGATAATTGAATCTTAAGGTCTAAATATACGCGAAGAAGTGATTAGTTTGTTGATATGGCAAACATGTCATATTTAAATAGATTGAATTTAGCTTAAACAAAATTTATTGAAGACCTAAATTATCATGGTGGTTTGAATCAGTTCTATCAGTTAGTATGTATCGTTTAAATTTTAAATTAGTATCTAATGAGTTATGTTTGTTTTGATCGTTTTTATGCGTATCAGTTCATGTCAGTCAATATTAACTTATAATGATGTGTCTCAGCTTGTATATATTGATATAATATTTTGATATTTTAAAATATTTTTTTTACCTTAATCATTTTTGTGTTTTATAATTACATCAAAATTTCTATAATTATGATAAATAATAAATAGCTAATGAAACATGTGGGATTCTTTTCTCAATACTCTCTTCCAAAAATGTGTGAACATGTGAATAAAAATTTGTGCTACCATTGAAAATATGTACAAATATGCTAGAAATATCCATTATGCATTAATACATTATTAATTCAACACCCTTGCATTACATCACTAAATTAATAACATTCCTTGAATAATATAACACAAATAGAGCTATCAAGGTGGTTGAATGTTGAATGTTGAATGTTGAATGTTGAGACATGTGTGAGTCACATTCCAAATTATGGGCGTGTGGCATTTAGCTTTACCTCTTCATTAATTTTTCTTGGTAATTATCAAACTTGTCAATTTTTTAATTTCAATGATCCAAGTATAAGACACTGATTCTCTCTATATGAGCATGTATGTATCAATTATTCAATAACCATTACAAAATTATATTCAACAATTGTTTCCTATTCTGTTTTTACATTACACAATGTTGATGTAATGGTTATGGCAAATTTATTTATTTCAGATTTATTTAAAGGTTATTTTTTTTATAAATATTTGAGTTTTTTTTTAATAAATATGATTATATGGTATAATTTGAATAGAAGTTATCTACATGAACGAGTGATAATTCAAATAAGATTTTAAATTTAAAATTTTTAAATAAAAAAACCAGTATTGAGAGAGTTTTACTCTTATTTAGTGATTTGATCTAACTTCACTTTAGATTTAATTAAAATTCAATGCGACTATTTAATATCAAAAAATCTAGAGCTAAAATGATAATTATATTGATTTTACGCAATTATTCCATATGATTTTTTTTAAATTATGATGACAGTTAATTATTTGCTTATAAATCAAAATTTTAATGGGTAAATTCTATTCAACTTTAAAAAGTTGTAAAATGATCAATAAATTATTCAAAATTTTCATTTAAATCATTAAAATTTTTGAAAATTTTAATTAAACCACTGAATCATTAATTTTTTTTTTAAATTTAAATGATATAATGGATCAATACCTATTAATTAGTAAAAAACCATAAGTCAATATAGGCGAAATTAAACCTTATCTAAAAAGTGAAATTGTGCGGCCAACTACTTATTCGTTATATAGATATCCTGTCTTTTCCTATTCTGTCAACATATAGGACCTCAGCTACTGCTTTACACGTGTCAGAAACCCACATGGCCCATTTTTCTCACTTAAACTTCGACCAAGTCTTTAAATTTGTATTTGATGTAATAGCTCAATGAATTATTCAAGTATTAATGACAAAAAATAATGTTAGAAAATTTTACCCTATTTAAAGGTTGAATCTTATTTGAATTTAGATTCAATCACAACTTATTAAAATTTGAATTTTTCATAATCTATAAATCTTCTTTAATTTAAAAATTCATCATGATTCGAATTTGAATTCAATCACAATTCATTAAAATTTAAATTTTCCCATAATATGTGAACTAATAATAAAAGTACAGATATAATACACACCACAAATTTATTTATTTGTAAAACTCATTCCTATAAATGAGGTATGAGTTTTATACTATTATATATGTTTTTTTTTTATATTTTGTATTGATTTGGTTATTTTTTGTAGTTACTTAAATATATATTTATATTTTTAGATTATATTGTATTTGTACTTATAAAATTCATTGTTGTGGGAACATCGAACTGGTCGAACAAGTATCGATTAGTATATCGTTCTAAATAAAGGAATTGAATCAACTTTTGAACAATCCTCTTGAGGTCGATAAAAAACTGAAAGTTGAAACAAAAAATAAATAAAAGATTTAATCGATATATAATTTTTAATAATTTTATTTATTTGTTGTTTGATCGATAGTTTAATCATTCAAACTAATTGAATCGAGAATCGAAATTAAAACATTGGTAATTTTTTTTAAATAATCTCTTTTATTATTTATTCAATTAACCTTAAAAATTAGCGTTTAAACAATATTATTTATGATTCATTCACTTTCAACTTGAATTTTTTTAATCGAATAAAAATTTTTTGGATCGAAATTAAAATATTCACATTCCACGATATGCAGTAATGATTAATTAACGAAAATACTCTTCGAAAAAATAAACAAATGATTCCCCACTAATATTTTTTAAAAAGATAAATAATTGCTCATAAAATATACTTGCTCGATATCAAACTTCTTATCACATGATTAAGAAACTAAAGCAAAAACCGTCAGCCATGGTTGACTAGATGTAGAGAAGTATCCCAAAAAATTCTTTCACCCATGTACCAAAGTTGCTCGACTTTTAACCCTCAAACATAAATATAAATACAACTGAGCCCTTTCTTTCAATCTTCGTCTTTAAAAAACCAAACTCCGACAAGTCCTGAATACTGTTCTTTTTTTTGTTCTAAGTTCCAACTGTTATTCAAGACACATAGAGTTTCTTCATTCACTGCAAAAAAAAAAAAAAAAAAGCAAGCCATGGTGTTCTTTTGCTTCCTCGTTGATCAGACAAAGAAAGTGAGCACTACTAAGCCAGCGGCAGGGATTTGTTCACGGTGCGGCGGAGGAGCACGTGTCGCCGACATGAAAACCTCCACCAGATTTTGTTACGTCCCGTTTTACAAGAAATCTTGGAGAGCTATTATTTGTACATTTTGTGGAGCGATCCTTCGATCTTATCGTTAATTTCATATAAGTCCCTTAACCTCACTGTATCCCCTCCCTTTTTGCTCCTTTTTTTTTTTTTGTTCATCTTCTTCTTTGGGGAAAAAAAAATCTAACAGTTTAAGCTTTAGTTGGAGATGTTCATAATTGTCTATGAACTCCTTTTAACTTATTTATTTCAATGAATTATTTCCTCTTTAAATTATCTAATGTTTTTCTTTTTTGGTGATCTTTAAAAATCAGCTTTAAATAAATGGTGGATAAGATAACTTAATTACCAAAGTATCTTTAATGTCGGTTTTACAAAATTAATACTCTCGAGCTTCATGCTTTTTTTTTCTAATAATATCATTTTTAGGGTTTAAATGTATATTCTTCAAAGTATAATATGCTTTATTATTACAATCAACACGAGTTACGATGACTTAAATGATAATAAGGATGAGGTTGTTATAAATTTGTGAAGTATAATATGAAGATTAATTAATACTTAATAGCTAAGTTAAATTTTAAGTTCGTGTTGATTTATTTATAAGTGGTGGCTTTTGTTTTTGTATTTTAATTTTATTGTTTTTAATTAATATAGTTTTCGAATTTTAAAATTTTACTTTTGATCAAATGGTAACTATTAAATTCATTAAGTTCTACTATTTTTAAAATTGATGCTTTAAATTTATTATCACATGAGTAATGTCACATTAGGATGTTATTTTTATGTAAAAAAACCCTAGTTAATGGATTTACCGTTTCTTGTTTGTGCCAAGGTTGGAAATGAACATCATGAACTAAATCTATAATTTTATGCATGGTAAAAGACTCGTAATAGAATTTAACCAGTTCGTACATATATTCAAATAAACCACTCGCGTTAGATGAGATGGCAAGGGTCTTTCCTACCTTAAGTAGTGGTTGAGGGTTCAATCCTCATCCTGAGTATGAAGCAGCTTTAAAACACGTGATCAACATTTACCCCCTTAATGGACCTACAGAATACGAAGAATTAGTTACTGAGTTCGTTCCTGTAGATACTTTGAGAAATAAAATAAAAAATTTGATCAAATAAAACTAAGGGACTAAAGTCATACATAAGAATAGTATATAGGGACAAGTACATTATTTGCAACTATAATGATGTTAAAAGGTTTTAGCTAGGATGAGTTAATTTGACATTAATTTTAGCAACTACCATCTATACTATTAGTAGGTAACATTTGTTATTGTGTTGGAATTACAATTTCGTGATATTTCAATTGATGTTTTTAAAAAATTATATTCATATACTAAATATTTTTTTTTATGTTATTGAACAAATAAAATATCAACAAAATGATTTGCTAGATTGGCACAAATTCAAAATGATTTGAATATTAAATTGTTATTAAAAATAGTGTATTATGTGTAAATTATAAATTTAATTTATATTATTTAATTTGATTGTTTTTTGTTACTATATTTTTTAAGTTTTGAAATTTCAATATTAACTCAAACCACCGTGATTCAATCCATTAAATAAAATGGTATAATTTTTTCTGGATCATTATGTAGAAATAACAAATCGACATGATATTACACATGTAATAACATGTTTGTAACAAAAAAATTAGAAATAACATAATTTAATTTGACAAATTTAACTGCTACCATTTGATCAAGAGTAAAATTTTGAAAAGTATAAAAGCTAACTAAATTAGAGTGCTAGGACTAAATTTACAATTTACACGTGTTATACTATACGTCGATAATGACAATAGGAATGCAATAAGAAAGAAAAGATAAGAATAGACATATTTTATGTGGAAAATCGTTATTGGGAAAAATCACGGGTAGAGAAGGAAAAGTTCACTAATGTTGAAAAACAACACTACAAGAGGAGTTCGACTACACACATTTAAGGGTTAAACAACCCTGTTATAATCAATATCTAATAAAAAAAAGTATAGTCCTATACATATTCAAATTATGCGACATGGTCCATATGCCTTCACAGATCTCTTATTTTGCCTCTCTATTTTATTTTTTTATCAAGTGAGTTGTACCTCAAACTTTTTAAACCGAATCAAATGGGATTCGAATCACGTAACTCTAATAACACGTAAACAAAGACCAATAGCAAATTTTGACCATTTTTAACCTAACCCTTTTGATCTCAAAATTTTATTTTTTTTCCTAGCTGTTGAAGCAGTAAATATAGCAATTAAAGCTCTAGAAAATTAAATATGGTGCAGGAGAAAAGCAACAGAAATAATTATATATATATATATATAAAGAAAAACTCAAATATAAAAAAATAAAATAAAATGAATCCAACGAACGGTTTCAGTGATAAAGAGAATGTTGTTCATTTTAAGAGACCTAGATTTGAGCACTTATATGTGTAAAATGTATGTGCATTATCAAAAAATTAAAAAAATATAAACAAATACTATCAAATAATCACATCAATATATTCAAAAAAAAAATCTATATAGTACGAAATCGAAATAAATACATTAAATTTAAGTCACAGGGCGAAAAGGTACATCCATGTATGTTGAAATATACAGCTACTGACAGTTCCACAATGTGTAATTTACAGCTTTCAAATCATTTATTGGGATGGCTTTGGGCACCCCCCATTTATTTGGTTTGCGTGTCATAGCTGAATCCTTACCCACCAAAATTTTGGTATAAATGAAACTTGATATTTTAACCTGATGATTATTATATTTATTATTTTAATGTGATTTGATTTCGAATTATATTAATTATGTTTTTGTTAGGATTTTATTTTGCCAAAAAGAAATTTAATATCAATGAATGAGAGTCAAAGTTCCAAACAAAACAAAATAGAAACCTTAAATGTCACTAACTCTAAAGCTTGAGTTGAGTCCGACACATGATTCAAGTCTTCACCGTTGAATAGGAAGGAGCAAAGGAAGAGTTTGAGTTTTGGGGTGAATTCAAAGAAAACTTTTAATGGGGGTTTGAAATTAAATTAATTTTTTTTGAGAGGTTAAAATATAATTTTATCATTTTTAAAGGGGTTAAACGAATTTTTCTTCATTTTTTTTGAGGGGTAAAGAAGGGACTAAATTGAATGTTTTTCTTTTCTTGATATTGGTTGCCCCTCCCTTAAATTTGCCTCTTCTTAAGTCGATACTTGGCATAGACCATCGATATTTGCAAAGTAATATCGATGCGAAGGGTCACTTACTTGGTCCTAACTTAGATGGTGATGAAAACATCGTTACTGACTCAAAACAACGTATGTGAAAAAACTTAAAAAAAAAAACCCAGATAAAAGATAGTCATCGTGAAAACGTCGAGTCTAATCTTCTTCGCCAACCGAATACCACAACCTAAAAAAACAATCTAGTACAGATGTCGATGTCGCAAGCTAATCGACAGCGCTCGAATGAAATCTCCATCAGAGATGACAAAGGCCTACCCCAAGCCAAAATCTATTTTTTTAAAAATCAATCCCCTCGTGTCAAGAAAAATTGCCGATGATTAATAATAAACTTCTTCATGAGTTGAACTATCCGTCTGAAATATAGGGTTTAGGTAAAGAATAAAACCCAAAAAATAGACTTCAACAAAAATGTAAGCTCATTTTTTATTCAGGCCAAGTCTTGAGTCAAAATTTAGCCACAAGCCCAGCCCATTCACAACTTACATTTCAAGAGCGTTGTTGCTCGTACTACCAAGTGTTAGATTTCAACCTTTTTATTAGTGTTTGTATTTTAACCTTTATTATTTTCATAGTAAATAAATGAGGATGTGTGTTTAGTTAATAATCAATTAAAAATTATTAAAAAAATTAGTAACTACCCGATTTAAAATTTAATGTTTTAATTAAGCTACTACTATTGTTAATAATTAATATATATATATATATATTGACCTCTCATCATGGATATCATGCATTTTAATAGTTACAATATAATATAATTTATATAAAATTTAACATTTAATCTCTTTTTTTTTTTCATTTTAGATTAATGTAATCTTTATATCATAAAACAATTTTTTAAAGAAATTAATCAAACTTAATTTCAAATGATTATATCTCATTTTTACCAAATATTTATTAAATTTATTATTTATTTAATATTAAAACTGTTTAAAAATTTTATTAAATAAAAAAAAAATTGCTCAAAACTAAAAGAGGATAAAAACATGACCCGCACTGAACGGTGTTACGTAAGAAAACAGCCTTTTTTTTGGACCGACAAACGTCTTTTTAAGTTCTTAATAATCCCCACTCGCAAATAGCCGCGTTATCTGGTAATTAGTTCGAAAGTTGTTGAAATTTGTATCTCACGCGCAATAGAAAAGCGTACAAGAGCGGTATATGTGAATAATCTTTACTTTAATTAACTAAAGCATTAAATCCATGTTTTTTTTTTTGCCATCAATTAAAGAAAAAGTATCAAATCAAAGCTAAAGTATTGAAAACAGGATTATTTGCATCAAAGTCCTTAAACTATTGCTTAAATTTTAAATTGGTCTCTAAATTTCAAATTATTTTAAGCGAGTCCTCAAAGTTTTAACATTAAACTAATTAGGGTTTTTTTTTGTTAGTTTAACCGTCAATTTAAGCATCAAAGTACAAATGTTTTTCAATATGATGTGAACCATATTTTAAACTCGTTGATCAATTTGTAAACATATGTACTTACCACACGAAAATTTAATAGGGCTATTTTTTTAATATGTTAAATCTAATCTATATTTTTGTTAGTTACGAATGTGTTTATAATTTGGTCGTGTATTTTATATATACACTATATCATATTTGAATCGACATTTAATATCTAAACTAATAACTACATTGACAGAATGATCTGATTGATACAAATGATACTTAGGGAGACCAGATTAGAATCTAGGTTGTAATTTGAGAGTATATGGTGGAATTAATCCATTAAAATATTAATTTATATGTCTCGTTAGCATTAGGGTACCATTTGGCACTTGAGTTTAGCTTTGGTGTCCAATTTGATACTTGAGTTTTTTGTGTTTTTTGTCTCAAATTGGTACACGAGTTTGACTTCTATATTCAATTTGGTACCCAGATCGAACGACATCATGTAGCCCAATGAATATTTAACATACGTGCTATAGTAAACAAATAGGTACTTCATTAAGACAAAAAAAGAGTTAAGTGAATATTGAAATCAAACTCGAGTGCTTAATTAGGATAAGAAAAAACTCAAGATTCAAATTGAAAAAAGAGCTCAAGTACCAAACACACTCAAATACTAAATTAGGAAAAAAACATTTAAGTACCATATTGAACATTAAAAACAAACTCGAATGCTTATTTGGGACAAGAAAAAAGAATCAAGTATCAAATTGACAAAAACTCAATACTAATTTAAACATTGAAACCAAAGTGGGACAACAATTTTATGTACTAAATTGAATATTAAAACCAAAATCAAGTACCAAATAGTATATTAACCCTTCACCTTATATCAATAAAATTTCATTATCCGTTGACGTAAAAAATTGAATTCTTCTGTTCCTCATTGAATGCATTTCTTTTTTCGTTTTCTGTGCATTTTTGTTTCAAATTAAGCTTTCACTACCTCTCACGACGTGTATTTTAAGTGTCTGATAGCTTAGATTCTAAGTGTATTATTTTCAAATTTTTCATTATCAATTTTCTGGGTTTAATTGATTATCAGATCTAGTGCCAAAAACCAAATCCATCTGTTCAAATTTTTTTTGGAGGTGTCGGTTACTATTGCATGCTGTATTTGCTTGTAAATTAGCTTCCTTGACCAAACTTTTACTTGAATTTCGATTATGAAATATGTGGTTTTTGCTTAGTGAATTTAGGGTTCTTTAGCTAACATTTTGATTATCCCAAAATGAAAAAACTATATAAGAAACTAGTTTTTTTGAGAAACCCGTTGTCAAGGCATTCAAACAGAGTGTTCAATGATAGCAAATGGAAAATCCCATTTCTTGCAAGCTTACTTGTGTCAATTACATTGATTTTCTGTGTCATTTTTGGGGTTTTCAGAGCTCCTTATGAAAGAGATCATCAGTAGTTACCATTTGACATTGTTTCCTTTGCTAAAACAGAGGTTTCTAAGGGGTTCTTTGTAGAATCTAGTTTAAACAAAGTGTTGAACAACAATAGTTCTTCTTTTGAACCACCTGGGCTAGCTTATCTTATTTCAGGGACTAAAGGGGATAGTCATAGAATGATGAGGACTTTACAGGTTATTTATCATCCTAGGAATCAATATGTTTTGCATTTAGACCTCGAGGCTCCGCCAAGGGAACGGCTGGAGTTGGCGAATGCGGTGAAGAATGATCCGACATTCGCCATAGTTGAAAATGTACGTGTAACGGCACAGTCAACTTTGGTTACTTATAAAGGTCCGATGATGTTCGCTTCGACCCTTCAAGCGATCGCGATTTTGTTGAAGGAGAGCTTGGATTGGGATTGGTTTATCAATTTGAGTGCCTCGGATTATCCGCTTGTGACTCAAGAGGGTTTGTATCATTTTCATTATCAATGCTATGTTTGGTCTTATGGTTATCTATAGGTTTAATGTAAATGCGTGTTGCTATGCTTGTAGATGAATATCGGTACTAATTTGGTTTGAGAACTTTGCCTTCATGTACATGTATATGTATAATTTAGAGTAGTTTGAATATCAATAAGGTTGATTATGCATGCCTGTTTCCGGATTCTATAGAAGAAGCTATAACACGACATCAATGCCTTCGTGTATATGTATGTGTATCGTTTAGAGCAGTTTGAATATCAATAAGGTTGATTATGCATGCTTCTTTCCGGATTCTATAGGAGAAGTTATAATATCAAGAGTAGGATTTCAAGTAGAGTGGACATTTGTAGCTTATGTTCTAATGAAATATTATTCCGAGGGTGTTCAATCGATTGTCTAATAATTTTTGGATTTCAATGGATCTAAGGAACTTTTTGATCGAGCTGAATAAGTCCCTCGATATATTTCTAATAGCAAAGAAGAAAAAGAGTTTTTATCGTTTCCTTCGATGTTCACTCTTTGTTAATAACACTACCAGTTGTAACTAGTATGCGAATTCTGATTGGAGATAAAATATTCATTTGTCCAATGTGGCTTCTGTAGTTCTGCTTAATCATAGTAATCAAATGATATATATACATATATTAATTCTGTATGTATCATAGGCTATGTCTTCAGATATTAAGTTTCATTGGTATATTCCTTTTTTGATATTATGGTATGCATGTCTTGTTGATTTGTGGATTGGTTTTCGAAATTTAGAGGTCTGTTAAAATGGGTTCATTTTGTTGCCCTGTTTGCTGAAGGATACCCGGTATGTGTTTCGGTTTTGCAGATCTGTTGCATGTTTTCTCTAATTTGTCAAGAAATCTCAATTTCATCGAACATATGCAGATTACTGGTTGGAAATTGTAAGATGAATACCTAGTGTACTCGCTACTCGTTAATTTCTTCTATGCCATACTGTCCCTAGTTTCCGTGTTTAATTATGCGGTTCACAGGAACCAGAGGTCAAGACCAATTATTGTTGATCCTGGCCTTTACTTGTCCAAAAAATCCGATATTGCTCGGACCACACAACGTCGATCACTGCCCGTGTCTTTCAAGTTGTTTACAGGTTGGTTATTTTTTTTCTACTTTGTTGAGCACACCGTACCCGAGATTTTCTCTAATCATCAGTAAATTGCTTGCTCGCCACTTTTTGTTTTCTTGAGGGTCATAATGTATTTATAGGTAAAAGTATCATGAAAGTATCTGTACTAGGAGTCAGATTGTATTTTGTCCCTTCTACTAAAAAATGGTCAAATTATTCCCTGTATGAACCATCCTTATGTATTACACGAACTTCATTTCCTCCCCGGAAGGCTATTTCCATACTGTTATTTGCAACACCAATGAATTTCGCAGCACTGCGATAAGCCACGATCTCCACTACATAGCTTGGGACACCCCTCTGAAGCAACATCCAATCTCATTGTCGATGAAAGACTTTGACAAAATGGTAAAAAGCAATGCACCCTTTGCTCGGAAGTTCCATAAGAACGATCCGGTCTTGGATAAAATCGATAAAGAGCTTCTGGGTCGCACAGGCCGTTTTGCACCCGGAGCATGGTGTATTGGTAGTTCAGAAGGTGGAGCTGACCCGTGTTCTTTACGAGGTGATGATTCCGTGTTTAGGCCAGGCCCCGGTGCTGAGAGGTTGCAACAGCTCGTAAACACACAACTATCGGAAGAATTCCGGAAAAAACAGTGTTCATGATAGTGGTTTAGAGTTGGATCAGATAACCCCCCAAGTGTAAATGACTATGTACAGACATATATACACATATATCATACTTCATAGATCACATAATTTCTGTAAGGCGGGTGGGATTCTGTTTGGTAACGTACAAAAAAATGAGTGATTAATTGTTATAACGTGCTTATATGAAAATTTATTGAACCCGAATTAAATTCAAAAGAATTTTATATTTGAGTTTTTTGTCATTATAAGAAAATTATTAAATTACGGTTTTGACCCTTTTACTATGCTTGTATTTGGAATTTATTTTTTATATTTCAATTTGACGATTTGATATTTTACTTTTACAATGGCATTGTTTAATTCAAATAGTTAATATTTGAACCATATCGATTAAAATGTTGTAGTGAATTTCGTTTAAAACACCTTTTTAATACAATAATACTTGGGGTAAATTCAAAAAAAATTCACGAAAGTTAGAATTGAATTATAAACTTTTGAAAGGTCAAAATCTGACATTATTTTTGAAGGGACTTAACAGAATTTTTTTTTTAATTTTTAAGGGCCATGATGCAATTTAATCACATATTAATTTATAATTTAAATATTTCTCAAGGGACTACATAATATTAAATTTATACATAGTAAAGAGACTATAACTATTATTTGATCCAAAACAAAAAAGTTTAATTTTTTTTAAATTGTTTTTACTTAAAAATTTTAAATTTAGTCAATACCCAAAACTCTTATAATCTTTAAATCGAGAATAATATATACTCATTCCTACATATTACAACAATAACAATATCAATTAAGTTAAAATTTTAATTTCATAATTAAATTAAACTCAAGTTTCACTGTCTTAACTTTTTTACAATAAAAGTTGGTTCAAGTTAATTCTACCTTATTAAAATTAGTTAATTAATTGAGTTGAGTTAATTCAATTTAGTCGGTGTAAAAATTTATTATGATTGTGACTTTAAAAAAATCAATTTTTTTTTATTATGATTATATTCACATGCAAGAAAGAAAAACTCCGAAATATAATGCATAAACTAACTAAAATTTAGAAAGAAACTATGTAAATATAAATTATTTATTCATTATTTTCTTATCAAATAACATATAACTCATCTATAATTAATTTATTCTCATATAATAAAACTAAATTTAATAAAAAAAGACATAATTAATTACTACCATAAACATGCAAAGCTCCATGGTTATGGTGCCAAGTAAAAACCACCGCTTCATCAGCAACAAGTATCCCTTTGATAATCGTGGCGGAAATTCCAGACATAACATACCTATATCCCACGTCCTTTAACTTCACGAAAAAGAGATCACCGGTTTTCGCGTCGGCAACCGCGATCTCTATCTTCTCTTCCCCTCTAGCAAGATCTCGATCTGTCTCGACGATAAATTTGGTGTAATGACTGCGTCAATGTTGCTCTTCGGTAAAGATAATTTTCTACTACGAATTTCGTATTCCGTGACTATTTTAGCGAAAGACATGGTTGCTAGAACTTATCTGAGTCTGGTTCGTGCTTGTGTCGTTTGTGCATGATATTATAGGGGCGGAAAGGTGAATTTTCATCAATGCCTTTTTCCTTTTTTTTCTTTATAGATTATATTATAAAATCTCTGATTTTTTTGGGGGATCGATTTCTTAAATTCCAAGAATTTCCAAAAAAAAAAAATTGTATTTGCTTAAAACCATAAAGTTTCATTAATTTATTCAAATCTTTTAATAGTTTATAGATTTAAATTTTTGAAGATTTCGCTTTTTGCAACCTTTTTTTGAATGTTCCAATAGACGTCCTAATATTTTGCATATTTGTTATGGGATATTTTATAGAAAAATAAAAAGGAAAAAATAAGTAAGAAATCATTAAGCCAAAATTATTTATCAGTATTAGGTCAACTCTATCCAAAATTTTTTTTAAAGTGTTGTTCATTGAGAGTCGATAGATCCCTCAACATATTAATAATGTATTATTTTTGCTCCCGATTTTATTGAAAGTTATAGTAAGTTCACAAAATGAGAATACCTTATCAAATTGAACTGTCAATTGGGCGGGGCGAGTGCAGAGGGTGCTCACCCCACACCCATCCCCGCTAATAATTTTCATCCTCATTCTTGCCCAGGCCCGATCTTGGGGGTCGCCTGGAGGTGCAACCGCTTAGGGTCCAAGGTTAAAAGAGATCAATTTTTTTTTTTAATTTTTAAGGGATCTAATTTTTTTAAAACTTTTAAAGGTTAAAATTTTTTATCAACTTTTAAGGGTCCAATTTTTTTACCAACTTTTAAAGACCTAAAAAAAAAATCTCCAACTTTTAATAAACCTAAAATCCCATTTTATTATTTTGCCTAAGGCCCCAAAAATGTCAAGAACGGGCTTATCTCTGTCCCACGACTTGCTGCGGGTACAAAACCCAAAACCATCCCTACCCCACGACCCGCTAGACTAAGATCATCTCTACCCCACCACTCATGTGGGTCCCCAAACCCATCTAATCCCTGCTATACCTATCCCGCGATCCATTTCATATAATATATTTATAAGTATTAGTTAGCTTCGAATCAGAAATTATTTCACAAAAATTACCAATGAGATAATTTTGCAATTTCTCTAAACTTTTGAACCAAGTTGTAAATAAGAAAAATATCTCCAAATTTTTTTTGAAATAATCTCTCTAAATAATTTTCTCTTTACAACTTTCTTTTGAATTTAAGCGTGTGAAATAATGAACCAAGACTCTCTTCATATAGGAAGAGTTTAGAGAATTCAACTATTATTAAACTTAATCGTTTTAATTTTAAATTAATATAATATAAATATTAGATTAAATCTAATATTAAATCTTATTAAATTAATAGAATATATATCATGTAGATAAATATTAAATTAAATTTAATAGTAAGATAATCACTTTAATATTAAATTAATAAAATACTATTAAGATAATTATTAAATTAAATTTTTATAAAGGTTTATTTTTTAAATATGCTTATTATATTATAAGGGATGAGCGGAGATGAGGCGGAGTGAGTGGAAATGAAGTGGGTATAAGGTCGTATTTACATTTGCCCCATCACCCACGATGGGTCTAATTTTTATCTCCACCCTATCTCACCACCGGCGAAACTTGTACCCATCCCCACTCAATTGGATGCGAAGTGGGGCGAGGCTTCGTAAAACCTATCCCACTGACATCCCTACACCTACCCAAGAAATGTGGACATTTGCTCATGGTAGAGTTTGAGCCCATGCCCGTATATGACATTTGTCTTTATTATGATATAGTTCAATTGAATCTAACTAGACGCTTTGCTTTGTTGAACCTGTTGTTTCTTAATGCAATCTCAATATTCCAATTCATTATAAAATTAAGAGACAAAATTTGATTAAGGATAATACCAAACATATTAAGGGATCTATCGGTTTTGAGTGGATAACACTTCAAAAAATATTTCGATGGTTAGTTTTGTGATTGTAGCAAGCTAGTCCACTGACGTAATAAGATTCTCATAGTATCTGATTGGTTAACACGATTCACATCTAGAAGAGATACCAACCAAATATGATTTTAATTATATAGATTTTACTTATTAGCTTTTTTTTTGTTCGTTTATTCTTCATTATATATATATATATATATAATAGATAGATAAATATTTTTTTTGAAAATGGATGATGGATTCATAATGTATGAAATTATCAAATCTATTAAATTAATGTTTATTAATTTAATCAAGGGATAATATAACAATAATAAAAAAATTAAGAAAGAGTTATCTATTAATATTTATATAATTAAATTTAAATAAAAATGATTTTTGTATCAATTTTTTTAAACAATAAAGTAAATTGAATTTTTTTTCTAAAACTAAATTTATTTCAATCTGTGTAATGAAGACCTCTATAAAGAAGTTAATTCTAGTATTAAAAGGTCATATATTTGTAAACTTTTAGTAATGAAACAATGTGGATATAATTTAAACTTGATTCTAATCTGAATTCAGATTTTTTAATTGAAATTTTAACATACTCTCTAAATCATTTTTTTTAAGAAATTCAATCCTATAGTGTAGATTGTTTGTGGGTTGAGTTATCTACTCAAGTTCAAAGATTCGTTTGAAATTTAAGGGAGTTTAGATAAAAATATTAAGTTCAAAAATTAGATTTAAACAAAAAATTAGATCTGTTTAAAATATGAATTAAGTTTGGACTTGAATATTTAAGGTCGGAGCTCGATCTAATCTAACCCATTCTTTTATGTTTGTGATGTTTTATATTATGCTATTTTTATATATGATGTAAGTAAAAATTAAATTTATAAACATTAAAAAATATTATATAAAATTGTAATAAGTAAAAAATATATAAAATTGTTAAATATTAAATTAAAAGTAATATAAATTCATGAACCCCTAAAGTCGGATTAAATGGAAACCATCGGTAGGGTTTATTTACCATCTTGACTCTTTTTTTTCTCGCGGGGGTTCACTAAAACGATTCGTTTTAAGGAAATTAGATTTTGGGGCTTTCACTTTCTTTTGTCCCTGAAAATAATACGATAGGATACGAACATTCTCCGGTTGATCTCTTTTCTACACAATTCAGGTACTATATATTTATGCTTAATTAATCAATTTTTTCAAGCATTTCAGTACAAGTTCGCCGGAGAAAAATCAACGGCGACGGTGAACAATGGATCAAGGTAGAGAAGTGTTCACAGTAGATCTCCTCGAGAGATATGCGACGAAAGGCCGCGGCGTGATTACGTGTATGGCAGCTGGAAATGATGTAATTGTGATAGGAACAAGTAAAGGTTGGATTATCAGACATGATTTCGGTGTTGGAGATTCTAATGGTATAGCCTCCTCTTTTGCTTTATTTTGCTTCTTTTTATCGATCAATGCTCAATAATTTGAATTTAATTATACAAACTTTTAGTTCTCAGCAAATTACAGTGCCTATTTTTGAAATTCTAAGCTAGCTTTAATTGAAGTTGAACTAATTGAACTTAGCTTAAGGTATTAAAATGAATCATGGCGGGTGAGAGGTTAAGAACTGATTTTTTGGCTATGTAGTGCCTATTTTTTGAAACTCTGGGCTAGTTTTAACTGAACTTAGCTTAAAGTTTATTGAACTTGAACTGATTGAACTTAGCTTAAGGTATCTAATTAAGTCATGGCAAGTGAGAGGTTAAGAACTGATTTGTTGGCTATGTCGTGCCTAAATTTTGAAATTCTAGGCTAGTTCTAATGAACTTAGCTGAAGGTATCAAAAATTGATTCATGGCGAGTGAAAGGTTAAGAACTGATTTGTTGACGTATGTATATGATGGAAGCATGTTGTAATTTTTCTTCTACCATTTGGAATTTTAGATATTGATCTCTCTGCTGGTCGACCTGGGGAACAATCGATCCATAGAGTTTTTGTTGATCCTGGGGGTAGTCATTGTATTGCCACTGTGGTGGGAAGTGGAGGTGCTGATACATTCTATACTCATGCAAAGTGGACCAAACCTCGTGTATTAAGCAGATTGAAGTGTCTAGTTGTCAATGCTGTTGCCTGGAATAGGCAACAGATAACTGAAGGTAATTTTGTTTTTTGGCCATTGCATAGTTTTTTAAGAGCAAACTTTGGGCATATGATTTGGTTATGCTATTGTGTTCTTAACTTTCTTTTTTGATGCAGCTTCTACAAGGGAAGTCATTCTTGGTACAGAGAATGGTCAACTGTATGAAATTGCTGTAGATGAGAAGGACAAGAGGGAAAAGTATATAAAGCCTTTATTTGAATTAGCAGAGCTTCCAGAAGCTATCATGGGTTTGCAGGTACACTTTTTGCATCATTCTTTTAGGAATTGGCTTTAGATTACCTCTTGGTTTTTCATTTTAAGAACCTTTGTTCTGATATAGATGTTCTACTTGAACATTACCTTGTGAAAGCAACAAGAGGCTCATCTTTTTTCAGCTAAAAAATTTAGAAAAATAATAAAAAAGACTCTTTGGATGGTCAAAGTTCTAATGATTTGTTTATTTGTCTGTGTAACTGTGCATCATAAATCTTCTGTTGGCTTGGGTAGCAGTCTTATTTTCTGCTAGACAATTTATGATGAACTAGTTGGAATATGTTGCTGCTTAAGATTGGTTCTCATCTCTCGATAATTTTGAAGGGATTATTTGTTAATGGAACAGTCAGGGAAGTTGACATTCATATTCTTTTTTTTTTCTTCTTAAACTGACGTTCGTGCTTTGTACAGATGGAGACAGCTATCATGAGCAATGGATCTAGATATTATGTGATGGCTGTTACTCCCACAAGACTTTATTCTTTTACTGGAATTGGAACACTAGAAGTAAGCTGAGCTCTAATTCTTGTTTCTCCTGTTTAAAGTTTTGAAAGTGATTGTCTACAAAGGAACATGTTAATATTTTCCCTGTGGTTGTTTGCCATTACTCTGCTGCTGCTTCTATTTATAGATGGATATCCCTTTCGTCCTCTCTATTTATTTATTAATCCGTTGAACAAGATTCTATTCACCTAGTAGGCTATCAGAGAGCTAGTTTTTATCTGCAATTATGTTTCTCCTAAACGGTTATTTAGATAATTTCTCATTTAAATGCCTAAAAATGTTCATAACTTCTTTTATTTTCCTGAACTTTTTCTTACTTTGAGGTTCTCTTATGGTTTTGCATAGTCGTCTGTCTAGCTTAGTGCAATATATCATGGAAATATGTTTTTTATTTATTTAATCAGTTTTTGCGTTGCTAGACTGTTTTTGCCAGCTACTTGAATCGTGCTGTGCATTTCATGGAACTTCCTGGTGAAATACCAAACAGGCAAGTTTTCTTTTTCATGATGATATTATTTTATTATTTCATCTCCTCAGAAGTTAGAACAAAATCTTGTGTTTACAGAACTTTATTGAAAAGCATGTTAAGCTTATTCTTTGTGGTTAAACAATGATTTCTTTTTTTATTGGTTGAGAATTACTACCTTCCCTTTTTAAAATGTGTGTGTGTGTGTGTGTGTTAAAGTTATGGTGCTTTCTGAATATGAAGTTTTACTGCTGCCATTTTATCCTTTTAGTGATCTGCATTTCTTTATCAAGCAAAGAAGAGCTATTCATTTTGCATGGCTGTCTGGAGCTGGCATCTATCATGGCAGCCTAAATTTTGGAGCACAACATAGGTAAAGATTTAAATACTCAACTTTCTCTTCTTTTTCCAACCATCTATTTACACACTTGTATTTATTAATTTTCTATTCCTGCCTTCTCCAAAATTAAGCTTATATTTGGTACTTCAGTTGCTGCTAGCTTTTGAGTATATTGTAGGATGCATTTCATTTTATTTCACCTAACCATATAATGCATTTGAACTTGTTATATCTAATGATTTTTTTAATGTACATGTTCATTGTGAATGTTTTGATATAGTTCTCCAAATGGTGATCAGAACTTTGTGGAGAACAAGGCTCTTCTGGACTACGCAAAGTTGTCTAATGGCATGGAAGTAGTCAAACCCAGTTCCATGGCAGTGTCTGAATTTCATTTTTTGCTTCTTATTGGGAATAAGGTTAAGGTGTGTTGTTATAAGCACTTGTTTCGTATTTTTTCTGCTGATGTTGTCTGGTAGTGGATTTTCTAATGAGTATGAGACATCTAAAGGCCCCCTTTAAGTTATGTTTTGAAGGATCTTGGAATCAGATTTGTAATTTGTTAGTATTTATTTAGGATTGTTTAATTTGCTTCTTTCCCTGTTCCTTTAGCTTTTACAATCGTGTGACCTTTGTACCTAAATGCTGGATAGGTTGTAAACAGAATAAGTGAGCAAATTATAGAGGAACTTCAGTTTGATCAGGTGTCAGACTCTAGTTCAAGAGGAATTATTGGACTATGTAGCGATGCAACTGCAGGGTTGTTCTATGCATACGATCAGAACTCTATCTTTCAGGTTTGTATCTCCCAATTAACTTCATCTTCTCTGTTGGTACAAACTATACCAGGCTAATCTTCTGTCTTCTGGATTGAAAACATCTTCTAGGTTTCTGTTAATGATGAAGGACGAGATATGTGGAAGGTCTATCTAGATATGAAAGAGTATGCTGCAGCTTTAGCTAATTCTCGTGATCCACTCCAGAGAGACCAAGTATATTTAGTTCAGGTCCTGTCTAGCTTACGTCTTGTCTGTCAAGTAATGGCTCTTTTGGTTAGGCATGTAGTTTCGTAACACAAAGCTTAAATGACCTGCCATTCCTAGGTTGAAGATTTCTGTGTAGACATTCTTGTTATCATTGTAATTGTCTATGATGGGGGTACTTTTTATGCAGGCTGAAGCTGCATTCAGCTCCAGGGACTTCCTCAGAGCAGCATCTTTTTATGCAAAAGTGAATTCCCTCTTTCTTCATATTGTTTTATTTATGTATCTTATTTATTACCTTAGATGATTAGTTCTCCATTAATCTTGTACATTCTCATACCGCATAGCATATGTGTGCATATTGCTCTGTTTTTCATGTGGAGGAAATTTTTATAACCTATATCTGTGCTTTGCAGATTAACTATATATTGTCATTTGAGGAGATCACTTTGAAGTTTATCAGTGTCAACGAACAGGCAAGTGATGGATCTTTAATTTGATTTTTATCTATTTTAATTTTGCCCCTTCTTTGAGTAGTGTGCTATTCTTCGAATAGCCTGAGGCTTATGGTTTTTTAAAACACTGTTTTAGATTTTATGCCAGTAATACTTATTCTCTTTTTTCTCTTAGCCTTTGTTTGCTTTAAGTTTTTTTATGAGATCTTTAGCACCGTGCTAGAAAAATTCATGACTTATTCGAGAAAAGATTTCTAACAAATGAAAATATCAGATCTTACCCTATGAATGAACCTCATTTCAAAGATTGAAATTATTTGACAGCCATGATAAATTGGATCACCTCATTTCCTCATTCTGTTCCTTTTTTTCAGAAGAAACCAATCTAGAATCTACCTTTATTTCTTTAGTTCTTGAACTGATTACGCTTTCTATATTTGTGAGGGCATTGTAGAAACTTAATCAAGCTAAATTTACATTTGATTGTACAATATTATGTTTGCCGCAACCCAAAGCAGGAATTTTTATCAGGGCAGAAGTATAAATTTGCTGAGCTGAGTGATTTTTATTCTTCAATATGATAACACTTTTGATTGCTTAATTGACAATTATCTAGAATCTACATGCCCATGCACGAAACAGAACCCAACTAAAGAATCCATAGATTCAAGTTTTTCAGTATGAATATGATATGCTTTGCTTGCAGGATGCTTTGAGAACTTTCTTGTTACGGAAGCTTGACAATCTTTCAAAGGATGACAAATGCCAAATAACAATGATTTCCACATGGGCCACAGAACTGTACCTGGACAAGGTTTCAATTTTTTCCGTGCATTACTAGTAGATTCATAGCTAATTATCATAATAGTTTCTTTCTTTGCCTCCTTTAATATGCTTGTGGTTTTATAAAACTGAAATGTGTGGTTGGCAACAGGTTAGAAGTCTAGATGCTAGGTTGTAACATGACACTTCTTTTTTTTTTTTTTTGTTGTTGTTCAACATAACATGATACTTCTTACTGCGTCAGATGTGACTTTGAATGATTTTCTTAAACATTCCTAGAATGATAATAGATAAAGGCTACATGAGATAAGTGCCCAACATAAATGTTTTATCTTTGTCATTTTCAGTCCATTTTCTGCATTTGATCATTTTGTTCCATCTTTAGGTCATTTACCATCCTCATATTCTTCCTTTTATATCTAAAGCTAACAAAAAAAAAGTATTAGCCATTTTCTTTTGGTCTTGAACGTGGATAGCAATGGGCATAAAAACTTGAAGCAAGTTTGAAAATGCGTCTACTTTTTGGGAAATGAATATTGTTCATTACTTTCCTTGTGGAGTGCATTGTTATAGATGACTAAATTCTCACTAGAAGCATGAAAATCATGAATCACTAGTCATCTCTAATGCTTCATTTTGCATTTCAACATTTTAGATAAATCGGCTTCTTTTAGAAGATGACACAGCTTTGGTGAATCGTAATTCTGAATATCAATCAGTCATTAAAGAATTCCGTGCTTTCCTTAGTGACTGCAAAGATGTTTTGGATGAGGTGACTACAATGAGACTTCTAGAGAGGTAATAATCTGTAACTAATCTTTCATGGTTCGTAATATTATGTTTTATATTTGTTCCATCTTAATGGTTATGTAGATTTAATTGTCAATAAGTGTTATCATAGGAAGATAAAAGATCTGTCACATTAGCTTACGGTTAAAACTTTGATGTAGAGTTTGTCTTTTGGGCTTCCATTCAACAATTAAGGGTCTATCTTCTGTGAAAATATGACACTAAAAATAGTTCTTTTAGTCTGAACATGAAACAGTATTGAATCTTTCAAAACACATCTGAAGTAAGTTTAATTCCCATATTTGGCCAGCAATAACATTGGATTACTTCTCGGGTGCTCTCCACATAAAAGGCATTTTCATATCATAAAGTCCATAAAGCAGGAGAACTTAAAAAGTTTATGTTCTACTTAAGTGGAAATGCAATCCTTAGAATTAAGGTGTTTGCAAGGATTTATTGTGCCAAATGAACAAAAGAAGACTAACAAATTCTCAGGAGTTGAGGCTTTTCTTGGTCTGGTCGTTAGAACTGAAATGTTCAATGATTTTGTTTGGGCTAAAGGCTGCCCTGTCTTTTGCTTCAATATTGTCTCAGTAATGTCTGTTTTACTTGCTGCAGTTTCTTAATTCTTTTTTCAGCTAACCCTTTTAGTATTGAAGCATTACCAACAATAATAATTTCCTTTTGCAGCTATGGAAGAGTTGAAGAATTAGTATATTTCGCTAGTCTGAAGGAACAACATGAAATTGTTATTCATTACTATATTCAGGTTTTAGGTCATTCTTTTCTTATTGTCATTGGAACTTTCTGCTGATTTTCCTCATTCATTTGATCTACAATTTCTCTTTCCTTATGCTGCCATTTATTTAGTTAATTTTTTAAGGGCGTGGGGAAGGGGAAGCTTAATGCTTTTGGGTTTGCTTGTGCAAGCCTTAAGTTTATTATAGTGTGCATTATTCTGATTTGGAAAATTTTTATTTACTCTTCATCATTCTGATGGATAATTGACTCATTTCCTTCATTCTTTTTTCTTTTCTGTTTGTGGCTTATTAAGTAATTGAAGAAAGGATTTAACATATTAGTCATTCATTGATTAAAATTAATAGGAATGAACCTTTTTTGACTTTTTATAATTAATATTTAGTTAAATTTTTTTACTTTGTTGTATTCTTTATTTGAACCTTATAGCTGTTCTTTGTTTTTTTTTCCTTTTCCTTTAGCAAGGAGAAGCAAAGAAGGCATTGGAAGTGCTTCGGAAACCTGCTGTTCCAATAGATCTTCAGGTAACAATCAAGTTCCCTGCGTCCTTTCCATCACATTCTGCTGGTTGGTTAGCAGGTCCTTGTATTATTTTCTTCATTTTTATGTGATTGAGTTCCTCATTCAGTTTTATCCTATACAGGTTGTTTTTCTTTTCTCTTTGTAATAACATATGACCTCATTTCTTTTTCATTCTTATTGAAAACATGGTATTGGACACTGCAGTACAAGTTTGCCCCAGATCTTATTACTCTTGATGCTTATGAGACTGTGGAGTTTTGGATGGCCTCAAACAACTTGAATCCAAGGAAACTTATTCCTGCAATGATGCGTTATTCAAGTGAGCCTCATGCAAAGTAATGCTCTCCCTATATTTGCTTATTTAGTCATTCATGTCTTTTATTGATCTTGAATGATTTCTTATAGCAACTTTGTGCAACATGCAGGAACGAAACCCATGAAGTAATTAAATACTTGGAATTCTGTGTTCATCATTTGCATAATGAGGATCCAGGAATCCACAACTTGTTGCTCTCTTTGTATGCTAAGCAGGTGAAGTTGGTTGGTTTAGAATTTAAACGCTTTACTCCTTTAAATTTACAATGGAGTGTACATAAGATGGCATGTTAGTAAATAAAAGATCCTCTTGGACCCTCATCTAACTACTTGAGTTTTAGTTTTTAAGTGGTTGTGGAAAGATCAAACATACAATGATTCAAAGTATGTCTAATCTGCTCCATTTTGTACATCTAAATGCTTTTTTACAATCATGGATATTCTAGGTTGATAATATGTGTTTGCCTTGTCTTCTTTTATATAGTGTGGTTTTCTTTTATATTTTATGTAGGAAGATGATAGTTCCCTTTTACGTTTCCTACAATGCAAATTTGGAAAAGCGCAAGAGAATGGGCCTGATTTCTTTTATGATCCTAAGTATGCACTGCGCCTCTGCCTCAAAGAAAAACGAATGCGTGCCTGTGTTCATATATATAGCATGATGTCAATGCATGAGGAAGCTGTTGCTCTTGCTCTGCAGGTAATATTTCTGTCAAAGCATCTGAGAGCCTCTTGATAACAATTTTTTCTCATACCATTTATATTGGAACTTGTGTTATTAATTCGAGTATTTGATTTAGAAATATATAGCACATGCTAATAAAATCCATTCGGGAATTAGGGACATTGGCTCCTATTAATACTTAAGACATGTTAGGCATCTCACTCTTTCTCTGCACCTTATACTTGCTAATGTCTTTAGACTTTTGGGGGTATGGATTTATTATTATTACTATAAAAATGGTGAATTACAAAGCATTCTATGGGAACTTTTTGGTGGGAAAAGTTCTTTTTGGTGTTATTTAGGTAAATAAGGTAATTGTCTACCTGTGTTTAGGAAAATTTTTTAGTTGAATGTAAAAGTCTTTAAATCCGTGATACCTAGAAGCTGCCTCACCCTGTTAGAAATGGTTTTTCTGATGCAATGATCACATGCAAACCTTAGCTCAAATTTCTTTATTGTAGGATTCTAAGTAAACTGTGTGTTGAGCATGATTTGCTGTCAATTTTAAAGGTGTGGAGCGTGTACTATAAAGGATAATCATAAGTGGACTATTCAGTATGGCCATCTTCGTATATATTTTTGGGATTTTCTCGAGACATGTTGCATGGGACAGAAATTTGACAGTACAATGTATAATTGCAGCATCTTTGATCAAACATAGTTTATCCAGATTTTACATCACATTAGTATTTATTCTATTTTTGGTTCTCTAGATTGATCCCGAGCTAGCAATGGCTGAAGCTGACAAGGTTGAAGACGATGAAGACTTGAGGAAGAAGCTTTGGTTAATGGTTGCCAAGCATGTCATCGAGCAGGAAAAGGGTACTAAAAGAGAGAATATAAGAAAGGCAATTGCCTTTCTCAAGGAAACAGATGGCCTATTAAAGATTGAGGACATATTGCCATTCTTCCCTGACTTTGCCTTAATTGATGACTTCAAGGTAGGATTTCGGCTTGTGATTTTTTCTTTATTTCTTTGTAGAGACGATACTATCATTTAGAAATACCTCTTTCTCTCACCTCACAACAGGTTAGGTAGGAAAACAACATAAACACCCGGGGTTTAATACCATGTTAAGCATCCAACTAAAACCGATTGGTAGTAGGTGAAGGGGCTCAATTTGAAATAACACCACAGGAAACCCAAGATTTAGCAGATTTGGGATAATGCCGTTTAACAAATTTTATTTTATGCATGTATGTAGGAGGCAATTTGCTCCTCACTGGACGATTACAACAAGCAAATCGAGCAACTGAAGCAGGAGATGAATGATGCAACTCATGGTGCAGACAACATTAGAAATGATATTAGTGCATTAGCTCAAAGATATGTTGTGATTGATCGCGATGAGGATTGTGGGGTAATTGATCATCCTAATGTTTATTTATTTATTCCAATATCTTAAACGGATTATGCAGCTAAACCTTTCATGCTTGATTCAGTCTGCTATGATACTCTGCATAGTTTTATGAAAACTCTAAAACAGTTTGCACATATAGAGGGCTGCTTGCTTTTACGTTATTATCTAGTTCTAGCACAGATTTTTGGGTGCCAGTGAATATTTATTTTATTGACAATATATTAGCTGATGTTTTAATTTATTTTAATGTTGGCAATGTTATAAATTATCAGAAAACTCCTATTCCTCAACCTATGAATTGAATAGCCCATGATTAGTCGACTTCATCTGAATTATCAGGTCTGTAGGCGTAAAATTTTGGCCATTGGCGGGGATTACAGAATGGCTAGCGGGTATACAGCTGTAGGATCAATGGCTCCTTTCTATGTCTTTCCATGTGGACACGCTTTCCATTCCCACTGCCTGATTGCTCACGTGACCCGTTGCACCAATGAATCTCAAGTAAGTTGTTTGCCTATCATTCTTTCAGTTCTCATATGCTAATGTTCTGCATCTTGGCTGAAAGGTCACAATTTTTGGATAGTTTCTTTCTTCTTGGCCTTGGTAAACTTTTTACGACATTTATGGTAGCATTCCTTTAAGAGTAAAACATGTGTGGCAGGCGGAATATATTCTGGATTTGCAGAAGCAACTAACTTTACTTGGTAGCGAAGTTCGAAGGGAATCAAATGGCAGTTTGACAAACGAAGCCATTACTAGCGTCAGCCCTGCCGATAAGGTACGTCACTTCCGTCCTGTGTAGAGTTCCAATTTGCCATGCTAGTAGACAAAACTCAGTAGTCTAATTCGAGATCTCTGTTTGGTTCATGGCCAGCTCCGATCACAATTAGATGATGCAGTGGCCAGTGAATGCCCATTTTGTGGCGAGTTAATGATTCGTGAAATCTCTTTGCCTTTCATCATGCCGGAGGAAGCCCAGCAGGTCGCTTCGTGGGAGATAAAACCGCAAAACCTCGGAAACCAAAGAAGCTTTTCTTTGCCTGTATGATTGAATTATGTATGTCCAACGATACATCCCGGTCCATCTTCAACGAGTCCACGCTACGGCTATTCGTAGGGTTTTGTGAGTCTTCTCTCTCTATTTTCTTTTACCTTCCCGAATCAGTTGAGTTTCGATGAATGGTTGCTTATTCATGCAATTTATCCATATTTCTGGGTTTCATCGTTTGCACATGGCCCTTCTCTTTTCGGTTTCTTTTTTCTGCGAGAATGTAATCAGCCAATGTTTGTTATTTTGATATGGACCATGCAATTTGAGTGTTTCGTGCTATTTTCTTATGTTATAATATTGTATATTTATACATAAATTGACACGTAATATTCGGATTGCATTTGATAAATTAAAGATAAAATTATATAAATTCAAAATTAACACTAAATTTATTTTATTAATAAAATAATAAAAATTTAAATAAAAAAATATTAACAATTAACTACACATACTACCTTCAGAATTTGGCTATGATATTTCAATCTTAACACGTTTTCATAGATATAAAGCAAATTAATATCTACATTTACAAATGTAATTAAATCATATGAGAATTAAAAAAATCTCAATTTTTTAGATTGAAATGGTCAACCCAGATTAATCTTAAAAATCTTAATGTTTTGATTTCCATTTCAATTATATTTTAAAGTAAATATTATCCAGAAAAAATTATATTCGATTTAAATTGTAATTTCCAAATTTAAAAAAAAAATTAGAAACTGATGAACCATGCAAATCGATTAACTTCAGCTGCCCTCTCTAATTGCAGTAGATTTAACCTACTTGCCTGAATCTTGAAAAAGAACACACTGAAAACTTTTAAAGGACAATTAGATGATCATATTTACACAATTTGATCTTAAAAAAATTAATTTACAATGCTTTTCCCCAATTCGATTTCATAACTTCCTCTGATTCTCAAAACCATAGAACTCGAAATTTCTCCTCTCTTTTTTTATTTACATCTCTCCCAGACGACCGTCAGTCAAAATTTCCCTTTTTCTAGGGTTGCGAAATCGAAAAAAACAAAGCGAAGAACAAGTCAAAATCCTCATCTTTAACCCCAACAATTAAGATACATGACTCGACGGATCGACTCATCGGTTTGGCCGTCACGGTTTCCGACCATGCCGGTTAGATCCGAACCGGAAATCGGCCGGAGATTCGAAGATTCTCCGTCGAAGAGCCTCCTTTGGCCCCTTTGGAGAAACTTGATGCCTGATTTCCAGTTTTGACCTTGGTTTTCACCGTGACCTTGTACCACCGCCATGCTCGTCGCCATCCAAACCCGGTTCAGGTAACTCATTGGATCAGTGTTTTTTTTTCCTTTAATAAGCTTTTTACAAGCTGTTTCTAGAAAAGAAGAAGTGGATGAAGGAAGGCAGCTATGACACGGAGTCTGTATTTATAGAAGAGTAAAGGCTAAGTGGATTTATAAAACCGGATAGCGGTTTTTTTTTTTTTTTTAAAAGAATGGTTTTTATCATTGCTAATGTCCAAAAGAGATTTTATCACGATAAAAATAAAATAAACTCCTTCACGCGGTTCACAACCCCATTTTCTCTCTCCGTATCTTAATTAAACGGGTTAATAAAACCACACCCCCAAGCTATGGTCCACATTTTAAATTAGTCCCTAAACTTCAAAACGTTCTAATTATATATCAAATTATCGAGATTATATCAATTAAGTTCTTTTTTTATTAAAGTAAAACTGAAAAAAAAAAGTGTGTGAACAACAAAAACTTTTGCAATAGCTTTGAAAACCTCAAAATCAAGATTTTGATTATATTTATTTTTTTAATTTTTATTTTAAATTATGTTACATATGATCTAGCATGTTATTCAATGATTAAATTAATTATTTTAGTAATAGAATGATTTAATTGATATAACTTTGATAGTTTGAAGATGTAATTAAAATGTTTTGAAATTTGGGATCAAATTAGAAAGAAGGTCATAGTTTGAGAATATATTGAAAATTTAACTCTAATTAAATAGGTAAAAGTACTTCTCAAGTCCTTTTATTATAACGACATGATCTAATTAAATAGGTAACAATAATGATGTGATAGTCTAAGTGGTAATCAATGTATACTTCATAAAAATTAATAAATCTTCAAAAAAAAAAAATCTAACATCAACATTATAAACACATAAATTATCACGTTAATAATATTAAAATTTAGTAATTTAATCAATTTTTTCATCTAATTTAACTAAAATTTAACTATTAAAAGTTTTTTTCAAAGGAAAGAAAAGCTATGCAAAAGACTAAAAAAACTCAATATGAGATATTTCAAAAAATTGTAAACCTTTCTCTTTACCAAAAACGTCATCTTAAAATGCGATCAGTTTCAATATTTTCTTCTTTAGGGATATATATTAAAGAGACTAATTGTCTACTTTCTGCAAGAGTTGAGCTATGCGTCTGGTTATTATTGAATTTGAGCACTTCAACAAAGAGTCTTTGATGGCCTCAATAACATTCATGTTGTCTGTCTGCATTAATATTTTGTCATAATGCCTTTTTTGCATCAACAACACACTATCAAGGATGCCTCACAATTCGACTTCAAATACTGAATAAATTCCCAAACGACGATTAAAATCAATGATCCATTTCTCATCGTGGTATCTCATTACTCCACCTGCAGTAGCGCATCGTGTTAACGTTAACAGCTCCATTTGATCTTAATCAAATCCACCTCTCTATCTCCACTATACCCACCCTAGATTATGACCATGATAAAAAAAAACACTGAACATTAAGTGCTAAATTATCATTATGCCATTAATTAATCAAAGATAAGTTTCCACACCTTCTTGGAAAGTGGGTTTTAATTATTGTAGTTTAAAATGGAAACGTATTGGTCATTTAATTTATCACGATATATCGGGAGAAAATGATAAGGTATCGCCCCAAAAAATATAAAAAATAAATAAATAAAAGAAACAGATGGCTTGCTTATCTGAATCACAAGTTCTGATAGCCCATAATACTCAGCCAACAAGACGAATATTGTAATTTTCCACTTTCCTATTTAATGCGGGTCCCACCTGACATTAACTTTTATTTTTTTCCTATTTTGTCTTGGGGGGTATTGTTGTCCTTTTATTACAAGAGTATGGACTAAAATGAACACGTGTTGCTCTCTCCTCGTGACATGGTGAGGGTGTCACGTGATCTTCCTGTCCCTCCTACTCAATCTCAATTATTGTACCCCCTCTTATCTTTTATTTTCTTTTTTGGTTTTCTCTAAATATAATTAAATGAAAGATTTTTAAATTATATAATAAATATTTTATTAAAAGTTGTAAGTGTTTAGGTGTACAATAATATATATATATATATATAATTAATTAAGTTAAAAGGACATGAGATTAGTATTTTATTTTCCCAGATATCGAATCTATTAATCTTAATAAAATTTTTATCAATTCATTTTTTTGTCACTTTCTTTGTATTGGATGTCTTTTTCAATAATTCTTTCTTTTCCTGAAAACTTCACTAAACTTTTTCGTCTTGGTGGGTCCCGAAAAAAGGTCTTTTAGTAGGATAATTATGATTTTTTATATAAATTGAGAGAATAATACTTTCATTTTACAAAGAGAAATTATTTTATAAGCATTTCTAATCACATTATTTATAGTTTTTTTAATTATTTAATAATATTTTAATAATTTTTTTCAAATCGTATACATAATTTTGATAACTTTTACCTTAAATTTCAAATTTCAAATTTCAAATTCAAAACTTTGAATCCACAATCATAAACTCTACATCCCGAACCTTAAATTATAAATCACTATCCTAATGTTAAATATTTGAGTTTAGGATTTAAGAGTCGAGGTTTAGCGTAAAAAATTACCAAAATTATGTATAATGACATGAAAAATTTATTAAAATATCATTAAATAATTGAAAAAAATATCATGGATGATGTTGTGAAAATGATCCATAAAATAATTACCACTAAATTAAGTTACAATAGAATAATTATTTAATATATTAATAATAGATTTTATTAATTTCATAATCATGAGTTAATAGACATGACAAAAAAAATGTTTAAAATAAAGGGTTGAACTTGATTGTTAATATTCAAAGCTCGAGCTCACCTCAAGCTAATTCAATTTATATTTTTTGTGATATACTTTTTTATATGTTATTTAATTTATATCACATAAAATTAAATATATGTTAATACAATATTATGTAAATATTAATAAAATATGATAGGTTGTTTATAATTAAAATTTTAATAAAAGAAAAAAAAACCATCTAAATTATTAAATATTAAATTGAATATAATAGATTTTAAAAAAAAAAAATTATTAGCAAATCTAAAACGAGTTTAGATTATCATTTATAAATACAGTGAAATTACGTAAATTTTAAGTTTATATTTTGAATCAAATCAAATTTAAACAAACATAAAATATATGTATATTGCAAATAAATTCGGTCCGAACTAAAGCAATGTATATTATACAGTTAATTTTTTTTTAATGGATTGAATTAATTCTTATAAATTGTTTTCAACATAAAATTTAATAATTATATTTATTTATTAGGATAGAAAACGATTATTCACCATAATTTATTCGACCTGATAACATCTGAACAACAGAATTAATGTCATTATCTCATTTAAGGAGAAAATTACATCTTAATAGGCTTAAAGTTGTAACCTCCAAAAATATGCAACAACATATAAACTTCAATAAATTTTGTTATTAGTCCTTGTATTTTATAAAAATTATAGATTAGTTTTTATATTTTTTAAAATTTAAAATTTCAGTCTTCTGTAAATAATAATTGTTAAATTCATTATTATTTTTTTGAAAGAAAATTCGTTAAGGTAAGCTATGCTATTTCAAGAATCTAATGCTATAAACATATTATCATATGTTTAATTCTATGTCAGTTTGTTATTTTCATATATTACTTATTAAAAATTCAGTTAATAGATTAACAACAGTCATTTGTGTCAAGACTTAAATTTCAAAATTTGAAAAGTATAAAGACTTAGAATGATTGAATTGGAGAATATAGATTAAATATATAATTGGGCGCATAATGCATAACTAGTAATTGAATTTAACTTAACTGCCACAGTTTGGGTTATGGCTAAAATTTCAAAATCTGAAAATTATTGGGACTAAATTTGACCAATTTAAAAAGTATGTGGATTAATCAATCAAATTAAAATGAAAGAACTAAATCCACAACTTTAGCAAAGTACAAAGACTAATACTAAAATTTAACCTATTATTATAGGTTGGATTAAAATCCAAGTATAATTTTAAATTTTATAATTGTGCAATTGGAAAAAAAATCAAAGTAATATTAAAAAAAAATAAAAGTAAAACCCCACTCCTTGTGAATGTAATTTTCATACAAAAATTATATAAATTAATACAATACAAGAATAAAAAAAAAGGTGAATTGTTCCTTTCATGATTCAATTAAGACCACCATATGTAACTTTTATTTTAATTGACTTTGAAATTGCAATTTGTAGGCCATGGCTCCCACCAATCTCCATTCTTTACTTATTAACCACAACATTTCAACATCATTCATGTTAGGTCCACATCTTCACAACTTGCATTTTTCATCATTTTTATTTCATTTTATATAATTTAAATTAGTCTTTGAAAGGTATGCCTATGGTGAGTGAAACTAGTTTTTATTTATTTTATTGTTTAAAATATTACTATTTTTGTAAAAAAAAATTATAATTTTTTGAATAATCTCGTTATAAGATCCAATCCTATATGTTCGTTCTGACACAATGCCTGAAACTACCTACAGTCCCTCCTCGACCCATAAATAAGAAGATAATGCGCTTCAGAGCACTCGAACTCACGTCTTACTCAATTGGTTATAAAAAATAGTTTAAACCAAAACAAAATAATGACAACTTTAATTCTTTGATATATCTTTCAAACCACGTTTCAAATATATATATATATTTTTTATAATTATAAGTCTAGTAAAATTAAATATTTAGTTTAGTGCCTATTCGGAATACTATGTTTACAACAATTTAATAAAACATGTCACTAAATAATTTTTTACATTCCGTAAATCAAAGAACAAAAATCCTATATTTTTATCAAAAAATTTGAAGAGAGTAATATACATACACTGGCGGCAGCTTGTCTCCTCAAAAATCCTATGTTGCGGTAGGGGGAGTGTTTCGAAATCAAGTTGGAGACTGGTTACTTGGCTTTGCAATGACAGTTGGTAAATCGGGAGTTTTTCAAACTGAGGCAGTAGGGTTTAAACGAGTTGAGGCGGAAAGTGATAATGTCATGATGATTGATACTATCTGCAATTGTTACGCAGCGGATAACAACCTTTCAAAGGTACGATTCATCCATTTTTTACTCGTGAAGTTTGGTAAGTTAGATCCTGACATACTTCAAAAAAAAAAAAAAACAAAATAAAGTTGCGAATTGCTTGGCGAAAATGACTGTTGAAGATTTAAACATGATTCGCACTTTTACGGTGAGTGTTCGAGCACTGTTATTGGCTTATTTTCAACAACTCGAATCAGGGTAAACTCCTATTAGAGTTATGTTAATGCAGCCAATTTCTGGTACTTTTTTTATTTCTACCAAAAATAAATATTAGGTTCCACAAATCAAAGGCTTAAAGTACATGGAAAATAGTTGAATCATAGTGTTGGATGAAAAAGTAAAAAGGACCTAATCCACTGATATAGCTAAGTAGATGGGATCGGATCTTCTCTTCTATTCTGTTTTATTATAGAGCTATCATTCCTACCCACTTCGCTACGATTTTTCTTGTTTTATTTATTTATTTTTTTAAGTTCCTTTGGAGTGTATAATAATTAATATATATCATATAGAACGGCTTTTAGAAGTAAATTCATCTACTCTTTTATGGAGGAAGGACGGAGTATCTTATTCATTTTTTAAACATAGTTTTATAAGCTTTAAAAGTAAATTAAGTAGCAATAACACCATCCAGTTAAAGAGGGATTGACATGTTCAACCCAGGCATGTGTCAAGAACTGTGAACATGATGGTAGATGCGATGTCTAAACGGGTTAGGGATTGTGCAATTGGGTTTAACGTCTTCACACAATCGTCTTCAATGGTGCAATATATTTTATTACGAGATCAATGTTAAGTGATGATTTTGATTTCTGATCGAGGGATTAAGTTCAATGAATGATGTTTAGCTAGTTCAAACCAAAATTAAAAGGGTATGATTTAGAGACCAATGGACGAGAGTATGAGCAATTACATTGGTGGATTTAAGAATATAACGAAAAGGAACAAAATCAAAACCAACACAAAGTTGACCACTTTCACAAAGATAAGTTCAAAGTGTGGGTATTAAGCCCAGAGAAATAAGGGCATAACACTCGTCCTCGATAGTAAGCAGAGGCGAAGAGCGGGTTGAAGGCATGGGGCAGAACCAGCTTGCACCATGCCTTCTGAGTCGCACGCAATCACACCGCAAGCTCATTTCCACTCAATTGATCTACAAACAAGATTCACATTAAGCTTGAACAGATCTTCGCTAGGTGCTTCCCAGTAGGACATGCAACACCGAAAAAATGGTATGAAACGGGGGCTCATGTCATTTTGTATTTCTTTCCAAATATTTAATAACAACTCAACGATTTTTTTCATGTCATTGATACATAATTTTAGTAATTTTTTTAACCTGAATTCCGGACTCCAATCTTGGAACACAGCTTGAGCCAAAAAGCCAAGTTCATGATTCAGAGTTCAAGTTAAAAAAAATTACCAAACTTATGTATCAATGACATGAAAAAAAATTATTGAAATGACATTAAATGATTGAAAAGGGATACAAGATGACATGACGCCTCTATTTCATGCAATCTTTCCTCGCATGCAACAAATTAGACTAAATTATTTATTTTTAGAAGGGTTAAACTGGTAATTTATCATTTAAGGTAAAAAGAAACTTAAATTGCATATTTCAAAATTTTGACTGCCTAAGAAAAGCAAATCCTCTTCATTTCTTCGAGAGAGCAAATTAACAATACAATAGAGTGACTCTGAATAATAATCTATTAAAAGCCCATCATTAAATCCAAAATTAATAAATTTAAGCCCAATAATAAAAATAGATAAATGGGCCATCAAGCCTGAAAAAAATTAAAAGCCCAATGTCTTACAATATGTCCAAAACTAAAAAGCATATTGAAAAAACATATGCACTTAGTTACGACAAAAATTCAACATTAAAACTATACTTAATTGAGAGGAAAAAAAAAACTCAACGAGTATCAAATTGAAAAAAATCTGATTAAATGTTGAAAAAAAGGTATAATAGTCTTACTCTTCTAATTATATCTTTTTTTTGGTTTATTCCATGCTTTAGCCCCTGACTTACACTTATTTTTTCATGTTGGTATTTAAATTTTTTTGTCCTAATTTAGTATCCAACTATCATTTTAATCCCAATTTACTTGAAAAATAAAAAATTGCTAACAAAAATGTGACACGTGGCACATATATCATTCAAAAGTCAAATAGTTTGTTTCATAATTCATCAACAATTTATGGCATTAATATAAAGCTTTTTTAGTTATTTAAATCAAACCTTTTAGAGGCTTTAGCTTTTTGGTATTGAATTTATATAGTATAGTCTTAACCTGTGGTTAATATTTACCCTTTTAATGAGCGTACAAATAAAATGCTAGTAATCTTTTAAATAAAATAAGACGACAATAATAATTCAAATACTAAAATAACATAAAAAATAAATATAATTCAAAACTCAAATAGCTTTTATTGTTTCATAATTCATCAACAATTTATGGCATTAATATAAAGCTTTTTTAGTTATTTAAATAAAACCTTTTAAGGTTCTAGCTTTTTGGTATTGAATTTATATAGTATAACTTTAATCAGTAATTGAGAGTTCGATCTTCGTTTTCAGTATGTAATAACTCTAAAACTCGTGGCTAACATTTACCTTTTTGATGGACCTACAAAACACAAATGATTAATCATTAGACTCGCTCTAATGAATACCTCTAAAAAATAAAAAATAAAAAAAATTATTTGATTTATTTTCGCATGTTTCAATATGATTAAAGTGTTGGTTTTAAAACAAAATACATCAAATAATTAAAAAAAAAAAAAGTAAACTATTCAAAGGTTGAACGATGAATCCAATTTTAACAACTTATACAATATAAATATACATATCTAACGGCATGAGTTGTAATAAATAGAGATATATATTGAAGGGAAAAGTATAGAAATTTCAGTTTATTTATTCAATTATATTTGACATTTTTTTGAAATATTATATTTGGCATCTTCTAATAACCTTTTTTCTAATTTTATATTTCAACTGCGAGCTACCAAAACAAATATTATTCATTTTCTTTTCTTTCTTTGACCAAAACCACACAATTCTTCAAACATTCAAACTAGGATAAAGATGATTTTGTTAAAGCGGTGATAAGATAAATAAATTAAATTATATATAGATAAATATTATAAATTTTACATTTTTTTATGTTTATTTAGTTACACTTTTTTTTTTTTTATCTAAAATATATAAGAATGACTATTTTATGCGTATTTAATTTAGTGAAACACTTCACAAGATGTTGTCATTAAATTCAATCACTGATCGATTAATTGAAATATATCAATTCAATCGATTAATTCGATTTTAACTGAACTGTGATTTAACATGTGTTCACGGAATTGAGAAAACAATAAAAAAAGCTTTCTCATGCCACCATTTTCAAGTGGACCATCAATCTCTTGTTATAATAAAATTTTCAAGTTTATGTTGAATCATTCAAAACACTAGCATAAGCATCTTTAGGGTGAGGTCAAAAAATTATTTTAAGAGACTCGAAATTAAATTGTAATTTTTAAAAAATAAAAATTTAAATTTAAAGTAAAAAATTTTATTATTTTTATTAATTTTAAATTTTTAAAACCTTAAATAAAAAATTTTTCTATGTGAGCTCCTGTCAGTCCCCCAGGAGCATCTTGAATGTTGAGATTGGAATCACATCTGACAAAGCTGGTACTTGACGATATAAAGATGATAGTGACATTACAATAATCAACAATCAAAGCAAGTTGAACCAATCAAATCCCAATCCCAAGGTGACCAAACACAACCATATTTCGTATCAGCTAAAACATGAGGACCAATCCACTATCATCAATTCAAAACTGAGCAACTACAATCATAGGTAGTTTTTATTGATATAATGGAAATTTAATATTTGTTTTAAAATCCAGCTTCTTCTTCTTCTTCTTCTTCTTCTTTTTTTTTTTATATATGTATTTACAATAAATAATTTTAAACTAGAATTATACATATGTTTTGTGCGAGGAGGACTTAAGTCAATCAAACAATTTTCTCTGCTATTTTTGATAAGAAAGTAAGTTCAATCTCTATAAGTCGATAAAACTTGTAATTATTATTGCATTCCGATAAAATAACGATATATTAATAATATATGAAGTGTTTTTAGATCAATCGATGCTCTCTATTTATAGAAGTAAGTATAAGAGTTTTGATTAAATAAATCATTAATAAATAATATTATTTAAATAAAATAATTATAATTTTATTGCGATTAGAATAGTGGGCAACACACCCTTGTATTTTCTACTAGGGTTGTCGCCCCTTGTGCTTCATGATTCATGAGGGTTAATTTGGGTCTCTCCTGTATTGAGTATAATTATATGTGTTTATTAAATTTTTGACCTAATAATTTATAATTTAATCAAATTCAATACTTATTTTTTATTTCTCAAAATAAATATTAATTTATTTATTTAAATAATTTTCTTAATCCAATTCTACTTTCGTTACGATCATAACTACTTTACCATAATTGAATCTAAGAGAAAATATATTTAATTTCTCTATTCAACAAATCTAATAATGACTAATTACTTTAATTCCATCTTCGAACTCCAATTATTTAATTATAATTATTAAATAATAATTCAAAAAACCTTAAATTAATTCTCAAATAATTTTTATATTTAGCAAGAAAATACATTCACTACGATAGTGATTCGTGCAATCTATTTTTCTTTATCGTTTTTTTTTTTCATTTTCATTCATTAGTTCTACATGCAATTTACTTCTAGTTATTTCGAGTTAGTAGAGGCATTGATTAGATATATATAATTAGGGTTGAAATGATTTATAATTAAGTTTCGACTTTTTGCATATTAATTATAAGTTTACTTAGTCACAAAATCATTTCACTAAAGTATCGCGACTGAGCTCTCCCTTATTATATATCATTACAGAAACTACTTAATAAGCGCACATCAATAACCTTCTCATAAGTGAGTTATCCTCATAGGATATACTTAATCTCTTTGGTATAAATTCTTTCTCCCAATATGATCCTATTTGATCTCATGATAATCATTACATCTTCTTTCATGAAATGACAACTACTATCAAATAGTAATTAAGTCCTTTATCACAAAGACAAATGACCCATGGTCACATTTACTTTTCATCTATCATGTAATATCGATTAAAGGATATCATTTACCCTTTAGTTGAGCTATGAATTCCGTTATTGTGGAATGATGCTACATATTACAGAAGTTGTATACCCAACATATCAACTTTCAATTCCTTATATATTTGAACTCAGGCTTTCATTTACATCAAAGTATACAAATCACGCTTACATAGTTCATCATCTACTCAAGATTAAGGCATATCACAAGTGAATAAATAATATATATGTGTGTGTGTGTGTAAAAGATTGATGAATCCATTTTCAAGAGAAACAAACGATAACATAACATGAATCTTGTACTGAAAGATAATTATTTTTTAGTGGAGAAGGATCAAAGTTGCCTAGTAACAGAACATGAGAAATTTAAAGAATTTAATGTATTAATTGACTTATGTGAAAATTCTGAAATTTTTATGGTAAAAAATTCATTGAGACTAGTTTTAGAGACAACAAGCAGATCTTAACTTGGAATCTCGTAGACCAAGATATAAATAATTTCGTGATTGCCACTCAAATGGACAGCCTTAATAAAAGTGTGTATGCACTTAGAGAAATCTTAGTTGATGTTATATACATAAACATACTATACTCAAAATCAAGGGTACATATATACATATGTGTACACATACAAGAAGGATGTGAAATGGAGAGGAGGAGGAGGAGGAAAAGTAGTAGAAGAGTATGATTCTAATAAATTGTTATAAGTGATAGATTTGCTAATAAATAATAGTAGTATAAATGATTCGTTGAAACATTAAATGAATAATTGTTATCTGGTGTACTAATGGACTTATTTGTAAAACTTTAATAGTTGTGTAATTTTATAATTTCTTTGAGAAATCATATGACGTTGAAATTGGAAATAGATGCATATGAATAATATGACGTAGTAATTAAACTGTAAATAGGTCCTAAATGACCTATAAATTGTGGAAAGAGCTAACGAAAGCTCTATTAAAAACTTAGAATGAAAACGGAAATTTTATATTAGATATAAATTGTTTTGCTAACTTAATTCGGAAGGGTAATTGAACTAAATTTCTCTAAAATTGCTTAGACAACAAATATAGCATTTCAGTGCCCGGACTCGACGAGTAGGTCGGGTATGGGATATTACACATGCAACTAGTAACAACTATCGACCTTCCATCCTCATCTAAGCATCATGATATCTAACTTAATAAAAGGGACCGCCCATATAATAACCCCCTTAATGTCATATAAAAATAAGGGAGAACACACTGGACATCACTTTGTTAAATATCTTAGATACCCACCTCATTGAGCCTTAAACCACAATGACTTGTCACTGTAACCTTTTTTTTCTATTAAATTTGATTAATAGAGCAGATATAAAGTATTGAGTTAATTTCACCATATATTTTAAAATTATAATTTTCATTTTAAATTTTAAAACATTTTAATTTCATTATCAAATTATCGATGTTATATCAATAAGATATTTTTATTACTAAAATCATTAATTTAACCGTTAATAAAATATCAAATCTTATGTGACATAGTTTAAAATGAAAAATTAAAGAAAAATTAATATTGAAAAATATATGTTGTAAAAATCTTGATTTGAGATTTTCGAAGCTTTTACAAAAGCTTTATCGCTTGCTCTCTCTTTTTTCGATTTTACTTTATCTTTAGTTTTTAGTTTTATAAGTAATGCGATAATATATTACTTTTTTTAACTTTTATTTTAAATTATATTACATAATATTTTTCTTTTGAACAATCTCATTATAGATTCTGTACATATATGTTTTTTTTGATACAGTACCTAGAACTACCCATAGCCCCTCCTCAATCCTTAAATAGGAGGATAATGCGCTTCAGTGCACTTGGACCTACGTCCTCCTATACTGGTATAACATCATTTAACTATTAAATTAATAATTTTAATAATTGAAAGAAATGATTGTTATAATAAAAAATGTAATTACAACATTTTAAATTTTGAAAATCAATTTAAAATAAAAATCATTGTAATTAACTCAAAGTATTTATGAGAGTTTAAGTGGGAAAGGTGAGTGAGATAATTTCTTTTTTCTACTTTTAATTTATTTTTATTATTGGAGAAAAAATCCAGTCTATTAATTAGAGTTTGAATGAGTCTACTCAAAGGATTATCATACACTCATCTATATCTAATATTTTCTCCAATTTAATTTAACTTTAATTAAATTACTTAAAATAATTAATTTTTTAAAATTATAAACAAATGTCTTTTCTTCTTTTATCTTAAACTTAAAACCCAGAACCTCGAACTTTGAAATCGAATTCTGAACCATAAACCTTAAAACTCGAATCCTAATGTTCAAATTTTGGGTTTGAGATTTAAGGTTTAGGGTTCTAATTTTGGGTTTGAGGTTTAAGGTTTAGATTCAGGGTTTATGATTGGGGTTTAGGGTTCGAGTTTAAAGTTTAAGTGTTTGGTGTTACGTGGCACGAGTTTAAGGTTTTGGTTCAATGTTTAAGGGTTTGGGGTTTAAGTTTAGGGTTTTATACTTTGGGTTTAGGGTTTGATATTCTAGATTCATGGTTTTGGATTTAAGCTATAAAATTATAAAAAAAAAATTTATGTGTCAATGACATGACAAAAATTGTTAACATGTCATTAAATAATATGAAAGGGATCTTGGATAATGTGATGAGATGGATCCATATAATAGCTTTTTTTACGGATGGATGAGTGTATGATAATAATTTTTTGTCTTTAAAACTTGATGATGTGGCAAAAGTTTATTTATGCCTTAAAACCTTAATTTTTAGAATCATCCTTATGTAAATTATTCTCAAAGAAAATATATTATATATTAAAAATATTTTTAAAATTATTTAATAATAGATATAGGTGGGATGATAATAAATTTGTATTTTAATACTATTGGAAAAGACTAAAAGTGACATCATAGTAACAGTAATATATAGTCTACCTATAATATATATATAAAAGCATGACTTTCAAAAACTTTTTAACTGACGAGAATAACTTTTATTTTCTATCAAATTATTAAATTCTTTAAAAAAAATAAAATATAGGAAAATAGTAGTGATAATTATAAAGTAAATTAAAATTACTTGTTAAAAGTTTTGATATAATAAATGTACTAATTTTTTTTGGTAAATTATAATAAGAGGGTAAAGTCCTACCAACAATGCAACTAGCGCGACTCAAACTCAGGTCACGCTTAGAATAATAAACACTCTTGACCATCAGACCAACACATTAGATTCAGAAATGTGCTAATTCAATTGATGTAAAATAGAATTACTACTTGAATAGAATTCTGAACATTTGAATTATCACAATTAATTATGTTACGTTATTTTGCATTAATTACTTAAAGTAAATCTATATTGTAAGCTAATTATGATTTGAAAATTTTCTATTATAATATTTGAATTAATAAGTTAATATATTTTAATTATATTCAAATAATAAATATCATTTTACATTAATTACTACAAATAAAAATATAATATTTAAAAAATAATTAAATAGTAAATGCATAAAATCACATTGAATGCATAAGACATTAGAATTTTTTTTATATTATTCATGTTGATTTCACGGTTCATGGTTGACCCTCTCAACAATATCGTCTCTAAAGTTCGAGCTTCAATCCTCTCTTTGAGAGTACAATGTGTCTTACCATTGCACACAACCACTTATTATAAAAGCATGAGTTTTGAGAAATTTTTGAACTAATATCATACCTTCCATCATATTACTAAATTCATATTTAAAAGAAATAAATAAAAATAGAAGGTGTGATAATTACAGATTTAAAATTAATTACAATTTAACATAAGTTGTAATTATTAATTATAGAGAGTTATCCGAATTCTACAATAAAATTGTTATTTGAATATAACCTAAAAGGTAAGAAAATAAATAGTGAATTAATTTAAGTACCGATTCAACCAATTTTCAATCGGGTTGAATTGATTCGTCCGGTGGGATGGGTGGATTTGGTTCGGAAAAGGTTGCCTCTGATAACACTGAATTGAATCCTTTTCCCCCGCGTTTTCTTCGCATTTAAAATTGGCCACTTATCAACTACCTGAAACATTAAAGGTGAGGCATCCGTTTAAATCACGCAAGGAGACCGCCAAAGAGTACCAAAACTAACGTCACTGTTTTTATCTATATAAACCTTCAACTATTATCCCTATATCACTCTCTCAGTATCTCTTTCTTTCTGCTGTCATCATTATTGTAATTATGGGTAGAATTGAACCTAACTTCGCCAACACACCCCATTTCAATCCCTTGAACCCTCAAGAGTTTAGAAAACAAGCTCATGAAATGGTGGATTTCATTGCTGATTATTATCAAAAAATCGAGAGCTACCCAGTTTTAAGCCAGGTACAACCAGGCTATCTCCGGGCTAACTTGCCGGAAAACGCACCGTCTCTGCCGGAATCCCTTGAAACTATCCTTGAAGACGTTAAAAACCGGATAATCCCAGGGATGACGCATTGGTTAAGCCCTAATTTCTTTGCTTTTTTTCCTTCGACTGTTAGCACTGCAGGTTTCCTTGGTGAAATGCTTTGTACCTGCTTTAACTCCGTTGGTTTCAACTGGATTGCTTCGCCGGCGGCCACTGAGTTGGAAATGGTGGTCATCGATTGGCTGGCTGACATGCTGGAGCTACCCAAGTCGTTCATGTTTCAAGGTACTGGCGGAGGCGTTATCCAGAACACCACCAGTGAAGCTATTCTCGTTACGCTCATTGCGGCGAGGGACAAAGCTCTTGATGTCGACGGCTCCGGCAATTTGAACAAGCTTGTTGTTTATGCTTCCGACCAAACTCATTCCACATTTGCTAAAGCTTGTAAGATGGTCGGCATTTCTCCTCGGAACATAAGGTTGATTCCGACGACGATCGACGCCGGTTTCTCTTTATCTCCCATCCAGCTTAAGACCGCCGTCGAAGCTGACATGGCGGATGGGTTGGTCCCACTTTATCTTTGTGTAACCCTAGGGACCACTTCCACCACGGCGGTTGATCCAATCGAACTGCTCGCTGGTGTGGCCAAGGAACATGGCATGTGGGTTCACGTGGATGCTGCCTACGCCGGCAGTGCATGTATATGCCCGGAGTTCCGGCATCACCTTAATGGGGTAGAACGAGTTGACTCGTTGAGTTTGAGTCCCCACAAATGGCTACTCAGTGGCTTAGATTGTTGCTGCGTGTGGGTCAAAAACCCCACTGCACTCGTCAAAGCTCTAGGCACCAACCCGGAATACTTGAGAAACAAACAAAGCGAATCGGATTCCGTCGTCGATTTCAAGGACTGGCAAGTCGGTACCGGCCGGCGGTTCAAGTCATTAAGATTGTGGCTCATTTTTCGAACCTACGGTGTCGTCAACTTACAAGCTCACATCCGGTCCGACGTAGGGATGGCCAAGATATTCGAGGAGTTTGTAAGATCCGACCCGAGGTTCGAAATTGTGGTGCCAAGAGAATTCGCGCTGGTGTGTTTCAGGTTGAATCCGGATGAAACTTTCGGGTCGGGTTACACCGAAGTGTTGAACCGGAAGTTGTTGGATTGGGTCAATTCGACGGGTCGGGTTTATATGTCTCATACGAAAATCGGTGGAATATATGTACTGAGATTTGCTGTGGGGGCCACATTGACGGGTGACCACCACGTGGTTGCCGCATGGAAGTTGATCAAGGAAGGAGCTGATGCATTGCTGGAGACGGTTCGATTGCCTCACCCCCACCGTAGCTAGCGTGGACGTGCTTTAGAATTTGGAAACGTAATTAATAAGGTTAAATATGCCATAAACTTGCAGTATTTAGAATTTAATCTAATTTTTACAAAATTTAAAATTAGAGTTAAATTTTCTGTAATTTGACATATTTAGAATTTAGTCTTTTTAATTTTAATAAAATTTAAAATTTAGAGTTATAGATATTCTGAATTTATTGATATGATATTTTAAAATAAAAAAAAATTATGTTACAATGAAACTAAATTTGATAAAAAAAAATTAACTTTATTCGTAATTAGATTTACATTTTCAATTCCGAAATGTTAAAATCTAAGTTTCTTAAAGTAAAAAAAAAAAACTAAATTTTAAATGTAAAAAAAAATTCGACAAGAATATACTTATTTAACTATATTTGGCATCTTGTAATAACTTCATTTTCTCTTATATTTGATTTATATTTGCGAGCGCCTAAGTAAATATAAATATATTCGAACAATTATAGAGTAGAGCATTAATAATTATCAGGTACACTCTTAAAAAGAGAATTCAAAATCAAACTTTAAAGATAACATTATTGCGAGAAATAATTACGAATCTCGAAAAAATTAATATTCATAAAAAGTAAAACCAGCTTGAAAATATAAAGCATAAATGGATAAAGAATCAAAATATAACCCGATAAAACTCGCCCACAACAAGTAGGAATGGTAGGACTAGAGATGCAGAGATGACAATTACAAAATAATGAGACTCGTCCCTAGAGGTTCTTAAGGGCCTCCCCCTCCCAAATGGCAGTTAAACTTTTGGCCTTTTAAAATTTTAAGATAGCACAGGATAAAATTAATTTTTTAAAACTTAAAAAAAAATCTAATTTCATCTCTACTCGTACCTGGATACTCAAATTTAATACCTCAACTTTTACCAACCATTCACAAATATCGTTGAATTCATTGCGTTTTGACCAAACCATGAACTTCATTCAAACTAGGATAAAGATGATTTCATCGAAGCGGTGATAAAATAATAAATTAACATAAAATAAATTTGAGACATAATATGATAATATATAGCTAGATAAATATAATAAGTTTTTATTGCATCTTTAGCATTTAATTCGAGTTTTAAAATTAATTTTATGAAAGTTAATTTTTAATATTATTATATTTACATTTTTCATAATTTTTGTTGATAGAAAGAATTTAATGTTAATTATGAAATTTGTTAAGATGATTATCATCAACAATTCAAACTCATTTTGAGTTTTGGACCTGGGCCGGATTCTAACAAGATATAACTCGCAAGCTTGACCTAAGAACTAAACCCACAGGTTGATAGATCAAACTTGATCTATGTGTTGCGAGCTTACACGAGGTCGGATTCATGTAAACACATGTTTAGACGAAAGTATGATACATGTCTACATGCATGAAACTTACCTAGTATGTATTATCAATGAACAATACCATACCATATAAATAGGTAAACTACACCATTTGAAAGACACATTGAAAAATACTCAACAAATTTGTTTAATTTTACATTTAATTTGTCAAATACAATCCGATTGATGTGATTTAATTCGGATTTTATGATTTATTTTATAAAAATTAATGACTAATATTATTAATTAATTATGAATTTTCAGTAAATTAATTCTAAAAATTTAAACTATTAATATATTTCTTTTATAAAAAACAAATATTTCTTTAAATAAAAATATATAAATATCACAGTTATCAATAGCTTTAATGAATGGTTTCGAATTTATAGTATCTATTTAAAGCTACTGTTGCTTTCGAAAAAAAAAGAAGCTACGGTTAATCATGAAGTGCCGTATGTCATTCTTTGATTGGTGCTGATTGAATAATAATATGAACAGTTCCACATAAATCTCAATGTGCAGTGGCGCAGCAGGGGGCTGTCCCGCTAAAATAAATTTTTTTAGTTTAAGTGATTTATAATTTATAAAATTTTAAATTAATAATAATAAAATTATATTTTAACATCTAAAAATAATGAAAATTTGATTTAATTTTTTAAAAATTATAAATATATAAATTTTTAAAAAATATTAAAATTATATTTTTACCATCATAAGAATATACAATTTAATTTCGATCTTTAAATAATTTTTTGATTCTCCCACTATTAATATGTCAGACGAATCAACCAAATATCGAAGGAGAATTAAATAGAATTCTACAAGGTTCTCTATATGTATATATTCTAAAATATAGTTTAAGAAAGGGTATAATATGTTATTTAGCCATTGAGGAGGAATTTGCATGATATTTCTCCCCTTCAAGATATAGTTCTAAAATATAGTTATATCACAATTAACAGTTAGATTTAAATATTTTCTTTAAAAATCACTTTAACAACAATTCAAATAAATATAAAAGCAATAAAAATGGTGTAAATTTATGTAAAATAAATTATTAACATGTTAAAATTAAAAAAAAAAAGTATAAAATGCATTAAAAACAATTACAACATAAAAAATATAATAAGCACGATACAAATAAGAGGATTAATGGTTTTGTATTATAACTATTTTTTTTATATATATAATTTATTTTTACTCGAAATCTCTATTCAACCCTTAAAAAAAACACACATTTAAACGCTCTTAAATTATCGTTCCACTAATTACTGCAAGCATCAATATGTCAATTAAATTAAGGCTGAATTGGTTATAACTACTCTTTTATATTTATATATATATATATAAGCAAATTAATTTGATGGCAAATTCCTTTTTTTAGACTCTTGAATTTTGAAGGGAAATTGGTAACCTTGTATTGAAATTAATAAATAAAACTTTTAAAGGTAGAGGTATATTTATTCATGTGTCGAGCTGAATCACGGCTAAATTGTTTTTGATTTGATTTGTTCAAAAAATTCGTTTTATTAGTTAACAATAAAAAAATTAATATTTAATTTAGACATTAAAAAAAAAAAAAAAACCTTGTTGAAACTCAGCCTATAGATATTTCTAGGTGAATGGTACGTGAATCACATGGAAATTAAAGAAAATTTCTAGATCTAGCAGTACTATCAATGGTAAAAGTATCGCAAAACTTTTAGTACTATATATTGGATTGCATTTTAGTTTTTTTATTAAAAAATAAATAAATTAATACCTCTATATTAAATGAGTGAGTAAAACAGTCCCTTTGATAATTTGATGTTTACATATAAGATATAATGATAAATTTAACCTTTAATCTTAACATATTTATTCAATTTGACCCTACTCTTTTATTGGAAGTAAATTACAAATTTTTGAAATTAACAAGGCTAAATGATCAAAAAGACCTTGATAACAAATTAAAAAAAAAAAACCATTTAATCCCTTTTAAAATTTAAAAAATATTTAAAAATCATAAAAAATTTATAATTTTATTAAAAAAATAACTATACCGACCCATTAAAATCTAATGATTATGAGATTTAAAAAAATTGACCAGGTATTGTTATTTTTAATAAAAATATTTATAATTTTGTCAAGTTTATATAAATATAAATATAAATTAATAGAAATTCTTGATTTTGTCCTATACTCAATGTAATCTTTAGAAAAGAGATCCTTTTAATTCGAAATATTGAACAATCCTGCTTCTATTTTGTGGCTTACAATATTTTTTTTATACTCTTTAACTATTTACCTTTATTTATTAATAAACCATTATATAAATCGAAGTCTCATTCTTCATCATATCACGTTATAATTTATTTAGGAAGTAGTTTATGACGTTTTGATGTACATATAAAAGATAAAATTATTCACCAATTATAAACTAAATGGTCAAACTTTAATTTATATCCCTCCACTATACTCAAATTTAACATTTAGCCCTATAATTTAATAATTGATAGAATTTAGTTTTTTATTTTTATAATCTCATTGAGTAATTCAAATAATTAACTATTTTATTTAAAATACTATTTTTTTCTCAAAAACAAATTTTCCAGCTTACCATGTTGATCACGTGATTATTTTGTGTTGGAAATAATGTTTTTAAGAAAAATCAAATTCAATAACCAAAATGATTAGTGCTAGTAACTATTTGAAGTAACTAATCGCATTAAAAAAATAGATAATTAAATTATGCTAAATTAAAATATAGGGATTATATTATAAATTTGTTGAGGAGAGGCCAACCCCTTCTGAAGAAGTTTTAAAGGTCTTGTTCATTTGAACTTGACGAACTTTTCAACAGGTTGAAATTATCATTGGAATCGGACTTGGGTTTTATCTCCTGATTTCATCGATAACACAAAATGGAGGTGGATTCTTGAATCAGGAGCACCTCGTCTAATTGGGCCATGCACCACACACTTGGTAGTACAAATGCCGTTAGATTCCATATAAGGGGCAAGGCTTCAAACCATATCAAGCGCAGGACCCGCAAGCTCCCTTGGTAGGTGGTTGTGTGTGATGCACGGCACAAACCAATCCGATGAGATGTTCTTGTTCCGTGAACCCCGCCTTCGGTTCGGGCTCTCAATGGGGTTAGGAGACAAAATCCTAACTTGGGGATAATACCGATCTGTCGATGGATTTGTTGGTTCCGAACAAACTACACTTTGATGGCTTCTTAAGAAATGGTCAACCTCCACTTAACAAAATTTAAACATAGTAAAGGCATCAAAACTAGAATTTGACCAAATTAAATCCCTATACACTATACTTTACATTAGAAGCTGAAGGGTTCAAGATGATCGTAGAAACCGAAGGGTGATAAGATTTCTCCATCAAGAAGATCAAATTCAAAGCCTACGGATGCACCCATCGTGGGCAAATCGTCCGACAAAATGTCTGACAGAAATGGTTCGGACCAAAAATTAGAAACAGAGTCAGATTTGGTCGATTCAACCGAGTTATCTGTAGTGATGAAGGAGCTTTGTGTATTGGTTGATAATAGTGGTGGTGGTGGTGGTGAGCTTTCGAGGATTAATGGCGGAATTATGGGGTTTATTTGAAGATGATCGTCGTTTAGGTTTTGATTATTGGTGTATTTGTCGTGTAATTTCGTGGTTGATGGCTTATTTTTAACGTGCTTCTTCAGATTTGTGTGCCAATGATTCTTTATTTCATTGTCTGCTCTTCCTGGTAACATGGCAGCAATGGCTGACCACCTGCATATTGTGAAAAAAAAAAAAACATTATTTAATGCATTTATAGGTAAAATTACCATGAAAGTCTTTTACTAAGAGTCAGATTGTATTTTGCCTCCCATATAAAAATATAGGTAAAGTAGTATTTGTACATTAGATCAAATAGTAAATTGACTCTTTCAGTTAAAAATTGTTGTTGTTAATGAAACAACTAAACAGTTATATATAACGTGTCACGTATATCTCATACTAACATACAATAATCGATTTTTAATAGTAAAAATGGATGCATTTTTAATAGATGATCAATTGGCGTTGTAATCTAATATACAAGATTAATTTGATCATTTTTTTAATAAAGAAAATAAATTATAATCCAACTCTTAATATAAGATTCTCTATAATATTTTTACCACATGGTACAATTTCAAACAGCCATATCATCACAATCTTATCGAAGTTCTAGTGTTGAAGTGGAAACAATAGATAAATTCAAACACTAAAATTTACTGAACCAAAAAATTATATTACTAGAATTGCTTGTTTTGTTAAGATCTCTATCATTTTTATTTATTTATTATTATTACTTACAAATTTAACCATCATTTATAAAGTTGAAATCGTTATTGTTGTAATTTATAAGAATGCATGAATTTGAGTGCATTTAAACTCGTATTATTATCTGATTTATAGATTAAGAGAATTATAAATAGTAATAAGAATGGTATAAAAAATCATTAATTTATATATTTTTAAAAAAAGGAAATTAGTTGGATTTATATTTGTGATTTAGGGTATATATTTTTCATGAATGTTACATTATTATAGTTTTTAAGAAGGCTTTAAATTATATTATAAATTAGAGTTGTACATGGGTCGGGTCAGGTCAAGTAAAAAAATTAAGCTTATTTTTAAGTTTTGGGCCTAAAATTTTACATAAACTCGATCTTGATAAAAATATTAAAATTCGAGTCCAGTCCGGTCTACCTGTATTAAAATTTTTATATAAAACTAAATTTAAAATATATCATACATAAAATACACGGAAAACATTAAAATAAATACTTCTCAACAAATGAAGAAAATTAAAAATATATATTTAAGTAGTACTAAGATAAGTGCAACTTAACAAACAAATACCTCTAAAATAGAAGCAAAATTAATAATAATAAAAATTATATAATATCCAAGCAATAATAACAAAATATAGCAATATAATAACGAAATGATAGCAAAACAATAAAAAAACAACAAATTTTTTTTTTTTTTTTTGCAAAATCAAGCAAACTTGACCTATTTAAAAAATGAACCTTACTTTTCTATCCAAACCTATTTTTTAAATATATATTTTACTCAAATCTTTTTATTTTTAGGGCGGACTTATATTTCATGAATGTTACATGATTATTGTTTTTAAGAGGCCTTTAAACTATATTCTAAACTCACCTTAAAACTATATATTTTAATTCTATAGATTGGTTTTTAAAGTTTCTTTTGGGTAAAAAAATGTTCTTAAACTATAAATTTTGTCTTGATTTATCTAAAAAATTACATCAACCAATAAGAACATATCAACTAGCACGTTTCTTTGGACCCAATATATATTTTGGATAAAATGAAACAAAATTGATAGCTTAGGGACCATTTTAACAAAAAAAATATAATTTTCTTTTTTTGAAAATTCTTTGTAACGGTTTATTGTTGTTATTCTTAAATTCGAACCTAATACCTGTTTCCTAGAGATTCGTGGAAAGTGATGATAGTCTCATCTTCTTCCTTGGTGAAGTTCCCCCTCTTGAGGTTTGGCCTTAAATAATTCATCCATCGGAGCCTGCAACTCTTACCGCACCTCGACAGACCTGAAACAGTACCATCTATCCATGCTTGCATACATACGTACATTGAAGAGAAAGACATAATTCCACCAAACATCCCTTAACTTTAAAATGTTCAAATTGAGTCCTCAAAGTTTTACTTTCCTATCAATCAAGTCTTTTTATTAGTCCACCTGTCTATTGACGTTAAATGTTAATTCAAATTTGATATGAAGTATATTTAAAATACTCAGATTAAATTGTTGTACGTATGTACCTACTCCATAGATAGCTTAGATAAATTAGATCTTTTTTTTTTAACACGTTAGATCTAACATGTATATGAAGTAGCAACACACGTGTTTACAATTTGACCCACGTTTCTTAAATTCGCTACACATCAAATTTAAATTGACAAGGGTCTAATCAATATGATATTGATACTTTGTGGACTCAATTAGAATATTTTATAGTTTGAAGATCAATCTAAAATTCGAGTCATAGTTTGAGGATGTAGGATGCGTTTAACCCAAAATAAATGCCTTGAACAATTAGCTTATAACCATTTCAATCTAAAAAAAAAATGCTACTCTAGTCCCTAGAGAAATGAATTACTAGTGCAAAGATAAAATTGCATTTTTACTCCTCTAAAAATTTATAAATCAATTCTTAATCCCTTTGTAAAAACAGTGGAATATTAATCCAGTCCCTCTATGTAAGTCACATAAATTTACATTTTTTACCCTCTTGAAATTTTATAATTTAATTCTAACCCCCTTTCAGAATCATAAAATTACATTTTTTTGACCCTCCAAAAACGACAGAAGTATCAGTTTAATCCCTCTGTAAATTATAAAGCTGTAAGTTAGGTAAAATCACATTTTGACCCTCTCAAAAATTTATAATTTAGTCCTAACCCCCTTCCTGTTTCGATCAATCATTATCGTTTTCATGAAAATTTTTGAGGTGTTTTAGGGTTTCCATAGAATGTTGCGTTTTTTACCTGCAAACTTGGGGAGTTGACGCCAATTCCAGCAGCCATATCTGGTAACATAAGCTGTTAGTTTTCTATCTTCCTCCGCCGTCCAGGTTCCTTGCCTCAGCCCGCTCTTATCACAGCAAGGTTTCTTTACCATGTTTTCCTTCAACCCACTGAGTCACTCACTCTCTGGTTCAGCTTCCTTGCGATCAAAGCAATTTGTATGCTTTTAGTCTTTAGCCATGCAGGTGCCCTTTTAGACCAAAGAGAGCGACACGTTTTACGCGTATTATTTAAAATATTGCGATTACTGTTTTCAGTTTCTTTATTTGATCGCTGTTCTGTTGTTTTTTTTAAGAATTCTCATTTGTAATACGGTAAAATTATTTATAAAAACCAAAATGAATTTAATCAATGAATCAAATGATGATGTATTATTAAAATCGAAATGTAATTTTAATTTTAGGGTTTTGGCAGTGAGTGTCCGGAGGCTCATCCTTACTCGAGGGCAGAGCTAGAAATTTACTCCTGAAGGTGAAAATGTAATTTTATCGCTAAAATTCATTTCAAATTTCATAAACTTCAAAGGGACTAAAAGATATATTTACCATTTTGGTGAGCCAAGGCCACTGCGTGCGCTCCTTATCTATGCCCTTATCCCTGCCACCAACTACATCAAGGAACCCATGCACAATCGTGGATCTTGGCATTAATTTTTTTTTGGGGGGCCAAACTAAATTTTAAAAAGAATTGAGGGTTTTAATTAGAATTTTCAAAAATTTTGGTAGGTCATGATCTTTAGCTAACCTCTCCAAATGATTTGATATGAACCAAAACAAAAGTAATAAATTCTTTGATGATATGACATAATCTAATTCATTTGCAATGCACAAAATATTTTTAAGAGAACTAAAGTATAATTTATAGGACATCACAGATTTCAAAAGGATTATACTGCAATTTTACCTTTTTAGGAAACGACCGAGGTCCCTACATGTACCCTTCACGTCACCTCTCACTGTCAGCATATCAAATATAAATCCTTTATAAAATATCTTTAATTCAAAAGTGCTGTACAAACTTACACGTTGACAGTGAATTATGTGAGTTTCAGTAATTATGTACACTTTTTTAATATAAAAATTCATAAAATTCTAGTGTCACGTTTGGCATCAGTCAATGGAAGTGATTTTTGCTGAGCTTTCTACAGGTTTGCTGTTTGTTAATTACAAATAACAGCTTTATTTATTTTTCATCCATATGTTTATTTTTCAATTAATTAATTAATTTTAGTGTTATTAATCCACATTTGATGATGTCACTGGAAGCAATTCAACGTCGTTATTGATAAACCCAAAGACGTTCTAGAAAAAAAATTAATGCTTAAAAACAGGTTGAATTTCAAAGAAATTTTTATCAATTCCAAGTTGAATTAAATTAAATGGAATAACTTACGCAAAGATGATCCTAAAATTTAAAATTTTTAGGCACTAATAAAATTTTGTCACATCATCAAATTCTAAAGACATGAAATTATTATTATACACTCATTTATAGGAAAATTATTTTATGAACCCCTTTCGCCACATTATTCATGATCGCTTTTCAATTATTTAATTACATTTCAACTATTTGTTTTCATGTTAACACATCGTTTTGATGATATTTTACCTTGAACCCCAAACTCAAAACTCTAAAATTCAAAACCCTAAATCCAAAACAAAAAACCCTAAACCCGCAATCTTGGACCTTTGAACCTTGAGTCTCGAACTCATAACTCATAACCCCAGATCCTTAAATCTTTAACCTGAACTTAAACATTGAACCCCAAATTCAAAACCCAAACCCGAACTCTAAACCTTAAGTTTCAAACCCAAACCTCGAATCTCGAGATTCGAGGTTTTGAGTTTTGGATAAGATGATTGCCAAAATTATGTGTCAATAACATGGAAAAATTATACAAAAATTACTATTTTTTAAAAAAAATCGGTTGCACAAAAATAAAATAAAAAATATTATCTTATGAAATAATTAAATAAAATGATTAAAATTTGTAAAAGAATTTTTTTTTAAATTTAAAATTTAATTATTTGAAGTAATTTAATTAAAGTTAAATTAAGTTGGGGAAGATATTAGATATAGATGAGTGTATAATAATAATACTTTGTTATCTTTAAAATTTAATGGTGTGACACTATTTTATTGGTGCCTAAAAACTATACTTTTTAAGATGATCCTAATATAATTTATTCCTTAAATTAAATTAGAAGGTATAAAAAAATAAATTAGAAAAAAATTAATATCAACTGAACCAGGTGTGAAGTTATAACATTGTTTAAGGGCCAAAATTGAATAATAAGTTTTTAGGAGGGGCTAAAGTATAATTGGAAATTGAATTAAGTTTATGAAAATTGTTTAAGGGCCAAAATTGAATAATAACTTTGTTTAAGGGCCAAAATTGAATAATTTATAAATCAAAAACCCGTACTTTATGAAAATTGGAAAAGTTAAACTGGTTGTTGATAAACACGTGAACTTGAACTAATTTATTACATATAAATTGTTGAACTACTAATTTTTGCTAATTATTTTTAGGTCAATGATTTAACGATAATGATTAGCAATGTCTCACAATTGAATTAAGTTTTTAGTTTCCGTAAAAATATGAGAATCAAATACTAACAAGTTAAAGTAGAGGGACTAACTTTTTAATTTCTGTAAAGTATAAGGTTGAAATTCGTGATTAGATTTTTTCATAAAATAAATTTAATATTTCTTTACAAGGAACAAATTATGAGCAAATATAAGATGGAATTTTTTTTAGAATAAATGATGGATTTTTGTTTTATCATAGACATTAATAGCATGGTAAACTATTAAAATAATTATTTTTATTTATCTCAGATTACTTTTTAGTCACTTATGTTATCGTGTTGTAACATTTTAGTCACAGAGCGTTTATAGTTATTAACGGCGTAAAGGTAAGGTGATGGGACACGTAAAATTATCATTTCAAACGAAAATTTTAAGTTAAATTATACAATTGATTCTTCTATTTTTTTCATTTTGAGTAACTCAATTTTTTTCATGTTTTAACATAGTTTTTCTATGTTTTCCATTTGTTAAAACTAGTCCCTATACTTTAATTTTTTTTTTAAACAGTTTAATTTTTTCTTTTTATTTCTTTATTTTCCTTTTCTTCTTCCTCTTTATTTTTCTCTCTTCTTATATTCTTCATTGCAAAAACATAATTTCTGCCCATCAAATAAATCAAGTCGTTGTTTCTTTCATATGATTTCTAAATTGAATTTAATTCAAAATCGAATATCGATCATTCTAAATCAAATCTTGATTTGAATATAACCTAATTTTGAAACTAAAATTGGATTCAACTAATTAGTATAAAAAATCATATCTTTAATCAAATCTAAACATAAATTGAATTCTATATTTTCAAAATATATTTTTCTGTTTTCAAACTTTTACAGAATTGTGTAAATTATTCATTTCCTTTTCTTTTATTTTTTGACGAAAAAAATTAAGCAAACGATAAAATTGATCTAAACCTTTTTGAATATTTCCAAGCAAGTTTGATTGGAAGCAGAGCATAGATGAACTGAAGTGAGAAAGGGAGCATTGAACCAAACCGGTTTGGATAAAGTTAAGGGTAAGTTTCGTATGATGGTCGTTTTAGTCATTGAGAGTGTAGAGCTTGTTTGAAGAATCCGTGAAACAACGTAGTTTTGAGAGAGCGAGAATGTTGTAGGTAAGATAAGGTGGTAGTGTGGTTTGGTTAGGAGGTTAAGGGAACGAGCTCGGGAAACTTTGTTGAGGGTGGACTGCCATAAGTCATAATTAGAGAGGTCTTCGAGTGAGGCGAGCTTGTGGACTAGGTCATTGAGAGATCCAATTTGGTTTCTTAAAGCGATGATGGATGATAAGAGTTTGTAATTGTGGGGTAACAATGTGCGAAGCAAATTTTATTTTGGTTTCAACTTTTTTTTTCATAAACATAAAAAAGTTTTAACAAACGGAAAACATAGAAAAACTACGTTAAAAGAGATGGAGAATGGAGGAAAATAGAGGGAGAAGGAGAAGCAAATGGAAAAAGAAAAAAGAAAAAAGAAGGAAAGTTAAAAGAATATAAAAGAAAAAAAAAATTGCTCAAAACGAAAAAAAATGAGGATCGATAGTATAATTTAATCTAAGATTTTTGTTTAAAATGATGATTTAGCATGCTACATTAATTTACCGTTGCACCGTTAACAATAATTAACGGCTCAGTAACTAAAATGTTACAACACATTAACGTAAGTGACTAAAACGTAATATTTCAAACATAAGTGACTAAAATGTAACCTGAAGTACACAAAATTGACTATTTTGATAACTTACCCTTAATAACAATATTATAATTTTCTTCGTCCAATTATTTATTTTTCTACCAAGTTTTTTGCGTGTAAAATAAAACGTCAATTTAATTGTAAAATAATGATTTAATGACAAATTTGATCACTAACGTTTGCATGTTTTTTAAAATGGCCCTAATTATATTTTTGAGTATTTTTTAGCCATCAACCTTTGTTCTTTTTTTCAATATGCTTTTTCTAATAGATTTAATGAATAAATTCAAGGTTTCAATATTTCTTTTCTTTCAAAAGGTCTCAATATTTCATACGTTTATTTATCGAGAAGTTTTTCTACCAGGTTAAAATTTTAAAGATAATGACATTTATTTTCTTTAAATTAAGAGTTATTTTTTAATTATGTATTATTTATTTATTTTATTAATTTACACATGTAATTATCTTATTGGGTTATCTAAGTAATAAATTACATTTCATTAAAAATATTTTACATATGAAAATTCACATCATCCTCGTTGACTTGTTTAACCGTATTTTTATTAAATCTGTTAGAAAAAACAGATTGATAAAAAAACAAAGGTTGATGGCTAAAAAAGACTCAAAAATATAATTAAAACAATTTTGACAAAACATGAAAACGTTAGTGACCAATTTTATCATTAAACCTAAAATAATTATTTAGCCTTCATTTAGTCAACAAAATATTATATTTTAGACAAGTAAAAAAAGCACCAACATGCAATAGTCAGCTCCTTTGTCTTTTTTCATTTAATTTAATTAATTATGAAAATAAAACTAAGAAATGTTACAAGTTGTACTATGGATTTTAGTAATTATTTATTATGACCAATGGGACAAAAACTAGTCTAACAAAGTGAACCCATGTCCCAATCATGTAAGAGAATATGCCAAAATATGGCTAATGTTTACATTTATTTATTTTATTCTTATTTTCATATCAATAAAAATTCATTGATTTTTAATCAAAATTATCTCATTAGGTTGATTTTTGTAAAATTTATCGGATTAGGTAAATATTGGTAAAACGCGTTTAACTGAACGCGTTTTCAGTGGATATAATAGAAAAATGCTTTCAACTGAATGATCTTTTAGTTTTGGCCAGATGATTAAATATTAGTGTTTTTATTTTTAAGTCTTGAATTTGATTTGTCTCCTACTCACATTTGTATTTTTTTTATTTTATATTGCTTTAAGGATAAAAATACTAATATTTAACCATTTGGCCAAAGTTGAAAGTTTATCAAGATGGAAGTGTTTTCTTGCCATATCCACTTAAAATGCATCCAGCTCTCGATATCAGTCCAATCCTATAAATTTCGCAAAAATCAACCTAATCCGATAATAATGATTAAAAAGCATTTTTGAGTAATTTACCTTACAAATCAACTGGGAGCAATAATAAAATAAAATAAAATAAATTCATAAATCGATTATAATTTTTTTTGCATGCCATCATTAAATTAAACAAAAAATATGAAGGACTTGTAAATAAATATTAATATTTTTATTTAAATGTAATTAAGAATTCGTTAGTATTATAAATAAATATTAATAATTTTTGGATTTAGGATTTTGGGTTCAAGTGTCTAAGGTGTGGGTTTAAGGTTTTGACAACAATTTATAGTTAATTATTATATAATTGTATTTAAATAAATTTATTAGTATTTATTTATAAATCCTTCACTGTTTTTTGTTTTATTTAAAGATAACGTTCATGTTATTATTCGTCGTTGGTGCATGAAACCTATTCATCGACAATGCATAAAATATTCTCCCTTTAAAAAAACATATGAAATAAATACATATTATCTATCAAAAGCAAAGAAAGAGGGTGGAATAGTCATTAAAAAAAGGTTAATATAACTTTTAGTCCCTGAATTTGGTTATTAAATTTACTTTGGTATTTGAACTTGACAGTTACATTCATTTTGTCCTTGAAATTGACAAATGTAGAAGTTTGATGATGTGACATAATTTCGGAGTGTCACGTCGTTAAGTTGTGATGAAAGCCAAATTCAATGTTTAAAATAGACCTGATTGCTAAATTCACGTATCTCAGTGTATTAAAAAAAAAAGATAAAGGTACCGAAGTGGACTTAAGTAACAAGTTCAGAGACTAAAAGCTATATTAACCCAAAAATTAAATAAAACCAGGAACCCAATGGACTATGAATAGTTCAGTTGGGAATTAATGTCAGTCAAATAAGCCCCAACTATGGGCCAATACCCTAACACATTACCCAATGGATTGCAGTAATGTATACACAATACCAAGAAACCTAGTCATATAATATATAGAAATAAAGTAATAAGAAAACTAGTGATATAATATATAAAAATAAAATAAATAAATTATAAATGTATAAAACAAGGTGAGTTTAGGTTGAAACCCAAATGTGTAAAGTATAAAATATTGTCAAAAAATAAAAAAAAAATTCAAAACTATAAAAATGTGTAAAGTATTTAGGACTAATATATCATTTGGTATTTAAGTTAGATGGTCTTTTTTAACAAGGTACATGTGTTATTTTTTATTCAATTTAGTACCAACATTTTTTACATAATTTATATATTTTGATACCTAAAGATAATAATGTCAACTTTTTAATGTTTAATTCGAATTTTTAAAATTAATTTGATAAAAATTAATTGTTAATATTATTAAATCAAATATTTATCTATAAAATTCAAAGTCAACAGAAAACCCAATAGGTCTTGGGCTTAGACCAAGCCCATTGGGTTATTTATTTGGGAATTTATGTCAACAAAATATACTCGATTTAGTTACTCATCCATTTGTTATAGGGATATAATCGAGTCGAATTAAAGTCGTTGAAAGTGTATTTAAAGGAAAATTTTTAAAATTAACTTTTTTTTTTTAAATTTTAATGTTTTTGGCTCTCTTTTGGATAAATATTTATGTATTTTAAAATATATTTATTAAAAATATATATATGAAAGTTAGTGCATGTTATGATTGAATTGGTAAAGATAAAGTTAATTATTGATAATATTTTGGTTCAAGTATTATGTGTTAACTTTTTATTAATTTATAATAATATAAGAAAGTAAAAATGTTGGCATAATATATAACATGCTTTTTTTTTTTTTAGTTATTAATAAATTTTTAATTGAGTTAAGATTCGATTGATGGGTAAAACCAACCCAATCAAATATTTATTGTATAAAAAATGATATGAATTCTTTTTTCATTTGTAATTCAACTTCAAACAAAATACTTCTTCGTTTATTGAATCATAAAAAGCTGTCAATATATAATTACGTTAAATAATAAATGTTAAGTGTTAACTATGTTGAAATTTGACATTCTTTTCAGTAGTATAATAATTAAAAGTGGATTTGGATGGACGGTACGATGTGTTTAATTTACTTTTTGTCTCACGTTATTGTATCTAATCTCACCATCACCCGTAAATAAACGTACCACCCATCCAAGCCCACCCTAAATTCATTCATTTAATATAAAAAAAAATTAATTTAATTCAGTTCCTATGTGTGTATATATATTTTGAAGAATTTTTTTTGAAACTCTCTTGCTCAGCTGGCACCTTTGACGCTCTCAACCTCTGTGGATAATTACAAAGTTTTGTTATTCTCAACTCCTCCAACCAAACTCAAAATTGCAAAATTCCAACAATAAAAACCCAAAGACCCTACACCCAATCTATGCCTTTCCCCCTCTCCAACTCCAACTGACCATTCCCAAGCCTTCTCACCTTTTTGGTATCTAATACTCTACTTCTAATGCCCCACCAATCAAGCCGTCTTGATCTAGTCATTCCACTTTGAAATTTTGTTATTTTAATTTCTTTCTATATTAACATTTATCAAATATAAACCAAGATAGTTTTTGGACAAAACTTGTAAAACAATGAGATTTAAATCCATAATAAATTAAGAGACAACACAAGTATAATATTTGATTCAAGCCCGAGTCATCAGGATTTGAAGATCACAGCCTTACCAACAGGTTCAAGCTTGACCGACTACAATCGATATTGTAGTAAAAATCTATCCTAAAACTAATGAAAAAACAAACAACTTAGAATATGAAAAGGGTTAATATAAGTTTTAATCCTTGAACTTGACAATTAGATTCACTTTGGTGCTTGTGTTTTTCTGGCACACTTTAGTACTTAAACTTGGTAACTGGAACCATTTTGGTCATTGAATTCGGATTCGATCCAATTTTGATGGCACGACACAATCTCAAAGTGTCACGCCATCAAATCTGTACAGTTGCTAAGTTTAGGGGGGAAATGGACTTGGTTGCTAAGTTCAAGTATCAAAGTGGATCAAAGAAAAGTACAAATATCAAAATGAATCTAATTATCAAATTCAGGGACTAGATATTATATTAACCCCAACTATAACTGTGGATATAAACCAACAAGAGCTAATTCCACCAAACATCCACAAAATATGAATCTCATTCTAAATCAATCCCTACACTTCGAATTATTCTAATCATGTCAGTTAAGTCCTTCTGTTATTAAAATCGTGGATATTTTAAAAATATTAGTTTCGAGATTTTCAAAACTTTTACAAAAACTTTATCATTCACTCTTTATTTCCCTCTTCTTTTTAGTGTTTGCTTTTGAAAGTTAAGCGACAATGTTCTATTTTTTTTAATTTTCATTTTAAATTTAGTTGTGTAATATTTGGCGTGTCATTTAACAATTCTAATAACGAAAAGCCTTGATTGATATAACATTAATAGTGAGGGGATGTAATAAAAATATTTTAAAATTTAATGACCAATTTGAAAGGAGGGTCATGATTTAGAGATCCCTAGTGCAATTAACTCAAATAACAATGATAGGGAATTTTAAATAAGCATTGGAAATAACTCAGAATAAAGGCCAAAGGCGGCTCCCATAAACTGCCTAAACAATTAAAGACATGCCGAAACCCATTATAATGATCCACACACGGTATGTGAGTTCCATTAAGAACAAACAATGAAGAACCTTTCGAGGAACAAGTTTTTGCTTTGTTTTAGACCCGTCGATATGGACATCATCAGCCTGGAACCCAAACCCGTCGCCGGCGTTCAAAGCAAGGAGGATTTTTCGAAGCCTTCGACGACGAACTCCTCGGTTTCCGATGAGGAAAACTCGATCAGTGTTCATAGTGGGGGAAAGAAAACGCTTGCCAAAGTGATCAAAGCTGTTGTTTCCGAAACAGTATTGATTCGTTTCTTCTTTCAATATATTTCTTCTTTATTCTTTTTTTTTTTCCATTGTTTGAGGAGGTCTAATTCTGAATTGAATACCTCTTGTTTTATAAAATTGACATGATAGTCCGTGTTATTATACTTTATAAAAACTAGGGTAAACTACATTAGTATTCAGGGGCAGAGCCACCTCAAGACCCAGGGGGTCAATTTTTTTTTTCAATTTAATTCTTTATAAATTTACACTATGACCCTTCAAAAAATATAAGTAAGTCTCTCAATATTTAAGATTTTTGTAATTTTTTCATTTGTATATCCCCTTTAAATGATAAATTTTTAATTTAGACTCTTTATAATTTATAAAAATTTAAATTAGTATTGGTAAAATTACATTTTGGCCCCTTAAAAAATGATAAAAATTTAATTTAACCCTTTAAAAATAATAAAAATATAGGCTATTAAAATGATAAAATTATATTTATATGATCGTAAAAATATTTAATTTAATTTCAGCCCAAAATTTTTTTTTTCTGAATCTGCCACTATTGATATTCATCAACTATGTTTTTTTTTCACATCCAATTACGAAAAATTAATAAAAAAAAACATCATTTAGTTATTCAATTTGATTTATTTTAGTGACTCAACTATTTTATTGTTGAATTAACCTAAAATTTTGAAAATTTTATAAGGATTAAAGCAGAATATTTTTCTTTCGAGACGAAAGCTTCTACTTAGATTCGCCTCAAAGTAAAACCATTATATTAATTTATAACATATAAATTATTGAATTAAATGGAAAAATTGTTTTTAAGTGCTTTCGAAAATTTTGAAATTATAAATTAATGTAATGGTGAAAATTTTTTTTGACCTTCCAAAAATTTAAAACTTTTTTCTGCCTTGGCCTGCTTTGCTGAATTGTTGATATTTGACGATCCAATTAAACTAATTTCTCGATTTTCATAATTCCGGATATTAATTTATTCATAAATATTATGTTTTTTTTTTCTTTTCATCATATTTACAGGCTTACAGGGTTCGAGATAGAAAAAGGAACAATGAATCCAAAAACGGAGTATTGACTGAAAGGCTAATTCAAATCACAACATCATCTTCCTCTTCTTCATCATCATCGTCAACACCAAACACAATACAGAAAACAGAGGCAAAACATCAGCAAAGCGGCCGCAACGAAGCGAAACCGAAACAAGAAAGGATCGAGAAGGGTTTTTCGTGTTCAAAAAACAGAGCCATGTCCCTGTTCTTGATTTGTTTGGCAATGACGATTTTCTGGGGAAAATTGGTTGCTATAATTTTGACATCAATTTGGCTTTATTTCTCCATCATAACGGGGTTGATGTAAAAATGGAAACCATTAAAAGAGGATTGAAAAGGAGCCAGGAGAAGGTGGTCATTACTGGAAGCAAAAACAGAGAGAGAGTATTAAAATTTTTGGGGTTGAACGTTGAAGATTTTCGTTTTCTTGTATGATGGAATGATGATCAGTGTAATTTTTTCTGATTATTTTTATCAAGTTCAAATCAGTTTCTTGTTGAGTGATTTTATGTTTTTCACTTTCTTTAAGGGCGGGTGAGGGGAGATTTCAGGACATTTATGACGGCTCACTCATTGGGCGAAGAGCGTGGTGATTAATCCAAAGTTTCTCGACGGGTTGAAGCACGAGAAAAGGAAGAAAGATAATTGAGTGTGTGAGCATAGGGAAAGACAAGGGAGAGTCGTCCGTGGCCCTTAGTCGTCTAGTCATTCCCAAGGCGTCACGTACCATTCTCGTATTGACTCTATTTTTTAGAGTTTAATTGACCTACAGATGTTCTGTTCTCGTAGGTATGAGTTGCCTAATCAGAACAATGGATCTCTGTGATGTATTGGTGGCAGGTACCTCGTTTTGTGTCAAGGGTATAGTGTGTGTACTCGAGAGATTATGGGTTGCAATGCCCCGAGCCTCGTGAGGTTCGGACTCATAGAATTCTCCAATTCACAAGATGTTCTTGGTTTTCGGTGTTGCAAATGTTCTTGTTTAGGATGGTGTCAACATATTTTTTTTAATCATTTAATTGTTTTATCATACCTTAAATATAAATTGCATCACATGCTCCATTATTAAATTCTTTTACTTCATTGACAATCTACGAAATAATATATACTCTAAATATAAATGAACATTATATACTAAAATAATATCGACGGAGATCGATGTTATTTTAGCATTCACTTAAAAAATGGAACAGAAATGTCGATTGAGTTTTAGCTCGATTGGCATTGGTATTGTTGTCAGTACAGGAAGACGTGGGTTCGAGTGTGTTGAAACATATTGTCTTCCTATGCAAGAGTTGAGGAGGGATTATGGGTAGTTTTAAGCATTGTATAAAAAAGAACATATACATAAGAATTTATAATGAAATTAATGTCAAAAAAAAAAAATGAGACAGAAGTGAATAAGAAAATTTGTATCTCTGTCCCATTCTATTTACCTGACAAGGTTGAACACGTGTCAATATCACAATTTTATTTTTAGTGAATTATAAGAGAAAAACAAAACTTTAACGGCAACTTAAAAATATCAACATGTTAAACCAACACACGGATTATGCCAACATCACAATTTAAACGAGTGTTTCCATATAAATTTAAATGTAATAAATAATGTTGGGCACGCCACCAAACAGCTAGGCAAGCTCCACAATAAACTTCGAAAAATAAAAGTAGCTTTAAATAGTGTGAGGGTTACACACTTAGAGCATTGAATCCATATGAAAAAAACAAAACATGTTAAGATTAGGGAAGCTTCTAACTTTCTTTCATTCTTTCTATTTCTAATTTTATAGATTATCCTCTTTAAATCAAATACAAATTCTAATATAATTATTTTCTTCAATTATTCACGGTTTATTAGATTTAATCGATTGGTTGTACCAAAAATTGATTGGAATATTAATTTAGAAAGTGATAAAAAATCAATTAATTTGCAAATCGATAAAAACTAATTGAATTTAATTAAAAAAGTAGAGAAAATCAGATTCTATATTTTTTAATTTTTAAAATTTTTAATAATTTATTTGCTTTGTGTTGATGTGATATCTTGCATAATTAATTTATGGGTAAATTACATCAACAATCACTCAATTTTGATATGAGAAAACAAACAATCACCTGATTTACATTTCAATTACTCAACTTTGAAAATATGATAAAACAATCATTTTTTTCACGTTTTCCGTCACATACGTCACGGAATAATTACATGACAGTTGATGACGTCGGTGGAGTGTAAAAAACGTCCAGCTGGCCGGTTACATTTAACGCAACAATCACTCAACTTTGTAAATATGACAAAACAGTCACTAATGTTATCGAAAAGTGACAAAATAATCGCTGAAATCATATGGGTTATGTTGTTTAACCCTAAAATCAGATTGTTTAGAATCTTATTAAGGAATAGGGAAACGTTTGGTTCTCTCACTAATTTTATTTTGATTTAGGATTAGAAAATAGATTTTGAAATCGATCTAGGTTAGAAATCGATTAAAATCAATGCTTATTTGGGGATTAAAGACAAACCATACTCAGCGACGATGGTGAATGGACGAGAAGATGACAATGTCGATACAGTAGATGTAACATGTATGTTTCTGTTGTTTTTTTGGGTTATGGGATATTTGTATTTAGGGTTATTTTGTGTTTATTCGAATTTGATGTCGATATTAGTTGTGATTTTTAATTTAGGGTTTATTTGATCTTGATTTGGATTTTGATTTTCATTTTTACTTTAGGGTTTTTTTGATTTTGATTGGATTTTGATTGTTACTGTTTGGGATTTAAGGTTATTTAATTTTTTGTTTGATTTTTTATTCACATATTTTAGTTTAGGGTTTTTTTGGTTAACGTCATCGTTCCTGTTAAGCCCTTAATAGAAACTGCTAATCAGTGATTGTTTTGTCACTTTTCAATAAAGTTAGTGACTGTTTTGTCACATTTTCAAAGTTGAGTGACTATTGTGTTAAATGTAACCGATCAGTTGGATGTTTTTCACACTCCACCAACGCCATCAACTTTCATGTCACTTTTCCATGACGTCTGTGATGAAAAACGTGAAAAAATGACTGTTTTGTCATATTTTTTTTCACGTTTTTCAACATTGAGTGACTGAAATATAAACCATGTACCTGTTTGTTTCCCCGTATCAAAGTTGAGTAACTGTTGGTGTAATTTACCCTTAATTTATTAGCACAATATCATATCTTTCTTTATTTGTATCTAATTTATTAGCACAATATCATATCATATAATTTATTATTTTTGTATCTAGTTTTTATTATAAATAGAGGATGTAATCCAATGAAAATTAATAAGTAATATTTTTCTTTCACGTGAAAATTTATTCCTCTTTCTTTCTTAAGTTTGTAAACTTTAAACTAGACCAACCAATCAGATCGATCAAACTAAAAATTAATGATCTAACTAATTTGATCACGGGCGAATCCTTCTTTTAATGCCTTTAAAATTTTTAAAATTTTAAATTAATAAAAATAAAATTACATTTTAATCTCCTAAAAATAATAAAATTTTGATTTAATCTTTTAAAAAATACTTTTTTACTATTATAAAAATTACAATTTAATTTCTATCCCTAAAAAAAACTTCTACCTTCGCTTGCCACCGATCTAACTCTAAATGTGCAAAATTTGATTGGCTTCGGGATACAAGTTAGTATCTATATATGATATTAACATTTTACACAATATATTTGTCTAACCTCGCTCAAAATACTTAATCTTTTTCATATATATATATATATATGCTTGTTAATATAAAATATAATTACATAATATAATTATATAGCCTCATTTTTCTTTTCGTGCAAGCTTATTTTTTTATTCAAATATTTTTAAATATGGAACAAAAATCTGAATTTAGAAATTAATGGTGTCCTGCTATTTTTGTATTGTCGTGCAAATTAGATAATATAAAAAGGGTTATAATTTTATTCTCTCCATTTTTAATTTTGGAATAAAATAATTAGAAATTTCTGATAAGGATCAATTTGACCATTTTTTAAATAAAAAAGACAAAATGCAATCCAACTCCTAATATACATCCCTCCATAATACTTTTACCAACAATGGTAATTGCAAGAATCACCAATAGTCATCGCAAGAGCATTTCCCCAAGTGGAAGTGATGGAACCTGTATGAATCTCTGATGGTGATTTGGCGTCCCGTAACCATTGATACATGTTTTGTGAAATCGTGGCAGTGTTTACATGCCCGGAGATTCTTGAAAATGACGATTGGAATATCGTTTGGTACCGATATGAGCCCAAATGCTATGGCAAGTCTCTCGCTATGCTCCATAAGCAGCTGTTTCCGTTCGGGCAAACCAAATGACACATCCTCTTCGGTTAGATGGATGCTTTCGACATCCGTAACAGAACAGTTTAATTCTTTCAACTTTCTGTAAATGTCATCAGTCTGAGGATGGTGTTTATCGCCCACTACGAACCGATGCACCTTACCCTTAACAGTAATCCAGCTACAACTAGGTTCCTTTTTCAACTTTCTAGCACCCATCAAGCTTCGTACACGAGCCGCTTCATCCCATTTTCCATGCGAACCATATAGGTTAAACATTAAAATGTAACCTGCAGTATCATCAGGGTCCAGCTGAAGGATATTTTCAGCTGCGATTTCCCCGAGTTCGAGATTCCGATGGATCCAACACCCACCCAACAAGCATTTCCAGCTCATTGCATCAGGTTCAAAGGGCATATTCTTAACCAATTCATATGCCTCCTGAAGCAACCCGGCACGAGCGTATGCATCAACCATACAATCATAATGATCAATAGTCGGATCCACACCATATTCACAGCTCATTGACTCAAAATACAGCTTAGCTTCCGTAACCAAACCAGAATGACTACAAGCGGTTAAAACCCCAATGAACGTAACTTCATTCGGCCTCGCGGTTGAGCGCTGCATCCTCCTGAAAAGCTTTAAGGCTTCGGAAGCATTGCCATGATAAGCATGACCGCATATTATCGCGGTCCAAGCCACAGTATCGGGTTCATCGATAGACTCGAAGGCTTGATTTGCATAATCCAACCTACCACATTTCGAATAGAAAGTAATCATTGCACTCTCTCCATGAAGATATGAAACTAAACCCCTTTTTATTGCATCTGCATGAGCTTGAGCTCCCATGCTATAATCTGCAAGAGCTGAACATGCTTGGAATATGCTAGTATATATAAATGAATTCGTAGCCATATCTTTGAGCCTTAATGATCTAAAAACCTGCAATGATTTCTCAAATTCACCAATTTGGCAATAGCCAGTTATTATAGCACTCCATGAAGCATCATTCAGGTCGGATATCCTCTCGAAAGCACGACGAGCCAAATCGAAACACGAGCATTTGATGTATAGATCGACAACAGGAGTTCCCACAGAAACATCGGATTCCAACCCGAGTTTAACAATGTAACCATGGATTTGCCTCCCTAAGTTCAGATACTCCAACCTGGAACACGCTTTGAGAGTGATTGAAAACACGAACTGGTCCATTTCGACACCTTCCTTTAACATTCTAATAAACAATGCCAATGCATCTTTCTGTTTGCCAGCTCGGGTGTATCCCATCATCAATCCTGTCCAAGCCACGGCGTTAGTTTTGACCATTTGATCGAAAACGAACTTAGCCCTTTGTAGCTGCCTGCATTTCACGTACATATTGGAGATTGCTGTGATAACAGAAACATTGGTGGTTAGTCCAGTTCTTATAACGAGAGAATGAAGCTGTTCCCCAATCTCCAACACAGAAGGATCTAATAGACTCTTCAAGAGACTGGTGAAAACGGTGGAATTCAATCCAATTCCCAACTCAATCATTCGTGTACATAACCGAAAAGCTTCCTTTAACCTTCCTTTCTCTGAGTAACCAGAAATAAGTATACCCCAAGACGCCACATCTTTTTCAGGCATTTCATCGAACAGTTTCTCCGCATCCCGAAAGCTCTCACAGGCACAATACATTTTCAAAACACAATTCTCGAGGTACCTAGATGGGTTCCCCAAACGCCGGTGAATCAATCTGCCGTCCGATAAAGAAACCATTTTTCCGCAGGCTTCGAGAAGTGATTCGTAGGAATGGGAGTTGACGAGAACGCCGGCATCGTCCATTTGTTTGAGGAAATCACGAGCCTCTTTGAGTTTCCCTTGCTTAGACAATGAAACCAAGTGCAGGTTCTCGAGCTGACCCTGCTGTTGTTGGCCATGGGGGATTTTAAATGAAGAAGAGGTGTTTTTGAGAGATACCGACGAAGGTATTCGAGCAAAGCGAGCTGCTGCAGTTTGCGAAGGAACGGAAGGCGGCAAGGAAGGGCTGGCCATGTAAATTTTTGCCCGAGAAATTTTTAGTTTAACCCCAACAAATTGTACATTGAGAGAGTTGGTGTTCTTTTGGTTTAATTCTGAATCTAGTCCTTTTACTCTTCTAACTATTGAAACTTAGTCTCTCTCATTTTAATTTTGAAAATTTACTCTTTTGCTTGATTTAAAAATTAAAGTTGGATGCATTTGGTTTGTAAAATGTAACATTAAATCTCATAGTATCACATTTTAAAATATATTTGTTTGGATTTTATACATTTCGGCCAACCTGTAATATCAAATTACCAAATAATATGAAATATAGAATTTTATTAAAATTTTATACATGAAATCTCATGGTAGTCGTCATTGAAATTAGTCTTAATTTGATGCCAAGTTGTTTATATTTCATTTTATTCCAAATTTCAGTACATTTCGATCATTTTAATGTGTATCAATTTGTTTTAGTTAATACCAATTTGTACAACTTGATATAAAATTTTGATATTTTAAATAAATTTTTAATTTTTTATCTTAATCATTTTAATTTTTATATAATTACATTTAAAAATAAAAATATCAAATTGAGTTATTGAGTCTAACTAATAATTTAAAAGTTATATTTATATAGTGAATGTATTTAAGGTTTTATTATAAGAATTTGATTAAATTAGTCCATTTATTATTAAATAGATCGATTAATTTTTTATACTATTAAAAAATAATTAAATAATGTCAAATTAGAATAGAATTATCTTTTATTGTATAAAAAAGGACATTTACCGTTTAAGAGAATCAAAAAATTTAAAGTTTTTATAATTTTATAAATAATTTTTTTTTTGAATTGAACTATAATTAAAAAAATAATATATATTTATTGAACAGAGTCAATATATTTATTGTTTAATAGTATATTAATTAAATTAATTCATTTAATACTACAATTAGTCAATTGGGCTATATATACATCCAATATGCAAATAGTCTTCCATTATTTATTTAATTTTTTGATATATTTTATTAAAATCTAATAATATATGTTTCATCATGGAATGTTAAATATAATCTATGATGAAAGCATTTTAGTTAATAATATTCCCTCAATTAATAGAGCACAAAGAATACCTATCCCTTTTCCCATCAACTTGCAGAAACTTTAGTAGTAATGAGATAAGAAGATAGAGTAATGTAAACTAACAAATTGAGATGATTCTTTATTTCAATTTAATCTGGTGATGTGGGTTTGTTGATTTTAACCTTAATTTAATTTGTTAATTCAGTAATACATCATTTTTTAAATTTCAGAATCGACTCAGTCGAAAAATCGATTTATTTTATATTATTTTTGAATTATTAAAATATTTATAATTTATGACATATAATAGATGCATAATCAGATAAATCTAGCTCTACAATCCAAGGTTGGTTAATCAAAAAATAGACCGAATCAAAGTCAATTCGGTTCGTTTGATTTTCTCAATTAAAATTGATCAAATCAATTTTCACATGTTAAAGTTAGTTAAGCTAGTTCGAAAAAACCGACCAAATCGATCAACAAAATCGATTGTTTTCCCTTAAATTAAGTGTTGAGAATTGCTCGATGTAGAGAAGTAAGAAACCTATCTTAAGGCCAATTATGGGTATTTATGTGTGAGAGTGACCATCCCTTAATCAAGGGTGAAGTCAAAAAATCTTTTAAGGAGATCGAAATTAAATTATAATTTTTACGATATTAAAACTGTAATATCACCATTATAATAACCTATATCTTTATAATTTTTAAAGGATTAAATCAAAATTTTATCATTTTAGGAGAGTCAAAATGTAATTTTACATTTACTAATTTAAAATTTTAAAAATTTTAAAAGATTTAAATGGAAGGGGTCGAGCCCCTACTAGTCTCCCTTAGTTACACCCCTGCTCGTAACCCTAGGTCTTGACACGTGTTTAATGTTGGTTTTGTCATGCTTGACCACCTAGAGAACATGATAGCCTTATAAATAGTCGATAGTGAGACTAATATGAACCAGGTGAGGTCGGACATGTGATCCATTCAAAAAAAGGTTCAACACATATTTTTAACGAGGTAAATTAAAAGTACTTTATGTGTCGTTAAAAATAAAAATAAACAAGATAATATTTTCATTAAAAAATCAACAATTTAATTCATTTTGAAAGATTGATGATTAAATTTAATTTTTTTAAAATTGAAGACCAAATTTAATTAAAAAATAAATGTGAAATTAATAAAAAAATATTAAGGGTTAAATTTTGATATTATGTCAAGAAATAATAAATAAATCGTAAATCATGGCCGGCGTAACTGCGTGAGAACATTGAGCTACTAATGGAATCTTTCGGGCTCATCATCTTTCATCTGCCACCAAAGCTATGATAAATTTATATATTTTTCTTAATGATAATAAATATATAAAATAAATATTAATTTCCATGACGTCATTGGTTGACAAAAGTTAATCAGTACAGTGCGTTTGGGGACAAGTCCTTGGAAGAATTCTAAATCGGGCATGAAGCATACCGTTTGCTTATATCATGGGTTAAAAAATAATAACATTTATTAACATTTTTAAAATATATAAATATTAATTTTTAAAAATTAAAATTATTAGTATGCAAATAACTTATTTGATTTTACGGCTTTACAAAAAAGTTCATTTAGTAATCAATTTAAATTTTTTTTATCTTTTTTAATATTTAGATTTGTTTTGTTTATTAAATCATTCAAAATGAATAAAAAAATTAAGGTATGTTCACTTTGCTAACATGATATACAGTGGATTGTCACGTGAATGTCACGTCAATGATTAATTAATTTTTTATTTTAAAAATTTAATTAATCGCCAGTGAGATATACATATAGATCACCACGTGGATGCTAATCATATATTAACTTTTACATTCATTTTGAGTAATTTGACAAACGATATTGATATAAATGCTAAAAAAATACGAAAAATTAAATAAAAAACTAAAATAATTTTTTTGTTAAAATAAAAAAAACACGTATATCTCAACAATTATAAACCTATGACCCTTTTAATCAAAATTTAAAATGGTAAAAATGTATTAAATTAAATATATTATTCATCAATTGGTATTATTGTTATTTTAATTACTTTAGAGACGTGGCATTTAATATCTTCAAATTTACAAATTAAAGAATTTATAAGTAATTTATATGATTCTTTTGTTGGTCTTTATTTTCAAAAGATCATCATGACTTATATTAAAGATTTTATTTTATTTATACAAATATCTATAGTTTTTCTTCATCTTTTAAATAAGAGGATAAATACGATTTATCACGTTTAAACTCATATTTTTCTGCATTAACAATAATATCAATACCAACCAAAATAATAATTTAACCAAAATTTTTCTAATTTTCAACCAAAGTTATAGGCAATGCCATTGTTAGCTCTTTTTTTCTTCTTTTAACTAAAATGATAAAATTATAGTTTGTTTCTTAAAAATAATAGAACTTTGAATTTTTTTTTTTTTATGAATTATAAGGGAAGAAAAAACCCTAACAACAACGTGATTAGTACGATTCAAACTCATGCCACACTTAGAACAATAAACACGTTTAACCATCAAGCCAACACACGATATTCAAAATTTTGATTTGATCTTTCTAAAAATTATAAAATATAAACTAATATAAAAATAAAATTACATTTTCACTCTAATGAAAAATATATAACTTAATCTCAATATTTCTCGCTTAAAAAGTGTAAGTTATCAGACTTGCCGTTCCCCGAATGCCCCGTATGGGAAGACCACCATTTGGATACCATCTTTACCAAGCAATTCTTTTTACACTACCAATCTAAAACATAAACATTTTACTTCCAATTTTAATCTTTAATTTATGTTTAAATATTAAGTTTATATCACAAACAAAAAGATGATTCATACGATGATACTGAATGTTTTAAAAAAAAACTGTCAAATAATAAGATGAACAATTTAATAATTCTGAATTTATTTTAGATGAAAAAATTCTAAAGTTAAGAGATGATTGGATGGAATTATTTATATTTCAGTGAATCATTTGTAATATAAGCGTCGAGTTGATCATAAACTATTAATCAAGTTATGAAAAATCATTAACACCTGTGTATTTAAAAGTAATTAATCACATCAATATATTTTAAAAAAAATGATTAAAAAAATGTATTGTTATGCTAAAAAGGTCCCTATATCAACTTCGATGTGATCGACAACAATCCGCATACTATACAGGTGAAGTTTCATTGTTCATAAGAGATTTTAAGCTAGAGGCGGATGGTAGTAAAAGTTTAAGAATTAAGGAGGCGGTAACTGCTTTAAAATTTTTAAAAATTCTTTTTGGATTACATCCTCGAAGGTTTTTGTCAATTTCCATCAAGCTTCAAATTTTTTGAAAGCTTTAATCAAGTCTATCAAAAATTTTAAATATTCTCACTATATCCTCTAAATTTTTTGAAATTTTTAATTAGATCCTTCTAATCTTTACACCAAGTTCCGTCACTAGATTACCTCTGTGCAAAGTGGTTAGACGAAACATTGGTGATTTTAATAATTTTTAGTGATAGACCCAATAAATTTATTTATTTAATTATTATTCGAAATAAAAAATTTATAACTTCAAATCACATTATGAAACAACATCAAAATTTCACTTGAAATAAAATAATTGTTCCAACTAGATTTGATTTTACAAAAAGTCAAGACTATTTTTTTTTAAAAGTTCCAACATTTAATATTTTTCACTAGTCATATTCAACTCAACGCTTTAGGTTTTTTTATTTTATTTTTTTGCTTGAATTTCCATCCCCGTCCAACATCAAAACAGAGAAAAACATAACATTTAAAAGGTTAAATATTGATATTAATCCCTATATTATAAGTAAGTTATGGATTTAAACCTTATACTTTAGTTTTTTTCGTTTTAAATTTTTGTATTCTTTGAATTTTAAAATTTTAATGTTTACTGAACAAAATAGTTGTTAAATTCATCAATTCTATTATTTTCAAAATTTAATGTGACAAGCATATTATCATATGTACATATCATATCATCTTATTATTTTCACATATTATTAACAAAGAAAGCCTGTTAATGAATTGAATAGTTTTGGTTTCCGTCAATACTGAATTTTTGAAATTCAAAAAGCATAGACACTAAAAATGTTTCAATTGGAAAACATTGACTAAATCTTCAACTATCTTCAACTTTACATATAGTACAAAAATTAATAGCAAAATTTAACCAAACCGGATTTAACTACTACCATTTGAATCAGGATTAGAATTTTAAAATTAAAAAAGTTATAGAAATTAAAATTGTCCGATACAAAAAATACATAGATTAAGAAGGACCAAATTAAAGTATAGTGATTAAATTCATAGCTTATGTATAGTACAGGGACTAATAATAGAATTAGACCTTATTTTTTTAAAAGAAATTCTCTTCCTATATAAATTTTGCATTCAAAATTAGTTTTCTTTCTCGCAAGGAAAAATAAATGCATTCCATGGAATTGGACCCCTCTGAAAACTCTAACTGGCTTCTTGATTATGGCATACCTGATTTCCCGCCTCCAGCTGCCGCCTTTGCATGGCCTTCTCAATCTACTCTCAATGCTCCCTCTAATGTCAGGTTTGAATTTTTTCCGTTTGGTTGCCGAGAAAGTTAACTAAAAAATACTGAAATCGTTAAGGAATTAGTTATGGCGGCAAGTTTCTTTCAGTTTTTTTTTTGAGATGCAGTTTTGGTGTTAAACTTGTTTCTTTTTTAATTCATCGGTTCAAGATGGATAGATTTATTTGTCTTTCTCTTCTTCTTCTTTTTTTAAATTGAAGCAATAATTTCAAAAGGTGCTATAAAAAAACAGTTGACATCTTGTGAAAGAATAGTATGATAGATTCAAATTTCTAAGTAAATGATTTTTCACTGAGAATGAGTAGCGAAAAGATTCCTTTAATGATAAGGCAGCGTTTGATATATCACTGCTACTTTTGACTGTTCAGTGCTACTGTTGACTGCTACTTTGCTGATTCAGATTGCTTGAAGGATGTTGTCTATAGGAAAAGGTGATAATTCCAGTTTCCTGTAGACTTTGAACTCTATTATGATTAAGATTTTTGTTTAATTTTAAACTACATGATGATGATGATGATGATCTACAGGTTGAAATCGGAATCATGCGGTGGATCCGGATCGAAAGCATGCCGGGAGAAATTGCGGAGGGATAGATTGAATGATAGGCATGAATTGATCATTCTTTTCCTTCTAATTATTTGTTTTTGATCTTTTCAGCAAAAGTACCATATGCAAGTTTTTTATTAGGAATTTGATTATATTTTGTTAAAAAATGAGTAAATTAATCATTGTATGATAGATTAAATAGTAAATTGGTCGTTCTGTTAATATTTTTATCTATTTCTACGGATCAAAACTGATTTTGTATGTCGGCATGAGGTATATGTGACACGTCACGTGTAACTATAGAATGAATGAAATTTTTAACTGAAAAGGACTTGTTTACTCTTTTATCTAATGTACAGGGACTTATTTGCTCATTTTTTAGTAAAAAGTAAAATGCAATCCGACTCTTAGTACAGAAGCCTTCATAGTAATTTTGCCAATGTTCTCCAATGTTCTTGGTCCGTTGTTTCTCACTTCAGAGTTGGTTAAATATTTTTCAAGGTTCATGGAACTGGGTGCCGTTTTGGAACCTGGAAGGCCAATGAAAGCAGATAAGGTTGCTATTTTGAGTGATGCCGTAAAAACGGTGCATCAGTTACGCAGTGAAGCTCAAAGATTGAAAGAATCTAATGAGGAGTTGCAAGCAAAAATTAAAGAATTGAAGGTAAAAAGCTCGTTTCTCGAAAACCGAAAATCGGATAGAGTTTCTTTAAGTTACCATCATCAAATGCTAAGAGCATGATAGTCATTGATTTGCATTTTCTAAGTGAATGATTAACATGGTTTCATGGGATTCGGGTTATGACCCTTTTTGCGCATTACTCGGTGGGTCGTTAATCATTGCAGGCTGAGAAGAACGAGCTTCGCGACGAGAAGCAGAAGCTGAAAGCAGACAAGGAGCAATTGGAGCAGCAAGTCAAAGCCATGAGTGCACAGCCAGGCTTCTTGACGCAGCCCCCTTCAATATCTGCTGCATTAGCTGCTCAAAGGCAAGCTGCTGGAAACAAGTTGATGCCTGTCATCGGATTTCCGAGTCTCGCCATGTGGCAATTCATGCCGCCTGCTGCAGTCGATACATCACAGGATCACGTTCTTCGCCCTCCGGTCGCATAATATGAAGCTTGTTGATTGATGGTTTGGTTCTTATCACCAGTCTCTTTATGATTGTTTCTTGTTTACTTATTGCTGTCACGATCTTTGGTCTTTTGTTATAATGTTATGTGTAAATGTGAGATCATCGAGTAGCCGGATATTCTATCACGAAAACCGGAACTTTGATGGGTTTACGCTACTCAAAATGTAAAATAAATAAAATATGTAAATGAGCTGTAACACTGGTTTGCCATGAGTTACAGTTTCATGTGTTCTGGAATGTTTTCCCTTGCTATAATATATACAAATGTTGTCATTATTTGTTGCTTTATATTCATAAGTTGGATTTAGCTGCAGCCAGTGGTGTGTGTCCAAATATATACTGCTATGAACCCATTTCACAAATAAGCCATACTATTTAGTATTACAAAGTAGGGGACTGAAAATAAAATTGAGATTCTTGTAAAGAAGAGAATATTTAGAGATTTATATGGCCAAAAGCACCCGTGGTAAAAGTCGAAAACCCGATGTGAGGCGTGATTGAGAACTATTCTCTGTTCATGAGGGCAATGGTGGTGATTGGTGAAAGATTGCTGCAAGGAGCAGTTCGAGAGGATTCAGTTGCAGGTCGATGAAGGACCGCTCCGAGCTGATTGTGGGGATTTTCCTGGTGAGGGAGAAGATTTTGGAGCCGGAGAAGCCGATGGTGGAGTAGGTGATGTTTGCGAGGTTGCTAGGTGTCTATATCAATCTTCATTGTGATCAATCTTCATTGTGAGTTCATAGTCTTTTCAAATTTTATTTTATTTATATTTTTGAAGGCTTATTCCATTATTCATGTTGGGATATGTGTTGAATACAGTTGTTGAACATGAATAATGTAGGGAAAATGAAGAGTTCGTGTAACTTTGATCCGGAGTGTGCCATGAAACTGCAGATAATAGGTATGTCAAATTAAAACTCGGTCATGATGCTCAAACAACTAAGGAATGAAGTACCATTTCTTTTAGCAATTATGCTTGTTAGTGTTCATGTCATGAAGAGAGAAGCAATAGTGAAACAAATTGGTATTTATATAGATCTGCGGATTTTGATTCGGATTCGAAAATTTGATTTTATCAATTTAAAATTATTTTAATTTTATTTTTAAACTCAAAAATTTGATTAATTTATATTTATTCCAATTTTATTTGATCATAAAAGTTAACAACTCGAATCTGAATGGATCTGAACTTGAAATAATTCAAAAATTTTAAAATTCAAAATTATCTCGACCAATACTAATTTGACCCACTCAGTTGATAGGTTTTTATGTGGAGTTGTAGACTTGGAATTATGATGAAGTCAAATAACTTTGTGTGAAGTGTTGGAATCAAATAATAAAAAAGTGTTGGAATCAAATAATAAAATTTTGAGGAGTCAAAATACAATTTCAACTTTTCTCTTAAGATAGCCCGTAAAATTTTTTGGATTTGAGGCCAGTCATGTGCAACATGTATGGTACATTTTACTAGACATCCTTTGAGGCACTCTCATTTTATGAACTATTCATCTCTTCAAACATCCGAGCTCTCGATAAAATCGAAAAACAAAACTCATCACCAAAAATAAAAATGAAGAATAAATTCAAATAAACGAGATTTATTATATACTCTAAAATAATTTCGAAAGCAAATAAAACTAAAAATAAAAAAAATTTGAAACGGACTCGTGGATTGAATAAAATAAAAATTTGCAACTTGTATGAAAATTGATGTTAGGATTGGTGACTTAAAATGTAAATCTCCTTAAAAAAAGATATATCACTAAAATAAAGTTTAAATCATGATTTGACCTTTAATTTAGATTTTGTTATTTCATTTTACCAAAATTTTGACAGCTGTGGGATTTGAACCCACGCCCTTTCGGACCAGAGCCTAAATCTGGCGCCTTAGACCACTCGGCCAAACTGTCGACTTGAAAGTTGTATCCCAAATTCCATAAATCAGAATTATTTTATATAATTTAAGCTAAAATATTCTTATTCTTGCTATATTTAAAATTTAGCCTTTTTTATTTTTCAGATTAAAAAATAAATTTAATTATTTACATCCTTTAAACTTATTTGTTAAATTAAAATTTATTATAATATTATTTTTTTGTTAGTTAAAATTTTTTTAATTTAAAAATGTTGCGCCAATGAATTTAAAAAAGAAAATAATAGCATATAAGATTAAATTTTTGAAAATAAAAGTAGAGTGACTAAATTCTAAATGTATGAAGAGTACATGAACTTTGAATTTAGTCCATATATTTTTTGTATATTTAGAATTTAATTCATTTACTTTTATTTTTAAAAATTTTATCTCATTACTTTTTAAATTTTAAAATTCAAATTTAATTGTTAAAACCATTAAAATTATTCAATTAAAAACATAATGAACCCGAATTTAGCTGAAATTCTTTAATAAAATTAATAATGAACTTACATTTTAAAATTAAAATAAAAAAAACTTAAAATCCCAAATGCATGAAAAAGGCAGGGACTTAAAAGTATATTTTAACCTATTTTAACTTAGAATTTAATAATAAATAAATGCATGCACCTATTTTCATTTTCTAAATAAATAAAACAATCTGACATTAAAGATGGAATTTAATCAGGATTAATGGTATAAACAAAGAAAGATATATAGGAATTAATTAAAACATTTCTGATTTTCACAATTTCAGGTCCAGGAAACACGTTTATGAAAGTGAACCAAATGCTCTTTTATAATTTTCACAACAAGATTTCGTTAAATTTACCCATTTTTTTGCTTCGATTTCTTCCTCGTACTTCACTCAAAAACAAACACAGCTTCTGATTCGGGATTTTTTGAGATCCCAAAAGAGAAAAGTCAAATTTTCAATCTTTGCACAATATTCAAAGTAATTATTATTTGATAGGAATATTTTTTTTTCTTTGAAGCTGAAAAAAAAAAAAGAAAAAAACTTTCCCAGAGAATTTTATTTTCTAGTTTACATCTTCCCCAGAAACAAACGGGAAGATTTCCTCCGGTTTTTTAGGAACTGGGTATTTCTGGGTTTTTCATTTGCTTTTGTTTCTTTTTTTATTTTGGGCTGCGTTTGAACTCCCTTTGTACAGGTACATTCATTGCAGGGAATTTCTATAGGTAAGGCAAAATTTCTTTATATATGGATTTCATTTTAATTGATTCCCTTTTAGATTCTATTTATTAATTATGTGAATGTGAATTATATGCTTTGATGTTTGTCGTGTAGTTGGCTAATAGTTTTGGGTGAAAAATTGTAGGAATAGATGTTTATTGATTTAATGTGTCTGTTTTTATGTGTAAGGTTTGATGAATTTGATATTTTGCTGCATTACAGTATACCCAATTTTTATTTGGAACCAAGGTATCCGTTTTACTCTTCATAGAGACTAATCCTTTTCGTGGCTGTCCCTCCCAAAATATACTCAATTTATACTAACTAAACACCTCACTGTAAGAATGTCTGGTTAACTTGTTCTTTGAAGAAATGTTGAAGTTAAAACTTAGATTTAAGATCCTTAAATGGCATGTTGGTGTCTATTGATTATTCAAGTAATGCTTCTTTATATTTTTTTTGTTTCAATGTTATTTATGGCAGAATACTAGTGTAGCTGGAGTGGATTTAATAGTTTTACCATCTTCTACATACACCTATGTTCGGAGGTCAGGTTGCTGCTCCTATCAATAGTCCGCATTTAAGGAGGTCTGGTAGCAGAGTTGTGGTATCTGATCTAGGTACAAGAACTCTATATGAACATTATCATTGGAAATTAAAGGTTATTATTGATTTAGTTTTGCTGCTTAGATCTAATATATTGTAGAATAATTGTCAGGTGCCGAATTGGGAAATGGTGTGGAGAATAGTTATGTGCATCCCTTGGAGATAAATGGATCGAAGAATGCAAGTATACCATTGGTTACTTCTGCAATTGTGCCTTCGCCTACATTATTATGGAGATTCAAGGTTTGTTTTCAATGATATTGTTGCTGTGTTTATTATCCATTTACTTCCTTTTAATAAATATAAAGTGGTTCAACTCAAAGAAAAATGAATTCCTCAGTTGTAACTTGTATCTTCTAGTTATTTCTCAACCTTCTGGAATCCTAATCTAGTTAGATATCCAGGTACTATTGTTCTTACTCTGGGGTTTCATCTGTGGGAAGGTTAGTCTTATTTTATATTCTAGTTGTTTCAAGCTATACAGTTCATTTTTTATGTTAATAATGGTTATAGCAAAGGGCTACAAGATTCAATCATGTTGCTTACAAGTTATCATTATGTATGCCAAAATATTGCAGACTGGATGGCAATCCGTAATGAGAATGAGTGCAGACTTACGGGACCTATTTCTATACGAGGCATTTTTGTATTATAATCCTCTTCTTCTGGTGGTTAGTTAAAATTTTATGATATATAAAACAATTATGTTGAACTAATTATTTCTATATGAGTGCTATTTTATGTTGTGTTTAAGGACTTGTAAGAGATTATTCTTCTTGTTTTGATATTACAGACTACAATGGTATGGCTTTGGGGAATCAATTTATGGGTCTTTTCTCGGTCTAATATCAATTATGCCAAAATATTTGATCTCGATCAGAATCATCTCACTCATAGAGAAATATGGAAGGTAATTGAATTCTCCAATCAGATCTTTTAATCAGGTTGCCTAATATGTACCGGTGACTCATTATCATATACTATATGGATAAACTATACTTGATTGCCTTGTTTCTTGTCTTGTTCTTCAGCTAATGATATACTGTATGGCCGGCAATGGCTGCAATTTATTTCTAATGCTCGATTGAATTTCGTCCTGGTCTGGAACCTATACTTTCTTTAGTACGATTTCAATATGTTTGAAGTTCGAAGTTTGTGTAGCTGATGTATTATTTTGAGGGATCCATTTATAATTTTATCTTTAGCTTCAAGCTTTGTGAATGTGTATCAGGGATATAACATTGAACTTTTGAAGGAATTGTTCCATTTTCTTCTTTTGTTTTCTTAGCTTTCTTTTTTATCTTGAAATATCTACATAAAGCTTGATGGTCTACTGGTACAATCATTGCTAATAGTGCTTGGTAATTTTCCTCAAATAAAATAACTCTCTCTACGATTGTTGTAAATTTCAGTGCGCTACATGGATGACTATCGTTGTTCCGACCAGCATGACAGCATATCTTTATCTCTACTCTAATGGAGAAGTATCATTGGCTGCCTCCCAACCAGTGTAATAGATGCATCCTTTCTTTTTCTTTTTTTTTATATGCTCTTATTGCCAGCTTGAATGACGAGTTGATTATAGTTTTAACATTTTCAGCATGAAAAGTAAATTGCAATATTGCTTTCTTTCCACTCCCTTTTCCATCATCACTAAATTTTACATGTTTTCTACTTCAGGTGCTTCTATATTTTGCAGTTGTGATGCTTTTAATATTCCCTTTTGACATTTTTTATTTTTCATCCCGATACTACTTGCTAAGGGCTCTTTGGCGAATAGTTCTTCCATTACAGGTCTGATTGTTATCTCTATGGACGTGTTTGATAATTTTGCTACTATCAATAACTTAATGATCTGTTCGTTCTCATGGCATTTTCTTATACATTATACTTTGTCAATACTTTGAGAAACTGAACAAGTAATAATGTGATGAAGTTTATGTTGTATTTCTTTTTGGAAGAAAGTGATTAGTCATATCGAGATTCAACTTTCTTGATGTTTTATTGATCTTTGCATCGTGGTTTTTCTTCGAAGAAAAGGATCATGGCATTTTTTATTGTCCATTTCCATGTCTGCAACTTAAACTCTTACAAGAACTTTGCAAAAGGGCCTGTATATCAACTTTTACATGGCCAATCCTGTACTTTAACTTGGGTGACAATCTTTGGCTGGTCCTAATCTTGTGGAATTACCTGATACAGCTCGAATTTTATATGTGAACTATGTTAATCTTTGTACCTAGGAATCTATATCCTCATTGTAATGTAGTGGTGCATATTTATGAACATCATGAACTAAATATCCTCCATGGTTGGCCTTAATGTTGGACCATGCATCTCCAAACCACAACTGAAATGGGGACACATTCTTTTTTTTATATTTTATTTCTTGCTTTGACACCATGTGTATATGCTGTATTTTAATCTTAAGTTGATATGGTGAATGCAGGCGATAACTTTTTCCGACTTCTTCTTGGCTGATATTTTGACCTCCATGGCAAAGGTATGAGCCAGGCTATTTTTACTGATATTACTTTTTCATTGTCATTTTATCAATCTATGTTCAGCAGTCTTTTGAAATTGATAATTTTATTGCCTTTTCTGATTTTCTTAGCTTATGAAAGATACAAGTAAAACCATAAATTTTGACTACAATGGTGCAATATGACACATACTGTGGACCTGCTTGTAGTGATTAAAGGCTTGATATGTTGTTATTGTAGTTGTATTTTCTGATAAAATGATGACCACACCTTCGAAAATTTTTTTCATTCCATTCATTTTTTGTTCCCGTATGGTCAGGGGTAAGCTAGAAATTTTTTTTGGGGGGTGGGGCTAGAACCAAATTAAAAAAGTCTTTGAGATCAAAATGTAATTTTATCATATATTAATTTATAAGGGACTAAACATAATTTTTTAATATTTTTGGGGGGCAAAGTGCAATTTTACCATAGATCAATTTGTAATTTTATTCTTTCTAAAGGGACTGAATTGAATATTTTCATTTTAGGGGGGGGGGGTGGAGCAAGGCCACTGCCAGCCCCCCTGGCATCGCCTGTTCATATAGTCAGTGCTTTAGGTATAACCTGTGTTACACAGACTTGACACAAGTATGTGTTCGACATGAATGTGTTCAATTTTTTCCATGATTTCCATGTATTTGGATGGTCGAGGATTATATCCACACACCCATGTTTGGATAAACGTTGGAAATGGGTGTTGGACGCAGGTACTTCAAGAAAAATGAAGGGTCAGAGCAACATAGGATATAACTATTTAATGGCTTATCTTGTAAGCATGAATTAATAAATTTTCAATGGGACACATGACTGGTGTTACTGTATACAGAGGATGGTAGCAAATATATAGTAACTCTTGCTTTTGGATATTTAATTGTTTTGAACTTTGTGCAGGTGTTTTCTGATATAGAGCGGTCCGTCTGTAGAATGGTCCATAGACAGGTTTGTATATCAGTTTTGAACTTTAATGATGCTTCATTTGTATTGATAAAAAGTTACATATACTGGAGCCTTTAAAATCATGGTTGACGTACCTTTTGATTTGACTCTGAAAAAGATCTCTGTGTTAGTTTCTTGAAGTCAGCCTTATTGTCTCAATCTCATCCTTCTACGAAACTAACAGAAATATAGAGCACAGATTTGATTGTTCTAAGACACTCTAGTTCCTAGAGATTTATGGGGACCAATTGGAATCGTATATGGTTTCTTTTGGTTTTATGAAGCATGGATATAGAGTGCAGAAATAACCTGAATTATCCTTTTCCTTCTTTTTGAAAAATTTGTTATTGAACTCTTGAAAGAAGCTTGAAAACATTATCATTGTAGTATTCTTACTTGTATGTTCTCTTCAATTAACTCCCATGGTTTTCTTCTATTGTCTTGACAGATGTTTTTATGCATGCAGGTTGCCACCATTGCATGGTTTGAAGCTGATTCTGTTTGTGGCAGTCACTCTGTTGCAATCCCTTTAGTTCTCGTTTTGCCTTATCTTTTCCGATTTTTCCAATGTCTTCGACAATATAGGGATATCGGTGAAAGATCAGCACTTTTAAATGGTATGTCTCTTGAAACCTTTCCGAGTAAGATTCTTAAACATATTCCTCCTCCATCACCTGCTTTCCTCCATATGTCAATTTTACTTTTAGTTTTTACTCATTTTACTTTTAGTAAGTATCTAGTGGGTTAATTGTGGACCTATCAAGCCTACTCGAGTTTAATGCACTTTAATAATTTGTGGTGATAACTATGTTCTCCAGGTTTGAGCCATGTCAGAAATCGATACAACTCTGGCACACTGTGGCTTGAGCCATGTTCATGCTTTCTAGGTTTTTTTTGGTACTGTACAATCACACAGAGTAGGGACCTACCCACACCACACACACGTGCACACGAGCACACACTATGTCCAAAGGGAGCTACCCAAATAAAAGCATACCACTTGCTCCTCCAAAGGCCCAAACCCAGGTGGGTTCTATGTGTGAACAGCCCTTGGCCACCAGGCCAAACATGGGAGTTCTTTCAACCTTGACAAGTTTTGTCTCCTTCGTTTTGCTAATATAGTTATGTAAACCGGAATCATGACATCTTCAACTTGTTAAATGAATATTATATCGAGTTTTAGTACTGTGTACTCAGCTCAGAAATTTGTGCAAGCATTATCCTAGGTTTCAGTTTCTCCCCTAATGGTTAATGAAATCTATCACTCAGATACGGTTATGTGTTAGATGCTGATTTTTTAAACTTCTTTTTGGATGTTTTTCCATATTTTCGGAAGGTTCTTAGGAGGTCATAGACCAATACCTATGTCTGGATGTGCATCAGACATGGGGTCCAAATGGTCTCTTCTAGAAAAATTTAAACTATAACTCCTCAAGGAAAGCAGATAAAATGCCATTGAAGCTATCCTTTTGTATTAGTGTATTAAAGTCGGTTTTGTTGCTTTGGTATCATAATATCTTCATTTTCTTGTGTACAGCGTTAAAATATTCGACAGCAGTACCTGTGATTTTCCTTTCTGCCCTTAAATACCATGTCTTACCTGAAAGCTGGACTAACTTTTATCGCCCACTATGGCTTCTTTCAAGTGTTTTGAACTCATTGTACTCTTTTTATTGGGACGTAACACGAGATTGGGATTTCAGGTATGTAAACTACTCTTTAGATTTTCATAATCTATATGTTACTTGATTTTCATTGTGAATGTCGAGTATGAATATGTATATGAGACGAGTATCTTCAATATTTTAAAGTTCTTTTTCATATATTTGAAGTGTTTTTATAGAATAATATCTCATTATGACTGAATATACAAGTGTTGGATATGGATAATTGAAGAAAAATGAAGAATCAGAACAATATAGATTTGCTTAATCGTAAAGTCACCTTATCGATTTGGTTATTAACATTTTTCTTTTCTTGCTAGCAGCTTCGCTCGAACGTTCAAGTTCAATAAATCAAATCTCTACTCGCACCTTTTACATGGACGAACATGGGTAAGTTATTACTACACCGTTAAAGCACTAAACTCAGAGCAAAGTTTTATAACTTAACTTGCTTCGAGTCTTCATTTTTGTTCAGAACTCGTATCTAGCACCTAGGTATGGGGATATGATCTTCAAGGATTTCCTAATATATTGAAAAAGTTTGACCATATTCATGTCAAACGCATATCTGTATCCGAAATTCAAATCGAGTATGTTTGTATCTAACATTTGGCATTTGCCCCGAGCTTAAATAACATAGGTTCAAGTTATTGGCACTACAAGCTTGTATCTATCCTGCCCTAACCGGAATATTTCGGGATGGGATGGTCCAGGGTTGAGGAGATATCTTCATTTTTCGGATTAGGTTTTGCTTCTAAAACTCGAAATAAGTTCGGGTTTGGTTCGGATATCGTGTAAAAATACTCGAAGGTCAGGTCAGGTCAGAGTCGTCCGTCTTGATCCATTCTCATCCCTACTCATGTTTGCGGAATTTGCAGGTATACTTTTGGGTGATAGGAAGCAACTTGATCCTACGATGCACGTGGACATACAAACTGTCGGCTCATCTCCGTAATAACTACCTTACGGTGTTTGCCATTGCCGCCTTGGAGATATTCCGACGATTCCAATGGATTTTCTTCCGCGTTGAAAACGAGTGGAATAAAATCAACTCCAGGCCAAATATGCAGCTCTCCATGAATGATGCAAGCGATGATGAAGTCAAATTACTTTCTTCTTCAGCTGGTTACAATGTATAAACTGTTCGAATCATTTTGTCGACAGATTCATGGAGGTTTATCTCCTTAATTTTTTTCTCCAAAAAAAAGGTTTAATTATTCAATTTTATAGAATTTATAATTCTATATATTTATATATTGATCATATTTGTTGGGTTAAATTTGTTATTACTCCTTATACTTTGTTAAAGTTGTGGATTTAGTCCATGTATTTTTGAATTTTGAAAATTTAATTCTGACCCAAATGGCATCATTTAAATTTGTTTGCTTAAATTCAATTTCCGGTCTTGTATTATACGTACAGTTGTAGATATGGTCCATATTTTCGAAATAAATCACACTAAATTTCTATACTTTTCAAAATTTGAATTTTTCATCTTGAATAAAATTGTGTCATTAACCTGCTACTTGAATTTTTAGTAAGTAAGATGATAAATTGACATGATATTACACATATGATAATATATTTGGTGCATCAGATTTTGAAAATAATAAAGCTTAATTTAATTAATTTAATAATTGTCATTTGGTGAAAATTTAAAATTCAAAAGTACAAAGATTAAGAATTGACCAAATTAAAAGTATAGGATTAGATTCATAACTTTTACAAAGTAAAATTTAACCTATTTGTTAAGGATTCAACTTTGAGTCAAGTATTACCTCTAGTGGGGGTTTTTTTATTTTATTTTTATGAGAGCCCGAATGCTTGAAAAAGCAACATGTTTATAGAGTGAAAACATCTCGTATGGTATCTCATAAGGAGAATTACGTATGTTATGCATAATTGAATTGGGCTCAAATTCGTAACATATAAAATATTTTTGGACATGTTGAAGTATTTTAATCCTCTTATTTACGGATTATAATATTTACGCGTTAGAGAAGTGTTATAGATAGTATAAGCATTATATAAAAAAATTATTTTTTAAATCCAAAGAAATGAATCCAATTAATATGCTCAAGAAATGAAAAGAAAAAACTTTATTAGTAAATTGAATCTTTAGCTATATCTAGATTCTCAAATTAGTCCTTAAAATTTTTAATTAAAAGTAATACTTAAATTATCAATTTATATCTTTTTATCAAAAAATGCAATTTTGTATTTTGTAAAATGGAGCAAAATTGGTACTTAATAAGTTATATACCATTTTTCTAAAAAAAACTTTAAGGACCAATATGAGAATTGTATTATAGTTCAGGGGCTATTTTAGAATAAAGTAAAAAATAAAATAAGAGTTAAAGCACGCATCTTAGTACCAAGTTCATCCCCGCACATGATGCTCTGGCGCCGTCAGATACAAATTCACTGAGTCGAGTTTCGTGGCGGCGGTAAGCGCCATAGCGGCAGCGAAGCAAAGGAATGGAACTCATTTGCCCTATCGATCAACGCTGCTCTCATCAAATCGCTGCTCTTCTCCAGCCGTTGTCTCCTCCCATCGTCCAGGCAACCACTCCCCTCTTCCCTTCCATTTTTCTCTCTATTTATTTTTTCCTTTTTCTTTTTCTAGTTTATTCAGCTAAGTCTATTTCTTTTAACGTCATTCAAATGCAGGAGTATTTCGACCAGCTTATCTCGAAACGGAAGTGCCAAGGCATCAAAGTGAAACAAAACGGGGACTTCGGAAAAGGTACAATTTTTTTGAATTTTCGTTTTCATTATTTGGATTTTATTTTTGAAGTTATAATTGAGTAATTTGTTCCATAGGTGTGTTTTCCGAAACTGATTTTGAAGAAGAACAACTTATTTTTAAGGATGAAATGCTTGTTGGAGTTCAGCATCCTTCAAACAAGGTTATTTTGATAATATTCATTATTTTCCTCTTTTTTTTTTGTCTTTAATTCATGTTTAATGGCTTACATTTTATTATTTTCCCTAATTTTCAGATTCATTGTTTAGTTTGTAGTTATTGTTTCAAATTTATTGGATCAATAGAGAAACAAATAGGGCGAAAACTGTATCTGAAAACACTCGGAATAGGAAATTCTTCACATAATGGATGTCAAAGCAAATCATCTGATGATGAAGAAGATGATCGTTATGTTCAAAATCACCATAGTTCCGAAAATGGAGCTTCTAGCAGTCCTGGCAGTACTATTCGTTTGCCTACAGTGGCTGTCGAGTCGTTAATGAATGGTGAATTAGCATTGCCTTACTCCAACAAGTTTCCCTTACCCTCTGTTGTTTCATGCCTTGGCGGATGTGAAGAAGCTTTCTATTGTAGGTAAGTTAGAGTTGCAACTTTCTGTGTGTCACTAAAAATTTCTTTTAACCTTTTTGAACTAAAATTTCTTTTTCTTTGAATGGTGTAGTAAATCGTGCGCAGAGGCTGATTGGGAATCGTCTCATTGCTTACTTTGTAATGGGGAGAAATCACAGTCTTGTTCTAGAAAGGCACTTTTAAAATTCATACAACATGCCAATGGTAAATCTTTGACATCTTATGATATTAATATTAAAGAACTTCTCATTTGCTTGTGTTTTTTTTTTTACCTTCTATTTTTTACTCATTATTATTATTTTCTTAACTTTCTCAGAAACAAATGACATTTTCCTCCTTGCTGCCAAGGTACTAAAAACTGTTAACTTCTCCGTTCTACCTTTAGTTTTTTGTATGCATCATTTATACTCGATTTAGTTCTTTCATTGGACTTTGGAACTAAGTAAGGTACCTGTTATGTTCGCTTTATCTTGATTGTCATCATAAATATGTCCTCGCGGTTCCATTTTTTCAGGCAATTTCTTTCACCATATTAAGGTATAGGAAGTTGAAAGCGTCTCATATGAGCAAACAAGAGAAGCCTGCATCTAGTATATTAGGAGCTGATCTATCGTTACTTTTGGAGGCCTGGAAGCCAATATCAATTGGACATAAGAGAAGGTAAATATCATTGACATCGTTTCCTGTATAATGCCTAGGAATAGATTTTGGCTGATTTTGATACCTTGGACCTATAATATCAGGAATAAGCATTCCCCACAATCAGGTTTCTGAAATTTTAAACTCTCCATTGAATAGTTGTCAACTCTAGAGCTTGATAAATGTTAGATTACATTATGGTTTTTTATGTAGCCGGTTTATTGCAATTCAATATCTGAATGCTTTATCTTTCTGTAGGGAAATAAAAGCTTAGTGTTGGATTGGAAGGTATTTTGATACTTGGATCACTGATTTTTTTCCATAGGTGGTGGGACTGTATTGCCTTGCCGGATGACATTGAAACATCGGATGAAGCCACATTTAGGAGGGAAATACAGGAGCTTGCATTCACAGTAAGATTTCCTTGTATAGGTGGTTCATGTAACATGCAAAGACTACACAGAGTTAGTAGTCCTTTTAATTATTTCTTCTCTTTAAATTCATACCTTGACTGGATGTTTTAAACATTTTCAGTCACTTCAGCTCCTCAAGGAAGCCATTTTTGACAAGGAATGTGAGCTATGTATCCTCTGTGAGCATCGATACAATTGATGTAGTTATTTTCTTAGCAATGTTGCTCTGACTTAATTAAAGTTTCTAAACTTAAGTCCTTAACCTTATCAAGTATTCTCCCTTGAAATCTATGGGCATATTATCGGCATGTTCGAGCTCAATAATCTGTAAGGTCCATTGCACCTGTTTTACATTTTTGTACTGCAGAGTTTGTGCATTGTAAGAATGATGAGCATTTATGCTTTCCCTTAACATGCATCGCATGGCACGTTAATCATATTTCTAAATTTGCTTGAGGCTTTCAAGTAGTGATTTGGAGTTTCATTTATAACAGTGATCTGGTTGTAGCATCTCCGGTGGAAGATTACTTTTTGTACATTGATGATCTTCCATATCCTGAAAAGGTTAGAAGTCACTCCCTTTGATTGCACGATACTTTTCTTTGGATTACGAATATCTGGTGTCATTTCCTGTGTCATTCATTGCAGAAAGAAGCTGAGAAAATTACACAACCATATCTAGATGCACTTGGTGAGGATTATTCCAATTGTTGCCAAGGTATAACCCTCTTTAAGATACTAAATAATGACTGTCGGTTTCTTAAGCTTTCTGTTATATGGATAGGGTTCATTTTTAGTTGAATTCTATTGGTTCTTGTCCTTGATGCACACAAGCTATGTATACTTGGATAACGGAATGAGAATATAGCCCTCTAAAGTGTCCTCCAAGCACATGGAAAACACAAAAAATTGAACATACATGTCTGGCACATATACCAATATCCGAAACTCACACCAAAGTCCGAGTAACATAACATCAAAGTAACTCCATAAGGTTATACGTATCCCGGCCTATTTGTAGAAATTGCTGCATTACTTATTATTTATTTCTGTCATCCATCTATATTATGTAGTCATATATAGTGACTAATTATCCTCTTTTGAAATTTTCTTTAGGTACTGCATTCTTTCCTTTGCAAAGCTGCATGAACCATTCTTGTTGTCCTAATGCAAAAGCATTCAAAAGAGAAGAGGTACGTTCGTGCTATAATAATATAATAGATAAGTAGATTGTACTCATTCTAGTTCTTCGTGAACAAATAGGTTAGTTTATCAGTCTTTAACACATATACAGCATCCTCTTTGCATTGTAGTTGTAGCTTTATGCACATGATGTCCAAAGATGCTGTTTAATGTATAGTTTTTACACGGAGCATTTATTTCCTTTGTTTTTTTTTTTGGTAAGAAATAGCTTCATTGGTTCTCTTCCAATTCCAGGATAGAGATGGCCAAGCAACAATTATCGCCCTCCGGCCTATTTGCAATGGAGAGGAGGTAAATATTCCTGTCGCACATCTTGTTAATTAAAGAGTTAGCTGTAAAATCCTAATGAGAACCAAAATCTACATGAATGGCAATTTTAGGTGACCATTTCATACGTAGACGAGGACCTTTCATTTGAAGAGAGACAAGCATTGCTTGCAGATTACGGTTTTAGATGCAGGTGCCTCAAGTGTCTAGATGAAGAACCCTAGACCCTAATTGCCAATGAAGTGGCTGTTTCATAGCATTCGGAAACATAAAACTAGAAACATCTCTATGAAAAATACTAAATGTTAGTACAAGAAGCTAGAAGGAGCTGTTCCCCCTTTGGATCTCTATGCCATTCAATTGCAGATTCATTAGCCTGCTCAGAGGTCAACTCGAGCTGTATTTTCAGATCAGGTTTTCTCTTTTTCCTTTAAATTTATTTAATTTAAGATGAAAGTATCATTATGGGTATAATTAGGCACTTAATTTTTCTTCTACCATCCTTATTAATTCTTGTGTGCAATATGCTACTTTTTGTTGTGGTGTTAGAAACAGTTTTGTATTCTCTTCCCACTGAGACCATAATTTGTGTCTGGTTCAAGTGTTTTTTCATGTCTGATATTTTATATTTATACGAAATTATATAAATTTTGATTATGATATGTTAGTTTGTATCAAGTCATTTGCATATTCGTTTTATTTTTTTTATTCCCGTGCATTTTGTGTGTGTTAATTACTTGTGTAATCATATCATGTCAATATTTTGGGGTCTAGTTTCTCATAGCATAACAGCTTAGTATAGGTACAATCTTAAAGAATATATATTCGAATAACTATAACTAGAATTTGTTCAAGGGAGGCCGACTTTGTCAGGAGAAGTCTGTTCCATCGGGAGCTGATGGATCCTAACCAGGTTGACATTGTCTCCATCGAGAGTTTTGTCTCTTAACGATGCCGAGAGCATGAGTGCTTGAAGAGGTGACAGTGAGAAGTTTATAGAACAGGGGCGACTCACCAACCAAAGAAATCTCATATTTGTAGGCATATAGCGCATTGTTCAGTAAATATGCTACCAATTTATCACTCGGGCTCGATTGGTAGCATACTTAACAATGCCCTATATGTTGAAGGGCATGGGTTTGAGTCATGTGCATTATGCATTTTTCACCTTACCACAACTAGGTGCTTCAACTTTGTTAACCTGTTGCTTCTTTAGACATTTAGACTCTCGGTAAAGTCAAGAGACAAAATCCTTACGGGAGACAATATCGGACAAGGGGTTTACAGATTTTGACCATATTGAAAATATATTTTGGGATAAGATATACGCATTATGGGATTTAAGCTCGAATTAAATTTAAAAGTTATAAATAATAAATAGGCATGATGTGATTCAAAATCTTGGATTAATTGGTAATATTTTAATTTCTTGTAAAGTAGTTTTAAATGGAGGTGAACGATTTGATACGTTAAGATTATAATTAAAAATAATCGTAAATATTTGGTCTGTTAGACTATCAATCAGTCAGCATTTGAAGTGAAAATATCTATATTATATATGCCACTTATTTTTTTATTAATAATTAGTTAGGTCAAAGTAAATTAGCTTTGTATAAGAAAATTAAGACTTGATAGATTCAAACTGGAATTGCTCTAAAAGATAGGTTTAACATTATTGACTATCATATTTGTTTTCATTTTGAATTTGTCAAATTAATTTATTTTATTTTAATTAGCAGTCTAATTTTCCATTTAAAAAAAAAAAAAAATACTAGTAACTTAGAACATGCCGGCTAGTTTAGTGTTATAAGTAACAAATAGAACTTGATTCAATAAATCTAAGCTTAAATTTTATTTAATCTGATTTGATCATAAAAAAATTCGAATTCAAAATAATTCGAACAAAAATCTAAAGTGGCTAAAATTTGAAATGTTCAAATTCATAACGATTGTCTTGAAAATCAAGTTTAAAACTTAAACGATCTTAATTCGAATTAAACTTGAAATTATTTAAACTCAAAATTGATTTAAAACCATAATTATCATGATTCGAAAATTTTAAAAGTTATTTCACTCAATTCAAATTAACTAAACCCATATATATATATAAATGCCACGTTGATGGTTCATCACAGAAGATTAGTGCCTTAAAATTTGAAATAATCAGCATCTCTTTGGATTTTGTTGTTGGAGTTATGTTTAGAAGAAAATTACATAAATTAATATATTTTTTGAGCTAGGTAAAATTTTCAACAACTTTATATTTTTATAATATATATTATTATTGTCCCATATCGTATTCATGTATTAATTTTTTTAGAAATTATCACATTATATTTTTGCATTTTTTCCTACTTATATTACGTGTTCGAGTCAGTGTTTCATACACTCAAAAATCTGATAAAGACTCGATGACCATAGTCTATGTTTACCTAGAATTTTCTACGAAGTTTGTACCCAAATTTATATTTACGGATTAATATACTATTTGGTATCTATATTTAGTTTTAATATTCAATTTGATACTTGAATATTATCAATGAGTTTTTTTTTTTTTTTGTCTCAATTAAGTGCTTATGTTTTTTTTTATTAGATCACACAAGTTCAATATTTATTGAGCGTTGTTTAGTTTGGGTCTAAATTGAGACAAAAAAAAAAATTCAGATATCAAATTGAATATTTAAGCCAAATATAAGTACCAAATGCTTCCCTCACCGGCTTTGCCACCACCACGATCGGCCTCGACCCCGATACGGCCTTCGGGCTCGTCCAATGCAGACCCGACGTTGCCGAAACTGATTGCCGAGCATGTATTAATACTGCATCTGATGAAATCACTCAGTTTTGTCCCAACAAGAAACAAGCTATGATCGGATATGATAATTGCTCGTTACGGTATTCGGATTTTCGATTCTTTTCAATGGCAACTAATGATCCGATCGTTTACTATAAAAACACAATGAACGTAAATGATTCTAGTCTTTTTGACAAACAGTTGGTGAGCTTGTTGCAAAATTTATCAGTATCTGCGGCAGATAATGATACGAAATTTGGTGTGGGAGCTATTGGTTACTCGTTGTTTAGTGATATTTATGGTATGGTTCAGTGTAGTAGAGATTTGCCTGAAAATGGTTGCTTGAGTTGTTTGCAAGCCATCATTGGGTTTATACCACAGTGTTGTGATAAAAAACAAGGTGCTCGGATTTTTACAATGAGTTGTAGTCTTAGGTTTGATTTATATGCATTTTTTCAGACCTCGTCGCCGCCGATTTCGGGGATGTTGTCTCCGCCGCCACCGCTGCCTGTCTCTACAGGTGAGCCAAGTTCGGTTCCGACCAGTTCTTCTGAAGGTAAGTTTCGTTTGATGTTGGTAAAAGTATCATAGGATTCATATTGTATTTTACCTTTTTTACTCAAAAAAATGAATAAATTAATCATTATATGTTTGATCAAAAAATAAATTGTTCTTTGATGTTAAAAATTCCATCTATTTTTATTGTTAAAAATTGACTATGTACGTCAGAATAATAAGACAAGTACACGTGACATTCCACGTATACATCATCCTAACGTACATAAACAAAATTTTAAAAGCAAAAGTGGATGAAATTTTAAAAATTGGCGATCCGTTGATAGAATTCTAGGAAGTGTAGCTATGATGAATTCCTCTACAAGTTAGTATTGTTCTTAGTAAGGATTGTCTTCCGACACTTTCGAGACTTAGTGCATAAAGAGACGTCAAGTTCATAGAGTAATATGCACACTGCGTACAGTGGCGAGTTTTGGAACTAAATTCTTTTTAAGATAATTAAAATTTTCAACAAATTTCAAGGGAAAAAATAAAATTTTCCAAAATTTTAAGAGGGCTAAGGCCTTCCTTGACCTCCATTACGATCCTCTTATTGCATATGGTAGCACTCTCACCCATAACCCTTATATGTTATAGGACATAGATTCAAGTCTCACTATGCACAAGGCACATGATTCGCCTTATGAAACATTGGAAAAGTGTTGAACTCGTCATCTCTTCAAACAATTGAATCTCAACAAAGATAAAAGATAAAACCTTCACGAGAAACAATACTGACCCGTTGAATGATTTATTCGCTTCCAATAAACAACACATCATAAACTTTTTCCAATGGCGTCGACTTCCCCTCAAAACGTTTGATTCTCATAAACTCATAATTTAATTAACTCACTTAATTCATTGGTCATCTTCGAGATTTTTTACAATTCCTTTCATTATCATACGTGTCTAATAAATCATGTGACAATAAATTTGTCTTTTAAGAAAAAATTCAAATTCGAATCTAATAAATGAATCTCATTTCTTACTTTGAATTTAAATTTAATCGAAATACTTTTAACTTTCAGGAAAGAGAAGTGGTTTGAAACCCTTAGTTATTGTGGTGGTATCCATGGCGTCGGTTTCATTGCTGGTGATACTCATAGTCGGTTGTTGCTACTTTTGGAGAAATGCCAGGAACAATGCAGCTGGTACGTACTATACTTTCCATACAATGCTTAATCCGAGTTAAGTACAATTGGATTTTTTTTTTTTTAAATCTATATACATTCGGAGGATCTTTGAAACGTCATTTTTTTTTTATAAATATGTGTTTGATAGAAGTTTAAATTATGAAAAATTATTTAAAAGTTTTCATTTAAGTCACGTAACTATTTGAAAGTTTTTATTAAAGTCACTGGACAATTAATTTTTTTTTTAAATTTTGCTAACAAGCTCTGAATGACGATTCGAAAATTGGTTCGATGGATGAGTACTCATTGACGAGTAGAATAATAATACTTTAGTTCCAAGTCAATTTGATGACCAATGCCGAAACTCGAAGAAGAAAATTGTTTAGATTTTAACAATTTAGTAACTTAAATGGAAAATTTTGAATAATTTTACAAATTTTTTATTATTATATCTTTTAATATTTATCTTAGAAACTCAAGTTGACTACGAGAAAATCATAGAATCTCTCTTGATTGGACTCGACACTCTTAAAACTGCAACGGCAAACTTCTCCAATGAAAACAAACTCGGCCAAGGCGGATTTGGTCCGGTTTACAAGGTATTTTTTCTCGACTTCACAATGACTTGACTTCATCAAAAAAATATTCAAAAATAGTAAATCTCTACTTAAATTCTTTAAAATACGTAAAATTTTAAGTTAGTATAATGACAAAATTATAATTTAATTCAGGGAAAACTATTGGACGGGCGAGAAATTGCGGTAAAAAGGCTATCGAGCAACTCTGGACAAGGTCTCGCAGAGCTTAAAACGGAGGTAATGTTGGTGGCGAAATTGCTGCATCGAAATTTGGTGAAGCTGTTGGGCTTTTGTTCGGAAGAAGAAGAGAAGCTTCTTGTTTACGAATACCTACCCAATGGAAGCTTGGATAAGATTTTATTTGGTCAGTATACACTATTTTATTTTGAAATAAAGAAATATTTAATTTGGTTCCCCTTTAAATATAATGACGTGATCTTATAAAATTGTATCTAATTTATTACTTGAATTTTTTTAAAACAATTAATAATTTTAATACGGTATAATTTTAGAATGCAACATCAATTATAACAAGTTTCCATTTTGTATTATCTATTTTCATTTTGTGTTCATTATAATAGTATTTGTTATATTCGCAATCTCGATATCGTCTTATTCTTTTAATCGAGATACACATACAGATGAGGGCAAAAGGTTGAGACTACGATGGGAAAGAAGGTACAAAATAATTGTTGGGATTGCAAGAGGGCTACTTTATCTCCATGAAGATTCTCAATTGAGGATTATACACAGAGATTTAAAACCCAGTAATATTTTGTTAGATGAGCAAATGAATCCCAAGATTTCTGATTTCGGTTTAGCAAAATTGTTTGGTGAAAGCGAAACTCAAGGGAATACGAACCGGATTGCTGGAACTTAGTAAGTTTTCCCATTATTTTATGCTTAAAATATTGGGTTTATAGGACTCAACAGAGTCGAGACACATCAGCATTTTTAATATTTTATGCTTAGAATACTTAGTTTACTTGGATCTATGCTATTTTATATATATTAGAAGTGTTGATGTGTCTTGACTCTGCTGAGAGCCTATGAATTTATAGACTAAGTGATACATCAGATAAGTCAAGTATTATCCTCGATCGTGATTTTGTCTCTCGAATCTATTGAAAGTCTTGATATTTCTATTAAGTGGGAGTTTCTCAAAGTGTCTAAACAGTCAAAACCATGAAAAATCAAAGAGTTTATGAACAATTGGATCATACCAGAGATAATACCTAATTTGTTAACAAATGCATAGTATTATCCTAAAATTTGCAGTTTAACAATGTTATATCTTGATTTAAGTTGTTCATTGTATATGCAGTGGGTACATGGCTCCGGAATATGCTATGCACGGATTATTTTCAAACAAATCTGATGTGTATAGTTTTGGAGTGTTAGTTTTGGAAATCGTAACCGGTCAAAAAAACTCTTCCTTCCGCAATTTAACCAACCTTCTAAGTCATGTAAGTGCTTCCTTTTCTATAGATTAAGGGTTTTTAGATCTGATCTAAACTTGATCTAACTTGATTTTATTATAAAAGTCAACATTCAAAACATGTTCAATCAGAATCCAAACAAATTCAAATTTGAAACAATCCAGAATCAAAATAAACCAAACTCGAAACAACTCGAATGGATCAAAACTTGAAATAAGTTGAATTTGTAGCGTCCCAACCCAGAAATATAATCCCAATTTGAATGACTCGAACAAAAAGAAACCCTCAACCTAAAATGACTCAAACTTTGCAAGACCCAACACAAGACTAACTTGAAAATTTCAACACTCAACCCTAAACACTTAACTTCATTTTTACACCGACTCGTATATTTTAATACGATTAATATTTTAACGATCCAATTGTTAAATTTATCAATATAATTGTATTTGTCATGCATATACAATTTTGAAACAAATTGATATTACTATCATATTGATCTAAAATAGTGTACACATTAATATTTATTGATCGATTGAAAGTTTATTACATAATCAAATAGTCAAATTTGTCATACATGATCTATATGAATATGAAATATAACGATTGAATTGTTAAAATATTAATCATACAAAATGATACAAAACTATCGGTATAAATGGATTCCTCCCCTATATATATATATATAGATCTCTCAAGATTTACATCATGCGTAGATTTATATCATATGTGAAAATACATGAACAAAATACGAATACACAGATTATCAAATCTACTATATATGGTCCGATTGGAACTAAATGACTTAACTTCATCACAGGCTTGGTTACATTGGAACAATGGAACAGCTGAAGAGCTAATAGACCCAATGTTGAATGATCCATGGCCAACATTTGAACCTTTCAAATGTATACATATTGGATTGTTATGTGTTCAAGAAAATGCAGCTGACAGACCTTCAATGTCCGACATTATTACCATGCTTAGCAGTCACTCCGTGACGGCTCCGGCACCTTCACTACCAGCGTTTTTCGTTTCAAACGGAAACTTCAAGACCGATTCGGCTAATGAATTCGGTTCGGGTTTGTCTCGATCAACGGATTTGATACAACGATCTGTAAATGAGGTTACTATCAGTGAATTAGATCCTCGCTGATGCTTTTAACATTTACGTACACATGATTTCACACCTTCTTTTTCAGCTTTATGTAGTACTTCTTTGGTAAAAGTCTTTGGAAAGTCCTTTTATTATAAAATTTTATCAAATCAGTCCTCTATTGTTAAATAGATCAATATAGGTATACTGTTAAAATTTTAATATAAGTAACATTTATTGTTTAAAATATCATTCGGTTAATATCTTAAAGCTTTTATGGTTATGCAAATGAAAAAATAATTTCATGTTATTTTTTAGACAATAATTGTTAATTTATTAAAAATTGAGTCTTATTTGATTGTTTTTAATAATACGAAAATTAAAATTAGTTTCTTCTCTTGATAATTTTCTATTTTTTTTATTAATTTCAAAATTATATGTAATTGGTGGTTTTTATGTAATAATTAACTATTGTTTAGTAATTTAAAATATTTATAAAATGTGAAAAAATATATTAATATAAAGTTAAATATTTTAATATGTACGAAAAATATTTTTTTGGCAAGTTTATTATTACAAATAGAGTAAAAACAAAAGTCTTCATAATTACAAAATAGAAGTAAATCAATACAAAGCACAACAAATAAGATATAGTTTAAAATATCATTAAAATTTTAAATAGTTAAAGAATTGGTGGTAGAATTATCAACAAGTGGTTGGGTGCAATGTTAACATTACATTTTCAAGGGAAAGATCCAAATTCGAATATTGGCGACGACATTGTTGGGCTGGGACAACCACACACTCTGAAATGGACTGTATAACGAACATGAAAAATAGAAGAAAAAATTGGTGGTATAATTAAAAACATATATTAATATTAATTAAATTTAAATAGTATAATATATTTTATATTGAAATTTATTGATTAAAAAAACCTTTAAGGACCTATCTAAAAATCGGAAATAGTTCAAAGCCAATTTACTAATAAAACCTAAATATAAACATATATAAATAAACCCTAGCAATCGCACCGCAGTGCTTGCCTTGCCTTCCCTTCGCGTTCTAAATTTCTATATTTAATAATCTTTTATTATTTACTTTTATCTTTTCAATTAATTTTCCCTGCTAGACCATCACAGCTTAGCGGAGGCCGAAAAAACGAGGGATGGCGGCGGCGACGACGAGCAGAGCGGCTCGGCGAATGGGAGCCGAGGATGAGAAGCTAGTGTTCGAGACGACGGAAGGAATCGAGCCTATATTGAGTTTCGATCAGATGGGGTTAAAAGACGATCTCCTCCGTGGAATCTACAATTACGGCTTTGAAAAGCCGTCGGCTATTCAGCAGAGAGCCGTTATGCCAATAATCAATGGCCGCGATGTGATTGCTCAAGCCCAATCTGGTACCGGTAAAACTTCCATGATTGCTCTCACCGTTTGTCAAGTGGTCGACACCGCTAGCAGAGAGTATGTTTTTTATTAAAACTATTTTACCTGTTTTAAAATTAGTTGTTTTTGACAGATTTGAATGTGTTCTGATATCGATACCTCATAGCTAAAACCCTAAATTTGATATGTTTCTTTTTCAAAGAGTAAAAATAATGCTATTGAAAGATGGTGAATTAGGGAAGGTGTTTTTAGGATTGAATTTTGTTTAGGATTAATCAAGAATTTTGTTTTTTTGAAGGATGAATTGTGAATATGCTAAGTAGTGCTATTTTAGGGTTCAAGCGTTGATATTGTCACCTACAAGAGAACTGGCGTCTCAAACAGAGAAAGTGATACGGACAATTGGCGATTTCATGAATATACAAGCACACGCATGTATTGGAGGCAAAAGTGTGGGTGAAGATATAAGAAAGCTAGAAAACGGAGTTCATGTAGTGTCGGGAACTCCAGGTAGAGTCTGTGATATGATCAAGAGGAGAACCCTGCGTACGAGAGCTATTAAACTATTGATTCTCGATGAATCTGATGAGATGTTAAGCAGAGGATTCAAAGATCAAATTTATGATGTTTACAGACATCTTCCACCCGAGCTTCAGGTACTTTTCTCACTTTCTTATCTTGCCTTGTTCAAGTTTGTGTTATTCTTTGTTATAACAACCTCAAGTGTTGCTTACCAATTTTTAATCAGTTTTAAAGTTAATGAATTTAATCTGAGTTGTTGTGATGTTTTTGTTGACTTGTTGCTGTTATCTTGCAACACTGTTTCCAGGGGTGAAGCCAGGAAACTGTTTTAGGGGCCAAAAGTGAAAAAAAAAAAGGGGGGCAAAGTATAAATTTACCATTATACTGACTTGTGATTTCCTAAAAAGTATAGGGACTATATAAGTAATATTTCATTCTTGAGTGGGCCAAGGCCACTGCCCTTCCCCCTTTGATTGTCGCATATGATGTGTAGCTACAAGGCATTGTTTTCTCTTTCTTCTTATCCGAGTCTGTTTATGTTGTTGAAATTGATGAATTCTTGTAGGTTTGTTTGATATCTGCTACACTTCCTCATGAAATCTTGGAAATGACGAGCAAATTTATGACCGATCCCATAAGGATCCTTGTGAAGCGTGATGAGTTGACTCTGGAGGTAATAAAATGCAATTACGCTAACAAGATTTCCACAACTTCTAATTTGGGATTTGATGCCAACTTTTGTTGTTTTTTCATGATTACAGGGAATCAAGCAGTTTTTCGTAGCAGTTGAAAGAGAGGAGTGGAAGTTTGATACCCTATGTGATCTTTATGATACATTGACAATCACCCAAGCTGTCATTTTCTGCAACACAAAACGAAAGGTTATCATCTTTAACCTTGTTTCTGTATTCTTTGATACAAGATTTTGGACTTCATGCTGTGATCTTGAGGCTTATCATTTTGATTTCTGCTTTTGAAATAGGTCGATTGGCTAACTGAGAAGATGCGTAGCAATAACTTTACGGTATCGTCAATGCATGGGGATATGCCTCAGAAGGAAAGAGAGGCAATTATGGCAGAGTTTCGGGATGGTGCAACCCGTGTTCTTATCACGACAGATGTCTGGGCTAGGGGGCTCGATGTTCAACAGGCAAGTCTTTTGGGGGGATTTTCATTTCGTATTTTCTGGTTCATTATCGCTTTTTCTCCTTTTTTTTGTCTAGATGGCTAAATATTTCCAAAGAATAAAAAATTGCTCCATGCCAATAATAATAGCCCAGTCTTATTATCTCGTAAAAATGAAAAAATAATAATTTTCTATCACAAGGGAAGCCATATTCATTTTTAATTAATAATTACTAAATTTACTTTGCTTGTTTTAGGTTTCCCTGGTGATAAATTATGACCTCCCAAATAATCGAGAGCTTTACATCCATAGGATTGGTCGATCAGGTCGTTTTGGAAGAAAGGTATTTTTTTTTTTTTCTCTTTTGTTCAATAAAAGACTTAATTCGTTTTATGACCCAAATATTGCATATTCTTGATATTCATTGCTGGATTTTATTATTTTTGCATAATCGGCCTCGGCTGAGAATATAATTATTGTTTTTGGTCACACTGTTGTATGTGCAGGGTGTTGCTATAAATTTTGTGAAAAGTGATGACATCAAGATTCTTCGAGATATCGAGCAGTACTATAGTACCCAGATCGATGAAATGCCGATGAATGTCGCTGATCTTATATAGAAAACAATCATGTGGTTGGATTGATGGAGTGATTAAAAACTATTGTTGAGAGCATTAATCCATGCAGTTTGTGTAATTGACTTTTTGCAATTATCTTTCTTCCATTTGAGCTTTTTTGTGTAACACTACGTCGTAGGTGGAGGGTTCTTTAAACACTGACTGCTGACGAACAAGGAGCACCTATATATATATATATATATATATATATATATATATATCAGATTAGGCCTTTTATTATTGTTAACAATTATCATTTAGAACATTCATGAGTCGTTCTTTTTGTGTGGTTGGATTGTTCAATTTAATAGGTTTTGATGTCAAATTAAATGGTTTTGTATATATTCGTGTTAAAATATGATACAATACAACATTATATAAATGATTGCATTAATATATAAAAAGTGGTAAAATTCATATTAAATATATTTATAACTTGGTTGAGAAATTAACAATAACAGGAGAATCAAATAACTGGGAATATTTCCATGGAGGTTTAGTAGCTAGATTATAATTAGTCCTCTGTTCAAAAAATGTCAAATTAATCTCAATAAATCAGTTTTTTTTTTTTTAATTTCATCTATTTTTACTAATAAAAATAATAGTAAAAATTAATATTAACTTGCTATTTTTTGAAGGGGCAAAATGAAATCCCTATCTACTGATAGAAACCCAAAAAAGCGGTAACATAGTTGCCATATAACATATACCAAAATCTTTATAACCCGAGCTATTAACTTCTTCAAAATTATATAAACATAATAAAAACTGCTCAAAACACGAACATGATACAAAATATACGACTTGCCAGGTTTAGCAAAAACAAATCTTTCAAGGCTAAATGGCAGGAAAAAGGCTTTTACTGACCCAATCAAAAACAAAATCATTTCCTAAACACTGATGACAAACTAAAGGGACCAAATAAATAAATTGGCCAAACAAATAAAAAGGAAAACAAAAGCGGAAAAAGTCAAACCATTGCCCTCCTAAAGAATTAAAACAATATACACAAACAGGGGAGGAACCAGGAAAATTCTTACAACACATGTAAACTTACAGGACTGTGTTAATATGAAGGGCTTTAAGCAATGAAGTAGCCATTTGTTTCACCAACACTTGGCCTCCGGAACGCTGCCCGTCTCTCCGTTCCTCAATTAGATTCTTTAACTTCTGTGGTAAATCGTTCTCCACGATTAGTTGTTTTGGTCTTGGGTGATGCTCGTAAACAGCCTGCCAACACCAAAAAGTTTATATTGGAACGATTCATGATAAATCTCCTCTTAATGCATCACTAAGCAACAAGTTATGAACCACTATTGCACAATGGTATACTAGTCTTTTTTCAAGTGCTTAAGTTAATAATGCATCCTTCCATCAATCGTAAAAAAATGAGGTTAAAATATGCTCCAAGTCCCTCTACTCACATTTCATTTGGAATTTAATCCAATTGTTAATACCATTAAAATTCTTCCATTGAATTCATGTTCATTAGTAGTGAGTTTTTTTTTTAATGTCAAAATGTCACACCGGCAAATTTAACCAAAAAAAAAATTAATGGTGTTAACAATTGCACTTGATTTTGAAATCTGAAAAGTAGAGGGAAAATTCCTAGAAATAAAAGTAGATCAACTAAATTTCAAATCTAAAAAGAATACAAGACTTGGAACATATTTAACCAAAACATAATGCAATTTTTTTATTGAAATGTGATGGCCCTAATTTTATACAGAGCATGAAACTAAGGTCTTGAAACCAAATTTTCTACCTTTTACATTCTCCCTCGACATTCAGTAAACTACCCCTATTTTTCCCATTTTTTAAAAATATATATTTATACACCCTCACATAGATATATCGTGAATACAGATTTTTCAAAAAATTGTTCTATATTTTCCAACTCGCATAGCATACTAAAGGTTCCTATTCAACAGTTTCTCCCACTTAAGTGACTATCGAAGGGATGCATGTTCATTTGTTTAGCTGACTTCAAGGAGCTTCCTTATGGAATGTGTCAGGAAAATGGACAATCTTAATGGACCTCGAGAAACAAATTTATACTTAAGGATTTGGAATCAGTTAAATAATTTGTAAAGAAAATAGATGCCGTGCAGATTCTGACAATAAAAAGGATCATACTGACCTTAATTAATTTAAGTAGATTAAGACGAGCAATGGCATCCTGGTGATCCAACCTTGAGATTAGAAGTGGCGTCAAACCATTAACAGCTAATGTTGTGTTAATTCGGGATGATTTCCTGCATTCCAGAAATAAGTAGAGTCAAGTTAGCAGATTCTAAATCAAGTACTAAATTTTTTATATCTGCCAGTCTAATATAAAGAAGATTCAGCATCGGCAATTCAAACAGTAAAATGGCTGAGGATTTTCTCGTGTCAGTTCTTAGCCATCAATAATCTAATCAGTCAATATACCACAAGCTCTTAAAAGAACTACGAAAATAACCAGCAAAAGGGTGTAGAATCTTGTACGTGATGATTTTCAAGAATGGCTCCAATATGTGAACAAAGTGTTGCTCCGGACAACATTGGAAAAACGTCACCAATTTCTGAATTGCCTCTTTCTTCAGCAAAGCTTGTTCCACCTTGCGGTTGTCATTGTCATGAGCCAAGCAAACAGCGAGTGAGTCTAGTGCTATCACAGACCAAAGCTCGTCATCAAGCAAGCTCAAGTACACATCCAATCCACCATGAGCCCTCAACTGTTCCCTTGAATTGCGTGATGCATGAGCCATGTCGCACAGTAATGGCAATGCATGTTGTTTTAAAGGAGAATCTGACATGATAAAATTCATCAAGTGCGGAATGATTCCGTTTTCTGCTGCCTGTTCCTGTCTCCTCTTATTTATCTTGCACAAGTTGAATAGTGCATTGAGAACCTTCAGAAGAGAAAAATATTGTCAAATCGGATAAGTCTTCCTGCCCACTGGCACTGAGGAATACACTCATAATAGGATAAGAGTTAAAGCTGTAATATACACATTCAGATGCCAATTACCAAGCAGAAGAGTATGAAAAGGAGAATAAATAAACTAATAGGCTAACCAGTAGCACAAAAACTGAAGCTTGTATGGCCCAGTACACGCTACCAACAAGGCTCAATATGTAGCTCCCTAAAGCTAATTTCTAGTATTTCACCCCAGCATAATGCAAGTAAAACTTTGGTGTTCTAGAAAATAGAAAATGTCAAAAGCAAGAATTAAAAACATAATTGACGAAAAAAAATAGTGTACTTGAGGATGTTTGGATTGGAAAAGGGCAGCGAAGGATAGAATAATCCATGTCTCATGAGTGAAAATAAAGAAGCAGAATTTGCAGAGTAGCAAGAAACCAGTACTTCACAAGCAGAGAGCAATTGTTCATTTAATTGTGTGAATAAACTTTAATTTGGTTGCAGTTGCAAACTCTAAAGATGATCTAAATAAGAATATAAGCTATTACACGAGTTCACATGACCATTTTAAACATCAGGTGGGTTCCAGAATATAATCTAATGAATTCAGTCAAAATTAGAATTAAATCCATGAGAAACATAAAGAGGGAAGTAATATAGATGAAGTTATGAAATTGGCATAAGACAAGAACCAGGTGCATGAAGTCTCAAATAATCACAGTTGATAACTTAAGAAAATCAAACCTACCAAATTTGCTAGTAAATGGATTTTTAGGCATAATGATCAAGGATAATAAGGCAAACCTCGTGATGTATTTGAGATACAAGCGGTCCATAATTGAGTTCTAGATTTGGGATCAAATACTTAATCGCATCTGCTCGCTGAAGATTCTCTAAGCAGTTTGGATCGGTGGACAAATGATTAATACACTTCAGTATCTAAGAAAATGATAATAATGAACCGTGAGACAAAGCGTACAGGAAGATTAAACAGTCTAAAACATAAAACAGAAAGCCAAAATAGTTTAGGTACCTTCAAAAGAATAGGTGGGTCTATGCGATTAAACATCTGGAAAAGGCGGTTAAGCAAGCTTTGGCTACACATGTAGGATTTAACGGTTGTATCTGCTTGAGCAAACTCCAGAAGGAGGTCTGCCACCTTTTCAAGGTACTCCTTGGCAACATCCGCACTCATTGTTGATACCATGTTGGAGAGCAACCCTGATGATGTCGTACTTCCAGGTCTAGCACTTAAAACACCAGAGCCAGATAATACACCAGATGCAGTCTGAGAAGCTATGCCAGACGTGGATGCTGTTCCTTCATTAACTGCCAGTTGTCCGACTTTCTTACTTTTATATGAAATTCTAGGTGTGGAACCAACACCTCCAATTTCTCTTCCACAACCAGAGACCTCTGAAAGCACAAAGAAACAGCATTGAATAAGCATATTAATTGTACCTTAACTAATAAAAAGATCAGTGGAGATACCATAACTCTCATTTAAAGGTAGCATAAAAAATTCAAAGTTAGGAGGCTCCAGTATAAGCATCTTTCAAGGATTTCACCAATTCCTGAAGATATGTGATTATGGAAAGATACAGTGAACCGTTTACAGATTGTTAATATCTACATAAAGTGTTGAGCAGTAGATCAATTAAAGCATGAAAAGATACCTGCAAATTCAGCCATCAAGAAATCTAGTTCACCATTGGTTTTTCTGTCATTAGCATGTAGTAGAGGCAGTATGCTTTCATGTCTCTCCAATCCAGGCAGGTGGCGCACATACTCCAATTGCTGCCTAGGAGGTTCCTTCTCTAATAAGCTAAGAAGAGGTCGAACTTGCTCTGCCTGGGTAGTTACTGAAGTGGGAAGTCCATTTGAAATACCTTCTATCAATTTTGGAGGTCTGTCCAAAGATGTCCTGTTCACAGCATTGCTTATCTTCTGCCGTCTAAGGTCCTCTGCCCGATCCAAATTTTCTAGCTCTTTGGAAGCTGAAGATTCTCTAGAAACTGAGACATCCAATGCCCCATTGCTAGATCGAGGTCTGTCACCATCAACAGCAAGATAACGTGAATCTGGAAGATTAGGATCTGACCTCTGTGAAAGGGAAATTGAAGCCCGTGAAGGTTCTTGTGCACCAGCTGGAAAGGAATGCTCAGTCATTCCATGCCTAACTTTAAGGACATCAGATTGGTCGGTTACCGAGAGCGGAGTCTCATTCTGAGCAAACAGAGGATGACTGGAATCGAGTGGACCAGAATGTGAACCACCCCCACCAGATATGGTTGCAAGTCGAGTTGCCTCATTTAGACTGTAAAGAGTATTAATAAGCCTCGGTAATATCCCATTCTTAGCAGCTATCCGACAGAAATCATTCCTCAGGGTAGATCGCTGAAGCTTGAAGACCTGCCAGATGCCATCAATTGCTAGGTGAACCATTTTCCTGTGTCAGGAGCAGGTAATAAGCATTTTTCAAGTATAGAAAGCAAAACACACTGGAGCATTTAAACACACAATATTCAAAAATGAGAAGGGGTATAAGAATCAAAAAGGGGATAGAGTGCATCATAAAGTTGAGAATAATAATTTTGGGCACTTGGTGTCAGAGCTTCCCAAAATGGTAAACAGACATCATTTTACATTACACTGCATATCATCTAGGATTGCATCCACATACACATGCACACAAACCTGTACTTTGCATAATCAGCCTCTAAAAAGCCAACCAAAACCGGGATTCCATGGCAAGCTAGAAACATCTGCAAAGTCAAAGAGCTATAAAGAAGGAACTAATATGGTCAGTACAACTAATTCCTGTCAATTAAAAGTGATATTAAGCAGCTGAAATAAATAGAAGAGACAACTCAACACCTTGATTGACAAAGCTGCTGGAAGAAATAAGCTGCCTCCATCCTAATTTCCCGAGGACGATCAGGCCCCGCAAAACTCTTAATCAACGGGATCTATAATGTAACTTGAAAGTGAATAAAACGGTATAAATACAACAATATAATCACTCTCCCTCCCCTATCAATTTCAGTACAAAAGATCAATCCAAAACGTGACACGAACACACAACTGAAACATACAAATGTAAACCTTTATCTACACGAATTACAACAACTGAAGGCCAACCAAAGGATTCTAAAAACCACAGAGCTGCCTCATTAATAGTTGAGACTCTCCACCAACTCCTAAGGAGTTCTAATGGTAATCGCTCATCAGTGTAGAACAAGGAGACTGAAACATGTTCTGAGCGTGCCATGACACTGTTATTCATGAAGGGGGAAAAAGATAATCAAATGGAAATCTTTTTTTAGGTCCCAACCTACTGAGTGATTATGAACAACTTGCACACCTTGCCCACTCTTCTATATGTGAACAAATAAAGCTACATGAGCGTAGAACTTACAAAGCCAACAAGACAAGCATTCTCCAGGAAATCAGTGTTTTCTTTAATGATATGATTAATAAGTTGAAGCACTGAACATATGACCTGCAATTGAAGTAAAAGTAAGCATTGACAGTTGTTCTTCACCAAACCAATAAGCAAGTAGGAAACAAATTTAGAACTTTCTCCGTTACCCCTTCCCCAGCTAGGAAGACTGGAAGAGGGAGGTTTTCTTTTTCTTCTTTTCCTTTTTTTCCCTCTTTTGGTGGGGGTATGGGTGGAGAGAGGAAGAGAGCCTCATTATTGACATACACGAGTTTTTGGGACATCAAGCAATTCCATTAGAGGCAGCAAACCACGCTGGCTAACAAAAACAATTTTTTGTTCAGGGCGCTGGTGGAACATCACTATGAGCTTCTGACATGCAGTAACAATTGCATCCTCTGATTCCTCAGGTCTTAGGGAACCAACTAACCTGCCAAACTCAACCGCCTACAGTGCAAGAACAAAATAAGATTTCAAATCTCTCGGCTGCCAGGAACAACAATAACAAAAAAAAAAGGTTTAAAATAAATAATTCAACAGAGAGAAATTCATAACAGACAGGTGGAGAGAACGACAAGGGTCGGATAATTATTCGGAGTAAATACAGATTCATTTTTAGTAACTTACAAGAACATGTCTTTATCCTATTGATAACAGAAATAATGAAATACAACTTCAGTCATAAATCTGAAGAGGAAAAAACTCCTAAAATAATCTCCTTAGAATTCACACAGCCTAGGAATATCTGCAATGGGCAACTTATAATAGGATTTTGACATGCATAAGCAAACTGATGATGACTCCCATCACATGAGATGTCTGCTCTCCATGAGACAGACAACTAAATAAATTTATATAGCAAAGAAGAAAAAGAAAAGAACACTGGAGCCGTAAAAAGAAGTGGCTCTATATTATAACTTTTAATACAAATATCTTAAAATTTGAATTTACTATATTGAAATCAACAGCAAGACACATAGGTGACATCCATTAATAATGTTAAAAACTCTTAACAAGAAGCTGCACGTGCACAGCAGCATAAAGGTTACTTTAAACCTATTAGAATCAGGTTGCCAAACTACAGTTAGAAAACCTCAATATACTCAAAGGTAAAGTGTATTGCACAACCAAAAAAGAAGATATATAAGAGGGTTCCATTACAGATAAAATAATTCAAGTCCACTTTTTGGAAGAGATGATACTTACCTGTAAGGGAAATAGGTTCTCAGCAGGTAATTTATCTTCAAAATCCTAGCCACAGGAATACAATCAAGATGAAAACATCATCAGGTTCATGTCTGATAGCTTCACATAAACATGGCACTCAAAACATATCAGATCACAGATTATTTTGAACATACCAAACCATCAATGTCTATTACATCATCCTTCAAAACGCCCATCATTAAGCGAAGAAGGTTGCCACCTCCATTTGACTGACCCATCTCTTCTTCCATTTGTTTCTTAGCAATTGTATCACGTAACTTTTTAGCCAGGTCATTTTTTCCAGTATCAGGCACAGTATCGTGGTTCACATTCGATGCAGATGCAGATGCAGACGTTGAAGCTTCAGCTCCTCTTTCCTCCCAATTTTTATCCAACGGATGAAATAAATCATCCAAGGAAGCATCTCCAGGAGGATCACTAAATCTAATTAGCTCATTCCCACTTGAGGTCACTGAAGCTTTTGCAGCCTTAAAAAGGTGGGAGTCAAATAGTAAGGTTCCATTTATACATTTGTGAGGAAACCAAAAAGGAAGGTGAGCAGAAAAAATGACAAGCCGTGTGCATAGAACTGATAAGAGATGTTACAAAACAGAACCATAGATGCACAGAACTGATAAAAAAATTTACAGAAAAAGAATCATAGATAATACCTCAAAGAATACAGAAATTCTAATAAACATTCTCTAGAGGAAAAAGAGGGTCAGGGCATAAATGAACACTCACCATTATGACTATCATTTGATCTGAGCAACAATGAGAAAACAGGCAATAAAGAATGAATCTAGAAGAAGAGATCTTTTTTTTCTTTAACTAAACCATACAAGCCAAGAAGATATTTCATAGAGATAAGACAGTCCATGACATAAGAGAAACCAAGATGAGTTCTTTCTACCAATGCAACTAAACCGTCATGCAACCTAGCAACCACATGGAGGAATGCACCGAAATGCCAGAGAAATGCATGACTGAAGTTCAAAAGTAAAAATTATAAATGTTATAAATCTAACAAATTAACTTTCTCAGAAACTGACACCATTTCATGAAGCATCACCTTTTGCAGACCAGCATTCTGAGTGATAGGTCCAAAGGCAAATGATTTATTCTCATTATCAATTTGATCCCCATTGTCTCCCTGTCCTTTTTCCGTATGTTTCCTTCTTGATGGTGAGCCAACATCACCATTCATCATAGCTTCATCTTGATGTGATATATCATGAAGCGGACTAGAACCAAGAGCAACTGCTACATTCTTAACAGATAGTCTACCAGAACTACTCTGTAATGATGGTTTCTCATGAATAGCAAAGGTTGGAACTTCATCTGATAGTAGATCATCATCTAAATTATTTGTTCTTTCTTCAACAGGAGTGTTATCTGCAGAAAGATCGTGATCATACTTGCTTCGATCAGTGGCCTCTGTTGATGATACCTCTTTCCTAGAGCTCTGATAATCAAAAGACTGTGTCATTAATGTGTGAAAATCAACATCAACATAGTCTCAATTTTTAAATTTGCTTTAAAAAGTTATGTCTCCTGTAGCTTTCAACTTTAGCTATGGCTTGCTTCCAGAAAAGGTTCAGGCTGAACAAGTTCTCACCGTTTCAGATGCATCCACTTTCTCCACAGGAAGATTCTCTCCAGCACTATGGTTATCTGCATTAGAGCTTTCTGCATCGGCTGCAGCATCTTCTGCAATGTTTCTGCCAAGGAATAGACAACCAGGGGATTAAACAGAACATAAATGAACAAGTATTTAGTTGTCAACTCTGCAAAGCAGCAAATATTAAGGTTTGGAAAATCTTAAATGAACTGCCTAAAATATGAAGGAAAACAAGATCAAATATTATGGCATACCAGAACAAAGAAAAGTCTCATAGAAGTGAAATATAATGCTAAGGCCACTAGTAGCATAAGAAGCAAGTTTGAAGTAGAAATAGTTATAAGCAGATACGTCCTCATAATTTAGTATGGAAATTGACAAAAAACCCACTGAGTGGTACTGTTAAGTATCCAAGCTAAAACCAATTAGATGTATATAGAGGGCACTTATTATAAGATCACAGGAAGCCCAATACTTAACAGATGTGAGCTAACACCACTTAAAACTCCCCTTAAATGTAGCTCACAGGACTTACACGTGGACAACCTCAGATGGGATTAGGTAGGAACAACACAACAAAATCTGGGCTCTGAGACAATATTAAGCATCTAACCTCAAATCATTTAGAAATAGGTGAAGGGACCCAACTTTAATATTTAATCTAAGACCATAGGAAACCTAATAACAAATGTGGGATAACACCGCTGAATGGATATCAAAGTTACCATGCTAGAAAAGCTAAAAAGCATAAAATATGTTCCAACATCCAGAATGCAACATGTTAGTCTCACAATTGAGCTTTCTCAACAAAATATGGCAACATGAATGAATTATCTGATAGAGTATGGAAGTAAAACAACATATATGTCAGAAAACAAAGCATATGTATCGATATACATACAATGCTAATGGGATCCATCAACTAATACATTGTTTGCATGATTTAAAAAAAAATTCTTTAGATATCTTGTAAAACAAAAATCCTAAACACAAATAGTTGCGAAAATAATTTAGACTAAAATCAATCAAAACTCTGATTATTTGGCCAGATCAGATATTGTAGGTGTCTAGCTGATAAGGGAGACCACCTAGCACATAAATTCATGAATGCAGAATACTGACCAAAAACCCAAGGCAACATCCAAAATACATTACACACGAAACATATTGTACCATACACACCTAATGGTTCCACTTTGACGCAGAGAAGACTGCAAAGCACGTCTGCAATTCCGTATCCAAGGGTGACAAAGAAGCGTTTTTGCATCAGGCCTCTGTCTGGCATCCTGAAAATTCAACAAAGCCTCGTCTAAGAAATTAACAAATTACCAAAGACTTTAACAGGGTGAAGTGAAGATTTCTGATGGTCTGATCAGCATCATCACATTGGTTGACAACCATTGAACTCGAGCAGTTATCATATAAATGGGACCAAGATAGAAGGCCATATCTTCTTTTAGCCACGTGAATTTCAATTAGTCTATGAAATTATCAGGCTATTCTATTTTCCTTCCATTTTGCTAGTTCATTTCATCCTGATGGTGAATTCCACCCAAAGATTTTGTGACTAGAAGAATATTTACTTATTCTAGAATTTCAAGGGAGTTACTGGATGCTTTTGGTCTTCATAGATTCCAAAGTTGTAAGATCAAAACATGGTCATTCCCATCAAAATATATCTTTCGTTGCTAATAACAGTATTCTGTCTGTTATAAACCCAGTATGTTTGATGCATTATACACTTTTGAAAGAGCTAGCAATAATTAAAATACAAAACCGAAACTTCATTTATCTTCCACCTTACCTTCTTAAAGCACTGGCGCAGAAAATCAGTAATGTCGGGAGATAGGCTATCAGGTATCGGAGGATGCTCATCCTGAGAGGAAGACACATACATGTGTATACATGAAGACAAGCAATATAAGACATGGCAGAAAATAACTCGCTAAAGCATTCTTCAGCAGTGAAAAGAACATTCGAATATGAAATGTAAATGAACAGGAAGATAAATAAAGGATGGAAAGAACCACTCAATACGAAGAATTTACTCTTATGCTTATATACTGACAAAAGAAAATTGCACAGACCTGCACAATCCGAAAGAGAGCTGGCATAGGCTGCAGATCATAGTATGGAGGCACACATGTAAGGAGTTCAATCACAGTACAGCCAACACTCCAAATGTCAGAAGCAGCACAAACCCCAGACATTTCAATCACCTGAAATTTAACTTGACCTGTAAGTAACACATCCAATATATACCTTAAAAAACAAACATGACAAAATGGACAAAACTAACGAGGTTGACAATTAATAGCCACAATCCAATCATCGGTACCTCTGGGGCCATCCAATATGGAGTTCCAACAACTGAGTGTGTGTTAACATCAGCCTCAGTTAGTTTGGTTGCAACACCAAAATCAGCAAGTTTCACTAGACCCTGAAAAGAGAAATCACATTGAAGATAAGTCAGAAAAAAACCCAAAGAGAGTCCACAAACCCCTAAGACACAATCATCAAAACCAACTTGAACATGAAACTGTGAAGACGAGAACAAAATGGTGACTAAAATGCATCTGAACAGACAAGCAAGTGCCCTGAGGTTTGATGCAATAAAATATGGCCCAAAATTCAGCAGCCTGCAGGAGTTCAACTCAAGAAGGCTTAAGCACTTCAGTTTCATTTATCTTAAGAGATTTCTCAGCACATAAGTAGCCAAAGTAAAAGGAAACATATGAATTAAATGGCGAAATTCAATTAGTCTCCAATGGCCCCATAAATAAGGAGGCCGAATGGTTTCTCCGCTGCCATGCTCAAATTTATTGCAAGATAATCACTAAAAATTAAAGACCCTGAAATAGAATTAAAACTAAGAGAAAAACTGACATGGTTGTTAGGTTACCTCTTTAGTCGTCAGAATATTTGCACCTTTAATATCCCGATGGATAACACCCTGTTCATGTAGATAAACCAAGCCTTCCAAAACCTGTTTAACAAGTATGTAGCAATCCAATGATACTTTATAGCAAAATGAATTAATAAATTGCGGAAAAAAAAAACAAACCTGAGCAATATAAACAGCCACCAAAGATTCTGGAAAAGGCCCAAATTTATTTGGCTTGATGATGTTTGCAAGTGAACCATTCTCTACATACCTACAAACAAGTAAAAGAAGTAATACAAGTTTCTAACAGCTCAGACAACACTGCAACCACAACGTAAGATTTCTTACTCAAGAATTATATGCAGGTGAGCCTTTGTCTTTGATGACCCAAGATACTTCACAATGTTTTTATGGTTCAAGTTCTGCAAAGAGCTTCAAATATTAATTAGTATTATCCGACCGGCAGGAGACAATTACCACGAAGAATGGAATATGACCAGTAAACAACAAGTAATGGATGGGAGGATTGATAGTTGCAACATGGTCAACTTGCCATAAGACATATTTAATACACATACAGAGAACTGAAGTCCAACAGATACACATGAGGGATTTTGATATAAGCATTATAACAAGGGAAAAATTCAAAAAGCAGCAAAAATAAAGGGAAATTTTTACCTTCAATAAATCAATCTCTTGCTGCAATGTTAAGTCATTCCACCGATCAAGAGCATTCAAAAGAAAAGAGAAACTTGTCAGCATTGTTAACACTACAGAAACTGGAAATGGTAATTGCATGCTTCAAAGGTAGCATTCCCATGGACCAAATTTAAATGTTTATCACCAAGCTTTTTTTAAACTATTGGACATTTAAGTTAAATACACCATAATTAAGGGCTAGAACGATAAAAGCCCTCTGAATAAAAAGCAATCAATAAGTACTCAGAAGATGTTTAGATACTAAAAACCAGTCTCCCAATGGATTGCACACTAAGATTTTCTATAACAACATGCAAACTGATCTTAAATACGCAGGTCCTTGAAAGCGGTCAAGACAAATAAATTCAAATGCTGTGAATCTCAAGTAGCTTTGATACAAAACATGTTGCTTATAAATATAAGTCATGTGTACATATTCAGGAAATAAACTACTAACTCTTTTTCATGAGAAACGAAGTTACATGGCTTCATTTTGTCAAATAAAAAATAATGAAAAACTAAGAACCATGTCAACCAAAAAAAAGCACCATATTCAAACAATCTGTCGTCCATTATTATGCCCTAAAAACATGGTATAATCTATAACCAAAAAAAATCAAAAGCTGCGTAAAGTGAGTGAACCCGACTGTAGTTTAACTACACAGAACATTACCATTTACCACTAATGTGCTAACCAAATGACTAAGAGGCCATCGCAGTGAACTTGTGTAACCATGTATTTTATTTAAGTACTCAGAAATTTAGAAACTCTAGGGCAAAAAGGACTACAAAATCAAACCATTATGACATTGAGATCCTCCTGAGCTATATTCTCCAAAGAAACTTGTTTAATTGCAACAAAGTCTCCATTCTCCAAATCCAAGCCTTTGTAAACACGTCCATATGCACCTTTCCCAATTTCGTCTCCAAGCATCTACACGAAAAAGAAAAACGCAATATATAAGCTTCAATATATCTTTCATTTTTCTCAGGTGTATGCTCTAACTAATCCTGCAACGAATAATTCAACAAAATAAAATGATCACAGAAGAAACGTAGCTTCCAATTTTCGAAGAGTTTTTTTTAAATGAACATTAACTTTTCCATCAGTCAAATCATATTTTAGAAAAATCGCTCATTCATTTTCTCGTAATTGAGAGCAAAATTTTGAAGCTTCAAATTTTCTTTCTCATTTCCAATTTTCTTTTCATTTGCAGTCGATTCTAAAACCAGACGAGCAGCTAAAAGCAGGAAGAGTGAAAAAAAAAAAGGAAAATTAACGAGAAAAAAATGTATAATTTCTCGAGAAAAAACAGATCGATTTATTGAAATTGACTTACGTATTTGTTGTCGAGGGTTTTGGATTTAGGGAAAACGGAATTAGCTGCTTGGCGAGACATTGCTTTGGTTCGTATCCCTCTTCTTCGGTTTTTTTTTTTCTTTTGTTTTGAAATCTTTTTCAGAAATGAGAAACAAAAGAACAAAAGCTCGCTGTTTAAAGGGAAAACACTAGAAGAAATGCTCCATCTTTTTGAGGACAGGGTTTAGAATTTGCAGGAATCCAGCTACGAGGCTAGACTCCATAAAGAAGAAAGGAAACTGATGAATAAAAGGTACAAAGGTAAAAAAAAAAAGGAAATGGAGAGGAATTGGACTAACAGTACCATTGATTGGTGTTGATGGGTCGGGCCGGGCTGGACTTGTTTCAAAAAACTTTGGGTAAATTCCTCTTAAGTTCGTTAAACTATTAGTAAGTTTACATTTTGGTCATTAACTTCGAAAAGTTACAAAATCTCACTCAACTATTGTTCTGCACCAATCAAAAGCTCTCTTTACTCTTCCTTATTGCAGTTCAATTTTTTTCATTAAATAGTTTTAAACATCACAAATTTTTGAATCAAAATTCAAAACAGTTCTCTTCTTTCATCTTTGACATTAACCTTCAAATCGACCTAGATCTAAAGTATATTTTTTTACTTGTCGATGGATATTGATCCACTCTAACGTGGTACCTGAGTTTGACTTTTTTCTAATATGTTACTTATATTATTTTTGTCCAATATGGTACTTCTATTTGACAAATTTTATATATTTTGATATCCAAAAGTAACGGTGTTTACTTTTTAGTATTTAAAGTTTTAAGGTAGATTTCATTGTTAAAATTATTATGTTTGAAATTTTCATGATTTTGTAAATATAATAGATTTAGTGCTAATTGTGAATTTGTTTAGTTTTACATTTAAATTGTCAAATAATATCATGTTGATGTGATTTAATTCAAATTTTAAAATTGATTTGATGGAAGTTAATTGTTAATATCAATAGCTAATTATGAGTTTTCATAAAATTAACTCTAAAAAGTTAACAATGTTACCTTTATGTAACAAAATATATAATTTTTTTCAAATATAAATATCAAATTAGATAAAAATAGTATAAGTATCACATTAAAAAGAGCATCAAATTTAAGTACTAAATTATGTATTAAACCAATAATTTTCCGAAAGAAAAAATTTATCAACTCACGAATTAAAACAAAATAAATTTTAATAATAATGATTTTTAATTCTCGAATCGAATTATATTTAATGATTATTAAAATCTATTTAAAAAAATTAAAAACGCGACAATTAAACATTTAACTCAATTTTCTTTTTTTTTTCTTCTTCTTCTTGATCAGACCAACTAATATCTCTGCCATCATTGTTCGAACAATCACCAGACAAAGAAAAAAAAACTAAAAAATAATAATTGGCAAACTCAAAGCAATAAAAAGTAATTTAATATTTAGTTTTAATCCGATGTGGGATTTTCCAATGACTCCATTTTCAATCACTTAATGGCTTCCATAGAATGGTGGTTTCAGCTATCATTGACGTCACAACGTAAGGATCCATGTTTGATGATGGCCTTCTATCTTCGAAATAGCCTGTTGTTTACATTTTCAAGAAAGTGTATTAAATTAAAAATATATATTTACTAATAATTGGATTATATTTTAAGTTGTTTATTAAAAATATATAAATTAATTGATATATATTAAATCAAAAAGTAAATTAATTTATTTTGTTAAAAATATATTATTTTATACTGTTAAAAATTAATATGATTGACAGAATAATTATAAAATGACATTTGACATGTTCATATATCTCATGCGAACTTGATTAAATTTTAACAATAGAAACAAATAAAATATCTATTTTTTGAGTAGAAAAATAAAAAAGTAATCTAACTCTTACTCGATAAATTCAAGAGATAATATCAAATAAGAAGAAAAAAAAAAAGAATGGTTACCTTTTCCTTCTTTCTCGGTGTCACGACCGACACGAATAGAAGCTCCTCTGTTTGCAACACCCTGATATTTTAACAATACAAATAAAATAATATCACAATCGATTATGATAAATATCAAAAAAGAAAAAAACTAAAAAGGCAAAATAACGTACTACAATATCTCATTGCAACCACTATTTAATTTCCTTTTCTATCAAAACTATAAAGAGAATCAATGCATTCCGAGGTTGATCTTGATACTCAAAAGGGTGTTAAATAAATATGATAACAGTTCAGTCTAAGGAAATCATTAATAATATGCATTATTCTAACTAAAACGAAATTCGAACTAATCCGAAACAAAATTTGCCGGTTCATCGGTTATTTAAATCTAAAAAATAATATTCTATATAATATTTAAAAGCTTTTAACTCATAAAAGCTAATTACATAAAATTATAATTCAAATCGAATAATTTCGTTTTCTAAAATCATGAATTGAAAAAACAAATCAAATATGTTTAATTATATCTAAATCTGAATTCAATAAAATTAAATTTGAAGCCGAAGTAAATATTTCAATTCAAATAATTTTCGAAATTTTCAGTTTTTTCATCAGGCTTCAACTCTAAGCGCTAGAGCTATTCAAGAGTTAAGTGGGCAATAGACTCGTGGACTTGATTGAGTTTGGACATTGAAATTTTTTTATACTAAATTGATTCGATTTAGATTAAATTCGATTTAAATAATAAAAAATATTTTATTATTTAATTATAAAATATATATTTTTTTTTAACATTTTAAATTGTGAAATAAGTTTTTTAACTTAGCAAGTCTGAAAATAAATTTAGACTTTAAAATTTTATTAAAGTTGTGGTCCAACTCGGGCTATGCTGTGCTCAATTGCTAATATGATGTTAACTTACCCAAGAGAATGTATTGATATCGGCAGTCTCGTGAAGACCCGTTAAGCGTCTCTCATTACCCGTGCCATAAGCTACAATATGCTCCTTATGACGTTTACTCAATTTCTCTATCGCCTCGTTTATCACTTTGATCCCACCATCATTTCTCATTGATTTTGTGCTGAGACAATATATATATATATATTTAAGAGTTTAGGGTTATAGTTAGCTCAATTTAAATCATGATCACGTTTACTCTTCTCTTGAAAATAAACTTATCTAATAGCAAGGTTGAATCAAGATCCAAATTCATGTTAGAGTTAAGTTAGTGTAAATATATATTAGTATTTGAATTTGGCTTCAAAGTTTAAATTGATACTTAATTTGTCTAATTAGATACTTAAATTGTTTTTTGTCCAATCAAGTACTTGAATTTAACTTAATAGTTCAAATTGGTACTTAAAGTTTTTTTTTTGTCCAATTAGGTACCTACATTTGGTCTCAAGATTCAATTTGATACTTATATTTTTTTTATCCAATTAAGTACTTAAACTTGACTTTTTGATTCAAATTGATTCATGAACTTGACTTTATAGTTCAAATTGTTCAAATAGCTAAACATTATTTTGAATCAAAAAGCGAAATTCAAATACCTAATTAAAAAAAATTAATATAATTTAAATCCTCAAAATCAAATTCAGATAACAAAATATATATTTACCCTTAAATTTATTCAAAACTTTATGTTGTAAGTAATCTGTCCCATTAAAAAATAGAAAATATTGTTGGGCATTTTAATGTTTACCTGTAATTAGTATGAGCGCCGGCACCATTCCAATCACCCTAATCGAATAAAATAAAAACAAAAGATTAAAAGAAAAAAGCCAAAGAAAAAGAAAAGACATTGTAGGCATTGGGACAAACCGAAACAGGTTTGGGATCGAAAGAAAGAACAGCTCCTGCGATTTCAGTTATTCGCTGTTTAAAAAAATGAAAAAAATAATTAAAAATGTTATAATAACAAATTTCTTTAGAAAAAAAAAAACAAAATATGATTAATAAATAACTGGTTTTATGGGTAATTACCTCGAGTATGTATCGAGCCATCCAAACTTGATCCCCTGAAGAAATCCCAGTAACTGGACCTACTTGGAATTCCCACTGTTTACACAATAACATCACCACATAAATATGTTATAATATTTTTGGATTTTATATATAGTATTTTGATTTTTAAAAATAAAATTGAATATTATAGTAAATAGATCGAAACTGAATTTATTTGATTTGCATCAACTCGGTTCAATGGTTTTTTTTTAATTAATTTATTTTTATATAGGTTTTTAATATTAATCTTATTACAAGTTGTTATCATATTTTTTTTTTAGATATAATGATTAAAACTATTCATAGTCCATCTAAACCATTAAATAAGAAAATAATACACTTCAACGTAATCCAATCTACGTCATATTGCACTGGCAACAATGTCGATGCCAATTGAGCTAAGACTCAATCGGCATTTTTATAAAGATTTTTTAACTTTGTTCACTAGTACAATTTTTTGGTAAAAGTATTATAGAGACCTCTATATTAGGAGTCCAATTGCATTTTATTCATCAACTTATAAAATGGACAAATTAATTTTATACATTAGATCAAATAATAAACTAATCCATTTGTTAAAAATTTTATCTATTTTTATTGTTAAAAAATTGTCCTTATGTATCCATGGGATACAAAATTTTTAGCAAAAAAAATCACTTTACTCATTGGTTTAATGTTTTATAATGTAAAAGTTAAAATATTAATTAGAAATTATATAAGAATTCTAATTTAATTTGATTTGAAACATGATCTTTTTAATTTATTAGTTAAAAAATCAAATCGAATCGAATTTAATTATTTATTACTTTAATCAAATTAAATGAAAACCAAATCGATCATCACTGTTTGAATATATTTTATTTTCATCCTAAGAAAAGAAACATGTCTGTCTGGCTCCGAGATTACTTGACGAACTCGAAATTAAATATTAATATAAATATCTATTTAATGTAAAATTATTTTTCCTATATTTATGCTCGAATATATTTCTTAAAAAAATCACATACCTGGCCAGGCATAACTTCACCATTGATTCCACTAATGTTAATGCCAGCAAAAAGGCAAGCTTTGTAATGTGCATCCACAATGTCTCGGCCGAAGGCTTTGTCAGAACCCACTCCACAATAGTACGGTCCCTATATGCATGGATTAATTAAGTTTTTATTTTTAATATTTTAAAAACGTATTTAAAGGATTTTTCACAGATTTAAAAGAATGAAATGTTTATTTTTTTGGTGAGTATGAAATGTTTATTTTTTAACATTATAGAGAAGTTAAAAAATAATTACAATTTTTTCTCAAAAAAAAAAAAAAGAAATTAAAGAATTTGGTTAAGTTTGAATAATAATGTATTTTTACCTGTGCTGCGGGAAACCCTCCGACAGGCCATCCAAGAGGCCATTTAGTGTCCTTTTGAAAAAGTGTGTACTCTTGCTCGATGCCATACCTAAATTAGTACAGTAAGACAATAATTTTAGGATATATCGAAAAATAAACGACTATTTATTGAAATAATATGGCATTAGATAGGTTTTTAACCAGTTTATGAAATTAAAGAAAAAATAACACATATATACACATAAAACAAACGTGAACTTATATATTGAATAAGTCTCTTTAAAGATGGGACTATTCATTTGGTTCATTTGAGTTGAATATTTTATAAGAGATTGGATTATACCTAATTAAGACTTAGGTATAATCAAGGCCTTAGTTGGTTTATTTGGTCTATACTTGCCTCTAATATGAAATTTTGGAATGAAATTTTTGAAGGTTTTTTTTCTTTCAATTGCACAAGTGATAATGAAGATAATAAGTAAAAGAAATTGTAAAAAGAAAAACTTTACTAGTAATTTTACCTTTAAACAATAATTTTTTATTGGCTAATGTCATTTTGGGTAAATTGGACAAAATTCACAGTTTAAGGATCATTTATGATAAAAATGAACTTTAAAAATCAATATGATAATCAATGTATAGTTTAAAGTGTAATTTAATAAAAAAGTTGAAAAGATATACACTACCATGGCTCCTCTGCAACAACGTCAGGGTGGCTAAAGATCTTGGCAGCGTTGAATCTTTTGTTGGTTGGAATAGGGTCACCAGTTTGTATATATGCATCACACATCACCTGTTTATGCAATTATATAAATAGGATTAGTAATTGGTACATTGACAACTTCATAAACTGTCTTTAGTGTTTTAACAAAATTCTAAAATGTTTTCTCGAAAGAGAATTTGATTACCAACATGTTTCTTCCTCTTCTGAATGGATCTTTGAATACCGCTTGAGGACTGATCTAGTCAAAATTTAAGATAATGGTTATTACATGAAAAAAAATGTGAAATTAAATTTTTTTTAATAAAATTGAAATTAATTATAAATGTTTAAGGAATCAAAGTTTTTTTTTTTTTTTTTTTGCTAAAAGAGTTTAAATTAAGTTATTGTTTTCGGAGACCAGAAAATAGAAAACTTCAATTAATCAAAAAGCTAATAAAACACTTAAATGAAATAAATTATAATTACCAAGGGGCTAAGATTGAATTAGCCCATTTAACCAAGGAATGTAAAAAAAAAATTCATGCAGCATGATCGTTTAAGCAAATAAATTTTAATATATATGTTTTTCTCATCCAACACCTAAAATTATTCATAATTCCTCCTCAAATAAAAATTAAAATGAATAGATTATATTTTAAGGTTTTAAAATTTCAAAAATATAAATTAATATATGATAAAATTATATTTTATCTTCTTTAAATTTATAAAATTGTCATCTAATTTTTTTAAAAATTACAAAACTTTAAACTGAGAATGAAAAATTAGATTTTGACTGGTATAAAAAATTTTAATTTAATTTTGGCCACTAAAAGATTTCTTTACTTCTCCCAATAATAACCTTAATTTTCCAAAACCAAACTGCAATGTTATGATTGCTAGATTTTTATTTTTATTTTTTCATTTAAGATATTAGAGTAGTCCGATCTAGATTGAGTATGAATTACCGAAAGATCTCAGTAAAAAGAAAAAGAGTTTAAACAAAACTTACTATATAATAACTTCACTGTTATCACCGGTGGCCTGCTCCGTGCTGGAACCGTCGTAGTTCCATTTAGGAAGTTTTGAAGGATCCGACTCCGGTCCTGGCAATGTCTATATCCAAACCAATATATATCACCATTTCGATTCTAGAAAAAAACATATCATAATATTCAACAAAAAGTTTTGAAAGTTTCATTAGTAAAACACACTCTTGCTTTGCTCCTCATATCCATGCCAGATCCACCGATCCTGGAAAAGTGTTTGAAAAAAAAACCATTAGTAATTAATGTAAAATTGTGTGAAACAAGAAGAAATCGAAAGGGAATCGAAAGAGAAAGAGAGAGAGTCCACCATATGTATTCAGCTATGACATTTTCAGTGAAGTCGCATAGATTGAGATTAATGAGATCGTTGAGGAGAGACATTGTTGTTTGGCTATTGAGAATTCCAGAGAAAAATTTAAAAAATGGAAAGGGGTTTGGTTGTTGATTTTAAACTGAAAAAATTAACATTTTTCCGGCTGAGGAAATGCATTATGTTTAGGGTAGTTAAGATATCTATTCTATAAATAGATAATAATAGTAATAATAAAGATAAACTACACCCGATGCTATTAAATTATTATTCAATTTACTTTTTTATTACTTAACTTCAAAAAATTACAAAATGATCATTAAATTATTTTAAAATTCTCATTTAAGTCACCGAAATGTTATAATCGTTGTTGTATGGCCTTTTATATTTTCATCGCTTGCACCCATTGAAGGCTTTCCTTCCCATTATTTTCTGTAGTTTAGTTTTTTTCATGAAACAATTTTAAACATCATGAATTTGAAAATCAAAATCCAAACAACTATCTTCTCCATTCATCGATATTGATTGTTTGACTTGGATATAAGATATATTATTTTATTCATTGATGGGTAATAACTTCGAGGACTATTTCTATGTGTTTGAGTAATATATTAGTAATATTAAAATCAATCTTGATATATGTGTTGAATTTAATGACATATGTAGCGATGAAGGGAGATTAAAATTTGACTATAAATGAAATTACATTATATTGTACTAGTTTCATTATTGTGTGATGCAAAAGCATATCATATTAAATAAGTTTAAAAAATGTAAAAGGAGTTACATTAAATATGTTGAATTATGACTCCTATTTCAAGTCAAATTTGAGAAATAATTTTTTAATTAAACTTTGTTTATTTGTTTTAATTAAACTCTATTTATTTGTTTGAGTCAAACTCTTATTACTCTAGATTATTTTATTATTATTTGACTTAAATATACCTATTAGAGTTTAGAACTCCTAATACATTTGGAGAATTTAGTGCTTACGTTTTGAGGGTTTTTTGTTTTCAGGTTTTCAGGGTTTAGTTTTTATCTCTATATTTTGTACTCTTCATTCTTTTGCCATTATAGTAAAATCATCTTTGCTCGTGGTTTTTTATCCTCTTCGGAGGGGTTTTTCCACGTTAAATTTGTGTGTTCAATTTTTCAATTTCTTCTGCTATTTTTTACTTGTTTGTTGCTTAATCGGATTGATCCTCAACAAGTCGTATCAAAGCTAGTTTGATTTTCGCATATCAGCCCGTTCAGAGATGGCAGCAACAAGGTTCGATATTGAGAAGTTTGATGGTGACACAAATTTCAATTTGTGGCAAGTTCGGATGATGACAATTCTAGTTCAAACTGGTTTGAAAAAGGTTGTTACTGGAAAAAAGCCCGATAATCTAGATCAGTCAGAATGGGAAGAGCTTGATGAAAAGGCCCTGTCTGCAATCCAGTTGTGCCTCGCGAATAGGATATTGGAAAAGGTATTGATGGAGAAGACCTCATCCGCATTGTGGAAAATGCTAGAAACGCTTTATGCGACTAAGTCTCTGGCTAATCGTTTAGTGCTAAAACAATGTTTATTTACGTTTCGCATGAACGAATGTGAGCTTCTTAGAGATCACATCAGTCAATTTATTACTCTTTTGAATGATATAAATAATGTTGAGGTTTAGATTGACGATGAGGATGCTATTGTTGTGCTCTTTACCCCCTTCATACAAGTCTTTTAGGGAGACCTTGATTTATGATAGAGATAAACTCTCATTTGAGGATGTGAAGGGTCATTTGTTGAGTAAAGACAAACTCAACAATGAGTTTGGTTCAAATAGCAAGGTAAATAAGCAAGCTTCTATTTTGGTAGCATCAAAGAAGCGAGACAAAATGTGTTGCTATTGTAAGAAATTAGGTCATGCCAAAGCAGATTGTTACAAATTGCGAAATAAAAAGGTTGTTAAGAGTAACAAGGAAGATTTAACTAGTGCTAATTTGGCCGATGAAAGTGGTGATGATTTCTTGTTAGTGTCAACCAGCGAAAGCTCCGAGGTTACGTCCGAGTGGATCCTAGATTCAGGATGTTCTTTCCACATGTGTCCCAACAGAGAATGGTTCTCCACATACAGTTTAATTGAAGGTGAAGTTGTGCACATGAGAAATGATTCATCCAATAAGGTAATCGGTATTGGTACTGTTAAAATTAGGATGCACGATGGTACGATTAGGACACTATTAGATGTCAAGTATGTACCTGGTTTATGAAAGAATCTTATTTCTTTAAGTATTTTAGACTCAAAAGGTTGTAGAATCAACATCGAGTTGAGCGACATTAAGGTGTCTCGTGGGGCTCTCATTTTGTTAAAAGGTAAAAAGTCTGACAGTCTTTATATTCTGGAAGGTTCTACAATGACCGGTGAAATCGGATGTCCCTCGTCTGTTATGGAGTTGAAGTCAACTTATTTGGAGCGGAGGCAACTTGGTCATAGGAGGGAAAAAGGTATGACCGTTTCGTTAAAGAGAGGTTCTTTTTTGGATGCAGGTTTTGAAAAGTTAGGGCATTGTGTTCGTAAAAATCAGACCCAAGTTAGTTTTGATTTGGCAATGCACAAGTCGAAGGCTAGAAGACTTCCAGCTTCTAAGCACAAATTTGACTCAGTTAATTCCCTGCATAGTTCAAGATAGGCCCGTGACGGGCTTTGGCAAAGATGATATTGTGGAAATACGATTCAAGGTGGAGATTTGTTTAATTATGACTCCTATTTCAAGTTAAATTTGAGAAATAATCTTTCAATTAAACTCTGTTTATTTGTTTCAATTAAACTCTATTTATTTGTTTGAGTCAAATTCTTATTACTCTAGATTATTTAATTATTATTTGACTTAAGAATTTAGCCTATAAATAAGCTATTTTACAACCTTAAAAATATACTCATTAGAGTTTAGAACTCCTATCACTTTTGGAGAATTTAGTGTTTATGTTTTGAGGTTTTTTTGTTTTCGGGTTTTCGAGATTTAGTTTTTATCTCTATCTTTTGTACTATTCATTCTTTTGCCATTATAGTAAAATTATCTTTGCTCGTGTTTTTTTATCCTCTTCAAAGGGGTTTTTCCACGTTAAATTTGTATGTTCAATTTCTCAATTTTTTCCGCTATTTTTTACTTGTTCATTGCTTAATCGGATTGATCCCTAATAAAATAAACGTTTTTTTGGTTCTGTAAGTGAAATTTTTATTTGAAGTTGAATTGCATATGAAAAAATGTTTTTTCATGTAATTTCTTCAAACAATGAATATTAACTCTATTTCGATTTAACTTTATGTGATTATTTTTAATAATACAAGGATTAAATTGTTTTATTTTTTAATAAATTAACTAATTTAATATTGCCATTATAATAGAGAGATTTAGTAGGTATTTTCTCTCATTTAATTGTCCGAATATATCCAAAAAGAATATCCACCACCTGTGACCATCGAGGCTGGAAAAGGTTTCATGAAATGAGCCAAACCTAAGTTCGATTTCAAAAATTTTAAGCCCGAGTTTAAGCTGTCCAAATGATCTAGTATGCTGTTTATTCAAATTTAATTATAAAAATATAACTGATTGAGAATTAGTTCAATTGACATAGATATTATTATCAATATAGAAGGATGTCAGTTCAACTCATATAAAAAATATATATGTCAATATAAAAGTATTTATATTATTTTTTAAACAGTATAATAAAAGTGGCTGGACTGATCCAAAATTAAAAAGATTAAACAGAAGCCCAACCCAAAATAAATCAGGCCACCCAGGTCAGGCGGGCCGCCCGGTTGAGCACTGTCATTTACACGTGCAATTCAACCGCTTCAATTTGATGAGGACATGCAAAAACCCTAACGCCCACTTTGGCAATGTTTGATATACACTCACACACACTACTATATAACCCTCACTTTCTATCGACTCTTCCTCTCACAAAACCCTAAACTTCAAACTCCAAAAATATCTTCTTTGAAGTAGGGTTTTTGTAACTTATTTTGCTGATATTCAGCCGCTGTTTCTTATATCTCTCTTTTAATCCCATAAAAATCATAACTCAGTTTTGAAAATATCTTTAACTCTTCTTAAACTATGGGAAAATCAAGCAAGAAATCAACCCCCAAAGTAATCTTTTTTTTTTTCTTTTACTTTTTTTAAAAGATTCTGCAGTCGGTTTGATGGGTATTTCTTTTAAATAGGTTTTAATGGCTTAATTTTGTGTTTCTTTTTATAGGTTGAAGCAGCTCCTGCTGTAGCTCCTCCTAAGTCTGGAAAGAAAGGTATTTTTTTTATTTTTGTTTAATTTCGTTGTTGGGTTTTGAGTTTTAAATATGTTTTTGTTTTATAATCCATAATGTGTGATAAAGTTTCATGATTTTTTGAATGATTTGCATTGTATGAAAACTGGTTGTTTTATGGTTTTTATTGTTCTTTGTGATTGGGAATTTTTTGTTTTGTTTTTTTTTTCATGTAATTTTTAATTGTTTAGGTAAGAGAGAAGCGGAAGGAACTCCTGAAAAACAAGTGGCTGCAAAGAAGCAGAAGAAAAACGATGGAGTGGCACAGGCTATTGTGAAGAAAGATGTTGAAGCTAAGACTCAGAAGAAGAAGGAGGAAACTAGTAGTTCTTCCGATGACTCTTCAGAGTCTGAAGATGTACGCTAAAACCAACTATGATTCTGTATTTGTACTTGATATTGATTTACGCTGATAGTTCACTTTTCATGAGCTTTTAGCTCCTAGTTCTCTTTTAATTATCTAGGCTATGCATTCATTGGATAGTAAAATGAAGCATGTGAAGATACATTTGTATATGTTTCTGCTATTTTATTGTTGTTTTGTTTTGTTCAGGAACCTGCACCAGTGAAGAAACAGGCGGCTATCTTGAAGAATGGTTCTGTACCTGCAAAGAAAGCAAAACAAGCTAGCAGTTCTGATTCTTCTGACTCGAGTAGTGAGGAAGATTCATCCTCCGATGAAGTTAGTATTATGCTCCTATGTAATTCTGATTAAGGGTGTGAGTCCATGTGTCAGATGCGGTACTTAAAATGGAAAATAAAGTCCGAGTAGCACTAATATTAGTATGGTTGTAGGATGTTCCTTCTTGTGATTGTTGACATCCAATTTTTTGGTTTTACAGGAAGCTCCTGCCAAGAATACAAAGCCTGCAGTTGCTGAAAAGGCTGCTGTTCCAGCTGCTAAGACAGTGAAAGCCAATAGCAGTTCGGATTCTTCTTCTGATGATGATTCTGATGAGGATGATGTTAGTATTGAGACAAATAGTATAGATAGAATGTATTAATTACTATAAAATATCTTGACTTTATATTTGTTGATGAATTTTGATTTATAGGAGCCTGCTGCAAAAACAGAAGTAGCAGCTGCTAAAAATGGTGCGGCACCTGTTAAGAAATCTGTCCCTGCTGGTAGTTCAGATTCTTCAGATGAAGATAGCAGCTCGGATGAAGATGATGTAAGTGCTGGATTATTGAATGATGTTTGCTTTTCAATTTGATTGGGAGTTTGTTTTAATAAGTTTAACTTATAAATGTAATGTTTTGTATATGCAGGAAAAATCAAAGCCTGCTCCTAAGAAAGCACCTACTGTTGTTACTAAAACGGAGTCTAGTGATAGTTCAGAAAGTGATAGCTCTTCGGATGAAGATGTTGTGAGTGTTGGGATGCCAATAATAGACTAGGGGTCCTTATAAGGCCCATCTTTTCTGCTGCTATTTAGTTATTATCAATCTTTATAGTTCCACTAACTGAATATTTCTACTTGTGTAGAAACCTCCTCCAAAGAATGTACCTTCAGCGACTGCAAAGGCTAAAACTGAATCTAGTGATAGCAGCTCTGAGGAGGATTCTGAGGAAGAGGTGTGATGTCTCATTCATATGGTTCTTGGTTCATTTTTTTTTCCATATTTGTTATTGATGCTGTTGCACTAATCTAGGATGTAAAGAAAGCACCTGCTGCGAAGAAAGCTTCTGCTCCTCCCCCCAAGAAGGTTGAGGATTCCAGCAGTGACTCCTCCGATGACAGTGAGTCTGAGGATGAAGAGGTGTGCTTTAACATTCAGAGAATGAGGTGTATCTGGTTACTGTTAACTTTGTATTTAACTCGTACTAATTTGGCATTCTGTTTATTTCACACTGTAGGCTCCTAAGAAAGAGGCTAAAGTTGCTAAAAAAGCAAGCAGTAGTGAAGAGGAAGAACCTGAGGAATCATCGGATGATGATGAGGAAAGTGACGAAGAAGCTCCAAAGAAAAAAGTACAAATTTTTAGGAACCTGTCTTATGTATGATACTTTTGTAGGTTGTGATGATTTACCAATGCATTATTGTACTTTTATATTGGCATCAGGACACAGATGTGGAAATGGTCGATGCTATAACACCCGCCAAGCAGGATTCAAAGTCTGCAAAGAAAGCTGTAAGTACTAATTTCCTGTTGAGTTTCCTTCAAATGTGCACCTCGATTGCTTGTTATTGATTATTTTGTCAAGTTGGTCAGAATCTGATCATTGTTTTTCTGCAGCCCCAAACACCTGTAACTCCTCAAACTCAATCCACAGGATCGAAGACACTGTTTGTCGGAAACTTATCCTTTCAAATTGAAGAAGCTGATGTGTATGTTTAGGTTCTTGTACCTCTAAATTGACCCTTTTGGAATATATATTTCATCTTTTCTATGTTATACACTGCAGAAGGAATTTCTTTAAAGATGCTGGTGAAGTTGTTGAAGTTCGTTTTTCCTCTGATGCTGAGGGGAACTTTAAGGGCTATGGACATGTTGAATTTGCCACTGCAGAGGCTGCACAGAAAGTAGGTTTATAGTATTTATAACATAGATATCCGATGAATAAGCTAACTTTTTGTTAGTATATTCTGCAAGTAATTGGTTAATGTTTTTGTGTTGAGTTTGCATATTTAATAGTATATTTTGCAAGCATACGACTATTGCATGCTTGTGAATGTCATAATTTCATAAAATCGATCCTACATGCATGGGCTATATAGCTGTTGTTAAGTTATTAACTAAAAACATCCCTTTTTCAGGCTCTGGAGTTGAATGGGGAATATTTGATGAACCGTGCTGTTAGACTTGATTTGGCTCGTGAAAGGGGTGCGTATACTCCATACAGCGGGTAAGTTTTCCCTACCTCAATTTGTGAATTGGCGTGTGTATGTATATATATCTTGTGGACCCTTGATCTAGAAGTAGCTATTTAATTCAATTAATGTTTTCAACTGATTTCCTGCACCTTCCTTTTGCAGCAATGGGAACAATTCATTCCAGAAAGGTGGAAAAGGTCAATCTCGAACAATATTTGTCAAAGGACTTGATCAATCACTCGATGAGGATACGGTTAGCTGTTTGCTTTAAATATTAGTTTCCGTTGCACTGTTCTTCCTCCACCTGGTTTCCGAATTTATTTTATTTATTTATGTTGTGTATGAAACATTTGCAGATCAGGAGTTCCCTGCAAGAGCACTTTGGTTCTTGTGGAGAGATTTCTAGGGTGGCTATACCAACAGATCGGGATTCTGGTTCTGTGAAAGGGTTAGTATTATGAAAATATATGCTGCTTTAATTTCATATTCGAGTATCATTAAATGATTCTATATCCCTCTCTTGGGTTGCGAGTATATAAGGATATGACCATCCAAGGATCCTCCTATACATTAAAATCTTTTTCAAGTAAACATAGATCAAATTTCTTGTACCGTATTTGAGAATGGTCATATACCTCCTATATGCCCGTTTTAAACACATACTATATTCAATGTCTTGGAAATATGCATTTTACATCTGGTGGAACTCCATATCTGATCATATGCAAACCAATTTGCAGTTTTGCTTACTTGGATTTCAAAGATGAGGATAGTATGAACAAAGCTCTAGAACTTGATGGATCCAAACTTAATAATCAATCTTTGTCCGTGGATGAGGCAAAACCGAAAGGTGATTTTGGCAGTGGAAGAGGTGGTGGTAGGAGTGGTGGATGGAGTGGAGGAAGGGATGGCAGTGGCCGTGGTGGTCGTGGTGGTTGGGGAGGAAGGGATGGTGGTGGCCGTGGTGGTAGGCGTGGTGGTGGCCGGTTTGGTGGTGGCAGAGGTGGACGTGGAACACCTTATAATAAGCCAAACCTTGCTGCTTCTGGCACAGGTATTGTTGTTTTACTTCAGCATGTTTTACTTTTCTTAGTGTTTAAAAAACCGGATCAGTCATTTTTTACAATTAGATTGGTGGTCGAACTGGTTAGATCACCAGCTCATTGGTTCATTTGGTTTGATTAAAGATCATTAAAAAACCCGGTTTAACTGGTTCAGCTAGTTCCAAATCATTTCTTGGACTACTTTAGTTGGTTCTTGGACCAACTGGTTTGGTTCAGACATTATTTGGATTGGTTGAACTGGGGGAATCCTGCATCTTTATGGATAAGAGATTCAAGAACCTAACTGGTTTGAACCGGGAAAAAGTTGAGAAAAAAATGTTTAGACCAATTAAAAACCCGGGTTTTCTATTATTGCTAAATTAATGTTAATTTATATGAAATGCAGGAAGGAAGACTACTTTTAATGATGAGGATTAATGAAGCTGGGAGTGCTTTGTTTAATTGTTTTTGGTCGTGTACCAAGAAGAATTGGTTTTGGTTTAGATTAAACTTTGTTTTGTTATTATATCTTTATTAATTAGTATGTCGAATTTCTCAGTCTTATTATTATATGCTTGTACTAGAATTTTCCCAACAATTTTATATATTTTGCAAGTCCAGAAAATTTTCCAACTGAAATTTGTCATATTTTTCCAACCATTTATATATTTTGCGATATATATAATCAATTTTGTTCCAATAATTAGTATAATTGTTGTCATATTTTTGGTTAGCTATCTATAATAATAATTTTTTGTTAATATTAAACTCTTCGTTTAGTTTTAGGAGTTGATGATGAAAATTCTTTTAATTAACAAATTAAAATATATTATATCTGTTAATACTAAGTTTTTTAAATAAATTATATTATTTGAAGTGTAATTTTTTGTGAGATTATGAATTTTAGTTATAATTTTTTGTAATAGTTAATTTCATTGGTTTATATTTATCTAATTTTATTATTTACTAAATTAAAAATTCTGGTATGTGTATTTTATTTTAGAACTGGGTCCCTGCAATCCTCTAGTACTGCTTCTGTATTAAACTAAAACAGTATTTATAATTTATCTTGATTTCTTGTAAATATATTTATTAGGTTGGCGTTATCTAATTATATAATTGAATAGTTCAGAAATGCATGCTATTGGGGCTCAAGACTTTTTCTAAATGACTTCCCATTTGTTGTTTAAAGCGTAGTTTATGAGTTAAACATAGAATTGGAATTTTTTATAAGGGTAAATTAAATTAATAGTCACCTCATTTTTATTTTTTGAAACAAATAGTCATTGGATTAATATTTTAGTTTCTTAATTTTGAAAATGTAATAAAACAGTTATAAATATTATTGAAAAGTGATAAAACAGTTACTGATTAAAAATTTTCGTCACAGATTTAACAGGATAGCTAATGTGGTCAGTTAACTTATCACGTAGAAAATTCAATTAATTTAATTAGCTGATGTGGCAGGTTGACGTGGCAGGTTACACTATTTCCGTAATGTCTTCTCTTCTTCTCTCCTCTTGTTGTGGCCAGCCAAACGTCTGTGACAACTCCTCTTACCATCATCAAACTCTTGAAGAACATGAAACCTACAGAAAAAAGACAGACAACAAGTCATCCAAAAATTTTATTTTTGGCTTGGAGTACACAAAATCACCAGACTTTCTGTCTGTCAGAACTTCTGTAGATTAAACTAGCCTCTGTAATTCATTTCTACAAAGCAGGGAAAATCTTAAATGCTTACCTACTACACTGCTGACAAAATCGCCGCATGACATTTCCGACCAGTGCCTTGCAAACCTTAGAATGCATCTCACAAACTTTATCAAAGCAACTGAGAAGCTTGGGAAGAAGGCTTATGTGAGGGATATTATTTTCTCATCTGAATATGAAACTGAGTGCCAAAAGCTTATTTCCCATGTCCCTAGCATTAAATGTTCTGCAGTTACATCGTCTGGGGACCTATGGGGAGCCTGCCATTGCTGCATCTGCTACTTCCTCTTCTGCCATTGTGGCTGAATGCGTGCTGAATATCGTTACTGCCATCATCGATTCTCCGAAACTCAATATGGCGGCGGTTGATCAAGTGCATCCTTTGTTGCCTGACCTCGCAGCATCACTTGATAAGCTTGGAATTTTGCCACCTGATTTCAAAGGGAAGATGAAGATGAAGATGAAGATGAAGATGAAGATGAAGATGAAGTAATGGTTTCAAGGTTGTCGAACATGGAGGCAACTCCATGACTTTGAACCTTCATATAATACATTTATAACTGCTTTGCCCATTGGTAGTACTCGGAAGCGATCAACATACAGTTTTTTAGTTTTTTTCAAGTGTTGCGAACTGCTGGATTCTTCTCAGTGATATCCGTAAAGCTGATAACAGCATATAAATCTTGGCAATTATTTGGTTGTTAAGCTTTTACTGATTACAGAGAATATTTATGGGGTCACTTGTGAAAACCAAGTCCTGCTTTGATTTTGTTATGTTTTGTATTAATGTATTGTAATTGTTGGTAATTTCAATTAAAGTCAATGTGGTTCATGTCGTTTAATATAAGATGTTTCAGACTTGTAGCTTAGATATGGTTAAACATTTAGCCTTTCCAGAATTCTTGATTGTCTCAAAAATCAAACCTACATAATTTTCAATACACTAGCAAATAGCAATCCTCCGCCATCAAACCATTGGAGGTTTCGAAGATATTACACTCCAAACTCTACGCACATTTTTTTCAAGCATGAAATATAGTAGGCAAGCCAAGACAACAAAACAACATGAAACCCATCAGAATGCAATGCAATTCATTGGCAGGCACTTGATTTACATCTTCAAAATTCTTCTTGATCTGTAGCAGGGGAGAGCTCCTGAAATGAACTACCTTAGTGTCAGCCTCAATATAGAGAGGACATTAGTTACTTAGCTGAGTCGATAGGGCCAGGGGTGGTGACATCTTCTTCTTCTTCTTTTTCCCCCTTTCTTAAATCTTAAATTATGCTGATATGGATTGTCTCAACAGTCATCAGCCAGCTGGATGTTAACCCACACTCCTTCGACACCGTCTCATGTCATGTCATTGTTCCGTGATGTTTGAGACGAAAAGCTTAAAAAGGATTATTTTGTCACATTTTCAAAGTTGAGATTGAAATGTTAACTCGGTGACTGTTTGTTTCGAAAAAATAAAGTTAGATAACTGTTGGTGTAATTTAACTTTTTTATAATTACTTCGTATGTTTCATTAAATTCCTTATTTTGATGTTTACTATAAATATGGTCTAAATTTTAAATATATTTTTATAAAAATTGTTTAAATAAAATATTTTAAATAATTAAAGTGTAATTATAATTTTAATAATTATATATTTTATATTAACTGTCGGAACAATTTAAAGGCATAAGCCAAAGGTGAACTCGCCTATATTTCTAATTGACCACCAACTTCTATTTAGAGATGATTGACACCAAAATTTAATTTTTTTCTCAGAACTTTCGTGGACAATTTTTGGAAGTTAAAATAGGAATTTTATAAATTTTTATGGTCAAAACTTGCTAATTTAATTGAGGGAATTTTGAATTTGATACTGATAATCATACTTTTAAGAAATAAATTTAAACATTTGATAATTGATAAATAGGGGAAGAAAGAAAGAAAGAAAACAATTAAAGGTTTCCATTTATTTTTATTTTTCTATTATCCTAACCGAAATTATTTTATTTTTTTGTTAATTCAGTTTCCTAAAATTTAAGGCTATTCCTATTTATTTTATTTTCTTCTCATTTTTTATATAGATCTAAGGTTTTTTTATAATTAATTTAAGGGTTAAATTTTGATTTTTCAATCAATTCGATAGAAATTTAAAAAAGAACAATTAGTTTATCTGTTCTCAATGTTCCAGATTCTTTTTAAATTTCGATCCAGCAAAAAGAAATGGAGTATCGAAGATCGAATAAGGGGGAGTGATGAAATTAGGGTAATGAAATAGGGAATTTGTGTTTTTTTAAAGGAAATTTGGAAATTGCAGATGGAAAGGGAAAGGTGTAATAGCATTGCAGATGGAGATTACAGTTACAGAGCGAATGGAATTTACAGTAAAAATTGCAACGATTACAGTGTTTTAGAGAAAGAAAGGGATCAAACTTCGCCGGATCCGTCGTTACGGGGTAATGGTTACATTGAACATCCCGTTTCCCGGTTCGATACTATGGCCGGCGTCGCCATCAAGTACGGCGTTGAGGTAACTAATTTTCATCCGCTAATTTAATAATTTAGGATTTTTTTTAACTCTAATTGTTTATGTTAGTTCTTTTATTATTTTTATACTTTATAACTGGTTTAGTGCAAATCAATCTTTATAGCAGTCTAGTTCAAATGCATTTAATTTTGAAGCAAATTGGTAAAATGTAAAAGACAATATTAATTTGTGGTGAATTTAGTCCTTATCATGATTTAGAAATGTTGAATTTTGGGTTTTTTTTTTATAAATCTTAAATTTATATATGAATTTTGATTAAATGTGCAACATAATTAAAATTTGATTTAATTTTACATATGAAACTTTGATAAATATGATTATATGTGCATGTAATATGTAAAGGAATATGGTGATATATCAATAGCAATATTAATAGTACGTGAAATTGAATCATATAAAAAATTCATATATATAATTATACATAATCAAAGTTTATTTATCATATTGCACATTTAAGGTAAAAGTACCATGAGCCTCCCGTACTAAAAGTTTTGTACATTAGATAAACGAGCAAATTGATGAAATTTTTAATAGAATTAATTTATTTTTTGATCTAACGTATAATAGTTAATAAAATCAATTTTTAATAGTATAAATTAATGAATTTTTTTATAGAACTAATTTGTTTTTTCATATAACATATAAGGATTAATAAAATCAATTTTTAACTGTAAAAATTGATGGAATTCTTAATAAATTTAATTTACTTCTCGATTTAACGTATAAAAATTAATTTATTCATGTTTAATCAAAATCAAACAAGCGAATATTATAATGTTCATGTTTACCTCCATTTAAAATTTCATCTTTTCTTCAAAAGTAAATATAGGGGGATTAAATTTCTTACTTTTATAGTGGGATTAATTTGCCTTTTAACCTTATATGATACATAGTTAGGCTTTTTATAATTTATAGTTTGTGTAGGTATTGATAAATTGCTGCTGCTATGTGTGTGAAATAATCAGGTAGCTGATATAAAAAAGATGAACGGTCTGGTTACAGATTTTCAAATGTTTGCTCTTAAGTCAATTCAGATTCCCTTACCAGGGCGGCATCCGCCGCCGCCTGGCTCGTCAATTGGTTGCGAAACAGTAAGGTATTACACCTTATTTCTCTTCTAATTCCAATACTAATTGTTCTATGGACTGTTTAACTTTGGTAAAAGTACATGTAGGTCTTAGTTAAATTACATTTTGTTTCTTTTATTAAAAAAAATAAGTAAATTAATCTCTGTATATTAGATCAAAAAGTAAATTGATCCTTTTTATTAAAATTTCATTTATTGATACTGTTAAAAACTGACATGACTATTGGAAAAACCAGATAATAACAATAAAAATAGATGAAAGTTTTAACAAACGGATCAATTTGTTCTTTCATTGTATAGGGGCTAATTTGCTCTTTTTTTTAGTAAAAAAAATAAAATGTAATTTAACTCTTAATACAAAAATCTTCATGATACTTTTACCGTTAAACTTTTCATTTATACGATTGCTAAAAGTAGTTGTATTTTTCATTTTTGCACCTTTGCATGTTAAGCTTCATAATTTGTTGTGATGCTTTCTTATGATTTGGATTGAATGATTAATTTGTGGGTATGCATTTCTCAAACCCTTTGATGCACCTTTTTGTTCTTTTCTTTATAGGCATACTGACAAAATTAATTTCTAACGTTTGAGTGTTTGGTTATTTTGGTCAAAAAAATTTTTTGTGCTCATTTTTATACATAATTTTTGTTTTTTGGTCAAATTGGTAATTTTTTAACGATCTTGCTGACGTGACTGTTAGTTTACTAACGGTACTGACGTGATAATTTTTTTCTACCTAGACAAGTCCACGTATGCAGTTACTGATATGATATTATTTTGTCTTATATGTTACGTCAGCAAATGATTTTAAAATTATTAAAATTAATTTAAAATTATTTATTAAAATATAAAATTATTAAAATTATTTTAAAATTATCATCATCATCTCGTTCTTGAGTTTTTCTTAGTTTTTTTCCTCTTCCCCTCCCATTTATTTTCTGTCCCCCTTATCTTTCCCATTATTTCATCTTCTTCTCCATCCTCTTTATTCCCCATGGCTTGTGGTTCACTTATTAGAACATATTTTTTACCTATTAAAACTGAAGAAAAATAGAGGAAAAAGAAGGAGGTGTGTTGGAAATTTAAAACCAAAATTTTTGAAACCTATTCTTTGCCCCCAAATGAACCCATTTATCCACATCTATTATTGTGTTTGGTCTTTTGTTCTGTCTCTCTTGTATTGTCTCTCACATGCTTCCATTTTCACAGAACCAAAAATACCAGCAAACAAAACCTCTATCACTTTTCTTTCATTTACGATTTGCTTTTCAAAATCACTTCCATTTTCAAAGTGATTTTCTCGGTTTCTACTCTCTGTTTCTTCCATCTTTGTTGTAGATGTCAAATTTGATAGATGTATATATATATATATGGGTTTGTTTTGGCATTTTCTTTTGGGTTCAGATATGGGAATAAGATATGAATTTTATATTATTTTGCTCTTTCTTTGTGTTTTAGATGATTGGGTTTGAATTTGAATTTTTGAAATGTGGATAAAGATGAACCAGATAAAAGATTTAAGATTTTAAAGGTTATATCTAGTTCAATAGCTCTCCGATCTCTTAAGCCCACCGTTTAATCACCTTAAAATACCCGTCATGGCTTTCCTTCACCTCAATCTAGCTTCTCACCATACCAATTTGACAGAGAAGACCCTTACCCCTGGACCAAAAACTTTTGGGTTTTCTCAGTTTTCCCCCTTTTGCTTATAATGATGTACTGATTATGGTGTGAGTTCTAGGACAATGTTAAGCTAGGTTTGTGTTTTGGTTAAGAATGGTTGATGATTTGGCTTTTGGTATAAGGTTGGTTTAAAAGCTTGGTGTATGGGTTGGTGATGGAGGTGGTTAGATATAGGTGGTGGGAGATTGAAGATAGGTCTAACAATGGTGGTCAAATATAAGGGGAAGGGGAATAGAAAAAAACCCAGAAAAACTCAAGAACGGGATGATCGGGATGATGATGATTATAATTTTAAAATAATTGTAATAATTTTATATTCTAAAAAATAATTTTAAATTAATTTTATATTTTAAAAATTAATTTTAATAATTTTAAAATCATTTGTTGACATGACATATAAGATAAAATAATGTAACGTCAGCAACTACATATATGAACTTGTCTAGATGGAAAAAAAAATTTCACGTCAGCACAGTTAATCAATTAATGGTCACGTCAATAATACCGTTAAAAAATGATTAATTTGACCAAAGAAACAAAGATTATATATAAAAATGAGCGTAAAAAATTATAAGAACCAAAATAACCAAACACTCAAACATTAATGATTAATTTTGTCATTATGTCTTCTTTAAATATACACTAATGTAGTAAGAAGCTTAAATTAGATTATTTTATTATATAAATTTTGATCTTATTTGTTATTTTGATATAATGTTTAAAATTATCCATAACTCCTCTCCAACTCATAAATTAAAAGATAATATATTTTAATGCATTCAAACTCACGTTTTCCTGCATTGATAATAATATTTATGTCAATCGAATTAAGACTCTATCAGCTCACTTGTTAGATTTAAATTTTTTTTTTGGTCATGAAGAAACTTACCTAATTAAAATAGGTTCAAATTCTTTATATTCTTCTCAAAATTGAACAATTCAAAAAACACATGCTTGGCCTATTCATTAGTTGCTAATATGTATAAAGAAATCTGTTCTCGAGAATTCCATACTCAATGTTTCAGTCTCGTTTTCTACGACTGACTTTTTTCGAAGTTCAGCATCTTGGACTTATCTCAATGTGTTTGATAACTCTTTCGCAGACAAAACAATGTGAACCAAACGCCGGCCCGACATTTGCCTCCCGATTTGCTCGATTCGTTCCAGTCGTTGAAAACGACTCATCGAAGGGTCTCTCCTTCAATGACTTCATTTCAGGGTTTCTATGCCCGTAAATCGACCGAAAGAAATACGGTATCCGAAGTTTTCGAGATGGCGTTATACAGGAAAGGGGAAACTCATTTTCCGGACGATAGTCCGTTCTTGAAACCCTCCGCCGCTTCCTACCCATCTTTGAAGCTTCATCGGAATTGTACAAACAAAGTCAATGCATTTTTTGATGAAAATAGTGAAGTCGGAACCAATTTCATGTCTGTTAGAGAAGCTGCTAAAGAAAGTGAAGACAAGTTGAATGAGAAACTGTTCAAAAGGCGGCCAAAATCGGAGCCCGACTGTACCCCTGAAAAGCTATTGGAAGATAACACCAGCACCGGAGGATTTTCCACGATAACATCGAAAGGCTTGGCACTAAGATCCAAAGCAGCAAGCCGTACTAATTTATTAATCGACGCCGAGGTAGGGTTCAATTCCGCTTCAGTAGGCATCGGAGACGGTTTCGTGGTTGATAGATTTTCTGCAGTGAAGAAATCATTTAGTACGTCGAATTTGCAAGATCAAGATGGTAGTACTAGTTTATCATCCTCCCTGACAGCGCCTAAGTGGAGCCGGAAGCCGGATTTACAACCAGTTTCAACCGCCGCCATTACAACCTCGTTTTTTGACGGATTGTCGAAGCCGATGTCCGCTCGTAAAAACAAAGCCGCTCTCGATTAGCTCCTATCAACTTTACCATATTCCCCAGCTACATTTCAAATTCTTTTACTACAACTGAGCCTATAAATGGTGAATGTAACTAAGAGGTCCCTCTATTATAGAGACTTGATCAAATTAATCCTTTATTATTAAATAAATCAAATAATGTGGAATTGGAATAAAATTACCATTTATTATATAGAAAATGTCATTTACTATATAACAGAATTAATATATTCAAAGTGAAAAAAAATAAAAAAAGAATTAATTTGATACAATCATTATAATACAATATATGTTAATTATGTTGCAATTTAAAGTATAATGATTAAATTGATGCATTTAATAATAAAAGAGTTAATTTAATATAGTTTTTATATTTATAGGAATTTCTCAAGTACTTTAACCTATATGTAATTAATCTCGTATCAATCAATGAAAATCTTTTGTCATTATACAGTAAACTTGATTTTCAGAATAAATAGGTATCAAAAAATATATTAATCCTTTATAAAATTAAAAAAGTCAACGGGAAAGACGAATCTTAGACTTAAGACATATGATTGACAAACTGAACATTTGGCATGATTTTAGCGGGCGGGAGATCACAAACCAATTTTACACGCAGCGTGTAGAAGGCTTAGGACCTTTCCAGAGCCTTCCTTCATCGCCATGCCCATAGCACCATTTTCTATAAATAAAAATATTCAGATTTCCATGGTTTTCAGAGGCCAAGCCAAAGGGAAGGGGTAAGATTAAAGCAAAAAAGACTGATAAGAAAGGGAGGAAAACGATGTCGTACCTGTTGCCACACTTGCATTCGGGGTGGGCCGTCGATCAGGCCATCCTCGCCGAAGAAGAACGCGTCGTCGTCATCCGTTTCCGCCATGATTGGGACGAAACTTGCATGCAGGTACCTACGGTACGCCATTACCCGATGAACTATGTGTGAATCCATGATATAAATCTCTGTAACCGGAACTTTTTGTTTCTCCAGCTTTTGTTTTAATTGATTTGATTCACGACAAATAATTCAAAATTTTTAAAATTCTAATGTTTCAGGAAATGTTTTCGATTTCAATAAATTATGTTTTCGTAACATTGATATGAGCTTCATTAAGCTTTTAACATTCAAATACATGGAAAACTTCAAAAAATAAAATTACGATCAAACTCACTCACTCTTTGAATCCTAGTAATATATAAACTTATGCATAATGATCGATTCCTTAAATTAATTTACATTTTTCAGATGGATGAAGTCCTTGCTTCAGTTGCTGAAAAAATAAAGAACTTTGCCGTAATTTACGTCGTTGATATAACCGAAGTACCCGATTTCAACACGATGTACGAGCTTTACGATCCGTCCACGGTCATGTTCTTCTTTCGAAACAAGCACATCATGATTGATCTCGGCACCGGAAACAACAACAAAATCAATTGGGCACTCAAGGACAAGCAAGAGTTCATCGACATCGTCGAAACTGTATACCGTGGAGCAAGAAAGGGTCGCGGTCTCGTGATTGCTCCGAAAGATTACTCGACTAAGCACCGGTACTGATTATATCTCATTCTTGAAACACTTTAAATGTGAATAATGCTACATTGCTATACTTGTATGAATGTGTAACTACTAGTTTGTTCCGAGTATTTCAAAAAAAAAGAAAGAGTACTGTTAGTTCCTATACTTGTAAATATTATGCATTTAATCTCCATATTTTTATTTTATTATTTTTAAATTTTAAATTTTTAATAATCACCAAATAATAACTGTTAAATTTATTCAATTAAATTTTGTTATTTTCAAAAATTGATGTAAAAAATATATAATTATATGTGTAATAACATATCGGTTTTTTATTTTCACAACTCACTGTAAATTCAGTTAATAGATAATAATTATTATTTACGTCAAGATTAAAATTTTAAATTTTGGATAGGATAGGGACTTATAATAATTCGAGTGGAGAATATGGATTGAAATCTACAATTGTATGTATTGTACAACATCAATAATTGAATTTAACAAACATTTAATCGCTACTATTTTAATTAGGATTAAAGTTTCAAATTTGAAAAGTATAGGACTAAATTTTTTATCAAATAGAAGTAAAGAGATTAAATTCATCACTTTCATAAATACAAGGACTAATAGCAGAATTTAATCAATTTATATTTGTGTGAAAATTTTCCCTTTTTCCTACGTGAATCCCTCATCTATTTCTTATTGTTTCTATCAGTTCCACTATGGTTGATGCAATCAAGTACCATGTAATCCCTGCTAAAATAACTTGTGACCATGAGCTATTAACCATTGTTAGTGCCAACGAGCCACCGACATGTTCGGTTATTTCTCCGGCCACTCTGTCCCCGGCTTGTAGGCGAACTATAACAGCAGCCACCATTGCAGCCACCGTTGGGATTCCCCATTCTATCGAGTTCCTTGTCCTTCTCTCTGTTCCGTAATGTCGGATGTCCGTTTCGTTCCTCGGGTTAGTTTTTGAAGGCATTGGTGCAACTCCAAAGCTTGAGCTGTTTTCAACCGAAGCTGGAAGAGCATACCTTGATGGGATCCAATACTCGTCATCGTACAAATAACTCGACAGGGCTCGAGATCTGGTCGTTTTTGAACTCTCCCTTACTTGTTTTCTAGCAGCAGCGGCATCACGGATCTTGTTAATGTTTGGTTCGGGTGATTTTCGGGAAATGTGTGTCAAGCTTAATTCAGACTCGGCCGATGATGTACCGGCATGAGGTGATTGCCAATACCACCATCTTGAAATCGATTTTATCGCATGAATTGCCAACATCCTTGCTTCTCGATGATGGTCAGCCTCCTAAAATAAACATTGTAAAGTTAGTTGTAATAGTCATTTCATTAAAATCTGGATATTTATTAGGTAAAAGTATTATGGAGTCCTTTAATTAATCTTTGTACTTCAGATCAAATAACAAATTGACTATTTCTATTAAAAATTTTGTTCATTTTTACTGTTAAAAATCGTATGATTGATAGAATAATCAAACATTTACACGTGAAGTGTCATGTGTACCTTATTCTGACATGCAAGGACCAAATTTTAAAAGTAGAAAATAACAGAAGGATTAGTTTGCTCTTTAATTTAATCTACAGGAACTAATTTACTCTTTTTTTAGCATAGGAGGTAAAAAATACAATCCGACTCTTAATATAAAAGCATTTGTAATACTTTTACCATATTTATTGGCCTATATACCTTGGATTCTTTGTTAGAGCATTTGTCCATGGCATCAAAATATCTGGTTTGAAACTTCTTTACATCGACAAATATGTTCGAGACACGAGTGCCCACCGTATTTCCGACACCAACTCGAACATTTCCTCGAGGTTGCTTTGCCATTAGAAACTCCAATGCTGCAAGATCTGATCTCTCCACCATTCTGTCATGTTTAAAAAGTTCAAAGACGAGAGTATCTGAACACAATAGTATCCGTGTTCGATACTAAACATATGGAACACGGAAAAGCAAGATCGGGATCAAGATACTTACGAAATGCAATCAACAGGACAAGCTTCAATGGCTTCTAGGATTTTGTGTTCGGGATCAGCCCATTGAGCGATGACTCGAGCTCTTCCGTACACAGATTCGATAGCGAACGTTTTTTCGGCAAACAAAGCACATTTTAAGCAACCAACACACTTGATTTCATCAACAAACACTGCTCGTTGTTCACTTTCAGAACCAAGCCACACTGAATATAATGGCTTCCCTGTATAGCCCCTAAGCTCTGCCATCTTTGCTTGTTCCTGCACTTTTTCATTGAATCCCAACCTTAGGATTTTACCAACTATGTTGCTGGTATCCTTGTCTGGTGTATGTTTGGGTTTAAAAATATTCGAGTTCAATTTGAAAAAACTCGAATTCAATCAGATGATTATTTTAATTGAGTCGAATTCAATTCGAGCGCCTTAATATTCGATTCGTACTGCTTGTGAGTTTAATCGAACTTTTTATTTTAATATATCTTTATAGAGGTAGTCATGAGTTCAGCTACCTGCTTTGGAGGGAGCTTAGATTTGTATTTTTTAACTTGAAACTGTCTATTTTATTGTACAAAAATAAAAAATAAAAAATTTAAATTAATATTTATATGCTTTTATAATTGAATTTAAGTAAAAAAAAAAAAACTAATTTTCCTTATCCTTTTGAGCAGTAAAATGAGCCAGGTCAGCTCACACCTTGAAGGTCTCAATCTAGCCAATGAATATTTCTATATTTTTACATATAAAATTATATTTTTACCCATAGAAAGGAGTTTAAATATGAATAAGGTTGAGATTATTCAAGTCAAGCTTATTCAAGCTCAAATTCAAATTTGAGTAGGATTAGGAAAAGCGATAGATAAGCTTAAATGAGTTTAATTAAGTCTTAAATTAATTTTAAATTTAGAAATTGATGTTGGATCGAGTTCGAGTTAAATTTAAATAGAAAAAATGATAAATAAATTTAGTTAAACTCAAACTTAAAAATTGATGTTGGATTAAACTCAAATAAAATATCAAATTTTAAATTTTGAGTAGAGCTTAACTAAAATAAAATAGAAAAGAATACCGTACTAGTCTTATAACTTTACTCACGACTTGCACCCAAATCCAAGTAAATTAATTTGCAACATGTGAAGAAGAAATAAGCAACTAACCTTGTCATAAGCCAAACGAGAACCAGGATCAGACAAAACCGAATAAGCTTCATTGAGTATAATAGCCATATCGTGACCCGTTGGTCCAGCAATATCAGGATGGCACCGCTTTTGCAAGGAACGGTAAGCCGTTTTGATCTGCGATTGATCCGACGAGCTATCTATTCCCAAAAGATCGTAGAGATCGAAATTGAGTATCGAAGAAGGAGAATCGGCCTTAGCCTTACATGCTAAAGATCGACGATGATAGTGATGATAAGGCAAATTCTTAGAATTTGGTTTCGAAGTTAAGGTATTGTTTACTATTGAAGTTGAAGGTGTGTACAAAGGGAAACATATTGCAGGCATTTTATTTGTTGGGAGATTTGGGTGTTTGTTTTTCATCGAAATGAAAGGGGGATATAGAGAGGAGGATAATGTTTGTACGGATGAAAGAAGGAAGATATTTGTGAATTTTAAGATATTTTTTTGTGGGGTCTTAAATGTCAATGTCGAGAATTGCGTGACCATCTCCAATATTATTGGGGAGTGGGGACTTGGAAGAGTTTTAAAACTGCAAGTTTAATTGTTCCGATTATGATTATTTGAATTGAATTAAATTGATTAAATATTTTTTTTATAATTTTTAATGATTTATTTAATTAAATCAAACGAAATGATGATTTGATTAATATGATTAACAGTCCAATTTTAAAAACTTTGATTGTTGTAACTAATTTAATGAGTTTGATGACATTTAGTAATCTTTAATTTAAAGATCTAAAAATATCACGAGTAGGTTAAAATCTGTATAAAAAAAAAAATCAATCAACTTCTTTTTCTTTCTAGCAGTATTCATGAATCATGCTGAATCAAATTTAAACTTAACTTATATTTAGGTTTTTTTTATAAAACTAATCCAAAAAAATTTAATTAATTACATAAATGACCTATTTTTTGATTAAATACGTAAATGACTTACAATTTACAGTGAAATTTGGTGAAACCATGTAGAATGATGTCACCTGTATAAATACCATAAAAATTTTGAATTTCTAAAAAAATGAAAGAAGTTTTAAAAAATTTTCTTTTTTAGGTGGAGCCATTTTAAATGGCACCATAAATTCCCAATGTTGTACCTGTTTTTTTTTTTGTTTATTATTTATTTTTTTTTAAAATTTAAATTTATTTTTTTGGTAGAGTCATTCTAAATGGCATCACCCAATTCACTTTTTACATTATTTATTTTTTATTTATTATATAATATTTAAATATATAATTTGGGGTTTAACTAATATATTCTATTTTAATTTTTAAAATTAAAATTAATGTATGAGGCATTAATAAAAATATCAATTTTCATTTTTTTTCAAATATTTTCAATTAGAAACGTGTGGATAATCTATTGTAAACTTTTTATTAATTTTAAAATGTATTTTACATATTTTAATTTTAAAATTGTCAAATATATTTTAATTGTCAAGCATATTTCAAAATTTTTTAAAACGTATTTTACAAAAAAAAAGAGTTTAAATAAAAATAAGTTTTAAAATTAAATAAAAGTAGAATATATTAGTTAAAATAAAAAATATACATTTAAATTAAATTACATATATAAATATTATATAATAAATAATAAAAAATAATATAAAAAAACAAATAATAAACAAAAAGAAAAAAAATACAACATTGAGAATTGATGGGGCCATTTAAAATGATTCTACCTAAAAAAAGAAATTTTTTTAAATCCCTTTATTTTTCAAAAATTTTAATATTTTCATGATATTTATACAGGTGACGTCAATTTACAAGACTCCACCAAAAAATTGATTTTTTTATCTGAATTGTTGACTTGACATGTTGATGACGCCATATTATTTAACTCCACCAACTTTCACTTTATGATTTTAAATCATTTACGTATTTAATGAAAAAATGAATCATTTACATAATTAATTAATTTTTTTGAGTTAATTTTATAAAAAACCTTTATATTTATCTTAATTCGAACCAACTTAAATTTTTATCTAAATCATTTATATTTATAAATAATTAACTTAAACTTATTTTAAACCCAACTATATTATTTATTATTTTAAATGTTTATATAATACTATATTATTATATATTTAATTTTATATGATATAAATTATAATATGTAAATATATAAATATATTACAAAAATATAAAACTGATCAAACCAAACTCTCCAAACTTGATCCAAATTTTAATAAAAATTGAAGTTTTACCCAAATATTACAAAAAAAAATTATTAATGGCCAAAATGGTACCCCAAAATTATTATTTATCAAAATGGTATGTTTAGTTAAGTGGATGGACTCTAAGTGGTGACACAAAGGGATATTTCTGACACGTGTTTTTTTTTTTTTATATTTAAAAATAAAAAAAAAAAATTATTTTATTAGTGGAGGGACTTAAAGTGGTGGCACTCAGGGTTTTTTTACAGAAAAATACGAGAAAAAAATACCTGACACCTAGTGGAGGAACACGAAGTGGCGGCACTAAGGAGTGTTTTGCCACTTGACAGCACCCCATTGTGCCGTGTGTGTGTGTTTGTGTGGGTTTTTTAAGAGGTGAAAATTAATTTGAGTGATTGGGGGTTTTTAATAGGTAATAAAAATTAAATAAAATAAATTTTTTTATTATAAAATAGGATGGGAGGGGGAGACCAACGAAAATTGAAGAAAAAAAAGAAAGAAAAAAGAGAAATAAAGAAATAAAGAAGAAGGAAGAAGGGGAAAAAGGAGAAAAAAAAAGAAAGTAATGTGTTTATTTTTAAATTTAATTTTAAAATATTTTAATTTGTTAGTTAGTAGTAATAATGTGATTGATTTGTTATTATAATTTTATTTGTTTAATAGGTTGATTAAAAGAGTAAATTAAGAGGGGTGGAAGAAAGGTAAGTTTAATTAATATTTTAAGTATGGTTAATTTTAAAATTAATTTCAAAATATTTTAATTTGTTAGTTAATTTGATTATTTTAAGTTTTTTGTTTTCTTTAATTTAATTTTTAATTGATTTGTTATTTAATGTTGTTATAGTTGGTGAGTAAATTAAGAGGAGAAGAAGAAATGTAAGTTTGGTTATTATGTTATTATTAATTTACTTTAATTTAATTTTGCTAGTTAGTAATTTTATTTTATTGTTAGTAGTAGTAAGTAAAAAATATTGTTCATTTTTATTGATTTAAAATTTAATAATGTTTAAATTTTGTTAGTTAGTAACTTTATTATACAAGTTATAAGATTGTTTAATAAAATGTGAAAAAAAACTATTACAAATGTTTAATAAAGTAAACAATAATCCATTTTTAAGTTATAATTAAAATTAGTTACAAGTATGAAATTAAAAAATTTAATTGAAATAATATTAGAGTATATTTATAAAATAATTATATAATACAGGTAAAATTAGTTATATAATAAAATTATAAAAAATTAATATAAAATTTTAAATATTTTTTTATTTAAATGGTAAAAATAATAATTTTAATTTGGATATCATGTGAATATATGTATGTTTTAAATCTAAATTATATAAAATATAAAAAGATAAAAATACTCCAAAATAAATTTATTATTTTATAAAAATAAGAGAGTTTTAATAATTCACAAAAAGTTAAACCTAACTAATTAATTACCAAAATATAATATAAAAAATAATTAATTATCAAAATAATATCCCCATCATATTATTTACCAAAATGGTACAAAATAAATATTTATTTTTTATTTTGTACCATTTTAATAAATAACATATTTTGGTATTTAATTATTATTTTTGTATTATATTGGTAAAACTTATGTATTGAACTAATTGATAATTTTTTTTCAAGTTGCAGAATGACTTCATTAATTAACTCGGAACGTCCTCACATGGCCAAATCGGTGAATGCAACTACACACCAAGCCAATATGAATGTAAAAAAATTATTATTTGTTCATTATGTCATTCACGATATTATTATTTGTTTTCAAAATTAATTTTGGTTATACTAACTATTTTTGTAAATTAACAGGAAGAGCTCGCGTATCGTTCATTAAGGGGTCGTGCGCAGGGCCTCAAATTTCCCCCTCATGAACATTTGCTTCCGTACTTGCGGGATGCCGGATTTGGGTCAGCGGCATTGATCCAAAAATTTGAGTTAAGATATGATTTAATCAGTGCATTGGTAGAGCGTTGGCGCCCGGAGGCCTACACATGTCATCTGCCTTGTGGGGAGTGCACTGTGACATTGGAAGATGTTGCGGTCCAACTAGGGCTACCAATCAATGGTATACCGGTCACCGGTATTAGTTCGTTTAAATAGCCGGCAACGATGTGCATCCAGTTACTAGGTCGTTCACCTAGTAATAACAATGACTTCATATCGTTGTTATTTACATGGTTGAAGAGCAATTTTCAGCACTTGCCCGAACACGCAACTAAAATGGAGGTTTCTTGGGCCGTTCGAGCCTGTATTTTACTAATGATAGGGGGCATACTCATGCCGGACGCAAATAACAATAAGATTCACTTGATGTATTTGCCCTTACTAAGAGATTTGCGAAAGATTCATGAATATAGTTGGGGATCTGCGGTGCTTGCCATAATATATCGAGAGCTTTGTCGTGCCACAAACCCTTCTTCCCAGGATATAGGTGGATGCCTAGTGCTATTGCAATCTTGGGCACTATATCGGATGCTATTCTTGGCATCCGTTAGGCACCAAACATATGTTTTTCCACTCGTTAACAGGTGATTACCATATACCCTAAAATTTAATTATTTGACATATTTTATTAATTATATTATTCTAATAAGTTATTTTTTGTTTTCTTAGATGGAAAACAAAACCGATGATCGGGAGGCAGTACACAGTTCCCATGTATCGTTTGATGCTCGAGCAATATGCCGGGAAAGGGGTACGTTATTCATTAACATGTTAAATTATATTACTTGACTTGTGTTAATATGGTTTCATGTTACTAAATTATATTACTTTACTCTTATTAATATCTTGACATGTTATTAACTGTACAGTTCATCTGGACCCTATATATACAACAAGAAATTACCGCTGTTATTCCCGCCTCAACATTCCTCCACTCAGACCAATGGTGCATTAATGCACCGACAATCAATTTTCAAACAGTGGAGTGGTATGCCGGGGATCGAGTACTCCGGAAGTTTGGTTGTAAACAGCCTATCCCGTAACTGTCATTCAAATTAGGGTCTATCCATGAGATGAATAAGAAGAGGAAAGCAAATTGTGATTGGGGGAGTGTGCATGGACAATATGTTTATGTGTGGAACAACCGAATGATGCGAGTACCTCCGATGGAGTACACTCCAGATTTACAGTCATCGGTGTAGTACATGCAATGGTTCATTGAGGTTGGGAAACCATATTTACTTGGTGCTTCATCGACGATAATTCCCCCATACATGTCTCGACAAGATCGCCCCAATCATGTAGCTCCTGCCCTAGAGCCACAGTCAGTGCCAGAGCAACAAAAAGAGGAGGATGAAGAGGCATTGGATGACGATGATTCTTATCGTCCTGATTTTGCGGGATCGTCACATATGCATAGCTCATCAAGCCAAGGATATCAGCCTCAATTTGATGAGCCACCGCAATACTCAAGCCAAGGATATCAGCCTCAATTTGACGAGCCACCGCAATACTTAAAGGAAGGATATCAGGATGAGTTTGACGAGCCATCGCGATACTCTATTCCTCCCGAGCAATACTCTACTCCTCCGGGGCAAATGGACCCTAATGATGACAATGAACTTGACGAGCAACCTCAACGTAGACGCCGTCCACCATGAAGATATACCTCGAGAACCACACCATCTAATCATGGATATTAGGGTTGTATCTAATAGTGTTTAAATTTGACTATTGATGAATTATAATGATGAATTTTTTCTTCATAATGTACATATATTTTAACCTATTTGATCATTTATTTAAATTTCATATTAAACCCTAAAACCTAAATTATAAACCCTAAACTTAAAACACTAAACCGTAAACACTAGGCTTGAAACTCTAAACCGTAAACACTAGATTGATTAAGGAGAGGCAAAACAGTAATTAGGTGGAAGACATTTTTGGAGGCAAAGTTTTGTGCAAAATTGTAAAGTTGGAAGACCTAGGGACTTAAAGTGCAATTTTACCATTTTTATTAAGTGAGATATTTTTGAAGAAAAATTATTAGAGACTTAAATTTATATGGTTAATTCCTTAATGAGTCTATTTTCAAAATAAACAGACAGGAACATCATTTGATCTCTGTACAAAAAGATAGATAATTTTGAATTCTTTACCTCAAGATATAAATAATTTAGTGACTGTGACGCAAGTGGACAACTTTGAAAATTAATGTGAAAATAAAAGTAAGAGGTATATGATGATGAACCGGGTTTAGGCCCTACTCGATCCGGATGATTGACCAATATGATAGGTTCGTTAAGGACAATTACGCCAAGTATGCCCAGCTAGCTTACATAGTTCACACAGCTTGACGCCGTTTGTTTTCTCCATAATGTCCATTTCGTTGCGGATTCTAGTGATATGGGGACGACCTTTCGGATTCTTTCGTAAACCTTTGTTCGGGATAAGCTCGAAAGTCGTCGGAAGTACCTCCCATGTGGACAAGTCAGGCAGGACGGGAAACTCATTTTCCCAAATACGTAACGTACGCTAGAGAGTGTAAACGGGGTCGATGAACTGTTCAACATTGAGCGACACTTTAGCACAAGCTGCAACGACATGCGCACAGAGATAACGAAGTGTATCTCACCTCTTGCAATCTCAATGTCTATTTTGGAGATCAACCCCGTATGACCTAGGTGGGATACCAAGTCGACGTCCAATGGTCTCAGTAACTTGAAATCGTTGAAACTGTCGTGAATATATTTAAACGTTCATCGTCCTCGCATTATGACGGTTTGCATCCATTGCATTCCTGACAGCTTCGACAAAATCGTGTCCGGCGTTCATCTGATTGATTTGTCGCATCCCCATTACTAGCATCAAGGTAGCTAGCCTATAGAACGTAGCGGAGAACACGGATGAAATCGAAAGATGTCGTTTTCTCTTGAACACGCCATTAATTGACTCTGCCAGGTTGGTCATCATTTGACCATATCGATACCCCTCATCAAAACTTTTCGAGATCATTGCCACGGTTCCATGGTACCCAACCACTCGCGTAGAGGCTTGTTCGTTTAACCTTCCATGTCACGCTCAAGTCTGGTTATTCTTTACCGGAATCAGTGTGGCTCTAGCTTGTACGTTGTAGGAATATTAAGAAAACATAAGTTACAGTCTAAAATTAAAACCTTAAAAATATAATTTGGAACTTAATTTTTTTACCCATTTTCACAAGTTGTCTCCGCTAGTCTGCATTCTTATATTCTCGTTGGAAGTTAGCCGTAATGTGTCGGCTGCAGTAAATCGATTTTCATGGTACACCAGTACCCCTAATGGTCGCAATAATACCCTTCCCTCTATTAGAGATGATGCAAATATTATCGTTATGAATCACATGCCTCCGCAGGTTTCTCAAGAAGAATTCCCAAGATTTCATGTCTTCTTTGTCCACAATAGCGAATGCTATTGGGAGCACGTTTTGATTCCCGTCTTGAGCCACTGCAATTAGTAGGATCTGTGTATATTTCCCGTATAGCCACGTCCCATCTACCTGGACAAATGGCTTGCAGTGAGGAAATGCTCGAACGTAGGGATCAAACATCTAAAATATATACTGAAAAAATTCTTCTTCTCGGTTGTATGTTATTATCTGAGCCATAATAAGGTCATGTCACCAACTCAATCGTAGTCTCTGGCACGTACTGTCGCATTGCGGCTATCCATCATTGCATTTCATTGTATGATGCATCCCAATCACCGAACAATTATTCCATTGTCATCTGTTTCGCAATCCATGCTTTTCGATATGAAACCCGATAATGGAATCGTGATTGCATGTCCACAATCAGTGTAGAAACCTTGATGGTTGGATCGTTTTTAACCATTGGCATGATATGTGTGCAGATGATTTTGGAATCAAGTTTTCGGTGATCTTCTGACAAACGTGTTGAACTGCATGTGTGAGGCCCATCAATTTTTCTTATCTCCCACATCTGCGACTTCTGGATAAATGCAGCTCGCACCCCCTACTTGCAACCTTCCGTCGACTTCCAGCACTCCCCAATATACAATGTCGGTTTAAACACTGTGACTTTGTAGTCTATCGACAGATTCATGCTATATCGCTTAATAGCAAATATACACTCTTTCTTGGATTCAAATTTTTGGCCCACAAACAACTTTTCACAATCTGCTGCTACGACCAATCGGTGAGCAAGTACTATTTCAGGGTATTTCGCGAACTCAACATGTGTCGCATCGGGGTTTATAACTGACATGTGTGCCCCAGGAGGATTATTGTGTATCGCAATATGTGTAACTGGATTTCCGACTAGATTTTCATCGTCATTCGCCCCTTCATTGTCAATATCATCTGGACCTCATCCACATCCGGATCACTATCAATATCGACTTCATTATCAGAAGGAATACTACTATCATATCCACCATCTTGATCTGCATCATTTTCGGGCACAGCAACATTAAGATCGATGTCTAGCCCACGTACGATTGATTAACTTTTAATGTACGATACAGGAACCACTATACATGGAGTTGAATCTTCATTTTTTAATGAAGTTGGATCTTCATTTTGTACAGGTTCCACATCAACTAACTCGACAAACAATTGAACCGGTGTATTTAAGTCACTTTGATTCGAATAATAAAGAGCGATAATTGTCTCCACGTTTTTACCGTTTACAAGTTCCATCTCGGTGAATTTTATGGGATCTGTCGAAACTGGAAACTTGTAGAAAAGTTTCGAGATCTTTCTCCTACAACTTCTAAAAATTTTTGCAATAATTCTTGCTTTCATATCACCAACCAAGATATTTCGACGAAATCTCATTCCTATTTGTTCCTGACAATCAAATATACATCCAACCGATGTTCTCAAAATTACTCCATCAAAATAAATGCATACAAAATATTGATTATTCATCTTCAATAAATCTGTTAAAATTAAATAAAATTTTAATAAATAAAATACGATTTTAAAAAAATACATACTGAAATAAATTTAAAAATAAACACATTACATTTCTTTCCTTCTTCTTTCTTTCCTCTCCTTCTTCCTTTCTTTCTTTTTTTTTTCTTTCTTTCTTTCCCGTTTATTTTCTCCCCCCTTTCCTATTTTATAACAAAAATTTTATTTCATTTAATTTTTATCACAAACCTTAAAAATTCTCAACCACCCAAATTAATTTTCACAATTAAAATAAAATAAAAACACACACACACAGCACAATAAAATACTGCCAAATGACAAAACACCTCTTAATGCCGCCACTTAATAACCTTCCATTGATGCCGCCACTTCGTGTTCCTCCACTGAATGTCAAATATTTTTTTCTCCTATTTTTCTATAAAAATATCCTAAGTGCAACCACTTTAAGTCTATCCAGTAATAAAATAATAATTTTTTATTTTTAAATATATAAAAAAAAAAAAACACGTATCAAAAATACTTCTTTGTGCCGCCACTTAAAATCCCTCTATTTAACTAAACATATCATTTTGATAAATAATAATTTGATGATACCATTTTGATTATTAATAACTTTTTTTTATAATATTTGGGTAAAAACCCCCTTTTGAGCCTCATACCTTGTCCACATCCTTTCATATTTCGAACAATCCTTCGAGTTTGGACAAGTAACCCTTATGTCCATAGATCGGATTGCAATTCTAAAGGTTTTATACCGGTTTGACATCACCGATTCTTATATAGTTGGTGGACTGAACTGGTTCGACCAACTGGTCCAGTCCAATTTATATTCCATGTTTCCAATTCCATTATAAAAAAAAAAAAATATTCTCTAAAAAAGCACAGCCAATGGCGCCATAAAAGACAGTAACCTAATTCCAACGGTGATTTTAACACAAGTTACTAAAGAGAACTGATACCAAATTATTTTCTTTCCCATACAAAAGAGAAGACACATTCTGCATATTAAAAACAAGCAGTCACATCGCCATTAGGTCGAGACCTCGGCACTACAAACAGGGCAGACCTGCAATAAACACGGCAAAATACGAAATATAACATATGATGGTGTTGTATAAAACAGTGTTCTAACATGTATACGACATGAATAAAACGGAAGGAGGTTAAAATGGGATATAAATAACCATACCTTGTTTATTTTCAACCAATTGTTAATGCACTCGGGATGATATGAATGTTTGCAAGAAAGTGCTGTTAAGGAGTCACCATCCTCGTAGTCTACATGGCAAATGACACACCTGAAAACATGGGAACAGATTTAAAGATCAAGTGAAAAAAGATCAGGCCTAAGAAAAGAGTATGGCAATCAAACTTACGAGTCATTGGTTCCAGTTTGACTATTTCCCACCTTGTATATCAGTGAAGGCAAGGAGGCAATTGAATCAGCTGAAAGGCCCCTGCTCTCGGTTCCAACTACTTCAGCGAGTGCAAGGAGTTCCTGAATGATGGAATTGAGCTTAGCAACAGAGCTTGAGCAAAATGTTAAAATGAGTCTAAGTTTCAAGGCAGCTTACCTCGTATGAAAGCTCTTCAGGATCAACTTCCTCCCAAGTATCCTGCAAACGCATGTCACTAAAAGACTGAAAACTTGAAATAAATCGAACTAATAAACCCCAGTAATAAGGAAAAAAAGAAAGAGGGGAGAAAATTCATGTTCTATCCAGAAATGTCAAGGTAATTTGAGATTATGGATTCACTATTTCATGAAAATTAACTGTCAAATCTCATTAAGAGCAGTGTAAAGACTTGCTTCAATTCTCCAAAGGATTCGAATGCAAAGAATGACTACGGGCATCAAGTAAAAATACAGTCTAACAACGGGTCTCCAAGAAGAGAAATGTAGAGAACTTTAACATATGAACACTACAAATGCTGAACCGATCACAACATGTTCCTCACCTTTCAAACAGTGCAGATTTGTAATTCTCAGCACCATTAACATGAAAAAACTCGACTGTTAAAAATACTTGATACAGGTTCTTTGTTCCAACATATCACCAGATCACAATAAGAAACACCAAATAAGAATAGACAACCATCTAAGTAATATTATGTTTCCACATATATTATTGCATTTTTCATCCTTGTAGAAATGTAGGAAAATATGCACCCATATAATTCTATTAAGCTTCTTCATATACAATTGCATTTCACATCCTTGTAGCCATGTAGGAAAATATGCAGCCATCTAAGTATTAACAAACACATATGCAAGCATGTCCAGATGATATAAAACACATAAATCAGTTCCTTTATTTCATTTTTCTTTCTCTGGCCAACAGTTAATCATTTCATTTAATAGCACAGGGACAAAATACAATTAGACAAACAGATAAAAAAATTCAAAGACGCAAACTACTTGCTCATTCCTCATATGAAAATTGACAATATGCACCAAGTAAACCAAAAGCACCTTCCATAAAGGTAGGACAACCATAATTCCGGGTTAACTTGCTCTCCATAGCAAATGCGACCAACAAGCAAAAAATCCAACCACAATACACTTATGCTGCTCAGACTCTTCATTTTTCTTAAAGCGCTCGTGTCCAATACATGTCTGATGCATATCCAGACATGGATATGGGAATATGATCCTCTAAGTAGTAAGTACATCGAAAAACTTAGAAAAAATTAAAATACTTGTGTCAGACATAGATTGGTATCCAACACTCACACCCAATCCCAAGTAACTTAAATAGTAGATACAAGGACAAATACATGGAGACTAAAGTCTAGATAACCTTAAACCATCCACTTTATATCAGTTCCAAATGCAATATCACACTTATGATAACTTCATATTACCATTCCGATAAAAGAAAGTTGCCAAGAGAGTCATCTAGCAAAGAAGGTGAAACTGAGGACAATGATTTAAGATATCAATAAATAATTAGCGTTTGATTGCAAAATGTTTATTTGATTGAATTTTTTTCCACAAACCAACCTAAAGATTCATATGTAAGCACGGAACTTGGGTCAAGAATCATACTGATAATTTGTACCTGAGAGTTACCACCGTGTCCATGATCCTCTAAGGTAACATTTCCTCCTGCAAATTAGTAAAACTTAAGTAAACAATCTTTGACATTTTTATATATTCGAACAATTAACAAGAATCCCGTAGTAATTAACACTCACTATCATTAATCCCAGCTAAGGACAACAATCTAGCAGCCACTTCTCTTTCTTCAGCATCCTGAAGTGATCTGGCATAAGCCTCATCGCTCGAAAAATCAGCCGGATCGAGTTCAACACTCACGTCACTATCATCCTCCCCATCCTCAGAATGATCATGAAAATCAAAGGCATCCACATCTCCAGCATCAGTGCCGTCGTATTCCCCCGCATCATCATCATCATCATCATCATCGGTATCGTCATGATCATGGAGATCATTGAAATAATCATCGTTTAAATAGCTTCCACCCTCCCAAATCCCATAATCACTTCCATCATTATTCATGCTAAGCATCATATATGCCCTTTCCTATAACAAATATACAATAAAAATTAAAAATTAAAAATTAAAAGATAAATTCCACATTAAAAAAAACAAAAAAAAAAACCTGTTCTTGGAGGGTTCGAGCAAGAGCAAGGTCAGCATCGACCTGGCTGAGATTAGTAAAAGGAACTCTCGTCGATGACTGACGTTCTTCTTGTTTACTTTCACTGTTCAAATTATCGTTGTCGTTAACATTAGGGTTTGGGACTTGTTCCTTTTGTTCGGCCGACATTCTTTAGCCTTCCCTCCGCCTCCGATTTCCGGTTTGATATTCTTCGTCGTAGAATTTTTTCTTCGATCGGAGAGATAACCCGCGGTTCACTAGATCGAACCGGAGGATAATTCAAGAATCTAAATTTAAAATGAAAGGGAAAAAGAAAAGGAATTATTGGAGAGAGGTGTCGTTGGGTGGAGTGTTTCTTTCGTTGTTTGTTTGGTTATTTTTTTTCCTTTGTTTTTATTTTAAAGGAAAAATAAACACTTAATAACGTTATAAAAGCAAAAAGGCTCAATTTACAAATTGCACCCTCAATTATACCTCTTTTTCTCAAGTTAGTACTCAAATTTTTTTTTATCTGTTACCCAAATTATCCCAAATCATACCACCGTTTAAAAAAATTATTAACCAATCATATCATGCAACATCACCATATTTTCATTATTTTATATTAATATTAATATTAGTTTAAATAATTATATTAATGTTAAAAAATAAAAAAATCTCAATCGACACTCACATATTAATTTAAGTTTTAGAGTCAATTTGATAAAAATTCAATGAACAATTTCTTAGTGTTTAATTATATTATATTAATGCCAAGTTAAAACTCAATGAACAACTTCTTAGTGTTTAATTTCAATTTTAAAGTCGATTTGATGAAAATTCATAATTAATTGATATATTAACAATTAACTTCTATCAAATCAATTTTAAAACCCAAATTAATTCACAATCCGTCGAATTGTATTTGACAAATTAAACAATTTATAATTAACACTATATTTATTCTATTAATAAAATCATAAAAAATTTAAACCTAATAATATTAGTAATTAACTTTAATTAAATTAATACTAAAACCTAATTATACTCTAAAAATTTAATGTCATTATCTTTGAATACTAAAATATATATTTTGTTAAATGATAAAAAATAGAACAAAATTTATTCAAAATTTAAAATATTTTTAAAATACAATTTTTATAAAATATGGTTGTATTTTAACTATATGCAATTTTTATATCAAATTGTTAATATTTTGAATGTGTCGCGAATATATATATATTGTTTTAAGATACAAAAATTTTTATTATCTGAAAAAAATTACAATTTCTAATATTTTTCTATTTTTTACAATATTTTACAATTTCTAATATATATATTAACATTTTCGGTCTGTTCTAGATAATAGTCATTGTGATTTGTGAACGTGGGTAAAAATTTTGTATTGACCTTTTATATATATATAAATAAAATCTCTATCATAAAAGTATTAATCTAGAGGGTAAATTAAGTTTAAAGTTATTAAATTATTAGTAAGTTTATATTTTAATAATTTAATTTTAAAAAATTATAAAATAATTATTGAATTATTTAAAGTTTTTATTTAAATTACTAAACTATTAAAATCACTGCTTTATAACTTTATTTGTTTGCATTGCCTATACCAAAGGAAAGTTCTACTTCCCATTCTCTTATATTGTTTAGTATTTTTATGAAACAATTTTGCGGGTTATGAATCTGCAAAATAAAATTCAAACAATTTTATTTTTTGATCCCAATATTGATCGTTAGATCAACTAAAATTTAAATTATGTTATTCTACTAGTTGATGAGTATTGATCTATCGTATTGATCGTCGAATTGTTTTTAAAGCTTGCTAGATGAGATTTTTTGAAACAAAAAACTTAATAGCAAAATAACTTAAACAAAAAAAATTTTAGTAATTCAGTGACTTAAATGAAACTTTCAAATAATTTAATTATTAATTTGTTATTTTTAAAGTTTAGTGACAAAATTTAAACTTATTAATAATTTAATGAGATTAAGTTTAGTTTACGCTATTTATTAATATTTTTATATTAAATTAATATATGATGTTATAAGTTCATGATAGATTTTTTTTTTTGTAAAATGAAAATATGAAATAGGGTTTGGTGAGATTAGGATTTAAGATTTATCGAAAATTTTCGATTCCATTTTTGCAATCTCTATCTCTAGGTTTTACTACAGAGAGAACAAAGAGGACGATTAGCTGAAAGAAAGAAAAAAAGAAGAAGCAAAAACAATGGCGTCGTCGAGAGGAGGAGGAAGCCAGCAAGTGATTAGAACGGGGGATTTGGAGAAGATGAGCTTAGATCAGCTCAAAGGAGTCAAAGAACAAGCAGATATTGAAGTCAATCTCTTACAAGACAGTCTTAACAACATCCGCACCGCCACCGGCCGCCTTGAGAACGCCTCCGCCGCTCTCCACGACCTTTCCCTCCGCCCTCAAGGTCCGTCCACCATCCCGTCGCCTATCAATCACCTCCTTCATTTCCTTCTGTTAGTAATAAAATATCTTAATTGTCATATATATATTGATTATTTTTGGGTTTTAGGGAAGAAAATGTTGGTTCCTCTCACTGCTTCCCTCTATGTTCCCGGTACACTCGACGATGCCGATAAGGTTCTCGTTGATATTGGCACTGGATACTTCGTTGAGGTCTATATATAATTCTTTCCCCTATTTATTGCTTTCTTCAACGCTTGCAGTTTCTGCTGGAGTATGATCTAATTTGCTCTAATTGTTTTGTATTTTGAATTTTTTTTTCCCTTCAGAAAACAATGGCTGAAGGCAAAGATTATTGCGAGCGTAAGATCAACTTACTGAAATCCAATTTCGATCAACTTATTGAGGTACCTTTACCTTCTTCTACCTTTAGCTCATTATTTTTTGGTGGAAAGAAGCATATAACGCTATAAAGAGATGTTAGGTACTTGTTAGTTCCTGTTTTTGGTAAAAAAGATAGATAGGATAAAGGGTTTTGCAGATATTGAGATTCGAATTGTGACCTGCTTGATAGTGAATGCATGAGTTAACTGGATTAAGTCTGGTTTAAAGAGTTTTTGTTTGTTAGTTGTTTACCTAGATTTTATTGTTTTAAAAGCTTATTCAGTTGTCATTGTTTGATGGGAAACCTCACCTTGTGGAAGGAAGGTTGGCTTTCTCTTCTGATTAGTTCTGTTTCGTTCATGTGGATATGTCTTTGTAATTTCTCATTGCAGGATGGTACTAATTAAGTTTCTCTGGCATTCGAATCTTATACGTGTTAGATATCACCTCTTAAAGGTGGATGTATGAACTAACTGGTCTAAGTCTGGGCTCATTGGTACTTGTTTGTTACTTGTTACCTAGATTTGATTGGTAATTAAGGTTCTTTCGCATTCGAATCCTAGACTTGCTACATATCACCTCGTATAGGTGGAAGCATAAACTAATTAGACCAAGTCCAGATTCATTGATACTTGTTTGTTAGTTGTTCCCCAGATTTGATTGCTTTAAAGCTTCTGAAATTAGGAAGGATCACTCTTCCTTCTGATTAATCTTGTGTCGTACATGTCCACGTGGATGCATTTTTGTAATTTTTCATTGCGGGATGATACTGATTAAGGTTCTCTTGGGGTAAAGGAATAAATGTATCGAAAACTTAAAAAAAAAAGAAGAAGAATAGTTGATTAGGCTGAGATGGATTTCCTTCAATATTGGTGCTTTCTTTTGGCAAACAAGATTAGATTTCCTTTGTTCTTCAAATGTTTGTTGATTGTTAAGTATCCCTTTCTGTTTTCGGTAACGAAACTTGTAATTTATAATGTAGGTTGCATCTAAGAAGAAAACATTAGCCGATGAAGCTGGACTTATTTTACAAGCAAAATTGAAGCAGTCATCTCCTTCAAGTTAGGAATTGCGTGACCTCATAATCATCTCATTGTCATTAAGTTCTTAAGGGTTGCTTAGAGCTTTATTGCACGTGATGTCAAACTTTATCTTCTTAAAGCTTTCGTTTTTGATGAAGGGTAGGGACAATGATCTTTCCGGTTGGTAATTTAAAGAGATTAATGTTGTTGCTTAGAGTTGCATTATACTTCCAACAAATTTATGAATGCTTTATACGAGTTATGTCGTGGTAGCTGTCTGTTTTCCTAGAAAATGAGAAAGGATCATAGGGGAAGTTGCAGCAGCCAAATCTCTCTCTTTTTTTCTTCCGATACTGTAGGGTTACAACATGAACATGTTAGGCCTTTCCCGCTTTTCCCACTTTTCTGCTCCGTGTCTGACTCACATTGATAGATGATTTTGTCATTAAAGTTTAGGGTTTAAGGTTTAGACCTAAACCGAGGCACGCGGTCTATTTTTTATTTATTTGTATGACACTTTTGTTAGGGACGTGTCTGAGTGCCGGACACAGTATGGTTTTGACATAGAAAAATACGTGTTAGACATGTCAAAAGGTAAAACTAAAATCAAATGTGATCTATACATGATCAACGAGCTCATCCCCCCTCCCTCCCAGAAAAGAAAAGTGGAATCAACGACGAGTATTTTGATATTGAACTTTTTAATATTTCTGGTGTTGCCTTGTCTCTATATTGTTGTATCCGTATTGTGTATTCGTATCCGTGTTTTTTCTTCCAGTCGAGGCCGATATTTTGAGCCAAAATTTGCTGCTCGCCTAAACTTATTAGCTAAGTATCAGCTATCTTTGATTTTTTTTATTATTAATATTGGGTGGGTTGTGTAATGTTAATATTCTAAAATCAAACTAATTTATCCGAAAGTGGAAATGATATAGTTTATTTATTTTAATTTTTTGGATTTTTTAACTGTTATTGGGTGGGTTGTATAATGTTAAAGACTTAAAATTTTAAAAACAAACTAATTTATCCGAAAAAATAGCAAATTGATGAATAAACATGTTAAATAAATTAAATCAAATCATGTTAAATAAATTAAATCGTACTTATTGTAATATTTTTATATTTGTTAATAATATATGTTTTGTATTTATTACATTAATTTGATGTTTTATTGATCATATCCAAAATTATAACACCAAAAATATTAACTTAAGTCTTTCTATTCTAATTTGTCAAAATTTAGTCTTCATTACTACACAAATTGTTGATCTCTTTATTTTTGCTAATATGTCGGTTGAGTTGTTGATTTTCAAGATAGCAATTTAAGATTACGGTTTAACAGTATCATCCAATTGGATTAGGATCAAATTCTGATAAATTAGAACAAGATGGCTAACTTCTTAATTTTCATAAAGTAGAGGGATAAAAAATTCAAAATTAACCCAAAATATTGCCATGTCTCTTAATGGCTTTCTTACGTGTTGAAATGAAACGGCACCATTTCGGTAAGTTAAAGGTTGACATGAAACAGAGGGTTTTGGGTTTAAGCTTTACAGCCATTTTAGCCCTTCCCTTTAGTCTGCTTTAATCTCACCTTCGTCTTCGTTGAGCTTTCTTCTCCAAACACAACCGATGTGGTACCTATGCGTATTTTACCACAGGCTTCTCGATTACAGAAAACCCGAATTCGAGTCTTTGGCCGATCTTTTCGGAGCTTTCGGAGACAAACGGAGCTCCGATTTCAATTTTCAATACAAGGTTTTACAATGGCGGCTTCCTGAACATCACCACCCCGATTCCCCCTTCCATTTCGTTCATTTTCCTTCCGAAGACGTCGCTAGGAACATCGCGAACCGAAGTAAAATAATAATATTCCCTTTTGTTTATTGAAATTGGGTTTTGATTTTTGAAATCTGAGATTTGTTTTTTTTTAGGTATACTTGTGAAAGGAATTTATGAACTTTGGGGTGAAGGAAATGACTTTGAGGAGCTTGAAGAGGCCGTGAAAAGTTATCCAGATGAACGGAAGTTGCCATATTTGGAGTCTGAAAGTACGTTTAAGATTACTGTTGATAGTTTTGGGAAAGTATTGAGTCTTCAGGAACAGAATGAACAGATTCAAGGGCTTTCCTATATTCCTTTCAAGGTTTGATTAATCAGTTTATTTATAAAATGTTAATGCATAATAGTGGTGCTTGAGCTTAACTTGAAATCAATGTCGTGAAGCTTGATTCGAGATAAAGATGCTCGAGCTTTGCTTAATTGGAGTTAGTAAAAATTAAGCTTAATTCTCATAGTTCAATTGTTTGTGTTTGGGTTTGCGAATTATTTGAGTTCACTGCTAGATACTTGAGTTCAATCTGCTCGATAGCTAGAATTCAATTGGACGATGATCAGGTTGGCTTTGAATTATTTTTACCCTAACCCTAATAGCTTGCTTGTAGGAGTGTAATTGAGTTCAATACTGACAAGCTCGAGCTCCATTCAAAATTCGGATCTAAATACTTGGCTCAAGCTTGATCAAACATCTAATTTTAAGCTCAAGCTTGGCTTGAGATATAATTGAGCTTTGTACTCAAGCTCAATTAAGCTCGTACGTATTCAAGCTCGAGCTCGGCTCAATATTAAGCTTAGGGTTTATAATATAGATTAAGGATAATAACGTAATCTAATAATATAAAATATTTAAAATATATATTAAAAATGAAAAGCTCAATAAGGCTCGTGAGCCATTATTATTGAACTCAAATTCGGTTCAATTGACAACTTGAGCTTGGCTCAAGAATTACCAAATCAAGTTCGAGTTTTTTTCGAGTAGAACTTGAGTAGCTTGTGAGAATCAGTTTCTCACTTACACCCCTGCTTGTTGGTACTAGTGTAGCTTGCATCCAAGCATGTAAGAGAAGGAAAAAGTTGTTATATTTTGGAAATGAGAAGAATAACTGGAATAGCTTGTATCTGTAAATTTTGTATGATGGGTTTCTAAGTTCTAACACTAAATCAGCATGTTTTTGCAGGGTCGAGTTAATTTAAAGAACCCAGATCACAAATTTTGGCTAATGGAAACTGATGAAAATGAGACTAATAATGGACTTCCACCAGTTGTTAAAAGGAGAATATTCTTTGGTAGGGAAATTGGTGGAGCTGACAGGAAACTTATACCAATGTATCAATTGAAAACCCGAAATTATCTTGGACCAACAGCAATGGATGCGGAAATGGCTTTCTTAATGGCCAATCAAGCTCAGGCTGCACCTGGGAAACTTGTTTATGACCCTTTCGTTGGCACTGGGAGCATTCTTGTTTCTGCTGCTCACTTTGGAGCAATGACAATGGTATTGCATTTTCTCAATTTAGTCCAGAATATTCATTCATTCATTGAATCAATCAATCAGTGACTTTCTTTTAGAAATCATATGACAAACATTTGTGCAATAACTTTGGTCTATTGACTACTTCTTGGATTTGTTCAGGGTGCAGATATCGACATTAGAGTAGTTCGTGATGGACGTGGCCCTGATTGTAATGTCTGGAGTAACTTCAAACAGGTGAATGTGCCACATAATAAGCAATTCATCTTTTTGTATTTGGTTTTTATCTACCTGCAATAGATGTGCTTGAGAGTATATATTTATTTGCTGCATTGTAGTATGGATTACCGATGCCAATTGGTTTGTTGAGGGCAGATAACAACCTTCCTCCTTGGCATCCCGGATTAAAGGAGGTAATTTCTTGTATGATTGCTTGTTGTTAAATATGCTAGTGTATTTTTTAGGGTTAAATCATTATTTGGGGCCTAAACTTGGCAACTATTCTCACATTGGGATCTAAATTTTTTTTTGGTCTAAGTTAGGCTTTGAACTTGGCAATTGTTCCTACATTAGGGCATTAATTAGGCAATTTTTACCACATTGGGGCTTGAACTTTTTTTTGTCCAAGTTAGTCCATGAACTTGGGAATTGTTCTCATATTGAGGCTTGAACTTGGCAACTATTCCCACATTGGAGCTTGAGCTTTATGGTTTTCAAGGACTAACTTGGACAAAAGAAATTTTAAGCCTCAATGTGGGAACAATTGCCAAGTTTAAAACCTAACTTGAATAAAAAAATAATTCAATCTCCAATGTAGGAACAATTGCCAAGTTCAGGGCCTAACTTGGACAAAAAAAGTTCAGGTTCTAATGTGAGAAAAGTTGCCAAGATCAGGCCCCAAAAAATGATATACCCTTTTTTTAATTGTTTTGAATTGTTAAGTCTTCTTTGATCAAGATTTTTCTTAATTCTTTTGAGGTCAATAAGTCTTCGCGGTATTGTTTCGAACGAAAACACACACACGTTAGAGAGGATCATTTGAAGTTTTAAAGAGATTATTTTGGTTTGTTTATGGTCGCCTCTTCCATGTGTCTTTGATTATAAGTATCCTTTCTTGCTTTTGCATAGGTGTTTGATGGGATAATCTGTGATCCCCCATACGGTGTTCGGGCCGGTGGACGTAAGTCTGGTGGTCGAAAATTGCTCAAGGGGATTGTTGGCCCTTACACTGTCCCTGATGACAAAAGGGCAGACCATATACCATCAACTGCAGTGTATACCCTAGTCGAGTGTGTTCATGACTTGCTTGACCTTGCTGCTAGGATGCTCGTAATGGGTGGCAGGCTCGTATTCTTCTATCCTGTGTTGAGAGAAGATGGTTCTGTAGAAACCCATTTCCCAGAACATCCGTGTTTTAAGTTAGTTGCCACTTCCGAACAGATGCTCAGCTCACGATACAGTCGTGTTTTACTCACCATGGTAAAGACATCTTTGTACACCGAGGAACTCGCTTTGGCAGCTAGGATAAAACATTTGGAATTCAGGGAGAATCATCTGAAATGGTTAGAAAATGGTAATCTTCACTCTTCAGTTTTCAGTCTAGCGGATGCGGAATCTGGTGATTCGAAAGTGAGTAAAGAATCAAAACCGAAATATAGAGGGAAATATGTCTAGTCTTGATAACGTTTTGAGTTGATTAATAGGTTTATGAACGCTTTTAGATATTATGGTTACTAATCTGTTTTCGTATTTTATTCCGAATGATTGATGAAAATTTCATCGATGAAGGTCTTTAGACTGCAACTTTATATGTTGTGAGTGAGAAGTAGGATAAGTATTTAAGAAGGAAACATCACACAATTTCACGACACTATTTTTAATTTTTCAGCCTCTTGTAGTCTTGGATTTTTCTTTTTTGGTTAAATTGTTCATTTGTTGTAAATGAATCGAGTTTGAAAGAATAAATTTTTATTTATATTCATTCGTTTATTTTTAAGTTTGTATCATGTTTGTTAATAATTTCAAATCGGTATTCATGATCGTTTGTTCAAGTTAAATGAATATATTCGTGAATATATTCATGAGCATATAATTGATTATGTTCATGAATAATGTTTATAAATTAAAAAAAAAAATCATAAACATATATCTTAATTTTTAGATATAAAATAATCAATAGAAATATTAATAATTATATTATAAATAAATAATATAAACACTCAAACAATAAAAACAAATTTATTAATATTTAATTGAGCTTTAAATACTGTTTATGAGAATAACTGAACAAGCTTGCAATGAACAAATTTATTAATATAAAGCGTTCATTTACAGTGTGGTCGCTCCTTGAGCTGTGCAATGAACATTGGATCATCATTCTTGAATGGACTAAGCTTGCAAAGCCTTTCGAAGTACGATATTCTCAATCCCTTCTGCCTAGCAATATCTGAACGGACAGTGCTTGGACCATTTCCGGGTGCACCGGTAACTATCACTGTTGTACTGTCATTAGCAAAGTTAGCCAAAGGCACCAGTGTCTCTGGTTCAGTAGCTGAAGAAGCATCCACCAAAAAGATATGGCTAAAATGTCCAGCAGATATGCCGGCATTGTACAGCAGATAGCTACTCGAAAGAGTTGCAAATATGACTCGGAATTCCCTTAGTTCATGGAGCGGAGCACAACTGAAACATTCAGTATCACTTTTGTAAAGGCAAGACGGAAGAATATCGATAGGAACCCCCTCTATCTCCCTGAATGCAGCATTGGCTCTGAATATATCAGATGCTGGAATGTCTATTTTCAAGCTTCTCGTTAGCACATCACATGTGCTATTTATACGTGCACAGACAAGGATTTTAGATTGCGGGTGGCGTCGATAAATTTGCAGCACTGCTTCGTTAACAACTAGTCCAGTTCTTGAAAGCTGCTTTGAAATGGATTCAGAATTACCATTGAAAGTTGCACAGAGAGGACCCTTTACTAGAAAGGGTGGAGGGCCTCGGATGTTCAAAATACGATGAACTGCAGACTTTTCATCTAGATTGAGATTCTGGTTATAAAGATTATAATATTCCGAGTTATGCCAGGCATGTTGGGAGAAAGAATTAGGGAAAAGGAACTTCCCTATTAATGAAGCGGACGCTGTTTCAATCGCTTGCAGAGCCCTTTTCAAACATACTCTGTTGCATGAAAAACTAATAGTATATCTGCAGGTCGAATCATGCTGAGAATGAAACTCCTCTCCGAATTCGACTAGTATGGTCGTGCTCTTCACAACCCGATAAATAACACCCTGCAACAACAACACAAGAATGTGACAAGGAGAGTCTAATTTGATCCATTTAATAGTAAAGGGACTAAATTGATCCATTTAATAATAGAAGGACTAATTTGATAAAGTTTCTATAATAGAGAGACCTCCTCTGAAATACATTCACCCACCAAATTATCACTTGATAGACAAGCTAGCCAGGGAGCTGCAAAATTAACTCTTAAATTGTTTGTTGAACCCTATGTTACTCCAACATCATTTTTCTTGAAGTACCAATGTTCAATACCAATATAGAAAGCAGATCCGGACATATAGTATCCTCCAAAGATTCTCCAAATACATGGAATCTTGGAATAAGGTTGAGCTCATATGCACCATGCTATAAAGTATTCTATAGAGCTCAAATACGGTATCATGTTAGATATTATGGTACATACATGATCATGCAAAGAGTAAGAATCAAAACCTGAAATAGTTCGTTTTCTTTGCCTAGACGTTTTGCAAAGACGAAGTCCCTCGACAGAAGAAATGGCCGTGTCCTAGAATTAGAATCCACCTTAAATACTGCAAAAGTTTTATCATCCTTCTTTTTACTTGCTTTCGAATGCTTGTTTTTTCCCGACTTTTGATAGATTGTTGCTGAATGCAACTCCATGGATACATTTTCCAACCCAAAACTGCTCCATTTCTGTTTCAGAGGGGACAAAAAAGCATTCATTAGTTTCTTGCAAGTCCTTAATCAAGATGCATAAACATTGTTTCTAGCTATGCTGTTCCAAGTTCCCATTTTTTTTTAGTTTATTTGTCCAGCACGTCAGTGAACAATGTTCTTAGATTAGATGACAGCCATTGCCAAAAGCATTCTCCCTATTTGTTTTGATTGCACTATCCGTTCCAACACCCGGGTCTACCCATATTTGAAAATTGGGATATAGAGATAAATTTTTGGTAAAAATATCATAAAAGCCATTATACTAAAAGTCGAGCTGCATTTTGCCCCCCTTTATTAAAAAATGAGCAAACTAATCTCTATACATTAAATCAAAAAGCAAATTGATCCTATAAAAAACTTAATCCATTTTTACAGATAAAAACTGGTCGTTGTACGTCAATATAAGATACATGTGACACATTATGTGTAACTGTTTGATTTTTCCATTAATCATGTCAATTTTTAATAGTATAAATGAATACAAATTTTAACTGAAAAAACCAATTTAATCTTGATTTAACGTACAGGGACTAATTTGCTCATTTTTTTAGTAAAAAAGGTAAAATACAATTTGAATCAAATCCGATCAAGCCCATTGTAAGTTCTCATCACTTTGTACTTCATACATCACTTCTTAATTAAAGGCAAACCTATCTCATTACCTCAATATAGTAATCCTCAGCATATAGAAGGGCTGCAAAGAAATCCTGATATGTAGAGGCAGACAATGGTTTTTTCAGAACTTCAGGCACAATGTCTCTCTTGATTAAATCCTCAATATCCTTCGGAATCATGTAAATCGGTAACGTATCCTTTGAATCAACTGTTTTGTACTTTCCTTTCCCTAGTTCCCATAGAGTTGGCTTAAGGGATAGACTTGGCTTAGAGGACGATGATGAGGGTTTCGGAGGCAGTGTTGTTGGTTTAGATGGTTTCAGTCCTTCAGGTGATGGAGATGGTTTTTGGGCCGTGAATGACGTTTTAAATGATGGCAGCAGACTAGGAGGAAATTGAACCGGCTTGACTGAGGACTGAGGTGGTTTGGTTGAAGTTGTAGATGAATGAATGTTATATAGCCATTCATTTCCAGGTGATGAACTCAGGGATGAAGTTGTAGAAGACGATGAAGAGGGTTTCAAAGACGGTGTGGTTGGTTTAGGTGGTGTCAGTGCTTTAGGTGATGGAGATGGTTTTTGGGCTGTGAATGACGTTTTAAATGATGGCAGCAGACTAGGAGAATATGGATCCGGCTTAACTGAGGACTGAGGTGGTTTGGTTGAAGTTGTAGATGAATGAATGTTATATAGCCATTCATTTCCAGGTGATGAACTCAGGGATGAAGTTGTAGAAGACGATGAAGAGGGTTTCAAAGACGGTGTGGTTGGTTTAGGTGGTGTCGGTGCTTTAGGTGATGGAGATGGTTTTTGGGCTGTGAATGACGTTTTAAATAATGGCAGTGGACTAGGAGGATATAGATCCGGCATAAACGAGGACTGAGGTGGTTTGGTTGAAGTTGTAGATGAATGAATGTTATATTGCCACTCATTTCTGGGAGATGAACTCAGGGATGAACTTGGGTAACTCCTAGTTCGGGTTATCAGATATGATTCATCTATGGAGGAATTAGGATACATTTCATCTATGGAGGAACTACGATGAAAAGTGTTATAAGCCCAAGTTCGACTTAAAACATCTCTTAGAGAAGTTTGGTTATCAATAATCCCAATATCCTCTTCTTCACAACACAGAATACACTTAATGATCTCAAGAAAACAAGACATTTTCTCCTGCAATCAAAAGGCATAATAAACTTTAAACCATGTTCCAGGTGTTTGAAGAAATGTCTCTAACAACATGTTTCTCTACTCTACACATCAAAGAGGTCAATTTTTTTTAGTTAAATTCTTCCATTAATTCCTATTCTTTATGAAAATTGTTGACTTAATTTGATTTTTTAATCCTTATGCTTTTCTAATTATAAAATTTCAGTACTCATCAATTAAAACTGATCATGGGTCGGGCCAAGTCTCAATAAAATATTGGGCTCATTTTTTAGGTCTAAGCTTGGCCCGAAAAATGAGTTAGACATTTTGTCCAAGCTCAACCCGGATTATAGATGTTAAACACAAACCTTGCTCGTATTAAATTTTTTATTCAAGAATATTTATCTTTAAATTAAATTTAAATAAAATGTTATTAATTAAAAAAAATTAAATAGAATGAAATTATATTTAAGGATCCCAGAAGTTAGTCCAGTCCAAACCTAATCCATCCACAAATTTAATAAAATTTGTGAGGTTCATTATTATTATCAAATAAATATAAAAGTAAATATTCTAAAAGCAAATAGGAGAGGCATCAACTATCAAGAAGGAGCCAAATTTTGGAAATTTCAAAATAAACAAAATGGAATTCATATTATATTGACATTGACCAAACAGGTACTACTTGTCAACCTTGGAATAGATTTTGCAGTTTTGAAGACGGAAGATGATGAAACTGTCATACAACATATTATATTGACAGTCAGGTCACACTGTGAACCAGATCAGGTTGCTCAACAAGGAGTTTCACTGATAAAATGATCCTTAAGAAGCTTTTGGTCAGCATGCATGAAAATTCTGTCAAAAATCTCATGACATGAGGACTCTAGGGATAACTCATTTATTCTTTACAAGCTCTCGAGCAAGAAAGATCCATCAGGAAAAAAAAAAACAAACTAAAAAGATGGTGGTAGGAAAGGCAAATACGCAAACCACAGATCAGATTCAAGAAATATCCCCAAAACAGTGTTGAGTAACCCGAGTGGAACTTCTCCAAAACAAGATAAAATACGTAAATCACAAACCAAATTCAAGCTTTTGTACATTAATCCACAGAGCAGATTCAAGAGCATACCTGTTTTACGATGATGGTGGTGGTCGATGGAGGCAGAATTTAACCTTTTTTAAAATACTCGTGAAAAGGGTGAGAATGTCGGCTTTTTTACCTAGAATCTGGTTTTTGCCACTTTCTTGATCGAATCGACTGAGTGGTTCCCTATATTTCCATAAATCCAGATTCCATGGTCACTTTAGTTTATAGTCTCTCAAAACAGAGAACTTAAAATCTAAAGCAAAAATGGCGAATTGAAAATCGAAAGGAATTGACTAAAATACTTGCTTTTTGCTTCTGTTATCTTATGCTATAAGCAAAGCAAGTGTGGAAATATTTTTTTTTTGGTTAAAGTATAAAAATAGTCATTTTTGTTTCACTCAAGCTACATTTTAATCACTTATATTTGAAATATTACGTTTTAGTTACTTACGTTATCGTTTTGTTATGAAGTGATCATTCTATCGTTAAGCTCCGTTACCTTCCTAACGATAATCCTATATAGCAGCCTAAATGGATTTTAAATACCAACTTAAAATTCCAGCTAGGATGAGAATAATTTTTTCATAAAATAAATTTAATTAATTTTAAATTTTAAATTAATTATAACTGAAAAAGAAAAGCCCAATTGAACATCCAAATTAGTATTTAAAACTCATTTGGACTGTCACATAGGATTACCGTTAACGAGGTAATAGAACTTAACGATAGAGTGACCACTTCGTAACAAAACGATAACGTAAGTAACTAAAATGTAACATTTCAAATATAAGTGACTAAAATGTAACATGAGACAAACAAAAATAACTATTTTTAGAATTTACTTTTTTTTTATTTCAAAAGCACCCTTGACGGTAGACCTTCTATCACTCTATTTTGTTTTAACTATTTGGCTTCTACATTTGTGTCAAATATTTCAGCATACTATGATTCGTTCATCGGTTCATGGCATATTGAGGGAGAGTCGATATTGTTTTTCAGAATTAATTTGAAACAAAAGATTGGATCAGTTGACTCATAAATAATTGATCCAACGTTTGAACATATTATTTTCCTTTATTTTTAATGGTTTTTCAATTAAATCAAATTAATTCGACCACCAATTTAATTTTAAGAATTTTGAGAATAAATGTAAAAATTGAAAATTCAATCCTTGTTAACATTAAGCTGGTGCATCCGTCACGGGCCACAGTTCATAAACGTAAAATGTATCAAAAAAGCTCTTGAAGGAGAGTCAATGTGGAAGAAAACATTAAAGACAATGTCTAATTTTCACTAAGGACTTCACCAAATACAGCAGGCGCATGTCGGATAAGCTGAGCTCGATCTGTGCTAGCATTAAGCTCATGCATCAGTGCATTGCAAGTCCAAAAAGCCTTCGAGCGAGAGTAATGAACATGAGTATCTTACTTGATTTAGGTTCGAATATTAAACAGATATTAACAATTTTTCAAGTTTTTTTAAGTTTGAAGCATTTTTAGAAGATCATTTAATCATGTCATGGTACAAGCTAAATATATGAATACCAAATACGAGTTAAAAAATATTGCACATTTAAGAGTGTTTGAGCCAACCGAATTAAAACTCACAAGCCCACCCGCAATGAATTACTCTGGTTTTTAATTCCATCAAAGTTAATTTTGTACTGATTTATAGGTAACCTACAACATACCTTAAGATTTTCAAAACTAGATCGATAGTCGAACTAATCAAACCAACGTTCCCAATTCACCCAATTTGACTAAATAAATTATTTAAATAAAAAATATTAAAAAATAGATAAAATCAATTCAACTAATCTGTCCACCGGTGCAACCGGTTCAAGGGTCAATTAATCTGACACCTTATTCCAAATTGGTACCCTATCCAATACCTGGTACAACCCATTTGACCAGCCGTTCCGGTCCAACTCTGAAAACAGTGACGTGCATGTGTGTGTCAAATTGCAAATAGAAAACAGGGGGCAAGCAAGTGAAATCTGGATAATAATAACATAGATCAAAAAGGGTCCATGGACCGGTTGGTTTGGTTGAACCCAATTCATTATTATGTGTATAAAGAGAGGGAGTAATTGTAAGCAAATCTCATATTGCATTTGATGTAACAAAATGCTACAACTCTAAACTGAAAAACATGAAGTATATCAACTGATAAAATTGCTCACCTCCAAATTCAACATTGTTTTAAACTCATTTCTTACCGAGAAACATCTTCGATTGCTTTTTTATGAGGAAATATAAAATCGAATATCATCCTACGCTCAATCCAAATCCAAATTTGTAGTCTTCCTTTTTATGATCTATCTGCAAAATATGAATCCAACAAAAGAAAGATGTTATGAAACACAATTTCCATAGCTTTTGGGTATCACCATGAAGAAAAACAAAACCCGATTGGCTGGTCGAACTAATTCAACCAAGATTTGTTGACCTGTCCAGTCTGTCACAGACCAAAGGATCAATGATTCGATGAATAGGTAGAAAACCAGTTCAACTAGTAAAAAACTGGTTAACGGTTTGTCCTATATTTAAAGCCATAAAATTAAGTCAACTATATATCAACTAATTACTTATTTAGTACTTAATAATATCAAAACCGCATTTAATATTTAACTGACTAATCAGATTCAACTGCTTGAACTTGTAATCTGAAGATCAAACCAATGTCACCCTGGTCTGGATTTATATTCATTAGGGAAGCAATGATAAAGTTTTAAAAACAACTAAACAAACTTCTCAATGTGTATAATTTTAGATCTCTTGTTGTGAAAGTCAACTTACCTCAGCAGAGAGAATAAAATTTAGACCCATATTTAACCGCTCTTCAAGAAAAGCAGTTGTGCACCAATTTGAATCAATCTTTCCCCTCAGGCGACACTGAAAACATGATAAAATTATTAATCGTAATGATGGTATAATTAGATCCATCTATTACTTCAAAAAAGAATGTAGGAACATAAACTATAGGATGTTGAAAATATTATAACAAAAGACTTCCTCAAAAATAGATGTCATATGAATTTAGTGTCAAAATAGTTCATGTTATGCATGCATCAAACAATATAAATCCTAATATTACACCACCTATACACATGCAAAAACATCAATATGCACTAATATTGAAAATTTATCAACCCAAAACTTACCTGTCTAAGGATGTAATCGTAGCCGACACTTGCTGTTACATCTTTTGACATGTAGTTATACATGAAATCCGATGCCAGAGAAACCTTGATAGAAAAATATTGCATAAGAATAACACCTTAACAGATTGCATCATTATTAGGAGGATAAAGTTCTTACCTTCTCAGATACCTTCTGAACATAGCTCAAAGCAACCATTCCAGTGCTTGCAACTTGGCCTGTGGCAACCTGGAGGCAGGGAATGCTTAGGTTGGTTGTAAAAGCATAAAGCAAACAGAGAACATTTCTAGTGATAACAAGTGACTCCATGCCATCGACAAGTTCCTCTTGATAGAGGAATGTTGCAAATAAATGGTGAGGGAGAAATGAATTAACTATCGTATGGATTACAAGTATGCTTTTTTTTTTGTTTTGTTTTGAAAAGTAAGATTAGAAGAAGAATTGCCATCAAACATCGAGGGACAGGATGAACTTTTTTTTCTCTTTTGGATAATCTAGAAACTTCATGACAGAAGTTAGAATGCTGAAGCATGAGTTTTTCATGAATCAGACTGTCCTTGATTCTGATGACTTGGTCCACTACATCCATGTCTTGGAAATGTTGTTCAAGTCATAGAAAAGAAATGACATTCTGAATCTAAATGACATTTATACCTTTATAACAGGCTCAGAAAAATATTTGGAAGTCATAAACAGCACCCACTAATAATTGCAAAAATAAATACTGAAAAGCTGATAATAAAGGATGAAACCCGGCTGCAAGTACCATCTTATCTGTTTCATAACGGCCAGCATAACCTATGCCCGACTTTCGGTGCTGACCAGCCCAAAATACTTCACCACCCAAGGATAAATGTGGTGTGACACTCTGCACAAATATGGCGCAGATTAATATTAATAACAACAAATCATAATTATAAAATGGTGGATACATACTAAGATTGATGGTCAATGTTGTGCGATGCCTCTCTAAAACAGCAAAGAAAGTGCAAAATGCAGAAGGCCCTAGGAAGTCTAGGGTGCATTCATCACTATCGATATATTTATCATATTGCATATATCATCTAAAACAAGATATACCATAGCAATAGTAATAAGAACAAACAATAGATATGAAAGGTTACCTGGAAATAACTAACTCCAAATAATGCGCCATTTCCAATCTGAAACTGAGACCTGTAGTCTTTACCCTGTAAAAGGAAAAGAGAAATGTCAAAAGACGAGGCAAGCTCACATTTCATCACAGTCGGAATGATACAAACAATAATGCAGGCACATCTGAGAGCTAACTAGTCAAGATATAATCTAGTTTAAGAGTGGCTGACCTTGTAATCAAAGTTGAACATACCATGTGACATATGAGGCTCATTTGTGAGCTTCAACAGAAAAAAAAGAAAAAGTTATTCACTAGCTTACAAATGAAAATTCATATATTATGCCTGAAAATGAGAAAACCAAAGCTTAAAGAATTAATGAAAATGCTAATTACCTGAGCATTAGCCTTCACAGTAAGATTGTCAGTCAAATCCCATTTCACTCTTGCATTGAGTCTACCATCAGTCAAGACCCTCCCAATAAGCATCAACTGTGGAAACCCCATAATTGATACTATTAGATTGTCTTGGTAAGATAAAATAATTTAGGAGGACAAAAGGGTGAGATTGGAAGAGCAACATAATGAGAGAACCACCTACATTTGGATCAATATAATTGGCACCAAATTCATAGTGAGAGGTAGGGATTTTAATGGTTTCAGCAGATTGAGAAGGAATTTCAGTTGGGCCCATAGATACACTGGGAAATTGTAGAGAATGAACAGACACCATTATTATTAATTAATATAGAAAATACATAAGAAAATAGTAATAACCTCAAAGAGTCAAAGAAGCTAAAGCAACCTGTGACTGAGTGAGAATTTCTGATTTAGTCCTTTGGTAAAATCAAATCGCAATCCTTCAAAAGTTTCTGGCTTCAGAGACACTGCCAGATATATTAAAGAATAAACATTAATCTTTTCATTGAAAATAGTAGATCCTAACCACTGTTTTAGGTCACTCCTTTTTCTACATAATAACACTACGTCTACTATAGGCGCATCATAATACCATAGAACTCAAAAGGTTTTAAAATTTTGCTATCGCCAATTCTAACAAGCAACTGCTTTCATAAATTTTGCACATATGTGAAATCAAAAGGTTTTACTAACGAGTGCCCTCAGGCCTTTAAGATTAGCTAGTATACTCTTTATACTGGCTTAGCTCAGTTATTTCATGTAAGCATCTTTCAGAGTTGGCATCCAACAATTCTGACTTCAAATCCCAACATCAGCAACCCTATCTCTAAACCCAAGCTACGACCTACTTTGCACAAAAAAAATACTCAATAATGTTCAAATGTTGAAAAAAAATGCAATGATTAGTAACTTTATTCATCATTTTCAATACATTGGTCGAAGATATTACTACTTACAGTAATCTTATAGAATGTGCTTGGAGCACTCAACTAGAAGCTAAATCTGCATACTAAGGCTCTATAAAGGCTAATTTCCACTAATCAGAGCATACAAAGGATCTACAAGGAGCTAAACCAAATCAGAAGCAAAATCTGCATCACCTCCACTCTATATAAGTCAATAAAATCAATAAATAAACATAAAAAAAAAGCTCTCATTCTAGACTAAAAGACATAGCTACCAATCAAGAGACGTAATAAATCTGAAAATTAGAAAGCGAGAATATTGATGAAAAAACTAACTGAGAGCTTCGCGGTGGATCTCTTCAAAAGGAATGGGGCAAGGAAGATTCATGTAATCGGTTTTCTCGTCGGCTTTCCTCGTCTTGGATGCGTCGGCTGGAATCGTGGTGGTACCTGGAGGTACAAGCCCCGCCATTTTTTGTTGAAGGAAAAAAAAAAGCCCTTTTTGGACGCAAAAAATTGAACAGCCGCGACGGTTAGTGTGAAATAGAGAGATGAAATGAAGGGGCGAGTTGCAGCAGCAAATGTCGCAGGCAGAGGCAGAGCAGGGCTTTTTATGGGTTTTAGGCTTTTTTTTAGACGAGGGTTTTTGTTTTATGTTCTAATTCCCTAAAGGTCAGAGGGGTCCACGTTTAGAATTGGAAGCAAGAAAATAAAAAAGTTAAAATTGCCATACATCTCTTCACTTTTCATCAAATTGAAACCCTATTTTCTCCCCATTATGTAGATCTTTGATTCCCTTTAAGATACATAGATTTGTTGATGATTGTTTTGCATTGTATAAGATAGGATTTATATAGGCTTTGTTTTGCACTGCATGAATTTAATGAAAAATGTTTTTATACACATTTATGAGGTAGACATTATGTGCTTCATTATAATTATGCTTCCAATGTTAGAGAAATCAATTACCCTGCCAAATCAAAATTTTATTTGATGCAAAATTAAGACAACATTTCTATCTAATCTATAAGCAATCAAATTGGATAGAAATGAATTTTCTTCTTATTATCATCATCAAGTTTTAATTTTTTTGGGGAGAGAGGGTAAATTTTAAAAATTTCAAGGATTAAAATAATAATTTGTCATTTAGGGAAGGGCTAGGGCACTTGATCTTGGTGTCATCCCTGTTTATTCATATAATTATAAGTGTTTGTATTTTTTATAAATTTAAAATTTAATTCCTAAATTTCAAAAATTCTAATCTAATTATTAACATTATTCTTGTTTATTTCCCACTATTAACTCCCTAAATTTTGAGGAATTACATTTTAAATGGTTATTTTTGTTTGTTAAATAATAAATTTTATATATAAAGCTTACTTCTAACCCATGGGATGGGTTTTAGGCTTTTCTTGGACGAGGGTGTCTGTTTTCTGTTCTAATTCCCTAAAGGTCGGAGGGGTCCACGTTTAGAATTGGAAGCAGAAAAATAAAAAAAGGTTAAAATTGCGGTACGTCTCTTTAGTTTTCATTAAATTGAAATTTAATCTTTATATTAATATTTCTATTTTTAATAATTTAGTTTCTTTAATTTTTTAATTTAAAAATTCAATAATTTTAATCATGTTAACAATTAAACTTGAATTTTAAAATTTAAAAAATAAAAAAATTATTTTTACATTATAATTAGGATAAGTGAGGCAACCATCTTTTTAGTTTTTAATTATTCACTATTTAAATAGAATAAAAATAAATAAATAATAAAAATTATTAATATTTTTACAAATTTAGAAATTGAATTGCAAACAATTATGTTTTAATTTTATTTTTTATTACTTAAATATTTAAATTAAATTTCAAAAGTAATGGCAAATGATTATTACCATTTAAGTTATTTGAAACGTAATACTTTAATTCTAGGCAAAATATTTTAATATATTTTATTTAATAACACTTATGTTATTGGATTTTTTTATAATTTTTTAAATACTATATATTTAAAAGTGAAAGGATAATATTGTTTTTAAATAATAAAGATCGGAACGATAGAAATTGAATTTAATCGGATTTCTAAAACTTTGTTTATAAATTAAAGTGCAATTGCATTCCACCCCTCAAACATTTCCTTGTAGCTAGCAAATCTCGCATCTGGGTCGTAAACCCGCAACCTGATGGAGTACTCACACAAAGATATTTAAATACTATAAGAGATGCTCGTTGTTGGACTATACGTTCAAGTTCAATATTTTGTAAATTTTGAATAAAAATATTAATTTCAAAAAAAAAAATATATATATATATATATATATATGTTAATGTGAATTTTCACATGTCGAAGATCAAATTTTAATAAATTAAAACAGAAAGACTAACTTCTCAATTTTTAATAGAGTTATCTAAGAATTTGCAAAATTCATAAATAGACCAAAAATATAAGAGATTATGAGAATCCATTTACAACTTTTTTATAAGAATAAATCTCAAAACTATAAACTATAAACGAATATTGATCTAATGTATAATGTCATACATAAATTTTATTTTTGTGCAACTTTATACATAAAATTTTAATTTGATTTAATTTTCACAAACCACTAACACAATTATCAATATAATATTATTTTAGATTTACATATTGCATATATAATTATTTTTATATTTATCCAATATAAAAATAAAACAATATATTTATTTCTTTACATGCGTACAATTGATCAAAATCAAAATTTCATGTTTACATATGAATCACAATCTAATTTTCATGTATATAATTGCACAAAATCAAAATTTATGTACTTTTTTTTTGGTGAATTACAATAACAAAGTAAAACCCGAACAACAAACGCGATTAAAACACTAACACAACTCGAACTCAGGCTAAACTTAAGACGGTAAACACCCTTAACTATCAAGCATCATATGGGGTTCAAAATTTATGTATTTAATTACACATTCGATCATAGTTCATATTATATTTAGGAAATACTTTTATAATCTTTTACAATTGGAATCATTGCTATCAACCCAAGGAAAACAAGGATTTGAGTAAAATAAAATATCATTTTAGTCAAAAAGAAAAAAAAAAGAACATAAGGAAAACAAATGATGATATTTTAGAACTAGATCAAATGCAGTATACATAATGAAACAAATACACCTCAAGAATTCGAAAGCAGACTATTAAGTTATCAAGTAAACATCGATTAGCATACATTAATATTGATTGTTCGTGGACAAAGACAAAGCCATATTGTAGCCATGACAGACAAGGATTAGACAGAAATTTACCTGGATGTGCAAACATCGTATCGAGGTTTTCTTGTTACACCGACCTTTGGCAACCTGATGTTAGGGATAATTTTACAAGTACTGCAGTATGTAGCTCCTTTTGATTACAAGAAATACGGGACACCAGACCTCGGCCCTCTCATCTGGTTATTTTCTTCTGTTTCAGTGAAGAACTTCACTTCTCTCTCCTGAAGATTATAAACACCAGTACGACAAGGTCATTTGAACACACTTGTAAAGCAAAGACGATAAATAAGTAGAAGGTTAAAGAATTCTCACCATATTCTCATTGAAGCTCAATATAGAAGCTACGTTCCCACAACGGTAACAATAATTCGGTGCGGACCATACCTGTAAGAAACCAGTATTCAAGAAATTCTATTAAATTGTACCATTAAGCAAAAACGATGATAAGGGAAAATAGAGTGTCTCACAGTTACTAGGCCTTTATCTTGAAACATATACTTAAGACCTTCTTGCACGAGTTGGTGAGCTCGACAAACAAGATCAAGATTGTTTATGTGGTTGAACTGCAATGGATGGAAAAAGTTAAAATAATTATTTCAGCATGACAACATGACTGTAAACTGAGATGAGATTGGTTACCTCGGATGTGACCCTGGACCCAAATAGCCAACCTGCTCCACGTGGACTGACCGCCCATGTTTCAATATCTTCTGGATCACTCCACATGAGATCACAGAATGGACCTTCATGAGGGATTTCACAGTTCCGGTCAATTACCCTAATCTGGCATAAAAGGAGGGTAAAGAAAAGTGCATCAACAACATCTAATGAAATAACGAAGCAAACTATCACTGCACTTGGAAAAACTGGTACCATACTCATGAAATAAAACACCACCAGATAGTAGTGACTAGAGAGTCAATTATCCCTTAAGCAGAACAAACCAAAAAAAAAAAGCAACTGAGTGACCAAGTACATACACTTTATTTAGTAAGATTTCAAGACGATGGTTATTAATATTAACTAAACTGAATAGAAAGATACTACTCCTCAGACTAGATGGTTACAAAGTCAGAAAAGTCCAATGCTGTAATGCACCCTCTTTCCTTTTTCTTTTTCTTTTTTATACCGTAATGCACCCTCTTTAACAGACAAAAGGAACTAAAACCTTCCCCATTATTTCTTAAAAAATAATTTATCTTCAATTAACCATAATGTTGTACTCCACTCAAATATAGGAAAAGGCCAACATACACGCCTTGCTTTTATTACATTACTCAAGATGTCTCAGACCAGTTTATCACATGATTATTCATGCTTGCTACAAGAAAAACTACACTAAACTTCAAAATATGAAACATACCTGATCAATAGTTCTTACATCAGGAGAAAGGCCACCATGCACACAAAGTACCTACAAAATAGAAAATCCTAGAACTATAAAAAATGTGAGCTAATAAGGTGCTTAGTTTTAGGAAGTTTAGAGAGAGAATGCTTACAGTCCCATCTATAATTGCTGAAAGTGTAAGATAGTCAAAAACATCTGTACAATACCGCCATGCATTAGCATTTCCATACTTCCTTTGGCATTCATCATAGAAACCATAAACCTGGTAAAGAAGTATACACACCGAAAAAATGGCAATACTCAGCATTTCAGATGCTTTTCTAAAAAATTCCAGCTTTGCAGCACTATTCAACAATACTAAAAATAAAACTAGTATGGTTGCATATATAACTTCCAGTAACTCGGATCCTCACAGATAGTGTGCTATTTGTAAAGCTTAACCTTGGATTTTCACTAACGCGTTCTCAGAAAGGCATTCAATTAACACACCTATGATCGCATGTGACATGTAATAGCCCTTTACAAGCATATTCCATTTTGTTATTTAAAAGCACACCTGAGTAAGCTGTCTGCTTTCATGATTCCCACGCAAGAGAGTGATATTAGCTGGGTATCTGTGATTCAGAACACATAAAGAGTAGCAAAGTTACCTCATATTTCAAACAATAAACAGCCAAAAGAAAAAACATCATCAAATGCTTAGAAAAGCAATATCAGAACCAATTTAAGGTATCAGTATTAAATCTTCAAATGCAAGAATGACAATGAATACAATATATCCTGCTATCTTGCTGCCAAAACAACATGATAGCTTCAACAGGGTATCTTTACCTGAAGCAAGAAAAAGTCGCAATTTGGCTAATTTTAAAATAAATAACATATTAGCGTTGGTTATTCTTCCTAAACAAAACTACAATTTGAAACTGTTTATGATGATTGCTGATGATCAATACACCTTAACCTGGGGACACATTGTACATAGAAGGTCTGCAAATTCGGCTAGGAATCAGACAGTAAACCAGGAACAATTCACAAGCAGAAAAATAATGTACCCAAGTACAAGGTTGAAAATCAGTAGATAAGCCCCAAGCAATGTTATAGAGATGCTTAAGTATGTAGCAAGAGGGCATACCTTGCCTTAAGAAGCAAAAGAATAGTGAAAACTTCAAGACTATTATAACCTCGATCAACAAAATCTCCCTGTCCAAGGGAATAGGAAAGTTTAGCATTCATTAATTGAAATCACTAATCTATCATAGACATCATCACATAGAATTCCACAAAAAAAGTAACAAGAATGAAGGCAATAGACATAAACTATACCATAAAAATGTAATTTGTCTCTGGTACATGACCTCCAGTCCGAAAAAGTTTCATTAGATCATGAAACTGACCATGAATATCACCGCAAACAGTAACCGGACTGTTGACAGGTTGCACATTCGACTCCTCGATGAGGATTTCTTTTACCTGTAATATTTTACATAATAATGAAATCACACAGCGAGTAAACCTTCATAGCGAATAAAACTGCGAGTTGATAATATATAACAGCAACCAAAGAACTCCACTAAAATGCAGAACAAAGCAACTAAACACAATAACTAATAAAGCTGTAAACATTATGTGTATGACTCTTCAATCGATCAAAAACCCAGGAAATGCAAGCAATCGCAGTTTCGGGAAGCTTTCTTTTTATTAAGAAAAACGCAGTGAATATTCATTAGAAGCATTACTTACAGATATTATAATTTCAAAAAAAAAATGCCATGATATTCAAGTACAGACACGAACTTCACTTCCTTTTTCTTTTTCTTTGTAGTTCTTCATTCATTGCAAATGCTCAACTTCAGTTTAACAAATCAAACACTGATTTAGGGATCTCTCAATTATCCAATCACCAAATAAACAATAGAAACCATACTTTACTCAATTTTAAAACCCTAGTAGCTGAACGGCCGCAAAAAAGGAAAGTAGAGAAAGAGGAAAGGATAATAAGAAGACATACGTATTCACAAAGAAGCTGGAGCTCGTCTTCCAAGAGATGCTGGCCTTCTTTAACCTTTGATATCCATTGATCTAAATCCATCATTCCTTCTCCTCGGAAAACTCGAATTCTTTCACTTTTGAGTGTTGACGAAAATATTTTAATAATAATATGAAAAAAAAAAGTAAATTTCACGCTCTTCTCCCTGTACCTAGGGTTTTAAACAGAGGAGAAAAGCAGCTTGACGAAGAAAATTTCAATGGCCGCTCTTCTTCTTCGTATTCTTTTTTGTCCTTTTTTTTTCACAGTTAAATCAATGGAGCCAAATACAAAACAGATCTAGGCGTTAATTTTTATTTCTTGTTTTAATTTTAGGGTAAACTCCACAGATAGTCAACCAACTATCAAAACTTTTCATTTTAGGCACCCAAAATAAAAGGTTTGCAATTTAAACACTCATGATACATGGTTCAGTCATTTTAATCACTCTTGTTAAAATCACAACAAGGGAGTTGATATGACAGTTAAAAATTGGTATAATAACAAATTTAACCTTCAAATTTTACATATTATAACAATTTAATCATAATTTTAAAAATATATAACAATAAATTTAAATTTTATATTAATATTAACATTAAATAAATATAATTATGTTAATATTAAATATGAATAGTAATATAAAATTTAAATTTATTATATTTCTTTTGAAAATATTTATGTATTTTTATATATTCTTTTGAATTTTTTGAATTAGGATCAAATTGAGATCAGTTATAAATTTTGAGAGTTAGTTTTTTTAAATTATGACTAATATTGATATAATATGTAAAATTTGAAGGTGAATACTTAAATTCTAAACTTTTTATTTTGGATACCTAAAATGAAATATTTTGATAGTTGGATAACTACTATGTAGTTTACCCTTAATTTTAACGAAGATAGCGACAAAGCATAAAGATGTGGGGTATAAACGACAGCGTTTTCCTTTAGTTTGTAGTTTGTTCTCCCAATTCTTGCATTGTATGCACTGTGATTATGTTTGTATTATTTGGGTAAATTGTGCCACCCAGTGACTTTAAAAAATAATTTTCAAATAGTTAAATAATCATTTTATAATTAATGTTAATCTCGTTCATTTACTTTTAATATCGTATGCTCTATTCTAAGGTAATATATCTTTCAACCCTAAACAATAATGTTTGAACTTAATTAAAACCATCCTTTAGAATAATAGAACTGAATCAATTGGATCGAAAATCGTTATAGACTAATTGAATATACTTTTAAAAAAAATTTAATCAAATCGATTAAAACGACAAATTAATAATCTAACTAAATCAATCACTATTTAATTTTGAAAACATTACCCTTAAACATACTTTTATAGCTTTTGAATATTTAAAATTTATAACTGAAAACTCACCCATATAACTTATGTTTTAAGTTTAACTACTTGTGAACTTATCTTAACTACCATAATTTAGTCAATCAAAAACATCAATTAAATTTATTTTTACTCATCCTTAATTCAATTTAAAATATTAAAATCCCAAATATTTCATTTTATCTTTAGATTTTGAGATGGAGAGAGGAAATCAGATTGACCGTCATTGATGAGCTTTTAAAAAGATTATGAAAGAATGTGAAGAAACGAAACATAATGTTATTAAATAATTGGAATGAGATTGCTTAAAATATAGAATTCATATTTTATTATTTGCACATGCATTTGCATTGTTGGAAAGTAACATCTAATGGAGTTTTTTCAGCTTTTTATAATTACATAACACACGAAAATGAATATAAATATGTAATGTATGCATGTATTAACATGTCAAATTTCCTTGAAAACTTAACGATTGATAATTTATTTTAGAAATCGAATGGGTTCGATCTTATACATACACGAGAAAGTTAATAAAAAAAAAGAATATAAGTTATTATTTACTTTTATCACTTAGGAACTGTGCGAGATGAAAGTTTTATGCACGGTTTTGAATGAGAGAAAAAAGTGAAGAATTTTTTTTTTCGACTCTGACTCTCCCACTCCAGTTGTTGCTTTTCTTTCTGTTACTCATGGGTGGAGCAAGCTATTCTATTTTGGTTCACGATTTCTTTTGGTTATATGGTTTATTCGGGAGAAAAATTAAGCTTCAAGAATAGTAAATGGTTTTATCAATATATAAATGTATTGTATGCAATGTAAAAAAATGTTAAAATAAGTTAAATTTTCCATTCATTTTGAAGTGATTTGATAAAAAAATATAAATTTAAAGTCTAAAAAATATGAAATTTAAATGAATGACTAGAATAATTATTTTACAAAATTAGAAGTAAAATAAATTATTATGCGAAAAACAAAACATTGGGAATTTTGCACATGCAGCAATGTGACCGTTCACGCAAACAATGGTACAAAAGAGTTGGTTTTTGGTTCGTTTACAATGATAATTGCCATACGTGTAATTTTTTAATTAAAAATTAAAAACTTTATATATTTTTATATTTAAAAATATGTCTTAAAAGAATATTTGTGAGATCTGATGAATTCTTGAAAAGAATTTGGAAAATATAGAATAACCTTACAAATTTTATTGAATTTGAAATTAACATTAAATTATTTTATTGTCTATAGAATTACAGTTATGAACGTTTATTTAATTATACTTAACGTTTTGATTTTCTCAATTTATTTGGATGAGACGAAATCATAAATTCTGTCACCGTCAAAATAAAAATAAAAGGATTTTCTGGAACAGCAAAGTTAAAAATTAAAAGGTTTTATTTAAATAATTAATTTTTGGAGGGTTCAAAATGTAATTTTTTTGTTTAAGTGTTATTATAATTTTTGGTTATGGAAATTGACAATTAAATCTCATTTAAAAATTATGTTTATTTCGGCCTGTGAAATTAATTTTCGTAAAATTATTAATGGCGTGACATTATGATAATATGCCATGTCATCACATTTTTGTAATTTTCAAGTTTAAGTATTAAATTATATATTGTGTCCAAATTTAATTACTACAATGAAAAAAAATAAAAATACTAAAATAGACTTTAATGCTAAACTTAGGGATCAAAAATTAAATTAACCCTTCATTTAACTAAAGCTAACAAAATAAATTATAAAATCACATAACCACTGTTGAAATTTTTCAAAAATTTATTATTTTTCAAAATTAAGGAATAATTATGATAAAATTAATTTTTTATTGCATTGATGACATGCAATGAAAGATAAAAAAATATTTATATTATGTATAAAGTTAGAGAGTTAATTTTTAAATTATCAATTGTACAAGTTTTTTTAATGAATTTATATAGCTTTATATAGTTTTTCTTTAATAATTTAATTAATTAATAATAATATAATATGCTATAATTAATTAAATTATAAATTTTGTCATAACTTTATAAAACGACAAATTAAATCTCTTAAATTTTCAAAAGCATTCAATTTGATGTATAAGTGAAACCTTTTCTTTTTGACCCATTTATATTTTCCTAATTATAAATTATTTTCTTTTATTAAATAAGTAAAACAAAATTTTAAAATATTGTAAAATTACTTTTGGAAATAGTTATGGTTATTATCAGATAAATTGAGTCAATTCGATTATATTTTAATTAAAAAATAAATTTATATAAAACTTGAAATAATTGAAATGAAATTAATTGATATATTAACGATTATGTCTGTTGGCAATTTTTTTTTTTTTTGAGTATGAAAATCGAATAAGGTTCGGTGTGATAATTGGATTAGGTATCATTAAAACAAATAAAATATATAATTTATTTATTTTAATTAGATTTTATTTGATTTAATCAATTAAAATAAATTTTTATGGTTCACTTAAATCCAAAAATAATGTTGAAAGAACTTCGATTTAATTTGATTTTCAAATTTGATCGTTTATTTCAATGATAAATTTTAAAATTATACATAAATATTAAGTTAATGTGTAATTTTATACATAAATTTTATTTTTTTGTAATTTTATACATGAAATTTTGATTTGATCTAGTTCTCACAAATTATTAACATAATTTTATATTTATATATTACATACACATATAGTTAATTTTATTTGATGTAAAAATAAATCGATGTATTTATTTTTTTAAATGTATATGATCGAATCAAAATTAAAGTTTCTTATATACATTTGAACTACAATCAAAGTTTTATGTGTATAATTACACCAAATCAAAATTTAAGTATCAACTTGCATATTAAATAAAAATTTATATATAATTTTAAAATTTAACTTTTTCACTTATGACTTTCGAATATCATAGGTCAAAGGAAAAAAAAGTGAATTTGTATATTTAAATTAAATTCTTATGTTTTATTGTATTTTAATTAATATATAATATTACTAGCACTATATTCAAACCTATCATATTTTCCGTATAATTATGAAATTCATCCTTATACTTTTATAAAAATTGAGATATTTTTTTTTACTTGAATTTGTCTAAATTTAATATTTTTATTTTACGAGAACTAAAAAATTAATTCCATTTTGTTTAACACATGAATTTAAAACAATATAGATTGCTGTATTGTTGAATTTTACTAATTATTTATAATATCAACTATCAATTTTCGAATTAAAGATTTACTAAAGTTTCACAATATTATCCAATTGGATTAGTTTTTCAATTTTCATAAAGTTCGATAATCAAATTTTGGCAAACTAAAAAAAGAGGTTTTCCTTAGATTTTGTAGTGGGATAAATTTAGATTTAAACTTTCACCCAAAAAAAAAATAGATTTAAACTTTTTTTTTACTTGTAATTTTTCTTAATTTCCCTCCTTTTTACTTCATACTCCCCTTTTAGTTTATTTAAGCGAAAAAAATAAAATTAACGTTCCGAAGAAACCTTATTAATTAGGAATAATAGACTATACATCCTCAAATTATGACTTAGGTTTTAAATTGGTCCAAAAATTTCAAAATATTTCAATTGAATCCTAAAACTATTTAAATTGTATCAATTAAATCATTTCACCAGTCTAGCGGTTAGTTTGGGCATAAACATAAACATATTATGCTTAAAAAAGGAAAGAAATCGCCTTCCTAACTTTTATTGGTACACATGGCCGAAGCAAAAAAAAATTATTTGGAGGCACGGGATAAAATTCTAAAATTTTGTGTTAAAATGCTTAAATTACATTAAAATTTATTGGAAGGCCAAAAATACAAAATTTCCTTTTATTCAAAAGCTAAAGAACTTAATTCGAATGACTTATATTATGGGAGGCATTAAATGGATATTTTACCATTTAATTAATGGAGGTCAAGACCCGTCATATCTATTTTTTAAACACCATGTATAAGCTGTCCATACAATAAGTATACATATATTTACGGTTCAATTAAAATGTTTTAACACATGTTTACAATTTGATTAATATTTTTTAAATATATTTCACACCAGATTTTAAATTACATTTAATGCCTGAATTGATTAAGCTAGCATAAGCAACAAGAACATTTTGAAATTTAGGGATTAATTTAAAATATAAGAAATATCTCGGGGACGTTGGTAACATTAACCCTATTAATCAGTTAAATAGAATTAAAAATTAAAAAGGAGCAACGGCAGTGAAACCTGAAAGCGGCCCCTTCGCTTCCTTCTTTCTTTATTAATCATTCTAGTGATTTTATATATCTGGAAAAATCTTATTTGTTAGAGTTTGGCTTTTAGGTTAAAGATTTGGGTTTTTTATTAAGAAAAAAATCTGCGTTTGAAAAATCAAACAAGAAAAAAAAAATCAAATTCTTCTTACTTAATCATAAATTTTCAAAATCGATTTTTTATTTTTATTTTTTGGGTGCATTTCTTGCATTATACAACTACTTTTTGTTCTGGTATAAAAAAAAAACACAAATTTCGGAGGAAACCCAAGAAAGGAAGATTAAACACTGAAGCAATCTCTCAAAACTGTTGTATTTCTTGTAAGTGTTTGGTTTCTGGTAAACTGTCATTTGCTCCTTTCTTTTTGTTTAAGTTTTGTATATGTATATGCTTTACTTAATGTTGTTTCCGATCTAACAGTGAAAACTGTCGATTTTGCAGTGGTGGGAATATGGTTGAATTAATGAAATGAAATGAGGATGAGATCTACGGCAACGTTCATTTGATTTTTATTATTTTTTCATTTGAATGTTTGCTATAGCCATTGTTAGGGCATCATCATATAGTTCGTTTCTGCCATGAGTACCAAACGCGCTTACAAGCTACGTATCCTATTTTTTTAAGGTTTTTTATTAATTAAAATTTGTTTCCAATTGATTTACTTGCTTTTGGATCTCTTTAGTTTTATATAAATTTGTAGTTTTCTTGTTTTTTTTTTCTTATGGTGTCCTTAACAAATGTAATAAATAGAGGAATTTGTGGCACATTCATCAAGTGTGAATTGCCTAAAGATTGGAAGAAAATCGTCGAGGGTTCTTGTGACAGGAGGGGAAGATCACAAGGTTAATCTGTGGGCTATCGGTAAACCGAATGCCATACTGGTCAGTTCTCTCTCTTAGAATTTGCTCAATGCTTATTATTAAATTTGTTTCAAATACCCTTTTTGCAGTGATCTTAGTAGTGTTTTCACTGTTATTGGTATGCTTCAGTTTATTATATGTTCACTAGCCACTAAGGGGGAAAACGAATGTAGGATGCAACAAACAATAGGATTAAATTATTGTCAATTATCGAGAAAAGGACTAAACTGTTCTACCTTTGATAAATTTTCATTTTGGAGATCGATGAATTCTTGTTCCATTGTTGTTGTGTTTGAATCATCTACCAGAGTTTATCGGGACACGCAAGTGGGATAGATTCAGTGACCTTTGATTCCTCAGAAGTTTTGGTAGCTGCAGGTGCTGCAAGTGGTACCATTAAGCTTTGGGATTTGGAGGAGGCAAAAAGTATGTTTGCCCAATTGTTGTAGACCTTTATTTTTCCTTCAAATATACATGTTGCTGCATGTTAAATGTTGGTCTTAACTATGTTATATTGATTTTCTGTTTTTGCAATCTGATACTTTTTTAGTTGTTCGGACTCTGACTGGTCATAGATCCAATTGCATTTCTGTGGACTTCCACCCCTTTGGTGAGTTTTTTGCATCTGGCTCTCTTGATACAAATCTAAAGATATGGGATATCAGAAAGAAAGGGTGCATCCACACTTACAAGGGTCATACTCGAGGAGTCAATGCAATCAGGTTCACACCAGATGGTCGATGGGTTGTATCCGGTGGTGAGGATAACATTGTGAAGGTTGGAGTTGCCGTATTTTGGTTCATTATATAAATTATTTTGTACTAACATGATCCTTTGTTTGTAGACATTTGGTACTCTTCTGTGTTCTTTTTTCTTGCTGTGGTTATGGTAGGGTGAATGAACAATGGAAGGGTTTCATTTCTTTTGGTGGTCTGTCTTCTTCCTATTACTCTTGTTTCTCTGGAATTGGAATTGAGATTGTGGAGTCCAGAGTGAGGCTATGCAAAGTTGAGGGTGTTGGATAAACCAATAACCTTGTTTCATCTTGAATTGGTTCTGAGTCACTGAGTCAACCAACTTTAAAAATTTGGCTGTCATTAGCACCCTTGTTTACTTTTAAAACTGTTAAATGGCTTTGAATGGACCCATAGATGCAGTTTGTTGGTTTAGTGCTATTAGGATTTGATTTCTGCAGGCTATTTCATTGTTTTAAATGCTATAATTGTCAGATTGGCATGTAGGTTGCTTACTGTCAGTACCATTTGATAAAACATTTTTACCATGTAAACAGATTTAAATGCACATGTTAAAATGATCTTTTCCATGTCCTGTATATCAACAGGTGTGGGATTTGACTGCTGGAAAATTGTTGCATCAATTCAAGGATCATGAAGGTCAAATTCAGTGCTTAGATTTCCATCCACACGAGTTTTTGCTGGCTACAGGTTGGTTATTACCTTCTATTAGAATAGGTGCTGCATCTTCCTCATTCACTTGAGATGTTATTCTGTGATGCTGTCCAAAAAATTAATTCTTAGTGTAAGATCTGTTATGATGTCCAAGTAGGTTGTAAATCCTTCTTGTGTGTTCTGATTTTCTTCATACATACTCTTGGCTTCACAGGTTCAGCTGATCGGACTGTTAAGTTTTGGGATCTTGAAACCTTTGAGCTTATTGGTTCAGCTGGGCCTGAGGTACTTTCATTTTCTTTGGCACTGTTATTAATTCTCTTACTAGAGTTAGAGATTAATGTTGAGATCAGAAGATCTTCTACATATGTTTAGATCTAGGATCTTTTATCTTGTTTTATGGTGAAGTGTATGCATGAAACTTTCTTTTCTACTTTAGACTACAGGAGTCCGTTGCTTGACCTTCAATCCTGATGGAAGAACTGTACTCTGTGGATTGCATGAAAATCTGAAGGTGAAGTCTTTTATCAATTCAACTTTCATTAGTCTAGATTATTTACCAGGGAATGCTTTATGCTTATTCTGGTTTGCACTTAAATTTTCTTTTCCAACTTATAGGTTTTCTCATGGGAACCGATAAGATGTTATGATGGTGTGGATGTGGGATGGTCTAGATTGTCAGATCTTAATGTTCATGAAGGAAAGCTTCTTGGCTGTTCATATAATCAAAGCTGCGTAGGAGTATGGGTTGTAGACATCTCGGTATTGCTCAAGTTTCTACACTTCAAAATATTTAATTGGTCCATCTTTCTTTAATGGCAGTCATTATGTTAACATTTTAATATTGAATTTTGATCACTGGCACAGCGCATAGAACCATATGCAGTTGGTAATGCTAAACGTGTAAATGGTCATTCTGAACCTAAATCTCATTCAGGTGGAAACCTCTCTGTATTGAATGAGAATACCACAAAAGCTAGTATGGGAAGATTACCTGTTTCACAAAATCCTGATCCTTTAGTGAAGGAAACAAAATCCCTTGGAAGGTTGTCCATTTCACAAAACTCAGATCCTGCGAAGGAGTCAAAATGTACGTTATATTTTATCCTAGTTTTTCGTTGTTTGCATTTCTACTAGACTTTATCTTTCTTGTTATTAGTCCAAAAGGTCTTAGGAGAGACAAGTCAAATCCATCATTCTCAACTACCCAACTTTTTGACCAATAAAACAACAAAAGTAGAAGGCAAAAGTGGATTGATGGATAGCAGATATGCTTCAGTGTACTCTTCTACTTATTTTGTGTCTTCAAAAAGTTATGAAATATCTGGACGTGCTGATGGAAGGGGGTGCAACCATTACCTGTTTATCTACCTGATTATGTTTTTTACGTACTGGTTAAAGCCACAGGAAATGCACCTGGTACCCCTCACCGGGACAACTTAAACGCTGCTCGAAAGACAGCTCAACAGAGGTCGGTAACAATTCCAAGGAGGAGTTCTACAAGGGCTAATTCAGCTGTCAGTGTTCCTACTTTTAGCAAGTCCGATGTTGTACCTGTGCTTGTTCCTAGAAAAGATATGAGGTCGGAGCAGGCTGCTGAATTAAGAAAAGAAGTTGGAATATCGGACAGAAGTTTGGAGCAAGTCACTGAATCTAGAAGAGAAGTTGGAATTACTGGAAGAAGTTTGGAATCAAGTCAGTCGGCTGCTGAATCAAGGAAAGAAGCTGGAATAGTTGGGAGAACTTTGGAGCAGGGAGCTGATTCGAGAAAAGAACTTGGTATTGTTGGAAGAACAATGCCATTTTCTTTGCAGTCAAAGACATCTAGATTTCGGAAGTTTCAAAATATCAGGGAAGACTTGGACTGGCCAGCTATCTCTGCTCCACCTGAGACTGCAGGTTCTAGGGTTGAATTCAGCAGTGGTTTAGACAGGAGTATTCTTCCTTCTGTTAAAGGTCCAATTAACGGAATGTCTGCTGCAGAAATGAATGTGAGGGAAGATAGGTGCATTGGTTCTGTCAGGACCGAACCAAACTCGGTGGTCGAATTGCCTTCAAACTACCAGGATGAAAATTGTATATTTTTAAAACTCGTAACTTAACATTCTGTTTCCATATTTTACCTGCTGCATTTTTTCCCTGAATTTTATATTTTGTATAATATGTTTACTTAACCTCCAATTTCATCACTAGTCCTTTAATTAGTTTATGACTGAAAATATTTATATTGAAATGCTTTTAGTAAAGGACTGTGCTTGATAACAACTAGATTTTTCTTGAGACTTAACAGGAACTACTGAAAGAGTGAGATGGAGAGAACAATGATGAGAACCTTCTAAAGTTCTAATAATAACTTCTCTAGTTTTTGGTTGTATAAAGAAAATGACATGTTTGGGAATATTGAAAAATATAGTCTCTTTGGTATTTTAATTTGAACATGAGTTAAACCAAATGGCTAAGCCTAGAAGTTGCTTTAGAGCTTAAATAAATTCACCTTCTAAGAGTCTCTGTATATCTCTCTCTCACTTGCATACACACATGAACATTGGAGCCATGTTAACAAAAGAATTGTAGTTCTAAATTAGTTCTTCTGGTCTCTAAATTGACTATATTTCTTTGCATTTTAAGGTTGGGCTATATTCTTGTGTGTATCCTTATTTCTCTTTAGGTCGATATACCTTTTGGATAACATATTTGAACCTGAGGAATGCTAATGTATAGCATTATCTGTGGTTATGCATTGTGATTGAACAGAACAACTGATTTGAACTTCAGTTTCTGCTAAATGCTGCTTACGGGCATGTTGTCGTAGTTCATGTGTTCTGGATTTGTTTGGTTTTCAAATTTGGTCTAGCTTGAGTAGGCTTTTATCGCATTTTCAAGTTGAAATGATCAACCATTCTTGCTTCCTTTGTTTCAGATGATGCTCAAGTGCAAAAATCACATAGAGATGCGTATCCTTTAGAAAGCCAAAAAGGAGGTATATGAGTTGATAACTTGTTGTTATGCACAATTCTGTGAACTTATCACTCAACATCTTTGGTCAATCATTCAGGAAGAACACGTTCTGTAATCCTAAATTTGGAGAAAAGGAGGAGATCCAATTTTGATGGACCTACTTTGTGTGCCTCTCCACGGAATGCATCTGTGGTAAACATGCCTTCTTTCGATGCGGTAAAAGCATATCTAAGTCTGTATTCACTTTCTTTCCTTTTTCTCCATATTCTCAAAATCCCTGTCAATACTAATCAAGTACTCAACTTTTGAAGTATAAACAAAGAAGACGATACTCTTCTGTGGAAAAAGAAATGCCTTCGGCCACTGATGAGGATGCTGTTGCAGATGTAATGGAGCAGCATGATCAATTCATTGGTTCCATGCAGTCTCGTTTAGCTAAGTTACAGGTGATTGTAGAAAAACTTGAAGTCATATTAACGGATTTTTTGGATGTTTTAGTTGGTCACTTCATAGTAAGATATCTACAATGTTGACGTTTTCATAGAATATTGCTGGTTATATAGGTTGTTCATCGACTATGGGAAAGGAATGACATAAAGGGGGCAATCAGTGCAATGGAAAAGATGGCTGATCATGGTGTATGCAGTTTATGTTTATTAATACATCCATTCGTTTTCAAAGTTCGAACTTTTATGTAAATCAGAATATATTGATGAGCCACTTTTTCTTTTGATGATGGAAATTGCAGGTGCTTGCTGATGTGATGAGCATTGTTACTGAAAAAATAGACATAGTAACATTGGAAATTTGCACTTCTCTTCTGCCACTTCTATCTGGTCTCCTTGGAAGTGACATGGACAGGTAAAAACAGTGTGATAATCTTGCATTTTTTATTCAACTTTATAGTCACTTGACCTCAGGTTTTATATTTTCCATTTGTTCTGGAAACATCAATTGTTTTCAGTATTTCTCTGTTACTTTAAGCTTCAATATTTAATAGGCCGTTAAAATTATCGTATCTGCTGGTATCTGGATGAAGTTTCGATATTTAAAGGTGACCTTTGTATAGGCATTTGAGCATCTGTCTTGACATGCTGCTCAAGCTGGTCCGGATATTTGGTTCAATGATATATTCAACATTATCAGCTTTGGCACCTGCCGGTGTAGACATTGAGGCAGAGCAAAGGTCAGACCACTTGCTTCTAAACTGTAAATTTAGTGTTCAAATATTCAGTTATTTGGATATTAACCGAGATTTCATGCTGCTGATTGGCCTAGGTTTGAGCGTTGCAACCTCTGCTTTATAGAACTCGAAAAAGTAAAGCAACGTCTTCCCACTCTTACTAGGTGAGTGTGGTGTTTATAATCCCTGCATAAGCACCATAGGTTTAACCGTATGGGTAAAAGTATCGTGGAGGCTCTTGTACTAGGAGCCAAATTGCATTTAACCCCTTCTACTAAAAAAAATGGGCAAATTAATCCCTGTACTTTGGATCAAAGAGTAAATTGATCCTTTTGTTAAAATATTCATCCATTTTTGCTGTTAAATTTGGTCTCTGTACGTGTCATTGTTTAGATATTCTGATAGCCATACCAGTTTGCTCGTTAATCTAATATACAAAGACGAATTTGCCCATTTTTGGAGTTGAGGGGGCAAAAAGCAATTTCACACCTAGTATAGGTGCCTCCACTGTACTTTGCTGTATGCCATTTTGTGCTATACCATATGGCTTGCTCTAGAGATCTTTTTTTTATTTATTCTTTTCGTTTTGTTTTGTTTTTCTCCATAGAAGAGGGGGATCGGTTGCAAAATCTGCTCAGGAATTGAATCTAGCAATTCAAGAAGTATCATGACTGTAATCAACACATTGAATGCGTTCACTAAGTTTATTCTGTGCTTTCACGGATTAAATCCTTCAAGTTTAGGCACTGAAATGCCTCATCAAGCACTGACCACTACTTTGATGCATATTCTGCAAGTCCTGCTGAACCTTGTACATTTAACTGCTAAGCTAATTCAACTGCAATCTGCAATGACTGAAAAATGAAGACGAAAGGCTAATTGGGTCGACACTTTCCTGCTGGATTGCTGCATCGTTTTTCTGTTGGCTTGTACGCACTGCTCGGTGAGTATACCGATCTTGTGTTAGAACACGAAATATGTTTGCACATCCAGTTGTATCTTAATGCCTTCAATGACTAATATCTATTTTTGTTTTCTGTCAGATGTATTATATAAGGATAAATAGTATGTATCAAAGATGGGAATGCATATATTTGGGGTTTATGTTTTAATCTGTTGAAAACCCAGAAATAATAGAATGGCTTTCTATTGGTGCATGAGAAGTTTTTGCTTGATTTATTTTGAATATTGAAGGAAAATTAAGGACAATTGTTCAACTTTCTTAAAAAGTTATTTTTAGGTCTGCCTTTATTAGTAAAATTTCTTTTTTGTCACCCGATTATACATGGAGTAAATTTAATCTTGATTTTAAAAAAAAATAATCTAATTTTCAATGTTTACACACGTAATTTGGTAACTTTTATCAATTTGAGTGATAAATTTTTTTTTACTAACAGTTAGAAAATTATTAATATAATTTACCCTAAAAAAATTTGAGTTTGCCAATAAATAGGATATAAGCCAGACGCTTTTACTCGTAAATTACTTGTTACTCATGTTCAGTGAAAATTAGCTTAAATTCGATTAAATCTAATTGAACAGCTAGAGCTCGGCCTCGAATTGGAGTGATGCTAATAATTTGTATGTATATTGGAATTGGAACTTATACGGCAATATACGTGGAACATTCAGATTTATTACATGTTTAAAATTAAATCAATTTTTAAATAAAAAATAAATATCGAAATTATACATCAATTTTGATATAATATGCAATATCATACATGAGATTTGATTTTATGCGATTTCATATATGAAATCATTAATCATTAACAATATCATCAAATTAATATAATTTTACTGTGATTTATTATATACAATTATATTAATCTTATATGTATATAATATCAAAATGAATATGTATTCATTTATTTAAATGTGTATTATTGAATCAAAATTAAGCATTCATGTGCACATATAAATCACAATTCAAGTTTTATACCTATAATTGTACCAAATCAAAATTCATCTATCAAATTGCACATTGAATCAAAATTCATGTATAAATTTGGTTTGTCCCTACATATAAAATAACAAAACTTGTATATAAATGGAGCAGATTCTAATAGCATGTTCATATAAATTTGTTGCAAATATTAATTTTAGTATCAAATAAAATACAGGATTACCTTCACATAAAACTAAAAAAGGAATTTCATGGCTTCTACAGATTACACTGAACAACAAAGGGGGCGCTATAATGTTACAGTGTTGCTAATACATTCAAGTTACATCCAATACCTATTTGAAAGGTTTCGATTTAAGACTTCGGGTATATTGGATCAGATGCTTTGTTCGATGTTTCTTGCTCGACTTTCACAGTTGGTTCATCGATAGACATAGGCCTGACATCTACAGACTGAAAAAATAGAAAACGAAAACATTAACACGACATTTTAAGTGTTCCAATACCATTATCGGAATCTGGTCGTCTTATAATTTATATATACAATACAAATGCGTTTGTTTACATCACCTTTGTACTTAGGGTCTCATTTGTTGCCATGTTGTCAAATCCTCTAGCTTGCTCCGCAGCACCTTTCGGAGCCTCCTGAGAGAATACAAAGTCAAATCCATCAAGTCTCGCAATCGCAAACAAAATCTAACATTTATAGCATAAAGCATACCGTATCTTTTCTCTCGGGTTCGATTGCTTCTCTCTTCACTCTGCTAGGGATTGGCCTACATAATGAATGGGAAAGATGAAAATAAAATGCAATAAAAAACAGGTTCAGGTGTAAAATCCGAAAAAGTTCTTAAAAAGAGAGAAAAAATACCGCTTCTCATCAACCTCCATGTCTGAATCTGGGTCCCATCTTTCATCTGCATCATCTTGATCTTCATCGGCCTGAATATAATCAATAGATATACATGTAACTTCAAGTAAATGTATGAAATGCTATGTTACTTTAACTCTTCACTTTTCTTCATGTACTCGTGCTCAATGCTTGTCCGGACACGGGTATAAAGATATGATGTTTAAAAGATCCTCAAATACGTGTTAAAACTTGGACACAATTGAATATATCCGAATCTGACATTCGTACCCGAGCCCGAGTAACATAAGAAAAAATGTATCAATGTAAACTACCACCCAGTCGCATTAGAAGGGCAGAAAAGAGGCAAAAAAATTTACTTCTGCTCCAACAATACTATTAAAATGTGAAATGCCAAATATGGAGAAGATCAAAAACTGAGAGCGGGAAACACAATATATTTCCCTGATAGATAACGGATGCAAAAGGAAGCTACTAAAACATGATAAGAAATAACATAAAAAAGCCGCGGAACACACCTCAGGAAGCTCAGTGTCAGGTGGTCTTTCTTGAAATTGGACACTTGGTGCATGCTGAAGCCTCGAGAGATTGTCGAGTAGATTATTACGTATTTCTTCAAGTAATTGGCGCGTGTTCTTGTTTTCCATGTTACTAGGGGCAACATGAAGTGTATAATCCGGACCGAAATATTCATAATATTCATGTTGAGGCAGCTGGTCGTCAACTTCCGTTCCAAGTGCAACTCCAGTCTGCTTACATTGAGAAATCATTATTACAAATAGTTATTCTAAGTTTAAGATCACAACTATAATACAGTCAAAGTTGAAAAAGAACCAACTTGAAGTGTTGATGAAATATATGACACAGAGACATTACCAAAAGAGAATAAAGCGGAGCGTTTAGTTGCACAAAAACGATAAAAGTTCTTCTGAAGTGTGTAGGTTACTCGAGAAACAAAAAGGAAAACTATTATTCGATAAATTAAACATAAGTGTCATATATCTTCAATGAAAAATGTTTACTACCTTAAAACTCACATTTACCAGTAAAAACACCATGGAAGCCCCTGTATTAGGAGTCAAATTCCATTTTATCTCCTTTTAATGAAAAATTAGCCTCTTTATGTTAGATCAAAGAGCAAACCAGTCCATTTTGTTAAAAATTTAACTGTTAAAAACTGATGTGGGCTGTGGCTAACGAAATAACCAGAGAATGATAGTGGTGTCCCACAAGTACCTTATGCTGGCATACAAGAACCGCTTTTCAACCGTAGAAATGGAGAATTCAATAAAACGACCGGTTTGCTCTTTGATCTAACACACAGAGACCAATTTCCCTTTTTTTAGTAGAGGGTTAAAATGCAATCCAACTCCTAATTCGAGGGTCTCCATGATACTTTTACCACCTTTACCATATATTAACATTAGATAACAATAGCAAACCGAATTGCTTAAACCAATTAGTATATATTAATTAAATGAAATTGTGAAAGATAAGTTACCTCATAGCACCAACAACGAGCAACGTTCCGAATGGTATAACCACCACCACCTAATAGTAACAACGGAACATTGAAAGATCTCATAAATTTAACACATTCAGCATGACCCTTGATCGAAAGATTGAAACACCCCAACCGATCTCCAGATAGGGAGTCAGCACCACATTGAAGGACAACTGCACCAGGCTTAAATACTTCCATAACTTTACCGATAATTGGCTTAAACAAGAAATGGTAACTCTCGTCATCGATCCCATCATCCAAAGGAACATTAAGGGAATAGTATTTCCCTTTTGAATATCCAATATCACGTATATCTCCCGTGCCGGGGAAATAATCGCCAAATTTATGAAAAGAAACAGTCATGACCCTGTCACTTGTATAAAATGCCTCTTCCACACCGTCTCCATGGTGGATATCGATATCAACATATAGAACACGCTGCAACAAAGAGAAGGAAAACATTATCGATAACAAACTATACAACATCAAGTTATTACCGGTGCAAGAACATAAATCTTTACAACCTAGGATGAAATTATGAATTGAAAACGTAAACAATTCATCCGGGTCAATTAATATGTATATGTTTATTACTTCATGCCTACTATAGCAACTGTTTATCATTCTTCGAGGGTTCCAGGTTGTCAATAAGTGTTAGCACTAGTGCACAATGGCTTATTTATTTCCTAATGTTTTCCCATTGTGGGACAAAGGCACGGTCGCCTCTCAAAGATGAAGAAGAAAGTTCTAAAAGAAAGCTAGAAAAGTTGGATAAGTGGCTTTGTTTTAAGCTTTTCTACCTCCTGCCTGATCCTTCAATGGAGGAATGGGCAGAGATGGCAATGGGGCGGAGGGGGGGGGGAGATGTTGCAAAACCCATCACCACTGACAGTTAGCATGCTCTGCTCCACCACCCACCCCACTTCACTATGGATGTATAATCTTGAAAACCACCACCACCTCCATGGACTTTGGATGCATCTATCCCCAACCAAAGTACTAGCACTAGCTCGAAATATCTTAACTATTTCTTAAAGTTCCAAACAAAGCTAATGAAGAACTGAATTACTAAAAACACATACCTGATGCTGCTTAAGAAGTTCCAATATAGCAAGAACAATGTCATTAACATAACAAAACCCAGAAGCTTCACATTTCTTCGCATGATGCAAGCCACCAGCCCAATTAATCGCAATATCACAAATATTATGGTTTAATTTAACAGCACCACCAACAGATCCACCTGCATACGTTTGACAAAACGAGAAAAGGCCATCAAAAACAGGACAATCCTCACCGACATTAAACCGTTTAAGCTGCCGGAGCTGATCTTGCTGTGTTTCCGGCGTTATACTGCGAAGAAAATTCACATAGTCATCGGCATGGAAACGGCAAAGGTCTCTTTCTCGAGCAGGTAATGGCTTGTAAACTTGCATATTTTGAAGCAATCCATAGTGTGCTAAAAGGGCATGCGTCATTCGGATTCTATGAGGTTTCATAGGATGACCTTGGCCGTAATAGTAATTGCCGACCTCCGGATCGTAAAAATACGACACTTTCCTCTTCACACCGTCGGGTCCCGACGGTAATGAATTCCCTCCGGTATCCATCAAATTATAAGCTTAGGCTCTTTGTTTCCAACTTTCTCCCCCTGCTTTAATAAAAAAAACCCTAATTAGATTTAACAAAAAAGCTCACATATTTATTCAAAATAAAGTCAATGTTTGGAAATCAAACATTTAAAAGAAAACCCAGAAAAGAAACAATGTATTTTTACCTTTAGAAGGGAAAATGAAAAGGGATTGAAAAAGCTGTTTCTGCTCTTCTCTGCTTCAAATCCAAGGTTTTCAGCTATTGAAATGTTGGAAGAAAAACATAATATAAGGGAATCAATTGGGGATTTTTTATTGGGTTATATTCCATGTGGATTTTAGGGTTCATTACTTGTAATCGAAATTCAAGACCGGATAACTGAGTTATATGGAAATATGAATTTTTAGGTTTCGGTATAAATCGAATTTTAATTGAATTATTTTTTTTCTTTTATCATTTTTATAGTAATGTTTGATTAAATTAATTTGTATAAGTTCAAAGTTATTTATATTTAAATAATTAGATTGAATATATGAAGTTACACTAAATAGTCATTCAATTATTAATAGATTTTTTTATCCAACTACTAAAAATTGTAAAATGGTGACTCAATTATTAATATAGTTTTTTATTTAATTATGAAAAATTATAAAATAATTACACAATTATTTAATTTTAATTTTTTATGTCGTCAATTGGTTAACGATAATAACTTTTAAAATTGACATGATAATAACTTTAATCCTCAAATTTTACCCATTACAACATTTACCCCTTGTGTAATTTTTTATGGCCCTTTCACTTAAAAACCTAAAAAATAAAATTCAAGATAATTATTTTCATATTTTTTTAAATTAACCCTCAGTGTCATAAAAATATGTAAATGTTGAAGGTTAATTTTTTTTTAATTCAAAACTAAATTGACATAATTTATAAATGTTGAAATTAAAATTATTTTTAACAATTTCAAAAACTGTCTTCATTAATCAAAACAGGTTAATTGAATGATATTTTTATAACGAGGTTTCATGGGTATAATTTTAGCCCAACTTCTCAAGAGTTAATTGTACCATACATCTCCAAACAATAATCTTTATTTAAATTAATCTTCAAATTTTAAAACATTCTAATTATATTCTCAATAAAATCTTATTACTAAAATTATTAATTTAATCATTCAATAAGACATCAAATTTTTATATGACAATTTAAAATTAAAAAAATAAAAAAGGTTTGGGATCAATTTAAAATGAAGTTCATAATTTAGGATGTATAGTGAAATTAACTCATTTCTCAACAAAGAGAAACCAAAAGAAAGAAAAAGCTAATAATAATCCTGTCATTTTACACAAATCTAAGACCTCAGATTACATTGACTTACTAAAGAAAATTAAAAAAAAAAAGGGAACAAAATACAAAAATAAATAGAAGTAAATTACAAATAGATGGGAAGTCTGCTTAGCTGATTACTAAGAGATGATGATGTCTCTCTTTCAGCTTCCAACTTTACACCAAAATTTTCAGGCTTTGACAGACACCAAGGTCATTTTTTTCATCAAATTTAGGAAGAAACCTTGGAAACATCCTTGCTAGACCTATTGTACTTCATATGGCTTTTCACTAGTTGCCCGGCAGCAAGTGCTGACATCAGTGACAACTCGCCGGCAAGGACTGCACCGGCTGCTATAGTTGCAAGGAGTGTTGAGTTTGCTCCAGGGGATTCTTTGCTTGCACCCTTGACACCGAGAAGGTTCAAACAAGCTGATTGTGATGCAAGCTGAGTTCCACCACCAACAGTGCCAACCTATGAAGATAAATCACTTAGCAATATAAAATTATTAGGCAAGAAACGGATATCTTAACCTTTTTTCAAAGTTTTACCTGTATTGGAAAATTCTAAAAGTTGGAGCTGACTAGTTCTTGTACTATATATAACTCTAAAAATATAAAAAAGTGTTAAATCATTATTTGGATTTGAACGTGGCGACAATTCTTATATTCAAGCTTGAAGTCTTTTTGGTATTCGGACCTGAACCAAGTTACTGTCTTCGCACTGAGACCTGAACCTTCTTTTATCCAAATTAATCTTTGAACCAGGTAATTATCCTCACATTGGATCTTGAACCTGTTCTTTATCCAAGTTAGTCACTGAACTTAGTAAAATTTCCCATATTGGGTCCTGAGCTTTAGGTTTCTAAGAAAATGACATGTTTGGGAATATTGAAAAATATAGTCTCTTTGGTATTTTAATTTGAACATGAGTTAAACCAAATGGCTAAGCCTAGAAGTTGCTTTAGAGCTTAAATAAATTCACCTTCTAAGAGTCTCTGTATCTCTCTCTCTCACTTGCATACACACATGAACATTGGAGCCATGTTAACAAAAGAATTGTAGTTCTAAATTAGTTCTTCTGGTCTCTAAATTGACTATATTTCTTTGCATTTTAAGGTTGGGCTATATTCTCGTGTGTATCTTTATTTCTCTTTAGGTCGATATACCTTTTGGATAACATATTTGAACCTGAGGAATGCTAATGTATAGCATTATCTGTGGCTATGCATTGTGATTGAACAGAACAACTGATTTGAACTTCAGTTTCTGCTAAATGCTGCTTACGGGCATGTTGTCGTAGTTCATGTGTTCTGGATTTGTTTGGTTTTCAAATTTGGTCTAGCTTGAGTAGGCTTTTATCGCATTTTCAAGTTGAAATGATCAACCATTCTTGCTTCCTTTGTTTCAGATGATGCTCAAGTGCAAAAATCACATAGAGATGCGTATCCTTTAGAAAGCCAAAAAGGAGGTATATCAGTTGATAACTTGTTGTTATGCACAATTCTGTGAACTTATCACTCAACATCTTTGGTCAATCATTCAGGAAGAACACGTTCTGTAATCCTAAATTTGGAGAAAAGGAGGAGATCCAATTTTGATGGACCTACTTTGTGTGCCTCTCCACGGAATGCATCTGTGGTAAACATGCCTTCTTTCGATGCGGTAAAAGCATATCTAAGTCTGTATTCACTTTCTTTCCTTTTTCTCCATATTCTCAAAATCCCTGTCAATACTAATCAAGTACTCAACTTTTGAAGTATAAACAAAGAAGACGATACTCTTCTGTGGAAAAAGAAATGCCTTCGGCCACTGATGAGGATGCTGTTGCAGATGTAATGGAGCAGCATGATCAATTCATTGGTTCCATGCAGTCTCGTTTAGCTAAGTTACAGGTGATTGTAGAAAAACTTGAAGTCATATTAACGGATTTTTTGGATGTTTTAGTTGGTCACTTCATAGTAAGATATCTACAATGTTGACGTTTTCATAGAATATTGCTGGTTATATAGGTTGTTCATCGACTATGGGAAAGGAATGACATAAAGGGGGCAATCAGTGCAATGGAAAAGATGGCTGATCATGGTGTATGCAGTTTATGTTTATTAATACATCCATTCGTTTTCAAAGTTCGAACTTTTATGTAAATCAGAATATATTGATGAGCCACTTTTTCTTTTGATGATGGAAATTGCAGGTGCTTGCTGATGTGATGAGCATTGTTACTGAAAAAATAGACATAGTAACATTGGAAATTTGCACTTCTCTTCTGCCACTTCTATCTGGTCTCCTTGGAAGTGACATGGACAGGTAAAAACAGTGTGATAATCTTGCATTTTTTATTCAACTTTATAGTCACTTGACCTCAGGTTTTATATTTTCCATTTGTTCTGGAAACATCAATTGTTTTCAGTATTTCTCTGTTACTTTAAGCTTCAATATTTAATAGGCCGTTAAAATTATCGTATCTGCTGGTATCTGGATGAAGTTTCGATATTTAAAGGTGACCTTTGTATAGGCATTTGAGCATCTGTCTTGACATGCTGCTCAAGCTGGTCCGGATATTTGGTTCAATGATATATTCAACATTATCAGCTTTGGCACCTGCCGGTGTAGACATTGAGGCAGAGCAAAGGTCAGACCACTTGCTTCTAAACTGTAAATTTAGTGTTCAAATATTCAGTTATTTGGATATTAACCGAGATTTCATGCTGCTGATTGGCCTAGGTTTGAGCGTTGCAACCTCTGCTTTATAGAACTCGAAAAAGTAAAGCAACGTCTTCCCACTCTTACTAGGTGAGTATGGTGTTTATAATCCCTGCATAAGCACCATAGGTTTAACCGTATGGGTAAAAGTATCGTGGAGGCTCTTGTACTAGGAGCCAAATTGCATTTAACCCCTTCTACTAAAAAAAATGGGCAAATTAATCCCTGTACTTTGGATCAAAGAGTAAATTGATCCTTTTGTTAAAATATTCATCCATTTTTGCTGTTAAATTTGGTCTCTGTACGTGTCATTGTTTAGATATTCTGATAGCCATACCAGTTTGCTCGTTAATCTAATATACAAAGACGAATTTGCCCATTTTTGGAGTTGAGGGGGCAAAAAGCAATTTCACACCTAGTATAGGTGCCTCCACTGTACTTTGCTGTATGCCATTTTGTGCTATACCATATGGCTTGCTCTAGAGATCTTTTTTTTATTTATTCTTTTCGTTTTGTTTTGTTTTTCTCCATAGAAGAGGGGGATCGGTTGCAAAATCTGCTCAGGAATTGAATCTAGCAATTCAAGAAGTATCATGACTGTAATCAACACATTGAATGCGTTCACTAAGTTTATTCTGTGCTTTCACGGATTAAATCCTTCAAGTTTAGGCACTGAAATGCCTCATCAAGCACTGACCACTACTTTGATGCATATTCTGCAAGTCCTGCTGAACCTTGTACATTTAACTGCTAAGCTAATTCAACTGCAATCTGCAATGACTGAAAAATGAAGACGAAAGGCTAATTGGGTCGACACTTTCCTGCTGGATTGCTGCATCGTTTTTCTGTTGGCTTGTACGCACTGCTCGGTGAGCATACCGATCTTGTGTTAGAACACGAAATATGTTTGCACATCCAGTTGTATCTTAATGCCTTCAATGACTAATATCTATTTTTGTTTTCTGTCAGATGTATTATATAAGGATAAATAGTATGTATCAAAGATGGGAATGCATATATTTGGGGTTTATGTTTTAATCTGTTGAAAACCCAGAAATAATAGAATGGCTTTCTATTGGTGCATGAGAAGTTTTTGCTTGATTTATTTTGAATATTGAAGGAAAATTAAGGACAATTGTTCAACTTTCTTAAAAAGTTATTTTTAGGTCTGCCTTTATTAGTAAAATTTCTTTTTTGTCACCCGATTATACATGGAGTAAATTTAATCTTGATTTAAAAAAAAAAAAATCTAATTTTCAATGTTTACACACGTAATTTGGTAACTTTTATCAATTTGAGTGATAAATTTTTTTTTACTAACAGTTAGAAAATTATTAATATAATTTACCCTAAAAAAATTTGAGTTTGCCAATAAATAGGATATAAGCCAGACGCTTTTACTCGTAAATCACTTGTTACTCATGTTCAGTGAAAATTAGCTTAAATTCGATTAAATCTAATTGAACAGCTAGAGCTCGGCCTCGAATTGGAGTGATGCTAATAATTTGTATGTATATTGGAATTGGAACTTATACGGCAATATACGTGGAACATTCAGATTTATTACATGTTTAAAATTAAATCAATTTTTAAATAAAAAATAAATATCGAAATTATACATCAATTTTGATATAATATGCAATATCATACATGAGATTTGATTTTATGCGATTTCATATATGAAATCATTAATCATTAACAATATCATCAAATTAATATAATTTTACTGTGATATATTATATACAATTATATTAATCTTATATGTATATAATATCAAAATGAATATGTATTCATTTATTTAAATGTGTATTATTGAATCAAAATTAAGCATTCATGTGCACATATAAATCACAATTCAAGTTTTATACCTATAATTGTACCAAATCAAAATTCATCTATCAAATTGCACATTGAATCAAAATTCATGTATAAATTTGGTTTGTCCCTACATATAAAATAACAAAACTTGTATATAAATGGAGCAGATTCTAATAGCATGTTCATATAAATTTGTTGCAAATATTAATTTTAGTATCAAATAAAATACAGGATTACCTTCACATAAAACTTAAAAGGAATTTCATGGCTTCTACAGATTACACTGAACAACAAAGGGGGCGCTATAATGTTACAGTGTTGCTAATACATTCAAGTTACATCCAATACCTATTTGAAAGGTTTCGATTTAAGACTTCGGGTATATTGGATCAGATGCTTTGTTCGATGTTTCTTGCTCGACTTTCACAGTTGGTTCATCGATAGACATAGGCCTGACATCTACAGACTGAAAAAATAGAAAACGAAAACATTAACACGACATTTTAAGTGTTCCAAAACCATTATCGGAATCTGGTCGTCTTATAATTTATATATACAATACAAATGCGTTTGTTTACATCACCTTTGTACTTAGGGTCTCATTTGTTGCCATGTTGTCAAATCCTCTAGCTTGCTCCGCAGCACCTTTCGGAGCCTCCTGAGAGAATACAAAGTCAAATCCATCAAGTCTCGCAATCGCAAACAAAATCTAACATTTATAGCATAAAGCATACCGTATCTTTTCTCTCGGGTTCGATTGCTTCTCTCTTCACTCTGCTAGGGATTGGCCTACATAATGAATGGGAAAGATGAAAATAAAATGCAATAAAAAACAGGTTCAGGTGTAAAATCCGAAAAAGTTCTTAAAAAGAGAGAAAAAATACCGCTTCTCATCAACCTCCATGTCTGAATCTGGGTCCCATCTTTCATCTGCATCATCTTGATCTTCATCGGCCTGAATATAATCAATAGATATACATGTAACTTCAAGTAAATGTATGAAATGCCATGTTACTTTAACTCTTCACTTTTCTTCATGTACTCGTGCTCAATGCTTGTCCGGACACGGGTATAAAGATATGATGTTTAAAAGATCCTCAAATACGTGTTAAAACTTGGACACAATTGAATATATCCGAATCTGACATTCGTACCCGAGCCCGAGTAACATAAGAAAAAATGTATCAATGTAAACTACCACCCAGTCGCATTAGAAGGGCAGAAAAGAGGCAAAAAAATTTACTTCTGCTCCAACAATACTATTAAAATGTGAAATGCCAAATATGGAGAAGATCAAAAACTGAGAGCGGGAAACACAATATATTTCCCTGATAGATAACGGATGCAAAAGGAAGCTACTAAAACATGATAAGAAATAACATAAAAAAGCCGCGGAACACACCTCAGGAAGCTCAGTGTCAGGTGGTCTTTCTTGAAATTGGACACTTGGTGCATGCTGAAGCCTCGAGAGATTGTCGAGTAGATTATTACGTATTTCTTCAAGTAATTGGCGCGTGTTCTTGTTTTCCATGTTACTAGGGGCAACATGAAGTGTATAATCCGGACCGAAATATTCATAATATTCATGTTGAGGCAGCTGGTCGTCAACTTCCGTTCCAAGTGCAACTCCAGTCTGCTTACATTGAGAAATCATTATTACAAATAGTTATTCTAAGTTTAAGATCACAACTATAATACAGTCAAAGTTGAAAAAGAACCAACTTGAAGTGTTGATGAAATATATGACACAGAGACATTACCAAAAGAGAATAAAGCGGAGCGTTTAGTTGCACAAAAACGATAAAAGTTCTTCTGAAGTGTGTAGGTTACTCGAGAAACAAAAAGGAAAACTATTATTCGATAAATTAAACATAAGTGTCATATATCTTCAATGAAAAATGTTTACTACCTTAAAACTCACATTTACCAGTAAAAACACCATGGAAGCCCCTGTATTAGGAGTCAAATTCCATTTTATCTCCTTTTAATGAAAAATTAGCCTCTTTATGTTAGATCAAAGAGCAAACCAGTCCATTTTGTTAAAAATTTAACTGTTAAAAACTGATGTGGGCTGTGGCTAACGAAATAACCAGAGAATGATAGTGGTGTCCCACAAGTACCTTATGCTGGCATACAAGAACCGCTTTTCAACCGTAGAAATGGAGAATTCAATAAAACGACCGGTTTGCTCTTTGATCTAACACACAGAGACCAATTTCCCTTTTTTTAGTAGAGGGTTAAAATGCAATCCAACTCCTAATTCGAGGGTCTCCATGATACTTTTACCACCTTTACCATATATTAACATTAGATAACAATAGCAAACCGAATTGCTTAAACCAATTAGTATATATTAATTAAATGAAATTGTGAAAGATAAGTTACCTCATAGCACCAACAACGAGCAACGTTCCGAATGGTATAACCACCACCACCTAATAGTAACAACGGAACATTGAAAGATCTCATAAATTTAACACATTCAGCATGACCCTTGATCGAAAGATTGAAACACCCCAACCGATCTCCAGATAGGGAGTCAGCACCACATTGAAGGACAACTGCACCAGGCTTAAATACTTCCATAACTTTACCGATAATTGGCTTAAACAAGAAATGGTAACTCTCGTCATCGATCCCATCATCCAAAGGAACATTAAGGGAATAGTATTTCCCTTTTGAATATCCAATATCACGTATATCTCCCGTGCCGGGGAAATAATCGCCAAATTTATGAAAAGAAACAGTCATGACCCTGTCACTTGTATAAAATGCCTCTTCCACACCGTCTCCATGGTGGATATCGATATCAACATATAGAACACGCTGCAACAAAGAGAAGGAAAACATTATCGATAACAAACTATACAACATCAAGTTATTACCGGTGCAAGAACATAAATCTTTACAACCTAGGATGAAATTATGAATTGAAAACGTAAACAATTCATCCGGGTCAATTAATATGTATATGTTTATTACTTCATGCCTACTATAGCAACTGTTTATCATTCTTCGAGGGTTCCAGGTTGCCAATAAGTGTTAGCACTAGTGCACAATGGCTTATTTATTTCCTAATGTTTTCCCATTGTGGGACAAAGGCACGGTCGCCTCTCAAAGATGAAGAAGAAAGTTCTAAAAGAAAGCTAGAAAAGTTGGATAAGTGGCTTTGTTTTAAGCTTTTCTACCTCCTGCCTGATCCTTCAATGGAGGAATGGGCAGAGATGGCAATGGGGCGGAGGGGGGGGGGGAGATGTTGCAAAACCCATCACCACTGACAGTTAGCATGCTCTGCTCCACCACCCACCCCACTTCACTATGGATGTATAATCTTGAAAACCACCACCACCTCCATGGACTTTGGATGCATCTATCCCCAACCAAAGTACTAGCACTAGCTCGAAATATCTTAACTATTTCTTAAAGTTCCAAACAAAGCTAATGAAGAACTGAATTACTAAAAACACATACCTGATGCTGCTTAAGAAGTTCCAATATAGCAAGAACAATGTCATTAACATAACAAAACCCAGAAGCTTCACATTTCTTCGCATGATGCAAGCCACCAGCCCAATTAATCGCAATATCACAAATATTATGGTTTAATTTAACAGCACCACCAACAGATCCACCTGCATACGTTTGACAAAACGAGAAAAGGCCATCAAAAACAGGACAATCCTCACCGACATTAAACCGTTTAAGCTGCCGGAGCTGATCTTGCTGTGTTTCCGGCGTTATACTGCGAAGAAAATTCACATAGTCATCGGCATGGAAACGGCAAAGGTCTCTTTCTCGAGCAGGTAATGGCTTGTAAACTTGCATATTTTGAAGCAATCCATAGTGTGCTAAAAGGGCATGCGTCATTCGGATTCTATGAGGTTTCATATGATGACCTTGGCCGTAATAGTAATTGCCGACCTCCGGATCGTAAAAATACGACACTTTCCTCTTCACACCGTCGGGTCCCGACGGTAATGAATTCCCTCCGGTATCCATCAAATTATAAGCTTAGGCTCTTTGTTTCCAACTTTCTCCCCCTGCTTTAATAAAAAAACCCTAATTAGATTTAACAAAAAAGCTCACATATTTATTCAAAATAAAGTCAATGTTTGGAAATCAAACATTTAAAAGAAAACCCAGAAAAGAAACAATGTATTTTTACCTTTAGAAGGGAAAATGAAAAGGGATTGAAAAAGCTGTTTCTACTCTTCTCTGCTTCAAATCCAAGGTTTTCAGCTATTGAAATGTTGGAAGAAAAACATAATATAAGGGAATCAATTGGGGATTTTTTATTGGGTTATATTCCATGTGGATTTTAGGGTTCATTACTTGTAATCGAAATTCAAGACCGGATAACTGAGTTATATGGAAATATGAATTTTTAGGTTTCGGTATAAATCGAATTTTAATTGAATTATTTTTTTTCTTTTATCATTTTTATAGTAATGTTTGATTAAATTAATTTGTATAAGTTCAAAGTTATTTATATTTAAATAATTAGATTGAATATACGAAGTTACACTAAATAGTCATTCAATTATTAATAGATTTTTTTATCCAATTATTAAAAATTGTAAAATGGTGACTCAATTATTAGTATAATTTTTTATTTAATTATGAAAAATTATAAAATAATTACACAATTATTTAATTTTAATTTTTTATGTCGTCAATTGGTTAACGATAATAACTTTTAAAATTGACATGATAGTAATTTTAATCCTCAAATTTTACCCATTACAACATTTACCCCTTGTGTAATTTTTTATGGCCCTTTCACTTAAAAATCTAAAAAATAAAATTCAAGATAATTATTTTCATATTTTTTTAAATTAACCCTCAGTGTCATAAAAATATGTAAATGTTGAAGATTAATTTTTTTTTAAATCAAAACTAAATTGACATAATTTATAAATGTTGAAATTAAAATTATTTTTTAACAATTTCAAAAATTGTCTTCATTAATCAAAACAGGTTAATTGAATGATATTTTTATAACGAGATTTCATGGGTATAATTTTAGCCCAACTTCTCAAGAGTTAATTGTACCATAAATCTCCAAACAATAATCCTTATTTAAATTAATCTTCAAACTTTAAAACATTCTAATTATATTCTCAATAAAATCTTATTACTAAAATTATTAATTTAATCATTCAATAAGACATCAAATTTTTATATGATAATTTAAAATAAAAAAAAATAAAAAAAAGGTTTGGGATCAATTTAAAATGAAGTTCATAATTTAGGATGTATAGTGAAATTAACTCATTTCTCAACAAAGAGAAACCAAAAGAAAGAAAAAGCTAATAATAATCCTGTCATTTTACACAAATCTAAGACCTCAGATTACATTGACTTACTTAAGAAAATTAAAAAAAAAAAAGGGAACAAAATACAAAAATAAATAGAAGTAAATTACAAATAGATGGGAAGTCTACTTAGCTGATTACTAAGAGATGATGATGTCTCTCTTTCAGCTTCCAACTTTACACCAAAAATTTCAGGCTTTGACAGACACCAAGGTCATTTTTTTCATCAAATTTAGGAAGAAACCTTGGAAACATCCTTGCTAGACCTATTGTACTTCATATGGCTTTTCACTAGTTGCCCGGCAGCAAGTGCTGACATCAGTGACAACTCGCCGGCAAGGACTGCACCGGCTACTATAGTTGCAAGGAGTATTGAGTTTGCTCCAGGGGATTCTTTGCTTGCACCCTTGACACCAAGAAGGTTCAAACAAGCTGATTGTGATGCAAGCTGAGTTCCACCACCAACAGTGCCAACCTATGAAGATAAATCACTTAGCAATATAAAATTATTAGGCAAGAAACGGATATCTTAACCTTTTTTCCAAGTTTTACCTGTATTGGAAAATTCTAAAAGTTGGAGCTGACTAGTTCTTGTACTATATACAGGAAAATTCTAAAAGTTGGAGCTGACTAGTTCTTGTACTATATATAACTCTAAAAATATAAAAAAGTGTTAAATCATTATTTGGATTTGAACGTGGCGACAATTCTTATATTCAAGCTTGAAGTCTTTTTGGTATTCGGACCTGAACCAAGTTACTGTCTTCGCACTGAGACCTGAACCTTCTTTTATCCAAATTAATCTTTGAACTAGGTAATTATCCTCGCATTGGATCTTGAACCTGTTTTTTATCCAAGTTAGTCACTGAACTTAGTAAAATTTCCCATATTGGGTCCTGAGCTTTAGGTTTCTAAGAAAATATCAGAAACTAACTTGGAAAAAAAAAAAGCCCCAACATGAAAATAGTTGCCAAGTTCAAACCCAAAAAAATGATTTAACCCATAAAAAAAATTAGCAAAAGACAAAAACAGTTCGAAGTAGTTAGATAATTTTATCACTTGGACAAGTCGTTCCATCTTACCATCATTAACCGCTTCAATGTACAAATACTAAATAGCTCACTTTTCTAGAAGAATGACTAATTTACTCGAGTGTACTTGACGATCATGCCTTGTACTCATGTCAATGCATTTAATATCTCATTCTCGTGTTAGATGCATTTAGAGGGTACTTAGAGTCATATCTCGGGGCATAAGTTGTAAGATATTTTTACTATGCCTCACAATTTTGATAGCAACACAATCAATTACCTCAATTGAAGGCATTGTGACAGAGACATGAAGGTCCTTGCCGCCATTAACAGCTTCCATCATGGTGATGCAATGAGAGCTCTCGACATTTTGGGCTGGATCTTGGCCAGTAGCTATATAGACAGCAGTGACAATGTTACTGGCATGAGCATTAAATCCACCCAGAGCTCCAGCCATGGCAGAACCAGTAAGGTTCTTAAGCATGTTAAGCTCCACGAGAGATCCTACACTTGTCTTCAAGACCTTCCTCACTACATCACCATTAATGATGGCCTCACAGACAACAGATTTGCCTCGGCCTTCAATCCAATTTACTGCAGCTGGCTTTTTGTCCGAACAGAAGTTTCCTATATCCATCATAAATTAATAAAATTCAACGATCTTAAGCTCAAACAATGAAAATGGCAAGGAACATAGGGTTAAAATATCCCTATACTCCCTGTACTATATGAAAATTAGGAATTTAGTCCTACTTTTCATATTTCTAAATTCAAGTCCAACTTGATTATGCTATTTTTTTTTGTAAAATTCAGGTTAATTACATTTTTTTAATTATATGACTACCAAGTGACTACTTTTTTATTTCAAAATGTCATAGCAAGAAATTTAACCAAAATAATAATAATAGTGATTTTGAAAAGTACAGGGACTATAGGCACATTTTAACCTGAAAATAATTATAAATCCATGAAAAAGAGACTCACCGGAGATGCCAATGACATCCATGTCAGGGAAATCAGTTTGAAGGAAATCTAAAACGTTTTGAACTCCCTTTGAAACCATGTTCATCCCCATAGCATCACCAGTAAAGCATGAGAATCTTAAATACAGATTCTTCCCTGCAATTGCACATTTGATGCTTTGAAGCTTAGCAAATCTGCTTGATCTGCAATAACTCAAAAATACCCAAACTCTTAAACAAACAAGCAACAATATTAACTTGAATACAAATTATTAAACCAAGAATTTGAGGGAAAAAGAACCTGTTAAAAACACAAGCCAAGGTCTCGAAATTTTCAGGATCTTCCAAATACAACTTCAGATCAGCCGCCCTTTTTGCGGTACCGAACCTCACAACAGGAGCTCTAGTCATCCCATCTCTCAATAGAACACTTGTAGCTCCACCAGACAAATGAATAGCCTTGCAGCCTCTATTAGTGCTAGCTACTAAGCATCCTTCGGTGGTTGCCATAGGAACCGAGTATTCTCTTCCATTAAGCAACAAAGGCCCAGCAATGCCCACGGGAATCTGCACGTACCCAACCGGCATCTCACAACACTGTCCCAATATCGACTCATAATCAAAACCATCCAAGGGCAATCCTGATAATGACTTCCCAGTTATTCTCTGCAAAGCCTCACGCCTGATCGCAGCTGCTCTCTTGCAATCACCTAATTTAGATTCCAAAGAATATGAAGGAGTCATTCCACTCACAACGGATCTAATTATTTCTTCGTCTTCCTCAGTCATAACTGTCACAGGCATTTCATCGAACAATTTCTCGGCAGTTACAATAGGTGCCGGAGGTGGCAAAGATCGAATCGACCTATCAAGTGCTTGTCCACAAGGAACGTGACGAGCATCTTCATTACGAAGCAAAACTTCACTTTCCACTTCATCTTCAGAAGCCCAAACGTCAGCCGATGGCCGGAGAACCAAAGATTGAACGAAATCGATACCAAAGAACCCCAAAAGGTAAATAAACGATGCAACGGAAGCAAGAATCGCAACGATCTCGGAAAAGGTAACGACATGGAGAGGCGTAGAGGACCGGATCTTTTCTCGCCAACGGCAAAGAAGGAAATAAACCGCCGAGAAAAAGAGGGTGAAGAACACAGCATTCGTTAAATACAAAGGAAGTGGCAATGCGTCAGAAGCTTTGGTGGAATCATCTTCCAAAGCAATTGGCCTAGACGGCTTGTGAGATCGAACGGAATTAGTCGAAGATCGCCGGTGGGTCTCCATTAATTGCGGTGGTGAAGGAAGCCGACGGCGGAAGGCACGGCCGAGGATGAGAGCATAAAATAGGAAAATGTTAAAACGAGAGGGTGAGAGACAGTTCCGCTACGTTCTAAGGAGAAACGGAATTGTGGGGGAAAAAATAGGGAAAACTATTTCCTTAGAGCGTTGTTTTGGAAGGACACGTCGAGTAGTGAAGAGATGTGGAGTGAGAGCGTGTGATATAAAAGGAAATGGCGCGTGATTGAAGAGACAGGTGCTGGCACGTGTGACAGCTGTGCAACTGAACAATGATATGAGATGAACTCAAAAGAGCTTTAAGGCTGTCTTTTTTTGCAAGTGCATGGTTTTTAGTTTGCTCGTTTAACACAATGAGATCTAATTATGCACCTAGTCCTTGTATTTTTCATACTTTTGAAATTTAATTATTCTAATTTAGACTTTGTACTTTAATTTGACATAATTTGATCTTCTTATTTACGAAGATGACAAGTTAATCCAATTATTGGTAAATACATAAAATTGAACGATTGATTTTTGCTAATTTATTGAACTAATTTGTTGAAGTGTTGATTTTTTACTAATTTCTTGCCTATATATTGTTGAACTATTGATTTCTAGGTCATCGATTTGATGAATTTTTAATAAGGTTATCCAATTGTACTAGCTTTTTCAATTTTTATAAAGCATAAAAATCAAAATTTGACAAATTAAAGTAGAAATATTAACTTTTCAATTTTTGTAAAATAGAGAGATTAAATTCAAAATTAAATTATTTAATAATAGACATTTTTTTTATTTATGGTTTTTAATTATTTTATTTAACATTGTATAAAAATAAAAATAGAAACATCATTGTAACCTTCATTACCCTCCTAAAAGTATTTTTAAGTAATTTCTTTGTTATCGAATTAATTTGTGACATCTAATATAGTAATCTTATGAGGCACTTTATTCCAATGTTGTATAAATCATATAAATAATTAAGTCAATCAAAGTTCTTATGATCGATTCAACGAAAATAACGTCATCACAGAGAAAGAAGTTTTATGGGTTCGAGTTCTCAGGGAGAAGTATGGAATGACTGATAATCTTCCAAATTGTATAGCTCGAGATAAAAGCTCTTATATTTGGAGATCCCTTTCCAAAGTTTGGCCGTTACTTCGAGAGAGCCTCATCTGGTCCGTTGGTGATGGCAACAAGATCCATTTTTGGAAAGATAATTGGATTCCTCATGTAGGACCATTGATCATGCATACTCCTGCTAGTGCGAATCTCAACAATGAATGTTGCGTTAATGATATGGTTGCTGAGGATGGATCGTGGAATCTTGATTTGTTATGGGGTTGGATATCAGATGAAGTAATCGAACGTATTAGGGCAATTCTCCCACCGCATCCATCAGTAGGGCCTGACAGAAACTCTTGGTGCCACACTTCAACCGGAGCCTTCTCGATTAAAAGTGCCTACAAGCATTAAAGGAAGATGATTGGAATGATAGAGATTAAAAATGGAAAAGTGTGTCGAAATTTTCGGGCCCTCAAAGAATTCCCTTCTTTATCTAGACGGTCCTAAAGCAACGCCTCCTCAGTAATGTCAAAAGAGTTAGACGGGGCTTAGCGGTGGACCTTTCTTGTCCTATTTGTGGCTATGAATCGGAGGACATTCTTCACATCCTTAGAGATTGCATGATCGCTAAAGATGTCTCGAACCAGGTCCTTATAGGTAATAACCAAACCAATTTTTCTCTATTAATCTTCACGATTGGGTTCTTTCTAATGTTCAGGACAATACTAAGATCCATGAGAGAGGAGCCAATTGGGCATGTCTTTTTGGAATCCTTACTTGGCGGCTTTGGAAGAACTACAATCATTTCATCTTCCAAGGAAAATTCTAGAGACCAAGTGAGATTGCCAAAATTCGTATAGTTGGGCTATTCAATTCTTCTCAGAGTTCAATGTGGAAATGGTTGGTTACCAAGATCCATCCTCCGAAGAAAGACATCTCGAAAAGCAATTTTTTCTCAACACTGATGGTGCTGTACAATTGGAGTCAAGGTATGCAACCTCTGAGGGAGTTATCCGTGATGAGAATGGTGATTGGGTCTCTGGGTTCAACAAATACCTAGGAAAATGCTCGACTTTTTATGCCGAGCTTTGGGGTATCTTAGAGGGACTCAAGCTCAGCCTATGTCTAGGTCACGACAGGACTACGATTCTATCCAATAGTTTGGAAGTCGTCAAAGCAATCCAAGGAAACTTAGCCACCACTTCGAATTCGGCCTTGATCAAACGTATTCAAAATATCTTGTCCCAAGAAGACCAGTGAACCTTGCGTTATATCCCTAGAGAGCAAAATCAAGTTGCAGACTGTCTAGCAAAACTGACTTTGACCAAAAAAGAACTTCAGATATTCAAACTCTCCCCTTCGGCGATCTTAGATCTCCTTGTAATTGACAAGTCAAAAGATGCCTTGACACCTCAAGATATTTCTACATAGTTCATTTGGAATGTCTTTTTATCACAAAAAAAAAAAACCCATAAAAGATATAAGCAATAATAAACACAACCATATATAATAATGGCAACATAAACATTCAATTTTTTTTAATTTATAGCAATTAAATTAAATATTTAAATTAGCTTCAACTCGATTTAGATAATTTGTAATCGAATTAATCATTTTTTTAATTTATTATTTTTCCATGATATAGTATCGATCGAACCGACGAACATTTTAATTTTCAATTCAATTGGTTCAGTTTAATATTGATAATCGTACTATTATTGATGATTGGGAAAATCTAATTTAATAGGAAGTTATAAGTGAGGTGAGTAATTTTATAAATTAATAATTTTAAAATTTAAACATTATTAATAAAATATTTAAAATTTATAACATTTACATTTACATTTACATTCTTCATTTTTTTTTATTTCCAAAATAATAAAATAATTTTTGTATAATTTCTTAAATTACACTGATTCAATAAAAAAATTAGAATATTTTAAATATAAATGACATAATAATAAATTTAACTCTCAACTTTTATATCTTTTCTCAATGTAACTCTTATTCTTCTTTTGAATTGAATTTGGCCAATGGCCTTTCAGAAAAAATCAATTTGTTTTTTTAACCGAAACGGTGATCGGCACATTAAAATTTTAATGATGTTGGCATGACAATTCGTGTGGTAATTCACGTATACTTTATGCTGATATGATACTATTTATCTTATATGTTACGTTATCAAATAATTTAAAAATGGCTAAATGCTTAAATTGAGACCCAACCTTTTAAAGGTTGCTCCCATAAGGGTCAAACTTTTCAAAATGATCATATAAAAGCATAATCTTTACAAAAATGCTCAAATGAAGGCTAATTTAAAACCCTCAAATAAAGACCAAACTTTTTTAAAAGTGCTCAAAATAATGTATTATCAAACGTCATATATCGAGTTTCAAATAATATTTTTATTATTTTCTTTTCTTTTCAACTGTTGTGTTTCATTTTAAACACATTAATAGACACCTAATTTTTACTACAAATTATGCTTTAAGCGTATAAAAAACCTTTATTTAAGTACTTTTGTGAAAGTTAAGCCATTGCATGGCCATTTTGAAAAGTTTGGCTCTTACGTGAGCAACTCCTAAAAGGTTTGACCTTAATTTGAACATTTATTCTCTAAAATGATAAAAGTATTCAAAAATACAAAATTTAAAAATAATATAAAAAGATCATAAAAACACACACACTCCTTGAACCCGAGTCTTTTAAAATGAATAACATCCTTTTAATTACTGGAGTCACTCGTTGGGTTCACAAGTATAATATTTTTAATTATTAGTATAATAGAGATAAATATAAGTCTATCTTTATTATGATGACAGTTTGTTTGGTAAGGAAAAGGACGAAATTCTAATATTAGAAATTATTTAAAAACAATGTAAGGGCATGTCGACATGTCTCACTTAGATATGGTAAATTCTATCTACATATGATTTTTAGGGTAATTTACGTTAGTAAATTTAAGTTTTAGTCACTCAATTAAAAAAATTACAAAATAATCACTGAAAGTTTTTATTTAAGTAATTGAACTGTTAAAATCGTTGTTTTATGGCATTCACTATTTGTACCAATTGCATCAATCAAAAGCTATTATTCTCCTTCTCTTCTATAGTTAATTTTTTTTGTCATGAAACATCTTTGAAAGTTACGAATTTGTAAACTAAAATCCAAACAAATTTCTTCTCTTATCTTTGACATTGACCGTCAAGTCGACTTGAATCTAAGGTATGTTATTCTATTTATTAAAAGGTATTAATCCATTATACTATCGTCGAATTATCGCTTGGAGCTCGTTAGTCGAACTTAAAAAGAAAACTTAAAACCCAGTGACTTATGAAATTTTTTGAATATTTCAGTGATCATTTTGTAACATTTTGAAGTTGAATGATTCAAATGAAAATTTACTAATAGTTTAATGACCTTGAGTGAAATTTACTATTTTTTAAGTAACATTTACTTCCCTTTTTCGAATTTTTTTGTCTATAGATTTTTTTTCATGTAAAATATTTTACAGAAAATGATTTTTAAAAAATGAATTGATTTTTTGAGAAATTAATATGTTTTTTTTATGTTAGAATGATTATAATAAAATATTTTTAATTGTTTGGTAAATTTTTTTTAAATCACTTTTTGAAAGCAAATTTCAATCAAACAATCACAATGTTACCTGGAAAAAGGTTTTTTTTTTCATAATTAATTTAGAAAAAAATGTTTAATTATTAAATAAGTAAATCAATAAACAACATTAATTTAGAATGTTGGTTTCTATAATAGTCGAAAAAACTAAATTTAAGTAACATGTATAAAATTTGTAGCATAATTATTAAAATAACCAAATGCATGCTACAATAAAATTGTTCATAAAAATATAATCTTAAAACATATCCAATTGCATAATTAAAACTATATTGAAATAAAATATTGTTTGAATTTTCAGTTTTGGCACAGCCTTTTTTCCAATGGAGATGAGGAGTAAATCCAAAATTAATTATTTGCTAATTAATCAACAAAGAAAAAAATGCAATCAATTGAAAAAAAATGTTTAATTATACACTGTGCAAAGTTTGAAGTTAGAAGGTGGTGCAATACGATTCTTAATAATTGAAGTATGCAGACAACTAGCAAGAATTTTGTAAAACGTTTTACACAAAAAACAAAGCATTGTTCTTTTCAAATATTTCACGCAACCAAACACCAAAAATTAAAAAAAACTCTAAAACATTTTATACGAGACAAATAGATTTTTAGTTTCAAAATTGATAATTTTTGTATGATAATCTCGTATTCTATAATTATGTCACATAATCACATAAATTTTTTTAAAATTTTAAATTTTAAATGATTATACAACATTAAAATATTACATCATTATACTTCAATAAAATCTAAATTCAAAGGCCAAATTAAAAAAATAGAATTTCAAGACTGATAGAGACAAAAACCAAACTGAAAAAATTGTCAAAATCAAAGAGAATGCATACTAATCATATTTAATATATATCGTCTTTATTTCATTGCTTACGCAACCATTATTCATGCTTATGTCATAGATTACCCTATTACTATTTCTATGTTTATTCAGTGTTACCTACACTTGAACGGGCAAATTTCAAAATTACATCTAAACTATTGATTTGACTGTAATTTGATATATAAACTTTAATTTAGTATAATTATACACATAAAACTTTGATTGTAGTTCAAATATATACATGAAACTTCAATTTTGTAAAGTATGAGAATCAAATTCTAAAAAATTAAAGTAAAGGGACTAATTTCTCAATTTCTATAAAGTAGATGATGAAATTCATAATTAAACCTCTTCACTCAACAAAAAAAATACCATAATGTCCCCAAAGGAAACTTAAATCCGGGCATCTTCGAAACCTTTCCACATGATTCAAAAGTATAAAAGTTTAACTAAATGTTCATCACATTCATAAACACCAAACCATTATTACACTAAACTACATCTCATCAATGGCTTAAAAAAAAAAGGTAGGCAATTATTATATTGCAAAAAAGAACTCTTAAATGAACCTGTCACTTCTTTTTTTCTTCAATTTGATACGGTAGCCGCAGATTCCAAAGCAGGTTGATCCTGGTTGAGTGCTTCCCAATCTAGTTGTCTCAATATTTCGAACCTTTCTTTCAATGTCACGAACCCAGCTTGAGGCGAGACAATGCCTTGGTTTCCAGCTTTATAAATTAGGATTACACTAGAACCCATATCAGGGCCATGAAGTTTTCCTGTTAATAAAACCCTCAGGGGCATGAACAATGACTTCCCCTGCCATGAGAGTTATAGCCTCGGATATGTAAGATTAGTACCATGCATGGATTATAATTTGAAGTACGGATATAAATGAGACATATTTATTCGCAAACTATTGGCATCGAGCAACCAGATTCAAGTATCCTCATAATTGACTCGAGTAACTTGTGAGTCCAATCAATCTTTTTTATTTTTAATAAGTACTGAAAAAATTCAAATTGAATTTAAGCTCAAACACAAATAACTGAGCTTGAAATTGAGTTAGGAATCAAGCTCATTTTTTGCTAGGTTATCGAGCGAGCTTCAACAGTTCAATTATTATCTCGAATCGAGCTCAAGCTTTAAAAGTGAAACTCCATCAAGCTCAAGCTTGAGCTCAACTCGATTATACCCCTAATTTCAAGTAGGCCAAGAAAAGGAAAATTCAAGATCCCATAAAGGTAATGTATGAGATTAGAAGTTCACCTTGCGCTTCAGTGTTTTGCCAAAGCCCTTTACCCATTTCTGCCAGCCAGCAGGGCCTTCTTCCAATGCACCAAATAGTTCACCACTATCATAGGCAGCTAAGAGGTGGGCAGAAACTTCAGAAAGCTTATCTTCGACAATGGGTCTACCTTCAGGGCTGCAGAGACAAAAACTTAAAAAACATAATGATAGGATTCTTTGACATAAACCAAACCCCAGATCTAGCAATCTATTGTAACAGCTGTAGAATTTGCCTATTATCTATGTTACTTGGCCTTGAGTATGACTATTGTATATGGGCATGTGGGTGACATGTGTATGTTCAATCATTTTGAAGTTTTTCCATGAACTTAAGAGGATCGTATTTCCGTACCCAGATTCAGTTATGCATTGGACACGGATGCTTGTCGGAGCAGTATAGGATATTACGGTACTTTTTCAGATTCTAAACATCCCAAAGTCCCAAATTTTGTGACAGGATATGTTAATCTGTTTGCAGTTAGCACTAAACAAAACCAGTGAATTGAACATAGGAGAAAGCATAAGCATAATTTCAAAGCACGGTTCTAAATTTCCAGTGGTCTACCCACTACTTCAAAGCACTTCCACTATTATTATCCATAAATTGAATATTAGGACTAATATCTACACTTAAGGTTCTCCCGACATTTGAGACTGGTTAGAATGCACAAGCACAACTAAAATCCATCATAAACAATTATCAAAGTTGGAACACATACTGAATTATGTAACAAAGAACAAAACTAAAGGGTAAGAATTTGATAATCACCTTGTCAAGGTAGCATGTACAGGGTAAGACAGCAAATTAGAGAGTGCTGTATCTGAATCAGTTACCAAGTCGATGCCATCCTTAAGCAGCTGAACTGCCTCCTGTTTGTACATATTTACATACCATTATTTATCATAATCTTGTGCAAAAAGAGAATATTTCCAAAATGTGTTAAAAAGAAACATACATCTACAAATGGCCCTTCCGACTCAGTGAGAAGCCCAGTACTCTTCCAGCGCTCACCAATAAGCTGGGACAACTCCTCAAAGGGAAGCGCTCTTAAGTGCTGACCATTCATCCACCTTTAGTTTACAAGGAAGAAATAAATTAGAAATCAATATAAATGTGGCAACTTTTAGCAGACAAGAAACAAATAATTCCAGTTTTAGTTCTTTATAGAGCTGTAAGCTAAAGTTGTGGAAAATTGTAAAATTCATTGGAGTTATCACTTGATCAAGTTTAGAACTTGCATATATAAATAACCAAGTATTTTTGCCAAAAGTAACAAAAAGGAAAAAGAAAATAGAACTTCAAAGTCCAACAAGCAAGGATCCCACTAACAAACAAAGGATAAACTACCCCTCAGAACCAACCAACCAACCTAATAATAGGTATAATGTCACTTCCTCAAAGAACAAGAGTACAAGACTGGGATAAATCACAGTATTACATGGAAAATTTAACCATAATGCCTACAGCATCAAAGCATAGAGAAGTCACCTTAACTTGGTAGAGTCAAAAACAGCACCACTTTTGTTAACACGACCAATTGAGAATTTTTCAACTGTGAATTGCATGAAAAAATATTCAAATGATAATTAGTCAAATTACAGTCATCCAAATATTATCTGTCAAAGCTGATTATAATTTTCCTTTTTCTCATTCTATTTCTTATGCTCTCTTTTTCATAGAGGGGGAGGAGGGATGATGGGTTGGTTAGGACTTAGAATAGAGGTGCATATGGATCAAATGAAGTCAAAGGAAGAACTAACCAAGTTGATCAATGGTGAAAAATTCATTTTCAGTTCCATCACCCCAACCTAGAAGTGCCAAGTAATTCACCATTGCCTGAGGCAGATACCCCATATCTCTGTACTGGAATAGGGTAATTTTGTTCAACATGGAAAGTTTCAATCCTCAATTTAAAAAGATAAAATTGTAGAACCCATGAAAATTAGAGGAGATAATACAATCATTTTGTTACATTTGCCACGAAACAAGATAGAATGAAGATAACTACCTACCTGACCAACTGAAGTTGCACCATGGCGTTTTGACAATTTGCTTCTATCAGGTGCAAGAATCAATGAAACGTGGGCAAAGGAAGGCATTGGGAATCCCAGAGCCTGTTGCAAAAAAATTATTAAATTCAAAGATCAGCTTCCTCATTTTGTTGAAAGAAATCAGAAACTCTAAAAGTCACCAAATGGTAACACAAAAGATAATAGATGCCTTTTAAAATCACCTTGTAAATTAAGGCTTGCCTTAGAGTATTAGGTAAATGCTCTTCGGCTCTGAAATGCCAGTATATGAGAGTGTGAGAAGAAATGACCCAAAAAACATAAACAAAACACATACTAGATCTAGCAAAATGGTAAAATAATTAGATTTTCCCCATTACCTTATAACATGTGAAATAGCCATGGTAGCATCATCGACTGTAACACAAAAGTTGTAAACAGGTTGACCATTGCTCCTCATTATAACAAAATCCCCAAGTGTGTCCAATTTCCAGCTAACCTTCATGACACTATCAAACAAAATTAGTGCCTATAAAAGACAATTACAGTTATGTCTTATACATCCTGATGTTACTAGTTTAGGGACTGCTGAAACTTAAACATAAGCCAAAACTCCTCAAATTAACAGACAACAATGTGCAGTTTGCTGGTCACAAGGCTGTTAAGGGAGAAATACTTCAATCAATTGAACTTACTTCGCCTCGAATAAGGTCATTAATTTTCAAGCTCCCTTCCTTGGGAACTCGAAACCGATAAGTATATGGGGTTCCCTTTGCTAGCTCTTCTTCTACTTCTCCATCTGCTGCAGTAGCCCACTTCCCCGAGTATACAGGAGGAAGTTTCTTTAGCTCTGCAATTTCCTTCATTTTCTCAAGTTCCTATAGGTTTATGAAAGAACTCATAAGTAGAGTGTTAAAACCGATCATACTTCAAAATGCAGAATCATAGTTCTATTGGATCAAAGGTTATATTTTCCTAAACACAAAATTCACATTCTTGTCTCCAAAGGAATAGTTTTCTTCCAATTTCAACAGGCAATCAGATGAAACCAAAGAAGAAAAAAGCAATTCAAAAGTTCAAATATCTCTCATTTGAAATGTCTTACTACTAACTTAGGACCAAATTCATGTAATTAGCCTTATAGTCGGAATCAATTACCTCATTGGAACAGAAACAGCGATAAACATGACCAGATTCTAAGAGCTTCTCAGCATATTGTCTGTACATGGAATTTCTTTCAGATTGTCGATAAGGACCATAGTCCCCACCCACACCAGGGCCTACAATGCAAGGGATAGAATCAGTTAACGCTAAAAGTGAAACACACAATGGCACCATACATGTGAAATTGAAGCAATAAATTTCAAATCAAATTGACTAGAACAGAAAGACAATGATAAGCACATATAAACAGTACCTTCATCCCAGTCAAGACCAAGCCAAGCTAAATCTCGAAGCACAGCCTCCTCCGATTCCCGCGTTGACCTCTCCAAATCAGTATCCTCGATTCTCAGCACAAATTTTCCTCCTTTCGATCTTAAGACAAAAAAAAAAAAACAGAAACAGAAATCAACAAAATTGACAAGGTTTTACACCGGAAAATAATATTCTACATGTACAAGAAGAGAAAAACCTAGCGAATAAGTAGTTGAAGAGAGCAGTTCGGGCTCCGCCGACGTGGAGATTGCCGGTCGGAGAAGGAGCGAAACGGACTCTGACCGGTGCATCACTGTCAATTGAAGCCCGCACAGAGAAATTTCGACGGAAATGGCGCCGGAAAATGAACGGAGGAGCGAATTCAGGGATTACTCTGATTCTCATCCATGGCGTCCCTGCAATGAGTGCCGCCATTTTTGAAAGGAAAAATGGAGATGAATAGAAACTAAAAGAAATAGTAGGGTAGGACTTAGGGTAGGAGTCTGTTATAATTAAGCTGGTGTTTACATGCTTGCACTTTCAGTCGTTGATTAAGTCTATTTTATGATAAACGAACGGCTACGATGAATTAACGGGGTAGTTTTTTTTACCATCAAAATTAAGCGGGTGAATTTAATAAAGAGATTTTTTTTTTCAACTTTTGAATAAATATATATACGATGATCGTGACCGTCCACCTGTTCACTATACTTCCGTCTACGATTACGATTCCCTCGCTTTTAAGATAAAAAAAGTAGTTCAATCAGTTGAACTAGTTTATGATATTCTAAAAATATTATTTATAATCGATTAAATTTTTTTATTAGTCCTTGTACTTAGTAAAAGTTGTGGTTTTAATCCCTATATTTTTATTTGGTTATTTTTAATTTTTATAATTTTTAAATTTTAAAAATTCAGTCCATTATTAAACAATAATGGTTAAATTCATTAAGTGAAGTTTTGTTAGTTTTAAATTTGATGCGCCAAATACATTATCATACTTGTAACATCATGTTAACTTATTATTTTCACATATTATTCACTAAAAATTCAATTAATGGATTAACTTGCTTTAATATTGAAGTTTCAAAATTTAAAAAGGATAAAGACTTAAAATAATTTAATTGAAGAAAATGGATTAAATCTACAACCATATGAATAGTATAATTGAATTTAACCAAATATATTTAACTGTTACTCTTTGGATCAAGACTAAAATTTTAAAATTAGAAAAGTAAATAGATTAAAATCGACCAATTTAAAAAGTACAAGGACTAATAGGAAAAATTTAACCTTTATTATTTAATTATTGTTGAATGGAAGTCAATGATTGGGCTGCTTTACCATTGGGCTAATATTAAAGAAAAATAATAGCCTATAAAAACCTACCCCAGACTGCAACCTCAGCTTCGAATTTTCAGTTATAGGCCCAGGTCCATGTATGTATTAATTGCAATGGCTGAGATTTCTTGTCATCCTTTTGAACTTGGAAGCCATTGATGTTCTAAGACTGAGCTGAAGATAAGGTGATAATAAAAGGGTTCATCAATCAAGGATCATCAAAAGGTTGAAAATGGCATTATCAGCACCAAGCACTTTAATATCTCATAACAGAGCCGTTAATTGCTTAGCTTTCTCGTTGCCAAAGCATGGGAACTTAGCAGTAAATCATCAGCAACTCCATTCGAGGCTCAGTTTTCATTCATTTTCGGACCCTCCGTACGTTCATCAGCGTAGAAATGGTGGAAAATTTACCCCATCTTGCTTATCGAAGACTGTTGTTTCTGATGTTGAGGTTCACAACTCCGATTTCACCACAGATGCTGCTGCTGCTGCTGATAGTAAGTTTTTGTTGTTTATTTGTTCCTTTTATTTATTGTTTTTGATTATTTTTATGCTTAATTTAATGGATGACCCCATGAAAATGAAACCCGGTTTAGAAACTTTGCTTGTTTTTTTCTTCTCCTTGTGGTTCCCTTTTTCTATTGAACGAGTTAATTATTTCAATCACTTATTTTAAGTATTAGTTGGAACTTGGAAGCTATGTTATAAGTGTAGGATATAATTATGTGTGGGATATAGTTAGCTCAGGCGGTAGCATTTTCCATAAAATGTCATGAAGTCGAGTTCAACCATGTACAAATTCTTTAATTTGCCATGGTTTGGCCTGTTCAGGCATTCGAGGTATTCCACTTCGTGGATTCGTCAAGATTCTCGATAGAGTGGAGAGAAAATTTTTATCGGGGACGATACCATACTTATTGAGGTTGGACTCTCAACAAAAATGGCGAGCTCAAGTGGTAGCATTCTCCTCCATGAATGACCTATAGTAGGTCATTGGATCGGAGTCCCAACCGTGCACAAACTCTTTAGTTTTCACAATTTTATCTGTTTAGGCACTATGAGGTGCTCTGTGAACCCACAAAGGCTTTTGGTAGAGTCAGGGGGTCCGACTGACCCCTCAACCATGTCCGACACGAGTATTTATCCAATCTGGTAATGGTTTCTTTCCCTAAGTTTTTCGTATTTTTGGAGGATTCTTGAAGCTGAGCTTTCCTCCATTACCATCCAATAGAAATGATGGATAGAAAATTAATGAACAGGGTCTCAACTCTATGATTAAAGGATTATATATTATGCCTATGTGCGAATATGTATCAGGTGTAGGTGTCATATATGAATACTCCAAGAAAAAAGGAAGACTCTGAGCAATATAGGCCAGAAGACACAATGAATGTAATGTTAGTGTTGTAGATTGTAAATTGTGAGCAAAAAATTGATATTGTTCTTTCATTTGTGAAGCTTGGTCAGAATTTGCTAAGAATGTATCAGGTGAATGGGATGGATTTGGAGCTGATTTCACCATTGATGGGAAACCAATTGAACTTCCTGAATCTGTAGTACCTGAAGCTTACAGGGAGTGGGAAGTCAAGGTTTATGATTGGCAAACTCAATGCCCTACCCTTGCTGAACCAGTGGAGAACACCATAACTTACAAAACTATAAAACTACTCCCAACCGTTGGATGTGAAGCCGATGCTGCAACACGATATAGCATCGAAGAGAAGAACATCCGGTGTGTGGAAAACGAAGTTTCTGCCTTTGCATATCATTCTAGTGGATGTTACACTGCTATCTGGTCAGTTGCAGATAAAAATCTGTTGGAGTTGGAGCATTGCTTGATTAATCCTCGAGATAGGGAGTCTCGTGTGAGGATTATTCAGGTTGTTCGAGTCGGTGGTACAAAGTTCGTGTTACAAAATGTTAGGCTCTTTTGCGAACAATGGTATGGCCCATTTAGGAATGGTGATCAACTTGGTGGATGTGCTATTCGTGATTCTGCATTTGCCTCGACAGCTGCTACAACTGCCTCTGATGTTGGTAGTGTATGGCAAGGGTCTAATGCTGTTGCCAGTTTTGATAGTTCTGGTGATGTGAGTGTAAACTTTTCCTTCACTTTTTAAGCATTTTTTTTTTTTTTTTGCTTTTTTAGATTCAAATTATGCTTTTAATATCCTTTCGTTTTATCTATAAGCTCGTTGGGTGTGAGTGTTAGGTACGGGTATGTCTTGGAAGATTATAGCCTTATGCCATTATCAGAATGTGCATTGGATACGGGTATTGAACATGAATACTTCAAAAAAAAGTGAAGAGCCGGAAATACTTAGCTTGGCATTCTCCCTTTATTCGAAACTAAGTAATGATGTGAGAATATTAAATAGATGGTTTTCTAAGAATTATAGCTTCAGAACAGTTTTTTAGGAACATTGTCACCAAGAGAAGTTTATTGTGTATATACCTACGGGCTATGTTACTCGGATTTCAGTATAAGTGCTGTATAAAGCTACATGTCCAATATGGTTATGTTGAACTTTTTCTTCATCTGATTTTATTTATTGAAAGGGTCCCTAGAGGGTCATATCATTATCTTATATTCACGTGCGGGTATGCATCTATATGAGTATCTCAAAAAAAATGGAGAGTCGGAGTAACACATACAATATTTTGATGAACAGATTGTTATATAGTCTGATCATTGTTAATTGTGAACTTGTTTTTAAAAACTTCAGAACTTTCTTCAAGAGCTCAAAGATAATGGGGTAATGAAGTCAATAAGAGATGGAAGCAATCTCATATTGCTCCCTAAACAATTATGGTGCTCCTTAAAGGACAGTGGAGGTGAAACTTGCACTGAGGTGGGGTGGCTTTATGATGAAGGATATGCTATTACATCAAGATGTTGCTTCTCAAGTGAGGGGAAGTTGAAAGTAAGTTTTATTTACGACTTATATATATGTGTATGAGTTATTATTTTATACACTGCCAATGGAAAAAAAAAAAAAAAATACAAACAGGTGGAGAATATTGTCATATGTTCTTAGAAAAATAAACTAATAGTTACAATGAGACATGACAACTTCCTAAATCCGTTTGTGAAATTTTTTATTTCACTAACAATGTATAGTAATAAGATTCAATTTTATGATATATCGTACTTACCAATTGTTAAGAATAGTGCTATCCTACATCAATTGAACTCTATATTGTCTATGGCAAGGGACAAAGTTTGGAATTTAATATTGGGATGAAAATAAAATTATAGAAAATTGAGAGGTCAAAATTAAAAGTTATTGTAGAGGGACTTGAATTGAATTATGAATAATGGTAAGGGACTAAAATTGTTTTTCTTTCATTTAAACAAAGGGAGACAAAACTCTTGCTTGTAGTTATGATTGTCTATAATTTTATATTCAAGTTGAGTCACTTCACCTATTACTAATTGATTTTATAAAATATTTAACTCGATATATAGTATCATAGCTTAAAATTTTGTTTTTCTTGTTATTATAATACGAGTATTATGCTTTTCGAGTTCATCATATGATAAATTCATTATATTATATTAAATATTAATAAATGGTATAAAATAATTTTTTAAACATGATTATTACTTGTGAAATGGATAGATTAAATCATATTTGTTATAATAATGCTCTATTTATTTTGTAGGAAATTTCAATAGCTCGCGAAACTACAATTTTGGATGGTGTATAGCAACAGAAGATTTAAATAAATTTGTAATTTTATTTACATCTTAGTGAAACTTTAATGACATATTTATTTATAGATAAAGTCAAATTAAACCTCATAAAAAATTAAAAATGTCTAGAAATATTAAATTGTAAAAATCTTTCTTATTTAATTCTACAAATTCTATTATTTGCAGTAGCCTAAGTTGGTTGTTGAAGGTTGATGATACTCTAAAAGGTCCTTGTATTCGAATTTGACATTTGTGTTAAATGTATTTTTTTATATTATTTGATGTCAAGTCATAAAAAAATTAGTACGTAAACTTTTTTAATTAATTTTCTTTTTAAATATTTATAACTAATGGTGAATAATCGGTTGTTTCAATTTAAAAAAATTAAAATTGATTTAATTATATTTGTAGGAATCTAAATCAAGGTTTAGAACTGAAAAATCAAATTAAAATCCACTTAAAGGACATTATTTTTTATTTTGAAATTATCAAGCTATTAATTTATGTTGTTTATTGCTTTTAAGGAGATTTAGATTCCAAATATATAATAAAAATGGATATTTAAAAAATGAAAATTCAAAAAATAATATAAATTTAAGATTTGAATATAATATGCTAGGGGTTTATTTATTAATTGTGTTTAATTTTTGGCTAATACTGGATTTTATATATTTAAAAAATAAAAATATACTATACTTTAAAAATTTGGGTGTGTAGATATGATTGTATAAAAGAATCAATAAAATATAAATTATTCAAAACCTTACATAATATTTTTCTTTAGGAAATTGAGTATAATTAGATACTAATTTGTTATTTAAGGTTTTTTTTAAAGTTAAAATATGTTTCAAGAGTAAACTTTTCGTAGATTTAAAAATATAAATTCAATTGTTAAAATCGATAAATTTTTTTTATTAAATTTATGTTCATTATAATATTAAAATTTTATTATATTAATATTAAATAATGATTTTTTTTTAAATTTCAATATGTCATATTAATGAATTTATCATAAAAAAAATTATTGAAGAATCCTTAGCATGTCAAAATCACTAGGTCAATCCATATATTTTATAAATATAAATTTTCAATTTTATAATAATAACATAAAAATATAATATTTATGAAAAATAAAAGTATATAAAAATTACTAAAAGAATTAGACAAATTATAATGGATGTGAACAATCAATTCTCTACATCCATTCCGAAATATTTTTATATTTTTAATTTTCTATATGTCAAAACATGAGACTATTACGTATTACCATTGAGTTAGAAATCACGTCAACATATTACAAAATTAAAGTTTAAAATTTAAATACCAATTAAATCTAAAAAGAATTAATGGACAAGTCACCAGTGATAAAATATATATTAATCCAAATTTATATTTTGATTCAGAATATATATTTTTTATTTTTTCTTTAATATCTTAAGAAAACAAAGATACAGACAATGAGTGAATCCAACACAGCGTATTCTTCAACCTCACTCCTCCATTAATTAAACAATCAGTTTTCCCACTAATAACTTTCCCATCAAAGTCCTTTTCTTCTTTTCTCCCCATCGTATGGTTCAATTTTCTTTTACCCAATCAAATCAAAGAAACTTGAAAAGACTGGGGAGCTAATTCTGCAATTATAATGTTCTCTTTTTTGTTTTGTTTGTTTGTTTTTTTTTTTTTTACGAAACTTCGATGGAGACCCAATGAAAGATGCGTTTCATTCGAGTACGTGCTAGACAAAGAGAGAAGTGTAAATCTTTTTTCTTTTTTTTTCCTTTGTTGCCAAATATTTATGGGAATTTGCAGTGAAGAAGCTTTATTGGCCATTTCTATATCTGCTTCTGCTACCATAGGTAATTTGACCCCTTTTTTTTTTTTTTTCTTTTGATGGTTCTGTATGGAATCTTTGATAACTAGCTTGAATTATTTTTTGATCTTTGATTTGGGGTTTTCTTTGTTTAACTTTCAGGGTACTTGATTTAGTGCTCACCCTTTCAGTAATAATGGGTGGAGCTGTGCTTGTAGCTGTTGCAGCAGCTACTGGTAACTTTTTGCAGGGATGGGATACCGCCACCATTGCAGGTAATTTACTCCTTTTCAGTTCTTCATTAGTTTCACCGAGTGGTATAAACTAGATAAAAGTAACATAGCCCTCTACTAAAAAAAATAGCAAACTAGTCCCTTTATATTTAATCAAAAAGCAAAGCGGACTTTTTTTTTTTGTTAAAATATTTTATCTATTTTGACTGATAAAATAACTAGAAAATCATACATGTGATGTCATGTGAATCTTATTTTGACGTGTAGGGATCAAGTTTTAACAGCAAAAATAGGTGTAATTTTTAACTTAAAGATGAGTTTGTTTTTTGATTTAAGAATAATGATTAATTTATCATTTTTTTGAATAAAAAAGATACAATATAATTTGACTCTTAATACAACGTTATAAACTATCTTAGTTGCATGTCATGTCAATGCCAAAATATAACAGTGTCAAAGCAACATAGGTCATACACATGTAGTCCAACATCAAAAAGTTTCAACCATTTGGTCTAAAATGATAATTTCTATCTAGGTAAAAGTTAAGTAGAAGTATTTATATTAAGAGTCAGATTACATTTTACTTTTTTTACTAAAAAAAAGGGTAAATTAATCTTTATATGATAAATCAAATAACAAACTGGTCTTCTTTGTTAAAAGTTTCATTCTCTTTTTAGTGTTAAAAACTAGTGTAGATAACTAGATAGTTACACGTGACATGCCACATATACCTTATTCTGACATATATGGATCGGTTTTTAACAGTAGAAATGAATGAAACTTTTAACGAAAAAGATCAATTTGCTCTTTGATCTAATGTATAGGAGTTAATTTGCCTATTTTTTGAGTAGAGGGAACAAAATGCAATCTTACTCCCGGTACAATGACCTCTATGCTACTTTTACCTTTTTATCTATCAAAGATCTATGGCAAACTTCATTTGATGATTAAATTGGATCATATATATACATACAATACATATATATATACACACGCTTATATATATATCCTCTTTGTCATTTTTCTTTTTTTTCTGTAGGTGCTGTTTTATATGTTAAGAGAGAGTTCAAATTGGAAAGTGAACCAACTATAGAAGGCTTGATTATTGCAATGTCTCTTATTGGAGCCACCTGCATTACTTCATGCTCAGGATACATATCAGATTGGCTCGGCCGCCGGCTGTTGCTAATAACCTCATCGGTCTTTTACTTTCTTAGCGGTATCGTAATGATATGGTCTCCTAATGTTTATATCCTACTTCTGGGAAGACTTATGGATGGCTTTGGAGTTGGTTTGGCTGCAACACTGGTCCCGGTTTATATATCTGAGACAGCACCACCAGAAATAAGGGGGTTGTTGAATACCCTTCCACAGTTTACTGGTTCCATTGGAATGTTTCTTTCGTATTGCATGGTTTTCGGAATGTCGTTATCGACACTACTGAATTGGCGATTGATGCTTGGAGTTCTTTCTATTCCTTCCCTTGTATATTTTGCATTAACTGTGTTCTTCTTGCCTGAGTCACCAAGATGGCTAGTAAGTAAAGGGCGAATGAGTGAGGCAACAAAGGTTTTGCAGAGGCTCCGTGACAGGGAAGACGTTACCGGTTAGTTCATCCGCATTCACTCTTTCAAGTTTTCATTTTTTCGTTATGCACATTGTACTTGCCACCTGAATTGTGTTTGTGTTTGGGTTCTGTTCATGTGTGCTTGCCAGAACTAAAAAAATAGGTATTTGTCGAAAGAATATGTGCTCTTTTTATCTATTTGATGAATGATGATGCATGTTGTAGATGGTACTGATAGTATTTAGATGAACAGCTGAGATGGCTTTGCTAGTTGAGGGGCTCGATGTTGGAGGTGAAACATCAATAGAGGAGTACATAATCGGTCCAGCCAATGAAGACATTGAAGACCCTGATATTTCGGCTGATAGAGATCAAATCAAGCTATATGGACCCGAACCAGGTCTTTCATGGGTAGCCACACCGGCCACTGGATGTAGTACCCTTGGTCTTGTGTCTCAGCATGGAAGCATAGCTAGCCAGAGTGCCCTTGTTCCTGTGGATCCTGTTGTCACTCTCTTTGGAAATATCCATGCGAAGCTTCCCGAAACAGGAAGCATGCGAAGCATGCTGTTTCCACACTTTGGCAGCATGTTCAGTGTGGGAGGTAATCAAGCTAGAAATGAAGAGTGGGAGGAGGATGAGAGTGTCATTAGAGAGGGCGAGGACTACCTGTCTGATGCTGCTGCTGGTGATTCTGATGACAACTTGCATAGTCCTTTGATTTCTCGGCAGACAACCACTGTGGAGACAGGGATTGTTCCACCTGCACAAGGAAGCTTTGCAAACTTAAGACTAAGTAGTTTAATGCAAGGAAATGATGGAGAACTGGTCGGTAGCATGGGGATTGGTGGCGGTTGGCAACTGGTTTGGAAATGGTCCAAAAAAGAAGGCCAAGAAAAAGAAGAGGGATTTAAAAGAATTTATTTGCGCCAAGAGGGTGCCCCTGGATCTATGCGTGGATCACAAGTTTTTTTGTCTGGTGCTGTTGCCCCTTCGGACAGCAAGTATGTCAAGGCTGTTGCTTTAGTGAGTCAGCCGGCTCTTTATTCCGAGGAGCTTATGAAGGAGCATCTGGTTGGACCAGCTATGATCCATCCAACTGAAACTGCACAGGGTCCAAGTTGGAGTGATCTCTTTGAACCTAGAGTCAAGCATGCTTTACTGGTAGGGGTGGGAATTCAAATACTTCAGCAGGTAATGTCGAAAACCTTACCATAATCTTCTATTAATCCGCTTGTTCTATTTCCAGAAACAGTTTGTATAAGCTTTCCAGCTTGTGCTTGCTGAATTATGAAGTATTTTTATAAAGTTTTTGTTTCTCATCTTAAAATCATTTCCTTATGGCTGCATTACTGCCTGCTTTACTGTTTTCGAAGGATATTACTGTTACGGTATAAGGTTTTTGCTTTACTGTTCGAAGAGTAAGGCTTCTTGATTTTTCGATTGAACACCTGCGATCTCTTATTACCCTCTGTTGAAGCTGATGCACTAATGTGATTAGGGTATAGTACTGTTGCAAAGTTATTTTCCTACTATTGATGATCCTTTGTTTTTCAAATGCAGTTCTCGGGTATAAATGGTGTTCTGTATTACACTCCGCAAATTCTCGAGCAGGCCGGAGTTGGATTTCTTCTTTCCAACACGAGAATCAGTTCAGCTTCTGCGTCACTGCTTATAAGTGGTATTACAACTTTGTTGATGCTTCCAGGTATAGCTGTTGCAATGCGGCTTATGGACGTTGCTGGTCGAAGGTAGATTGAATTTTATATTTCCATGTATTTGGAGTATCATATATCCGAGGCTCTATCAACGTTTGTTCTTTGCTTCCTGTGCATGCAGGAGTTTGCTACTCACTACGATCCCACTCCTGATACTATCTCTTCTCATATTAGTCATCGGAACCATCGTTAAAATGGGGAACGTCATGAACGCTGCATTATCAACCGTTAGTGTCGTGCTCTGCTTCTTTTTCTTTGTTATGGGGTTTGGTCCAATCCCAAACATACTCTGCACCGAGATCTTCCCAACGCGTGTTCGTGGCATTTGCATTGCAGTATGCTTTCTTATGTCCTGGATTTGCAACATCATTGTCACATATTCGCTCCCCGTACTGCTCAAATCTATCGGTCTTGCTGGCCTCTTCGGCATGTACGCCGTTGTATGTGCCGTATCGTGGGTGTTCGTCTTTGTAAAAGTTCCTGAAACCAAAGGCATGCCTCTCGAGGTCATTATGGATATCTTCTCTGTTGGTGCAAAAAGAACATCTTGAAGGAATATGTGTGTTCAAATTTTTTTTATTAGGTGTTTGCAAATAGTCCTTTGATTTGATTTAGGTAGGAAAGGAAAAAAAAAAAAAACAATGATATAAAATTGGTTAAATTCTACTGTTAATCCCCGTGGAATCTGAGTATTTAGTCTTTATATTGTAATTTGGTTATTTTTAGTTTTTGTACTTTTTTAAATAAAATTTGATCTTTAAACTTGACAAATGTAAAAATTGTAATAATATATGTAATTTCATAATATTTTGTATATAATTAAGGTAAAAAGATTTCTCCCGTTCTCAATTTCGAAATTGAGCAAATTGGTCTTAAAAAAATTGGAGTAATTTAATCACTATTAATTTCGAAAGTGAGTAATTAAGGACAATTAATCACGGTGTTAATATCTTTCGTCAATTTTATATATTTTGATTGGTATAGTAACAAATTTAGCCTTTGATATTTATATATTTTGTTATTTTGACATTAATTCTAAAAAAACAAAAAATTCAGATTCCACATTTGCACAAATGTTTTAGGACCAAATTGATAAAATTTAAAAACTTTGAGAGCTAAATTTATTATTTTCAAAACTAAATGTACAATTGATGAAAAACATTAACATCCTGATTAATTATTCTTAATTGCTCACTTTTGAAATTGACAGAAATTAAATTATTTTGATTGTCTTGAGAGGGACCAATTTACTCAATTCCGAATGTACCTATAATTAATATTAGCAAACATTATAAAATCTATAATATTATTATAATTGTTATACCCCTCTAGGCTTGGGCGCGTATCAGCACAACAGGATGACCTAAACAACATCCGGACCTGCCTATGGTGACTAGCCCTGCTGGATTTTTACCTCTCGTTCGACCCTTTATCTCAGCAAGGATCTATGCTACCCGTCCTCTCTTAGAAAGACCTAGACCATCCATTCCCAAGAACAAGTCACCTGTCTTGTGATGTGAACACGCTTCAAAAGATTATTGGGTCTCACTTGAGTATAATAACCTTATACCGTTATAATAAAATGAGTCTCACAATGTATATCCTGTACCTACCCTCTGATGATAACCTCTAATTTGTACACTGTAATATAATTAACTCATGAGTAACTCATTTTAGAAAGGTTAGTCTAGAACCAACCAACAAATTGTGTGTGCCACGTACATGCCTATGTGTTACACCGTTTTGTAACAGGCGGTGCCACCTGCTTTTCATGCAAAAAAAGATACACATGTATATATATACATTTACATATCCATTTTTGAGCACAGATAGTGCATTATTAAGTAGCAAAATGGATATAAAATTGAAGGACCCAAAGAAAACAGTGAGTACAATGAAACCTAAGGGAAGCGTTGTTGCTTGTGATGAGACGTGCGGCTGCCCTTCGCCATGTCCTCGCGGTGTCACTTGCAGGTTCTTTCCCCATATTCTCTCTAATCCTTTTTTTTTATACATTTAAGATAAGATTTTAAAGGAGAAATTTATGTTATTAAATACATATATATATGTAGGTGTGCTATGGGGGACACATCGGAAACGGATGGTCACCGGAGATGTTCGTGTGGCGATCACTGCTGCTGTAACCCTTGCTCATGCGACAATGCTGTAGCGGCAGAGGGTGGTGTTGGCAAGGCCTTCTTCAAGTGTGGGGATAGTTGTACTTGCACTACTTGCTCCTCTTGAACCATCCAATTTTTTCTTTTAAATTCTGCTATCATATTTCTGTACTTTACGATTCTGTACTTCAAATTGATCAAATTTAGTTCTGATTTGGATTTAATCAATATGGAAATTAAATTATATGGATGAGTAATATATATATATATATATTTTGAATATATTAGGTGCAATTTCATGATAGTATTTGTTCATATTTTTTTAATTTTTTGATAAGGTACATACCTTGCATATATAGGTTTTTGAATTCGGTACTTTTAGGATGAATAACATCTTTTTTTTTTATTGGAGTCATTTATTGGGATCTGGATGAGTAATATATTAAATTGATTGAATTTTTAATGATTTGTATTGAGTTGATTGAATTTTAATGAATAATACATGGGCATAATTTAATGATTTGGTTAAGTACAGGAAAAGAAGGCTCTTCACCTCCTTGAGGATTTTTCCCTTAGACTTCTTCGCAAGGAATTGTTTCTTCTTGTGGGACAAACACATGAAAAAAAGACCATCCATGCCCCCAGAAAGGGCAAAGAAACATGAAGAACGAAGTTACGTATCTTGCCGTCACCATCCAAAGCATGTCATTAATCCCCAAAGGAGGGTTATTACCTAGGGTCTAAAAAAAGCCACCATGATATAAAGGATCATTTATAGTCTTAGCAATGGGATTGATTCACATAAAGGAAACTACCTTCTGTTAAGGTTGTGAATGCTTACTGTTGTGGTTATTTTTGGGGTTTTGAGTTGAGAAGGGTTGGTAGGGGTCTCGTGTTGGAGGATGGGTGTTGTTGGTGCTAGCAATGTTGAAGAGGGAGGTGAGAGCTTACTGGTTTCAGTTGGAGATGGTGACGGTTACTGGGAGAAGGGAGGCAGGGAGTAGGCTGAGAGGACAGGATGGTAATGGAGAGCTATAGCGACGATATATAGAAAATAGTAGGGAAGGTTGGTGATGATGAGCTGGAGTTGAGTGCCGAGGGAACTTTGCTTATCTAATAAACAAGTTGTACAAGTTATTTGGCTTTCAAAACTTAATTAGATACATTATTCAACCCGAAAGCTCTTTTGAAACATCGATGACAAACGATGGATTAAAATGTAAAATTTTAAAATATGGAAGTGATGTCACGACCGTGAAGAAAGTATGTCACGAAACTGAGGGCAGAAATATGGCATTGCGACTTCAGCTAAGGTGAATTGCAACCTTGAAGAGAGAAAGTTGACGTTGCGACTTCAACAAAGAAACATCACGATTAAGAAGATGTCACGACCTTAATAGGGGAGAATCGCAACTACGGAATCAAAAGCTCAATGTCACAAAAACAATGGGAGAGTGTCGCAACTTTGAGGGCGATTTCCCGTAAATTTTGCAAACATTCAATTCAACAGGCATTAATTCAAATGCCTAACTACATCTTCAACGCCTATAAACATTTTAAAATATATGATCATATACACATTTATATTCGTCCTAGTTACTTACATCACCCTCTACTACTTGGCATGCAAGCAGTACCTCATTACCAGGCATACATACATAAATCGAGCACGCATGCTCTTGTTTCACTAGATTAGTACATATATATATACCATACAATAAACATGAACATATACAAAGTACAAGCAATTCTATTGTGAGTACTAAATCGTCCAAAATGAACCTAAAGGCTTAGTCAAGTCATTAGGTACATGTCGCATGTTATTAACATAACAAAACTGTACAAACTTTGCTGAATCGAAAGAATTGAATCTAGATGCTATCAATTACTTTGAGATTTCGAGATCTATAATACTTATGCACGAACATAAATAAAACCGTGTGTTGAGCAATAAGTTCAGCGATGCTAACATGATTTAAAGCATTAACCAAATATAATAAAATGGCAAATATGCATGACATAAGATCCAAATACTATCCAAGATTTACTTGCATTTCTTGTCTCGTGAACCTAATTTACACTTTGGGCTATCTATTATGCTATATACCAACGTTTCAATTTCATGAACAATAAGCATATCACAAGGAACGTGCCATTTCTTATGTGATTATATAACTTTCAATTCCTTCCAATGAGCTACTCATTCATACTAAACAATTATATTTACAAGGATTCATAACATGTCATATCAATTTCATTTTTTCGTTATTCAAAATCATATTCAATTTAACATTTCGCCCAATGAAATTTTAGTAAAAATAGATCATCAAGATAGCTTAAAAGAGCATGGATTACACCACACCAAAGCACGTAAGTGCAAAGCCCATAATCAACAATTGGATATACATATGCAAATACATCCTTCCACCACACCAAAGTCTCCATAGAGACAATACATACTAAATTATCAGCAAAAAACGCCGTATCATGTAATGACATAACATAATCTCCACATTATTTTCAAACTCATAAAGAGATGCACATGCAACCCTATTGGCTTGCCAATTGCCTCCTAATCTTTCTACCAAATTTACATGGGCATATACCACTTACGAATATACATAAATTTGAACAATTATGTGTCTTACTTCATAATTCACAAATTACAAGCCATAATTTAATACAAAATACATATCTTTCATGTAACTCATAAATAAGTAAATCATTAGCCACTTATTTTGGCTCATTTCAACAAGCACATCACTTTTCATAAAGGCACGATTTCCATTTCACTAATCCAATGAGATTCATTTCAATGCTTTAGCTTATCTTGTACATGTACATTCATATTTCTCATGACCATATTTTCACATATTTATAGCAAATCATCATATTCATATAATCATTTATGCTATCATCACATCTTTCATTAAGTAGAAAGTTCAATTTAAAAACAAGTCATAGGTAGAACTTACCTTTCATGAGACAACGCAACAATGTTACCTTACTCAATTTAATGCTTAGTTAAACTATGAATTAAAACAAGTCATGAAAGTACAAATCGAGATTAACTATTCGTGTATGACTTTCGCCTATCCTTTATCTCGAGATGATCTGACGTCATCTTCAACTACGTTCGATTATTCAATTATAAAAATGGTATAAATTTCTACTCAATCACATGAAAAACATATAATCAAACATGTTTAGCATTTTATTCATTTTAATCCTTATATCCAAAATACTCATATTTGTCTATATTTAACATTAGATTGAAATTTGATTTCATTTTCTTTCATTAGGGACCTTGTACTTTTAATTTATAGCATAAATTTTAATATATTTTAATTTATTCAATTTAGTCCTTATAAGCCAAAATACTCATATTTTACAATCTATCAATCAAATCACGATTTGAATTCATAATTACATTCTAAGGACCTCAAAATTTCAATTTATAGAATAATTTCATACGTGCTTCTCATCCTCTCCTACACTAACCTTAAACTTTTAACAATGGTTGCTAACCACCTTAACAAGTCAATTATCCAAGGGTTGGGCTAAGCTTATCTACTGCCCTAAGCTAAAATTCCAACAATAATTCAAGTGGAAAAACTCACCTTCCTTAAAAAATGGGAGACGGCAATTGATAAATGCTTAATGAATTTTTCTTCTTCTTGTTTCTTTGTTTCAATGGAGAAGAAAAGATGAGAACAAACATCTTTTATTTCTCATTTCTCTTTCACGTTTTGCATGTACATAAAACTATTCATTTAATTAGGAAAAATTAAATCAATGACTACACATTAATCATCAAAATAATAGTGGGAATCTATGGACATGATCATCATGGTCCACTATCATAAGTGTAAGGCCCTAAAAATAGATCTAGTAGTTTCGGGTAAGTTTACCGGATTTCGAGTGAAACATTAGGAGTTAATCGGATTTATTATTAATTTTTTTAGTTAGCTTAATTTCATTTAAAAATCGGGAAATAATATTTCGAAAATAAAAATATTTTTAGAAAAATTAATTTTATAGTTTTAAATAATTTTAGGTAAAATAAATATTTTGGGTCAAATTAGAATTGAAAAATAAATTAAGATGGGGGGGGGGTTTAATTGAGAGAATTTAAAATATTAATTACATAGGACCATTTTACAAAATAAGGGAAATGTTTGAGTGATTCTATGGCAAATTACTCATATTTTCGGAATTTTCAAGTTAAATGATTATTTTGTAAAATAAGGAAATTATGGGAGTCGTTTGATGGCAATTTCCCCAAATTTTGAAATAAGGTGGGGGTTCTTCGGCTAAAAAATGCTGCAACCTCCTCCTTCATACACAATTTTCACCCGATTTCTAAATATTTTCTCTTGTTTTTCTTTTTCATTTTCGAAGTCCACATATCAAAGATTAGATCTCATCTTTTATTCTCTCCAAATTCTACAGAAAAGATTTTCAAAGTTGAGAAAAACTCATCCGAGTTCTTCAAAGATCTTGATCCAATCTTCAATATTGGTGATTCCAGATCGAATGAAGGTATTTTCTCAACTCTAAATTCATTCTAAGGTTTTTTTTAATAATTATTTTCGATCTAAATTAATTAAAATGATTTTTCAAAATTTGATCTCTTAGCTCTTGAACATGAGATTCATCAATGGTGAATTCATGGTTTTGAGTTGGAATCCAAGTTTAAATGAATATCTAATCTCAAATAATGTTTATTAAGAGGTTTTTTTATCATAGAATAAAAGATCAATCTCGTTAGGTTGATCAATTTTGACAAATCCATTTTTAACTAAGAACATGAGTTGATTTTCTAGAAAATTATGAAATAATTTGTTTGATGAAATTGATGCTTAGGTTTTGTGTTGATAGATTAGAAATGATGTTTAGAAATGGTTTTTGGTGCAGAGAAAGTCATTTAGGGGCTAAAATTTGTGTTTTGGCTAGATCGTGAGTTTTCGATAAGGTAGATTGGAGAGACGTTTCAGATCTATGTAGTTCATGATTTTTTGATTTTTTTGTTGTTAATGATATCTTGTAACATGTATTTTATCTCTGTTTAATGTTCACATCGAGTAAAGGCCACTGCTAATCATAATCGAGGTCTAAACACAACCACTTGATACACATTGGCTTGAGAAGCAAAGTGTGAAGGTGAGTGGTTTTTAAAGGCAATTGGTAAACATACCTATTTACATTTTGAATTGGGGTTTTGAATTGTGTTTCTAGTGATCTAATTGTATCTTAAGTGGTTTAGATTTCAAAATTGATTTTAATTTTATAAAAGTATATTTTCAAATGATTTATGGAAATTGTGAGTACTGTGTTTGGTAGGATTGATTTGAATTGTATTGATTAATAATTGGAGCATGGATTACTTTATATTAGAGCACTTGATGATGGTTTGTTGATTAGTTTTAGATCCATGGACAAAGACATTTATTGTGCTTATCTATGTTGATTCTAAAATTACTAAGTGACATGCTTTAAATTGAATTTTTATATCATGAATTAAGTGCTTAAATATCAGTGTTTATGTCCTGTGTGATTGGTTATATTGGCAACATTGCATGGTGGATCCATTGGATATAGATGGCATGCCATAGGATTAGTGAGTACTCACCACTACATGTGTTATTTGTGAGCATATGGCTCTAGGAATATTGATTTTGTTGGAGTGGATAAAGGAGTGTTGAGATTTTTCTCCAATCAATCATTGGCGATTTCGAGGTGATATAAGGGTGCCCCACTCAACCAGAGTATTGTATTTAATATTTGGGAGATAAGAGATCCGTTTATCCAATGCTTGATCACATGTTTATATTTTTCCATGGATGACATTCGCAATTATATAATAGTTTGTTTGTTAATTAAATTATGTTTTCATATGCCATAATAAATGTGATTTTATTCATGGAATAACATGTGAAGTTATGATGTTATGATGTTGCAATGTTGCCAGAAATTTCAATCAATTGAATGACAAAATTGAGCATGAAATTATAATTGAAATTGTGATTCATATACTTGAAATTTGATACATGATTTACCTTGGTTTAAGTATGTTTTGGTGTGATTTACTTATTGAATTTATGGCCATTCACTGAGCTTTTTCAACTCACACCCTTACAACTTTGTGTAGAGTTTTCCAGCTTTGGGGAGTTGAGGAGCAAGGGCAAGGCTGGTTCAAGTTTAAGGCTACTTGGTAATATAGATTAAGGACTTTTCTATAGATACATTAGTGGACATTGTGGCACTCAATTGAGATAATTTGATACACTTGTAATGGATATTTGAGACTTACATTTGGACATTGATTTTGAGATGTTATATTTTTTTAATGTTTGTTTTATTGGTTGAATGTGGAGTGTTTTATTATATGCTGCTAAGTGATAAAATGGTGATTGAAGCATGAAATTTTCACTAATACATCTTAATTGTAGCTTGTCAAGGAGTGAATAACTCTGTGGCTAAGGTAAGTCCATTGTATGATTTAATTGTTGTTTATTAAGCATGATTTTGAATGTTTAAATTATGTATACATGTTGTTTAGTACTTGCATGTATGATTAAAGCAGTAAAGCTTAGCTAATATAGTCTTAATTAATAATTGAATTAAGGAAAAATGGTTAATTAAAATGAATTTTAGGGGTTTCATAAATTGACTAAAAAAAGGTTGGTAAACATTTAGAATTAAAATAGAGATCGTTTAGTTTTAAGTGATAAAATGACCATAATAACCTTAGGGTTAAATCTTAAAAAAAGGTTTTAAAATGATTCACAAATCGCTTTCGAAATAAGATTAGATAATTATTAGTTAGAATTGTGGTGTGTTTTGGGTGGTTTTGTGCTGAAGAGTCACTTCGGTGGCTAATGTGTCGCTTCGGATTCAGGCTGATTCGTTCCAATCAGGTTTGGGGTGCCACAATAAGTTTAACCATGGCCTAATTGTACATTGGTCCTTAGTTTAATTGTTAATCGGGTCCTTATGCATTTTCTAAATTAAAGTTCAATAGCAATTGAACTTTTACAATTTAGTCATTACACTAAATTAACGATTCTCTCGAATTAATTACCTAACCGATCTTTAATATATTTCATATTAACATCGTAAATCCTTCTAATAATATTTTCATGGACTTAGTTTACGGAATTGAATCAAAGCATATCATAAATAATCACAAAGCTCATCATATATCATAACGTGTCCAAAACAAATTAGAATTCAAATCAAAGCTCATCTTTAATATTTTGTAACTTCCCTAACCCAGCCTAGATGTTATGGCCGAATCGTGGAAGCCACATGAGACACCTAAATGTCAACCCTAAACCTACGATGGTTAATCCTTCAAATATTTCCTTATAATAAAACCATAGTTTTTATTTGTTTCCTTTAAAAACATTCACTTAAATAATCTTATCATACTTATGTCATTTTAACAATTTAGGCATAACTTTAATAAAAGCCTAACATTCAGCATAACTCTAATCAAAGCACTCTTAATCGATTTCTATGTAGCGAAATTCATCAATAATATCTCGTACTCAACAATTTAGCATGCATAGCCCTATTTCAATGTATATTCAATCTATATATATGTGACTAGCATGTAATATCCAACATAAAGAACTTATTTGTTCATAAATGCTCGTATCATGGAAGCAAGGAGTTGCATAAACACTTGTAGTTTACAACATCCTGAAGACAATGCATTGGAAGGGGCTTTGGGCATTATTTAGTTACCATGGAATGATGGTTGATGCATTTATTTCGACGAAGGAGAGCAGAAGGGGTAGAAGGTATGGTTTTGTGATATTCTACGAGAGAAGGGATGCAAATAGAGCCATAGCAAGGTTAAATGGTTTTATCCTAATGGGTAGTAGGATTTGGGTGAAGATGGTTGCATATAAAGGAAATATAAAAATTTGGAAGAAGGTGAAGGACCAAGGGGCAGTCGAACGAAGAGAAAGGTTTCAAAAAGAAAAAGAAGAAAAGGGATCAAAGGTTTTAGAGGAAGATTGTGAAAGTGAAAATAGATTTAAGGAGGAGGAATTAGAATATGAAAGATCAGAGGTTGGAGTTGTGAAAGGTCACGTGGACGTTGAGCAAATGTGGAAATATCAGAAGTGCCTTGTTTGTGAATTGGCAATGATAAGCAATGCAAGATCCATTAATGATCATCTTGCAAAATTTGGGTTAGGTGAGATTACAACCAGACTTTTACAAGGGAGGTTTTTCCTAGTTGAAGTTCCTGATGAAGAACTTATGGAATTACTAAGACAAATGAAGTGGTCATATTTGAACGAGATCTTTGTTAAGGTCGAACCGTGGTCGGAGAAGCTAAGGTTATTAGAGAGGGTGGCGTGGATTGAAGTGGTAGGGATTCTGTTACACTGTTGGAACTATGAAACGTTTAAGAGAGTAGCAGAAGTTTGGGGCAGTTTAATATCAATAGGGGAGAATGTAACAAGGGTGGAGAGCTTTGAAAAGGTGGAACTGCTAATCTCCGTATCCCAACAAAAGTTGCTGGATGATATCATCAAATTAGAAGTGGGAGATGACTTTTTTTGGATTAGGGTGAAGGAAAATGGGTTGACAGAGATAAGAGGTGAAGGACGTTCAATTATTGAAGAAGAAAATACAGTTAAAGAAATGGATATAATTTCAGATTCGGACTCAGTGGCGAGATCAAGACCGGAGAAGACATCGAAAGAAAGAGAAATCATCACTAGTGAAGCATTGAATGCTTTGAGCCTTGAAAAGGAAAACAATGTTATGGAATGTCAGAGATTGGTGGGACTAGAGAATTTTCGGTAGACAAAAAGTTTGGGAATGAGGCGACTGAAATAGAGGGTGAGAGTAGGTTATTGAAATGGAAGGAGAGGGTATGGTCTAATGTTTTGGGAATGGGTTTGAAGGGAGTTAAAGGTCCAAGAGAAGAGATAGGTGAGGAATCATATTTGGGTAGGAAGATGGGTTTTGGCTTATTAATAAGCCCAATGGATATTGGGGGAGATAATATTATAATAGGTGGGACAATAGATATAGTGGCAGAAGGCCCAAGTAATTTGAAAGAAGTACATAACCTTGAAATAGAGAAAAAGAGTTTGTCAGATGAGGGAGCAGTGGGGTCAAGGGTTAGAGAAAGTCAAAGGGAGTTAGAGGATGAGTTAGAGCACGTGATTAAAAATAGAAGGAAAAAGGTGGTATTGAATAAAAGAATTAGTTCCATGATAGAAATTAAAAATGGTTCATTATCGTTGAAAGAAAGAAAATAGAGGGATTAGACTTTAAAAAGAGAAAAAGGGAAGAGAAGGGCGGAGGTAGAAGATAGAGTGGTGAATATTTCGTTATTTGATTCAGATATTAGCAACAGAGCCAAGGTGATAATTAGAGAAGCTACAAATGCATGGAAGGTGGGAAATAAGATAGGTTTTCGCATTTATGGAGACGAAATGAAGGTGGTGGAAGACATAATTTGGCTGGAAGAAAGGTGATGAAGGAGGATTTGAAGGAAAATAGGTGAGTCTTTTTTTGCCTTAGTTAATATCAGTATTTTAATTGTATCCAGAGGGGAAGTTGGAAATGAGGATTTTGTCTTGGAATGTAAGAGGCTTAGATTCAAGGGCGAAAATTACAGTAGTGAGGGATTTTATCAGAAAAGCTAGAGTGAATGTGTTTTTTTATAGGAAAGTAAAATGGAGTTAGTATTTCGGGAGTTAATGATTAAGTTATGGTTTGATGACAATTTCGAGTTTTGTTTCTCAGCTGCAAAGGGTAGATTAGGAGGATTGATTTCAATTTTGGACAAAAATGTTTTTCACCTTGATGTAGTCGAAACTAACTAAAATATGACTAAGACAAGTTCACCTATCAATTAATAGTATAGTTACAGTGAGCACAAATATCGTTTCTACAAGGATTAAAAGTACTAGTAATAGCTGTTTCCTATTATCTAACTGATCAAATAGAGTGATTGTTTTAAACTAAATTTAACTAAATTAATAAACTAAAAGTGCGACAAAGAGTAAAACAAGAAATAACAAGTGTTTTAATACCAAGTAGCAAATAATACCAAGGAAAGACTCCACCTAGATTTTATCTGCCATTATCATTATGAATTAAGCAATTTATTCACTTAGTTTTTTGATCCGTAGAAATCCCTAAATTATGCTAATACCTCTATTCAAGCATAAAAACAACTGACTCTAGGTTGATTAATTGAAATTTCTTTCTAATTAAAACCCCTATTATCACATTAATTCGATCTATGGATTCCCCTATTATATTTGACTCTAATCCGATAGATTTATGTCGTCCTATTTCTAGGATTGCATGCAACTCCACTCAATTATGCTAGATCTACTCTTAAACAGGGTCTATTCCTCCTCTGATTTAAGCACATCAAACAATAATTAATATATCAGGAGTACTAAATCAAGAATTAAGCACACATAATTGAGAACAAAATCTAAGTATTTATTGTGTAAAATCAGAAATCAAATGATAGAATTCATCATAAAGTTCATCTCCCCTAGGTATTTAGGAATTTAGTTCATGCTAACGAAGGAAAACATCTCAGAAAAAGTATAACCGCAAGATAAAGAAAGACTCATAATAAAATCAAAAGAAATTAGATAGAGGTCTTCAATCTTCGTGGAAATCTGCTTCAAAGACGACTTCTATGGTGTTTCTTCAGTTGTTTTCTTGAATAATCTCTGACGGCTAATGTTTGAGGAATGAAGAATTTTACAAAAAATTGATAGTGCCTAATTCATATCACTCCATCCCCTATTTATAATACATGAAAATCTAAACAATAATTCTAAATAGATAATTAGAATTAAATTTAAACAATAATTCCCTAATCGGATTCAAATTAAACTCTAAATTATAAAGACTAAAAGATAAATTAAAATTAAATATAAAAAATATAACAATAATAATCTTAAATATTAATCCTAAGAAATAGAGTCTAAATTTAAATAAAGTCTTATGTCCAATAAATCTCTTCCTATCTCTTCCACATTCACGCTTTTTGCCCCAAATTTTCCTTTTTGTCTTCGATTTAGTCCATGACCATGTGTCCAATCCGTGTGGCTCCTAAAATCTACTCTTTTTGTCCGATTTTCGCTTGTTTTTCACTCCTTTTTCTCCCAAATGCTTTCCTAAGTATAGAAACATGAATTTTAAGGATTATGAACATAAAATTCATTATTTTAAATCGATTAATCATCCAAAAACACATTAAGAATGTCACTAAAACATGTTATTTTTGGCACTTATCAAATATCCCCACAGTTAAGCTGTCGCTTGTCCTTAAGCAAAATTCTCAACCTACATTCAAGTTAACTCTCTTAATTCTTCAGTTTCATCAATAATGTTTCAGGATAAATTGCAAACAATCATACATTGAAAATTCAACTAAAAGAACACTAAAGATTCAAGCAACCTAAGCTACAAAATTTTTAGCACAAAAATATAGGTGTCTTCCCTTATCTAAATAATTACCTTAAATTCAAAATTAACAAGAATTGACATCCTCACTAAAGATTCACTCAAAGCACTCAAAGTGTTTAAGGTTCATTAAATAAGCACTCAATTGTCAAACACAAAATGTACCATAAGCTTGCTTGAAAATCAAATATCCACCACTATAAAATGATATGACAAACCTATTAAGAGGTCTTTTCAAGGTTGTAATAGGGCCAAGGTTAAAGGTATGGAAAAGGCTAGAAAAATTTGTTAAAATCGAGATCAAGTTGATAAGTTACCAAACTAAAAAAACAATCAGTTGCTAAATTAAAAGAAAGTGCATCAACGAATAATAAATAATAAACACGAGCTTTTCAATAGTATATGGCTCTAATGATTCTAGCTCAAACACATTTTTATCTTTTTGTCTTCTTTTTTCCAATTTTTTTCTTTTTTTCATTTTTCGACTTTTTTTTTTCTTTTTCTAGATAATAAAATTCAACAATTCAGATAGTGGAACATAGTTAAGCAACTTAACCAAATCAAATCTCGACAAAAAGGGAGTAAATAAAGGGGTAAATATACCACAAATATATGGATCATGGGTTAACATTATGGGTTAATGAATAGAACGGTGTAGGCTCAATGGGGTTCACTAGGGGTTAATTTATTAGGTAAGCTTTTTAAAGGTAAAAGGGGTTAAATCCTAAGTGCCTCTTCATCTCAGCATATCAAATCAATAATGTGGTCTCAACATGCATAATCAAAGCAAGTTCTAGAATAAAAACTCAAGTTGACATACACACAACCAAAAATAGCATGAGCACGAAAAAAAAATGTATGCTTTATAGGCTCAAAAGCTCACAAAATTATGGTTTTAATGTCAAACCTGCAATTTTAAAATTTGAAGATAATAATTCAATTAAGGAAGACAACCTAAAATATTTAATTTTGAAGACAACTCATCATGCTTGACTCTCTCATATCTTAAAAATTAAATCATCCAATATATAAAATATTCACAAATCAATCTCAAAACAAAATCAATAAAAATTCCAAATAGCAAAAATTCACTCTAATGGGCTGTGAGAAAATTACTTAAACACAATAAATAATTTAGGGATTTTATCACAATTATACACAATCAACCTCCCCACACTTTAGATGTACATTGTCCTCAATGTACAAACAGATATAAGCAGAATAAGCACACTATCATAAAGAGGAAAGGAACTGAAACTTCTCTGAATTAGGATGATTTTATCGAAATTGAAGAAAAATGGGAATGTAACAAGTCTAAAGAAAGTGCAATTTCCTGAGGAAACTAATAAGAAAATAGACAAAGACAAGTAAAAGAGGGAGATAACAACTAAAAAATAACCATAGGAATAAAAATAGTGCATAGTTAACTAAAAATAAATAAAAATAAAAATAAAAATAAAAATAAAAATAAAAATAAAAATAAAAATAAAAATAAAAATAAAATAAAAATAAAAAAAATGAAAATTAAAATAAATATACTAAATTTTTTTAATTTTTCAATTTTTTAAAAACATGAAAGTAAAATAAAAACAAAAACACTCGGGTTGCCTCCCGAGAAGCGCTTGTTTAAAGTCTAAGCTCGACTTTCCTATTTAAGCTCGTAGTTATGGCGGATCATGAAACCAAAGTTCTTCTCTCTTGTTATCAATATTACCAACACAATAAAATTTGAGACATTGATTGTTTACCTTGAATGTGCCGTAATCATGATGTGTTACCTCAATTGTACCATAAGGGAAAACAGTTTTTACCATAAAAGGATCGGACCCTCTTGACTTGAATTCTGAAGGAAAAATTTGTGGATCCGATTTGTCTAATAAAACTTTGTCTCCCACTTTAAATATGTTCATCCTCTTCACATGCATTTCATGGTTTTGCGTTGATTCTTTCTTTGGTTTCCTCGATTTTTCGTCGAACTTCGTTCGCCATTCATCTAATTCCTCGGGTTGTAACATTCGATCTTCACTTATCACTCGAGTTCTATCACTTTGAATCAAAATTGACTTTCATCATGCTCTCATTAGTGATTTCCTGCAAATAGCGTTGAGTCATATGGTTAATAACATTAACAAAACAATTATCATCATTACACTCATTCAAGACTCTAACAAAATTATGTGCTTTAAGAGTAATCTTTTCATCACCTACACGAAGCACAAGTTCACCAATACCCACATCAATGATAGCTTTAACAGTGGCTAAAAAGGGTCGACCTAAAATCATAGGTACCTCAATATCCTCATCCATGTCTAATACAACAAAATCAACAGGGAATATAAATTTATCCACTTTTACAAGCACATCTTCAATAATACCCCTAGGATATCTAATTGGTCTGTCAGCAAACTGAATGCTTATCCTAGTGGGTTTAGGTTCCCTCAGACCAAGTTGTTTGAACAATTTATAAGGCATAACATTTATATTAGCACCCAAATCAGCCAAAGCTTTATCAACATGTAAACTACCAATGAGATAAGGAATAGTAAAAACTCCATAGATCTTTAAGTTTGTTGGGTAGTTTGTTTTGGAGAATGGTTGAGAAACTGGATTAAGCTCCACAGTTTACAAGTCATCTAACTTCCTCTTATTTTTTAACAACTCCTTTAAGAATTTTACATACTTCGGCATCTGCGAAAGAGCTTCAACAAAAGGTAAGTTAATATCCAATTTTTTTAAAAGCTTAAGAAATTTAGCATATGTTTCTTTTTTTATGGTCTCTCTTCAATGCTTCTAGATATGAAATTCAAGGTTTGTATTCTCTAAGCACTGGTTTATGCTCTTTCTTGCTTTCCTCAACCTCATTATTTTTCACAATAACTTCTAGCTTCGGCTTTTGTTCAGGCTCGACTAATCCTTCCACGCTTTGAACAGTGATTGCATGGATTTGCTCTTTTGGGTTAGTTTCAGTATTACTAGGTAAGCTACCTTGTGGTCTTTTCAAAACTAGTTTAGCAAGCTATCCGATTTGATTTTCAAGACCATGAATTGACACTTGCTGATTTTTTAAAGCTGTCTCATTGCTTTGAAATCTCGCTTCAGAAGTCGAAATAAATTTAGGAAGAATGTCTACAAGGTTTGATTTTTTTTCTTGCAGTTGAGACTGTTGAAAACCTGGAGGGATTTGTGATCTTTGGTTTCCTTGACCACCCCACAAAAAATTTGGGTGATTTCTCTAACCTGCATTATAAGTATTACTATAGGGATTATTTTGAGGTCTAGAATTATTACCCAAAAAGTTTGCTTGGTCATGGAAATATTCCGAAACTCATCATCCCTGCTCCATTTTCATTGCCCTTCATCACTGGATATACCTGCTGAGAAAAATTCAAACCATCAAATTTTTTATTAAGTGTTTCAACTTGACGAGCCAACATAGAAATGACATCAACATCATAAATGTCAGTTGCCTTCACATGTTTTACTCTTGTAACTTGCCACTGATAACTATTTAGTACTACTTCCTCAATGAATTCTTGGGCTTCTTCCGGTGTTTTGTTATTCAAATTTCCCTTAGCTGCTGAATCAACCATTTGTCTAGTCGAGGGATTAAAACCATTGTAAAAAGTTTGGACTTGGAGCCTGTAATAGCACGATTCTCAGTGTTGTAGGAAACAGTGATTTCGGGACCACAACTCCGACGAGTCAAATTGTAAATTTTTTTAAAAATATTTTTTGTGATATGCATCATATGAAATTATGATTCAAAAAATTTTCTGATTAGATGGTTAATTGACTGGAAAGGAATCGTAAAGGGGGAAAAAGTTGAGTTGTCTAACTAGATGGACCAAATGAGTTAATTAACCAAAAGAGTTTTAGTGGGTGATTTGTCATGAGATGAATTAAACCTAAATAGGATTAATTAAAGTTAATGGGTGGTTAATTATGAAAGTCTCAAAATTTACAATATTGCCGTTAGTATATACATTAATTAAAGAAATTTTTAAGTGGAAAATTCTATCATTTTCACTTCACCATCTTCTTCATTCGACTAGGAGAGAAAGAAACTAGGGTTTTTGAAACTCAAAATTTGAGCTTTGATTTGGGTAAGCAAACCTTGATCGTTTTTAGTAATTTTTATTTTTTTGAGTCCATATCAGCTTAATCTAGCTTATGCAAGGACTCATTTGTGAATCTATCAAATGTTCAAAAATTTTCCATTGTTAAAATTTCTGGTTCTTGAAAGCTTTTGATATATTTGAGTGTTTGATACTTGGGTTAAATCTTTTTGTAAAGTGATTTTTGATGAAATTAGGATTTAAGGACTAAAGTGTGAAAATGGTGAAATTACATGTATTGTTGTGAAAATAAATGTGTGAATAGGTTTAATAGATACTTAAGAGAATTCGGTCATGGTTAATTGTGTGTGAGAATGGTTATTTACATGTTTTGTGTTGAAAGGACCAGATTGAATAAAAGGAAGCTATTAGGAAGACAAGTGTGAATGAAATATGACTATTCTTGTAATATGACTTTTGCAGTGAGATGAAATGATAATCGAAATTGTGGAAGACAAGTGTGAATGAAATACGAAAGATAAACGGGTTCGAGCTATAAATGAAAGAGTCCGATGACTAAGTGTCATCGTGAGTAAATGAATCCTTTACGGATTAAAGCTCCGGTGACTAAGTGTCATCGTGAGTAAATGAATCCTTTACGGATTAAAGGTCCGATGACTAAGTGTTATCGTGAGTAAATGAATCCATGACGAATTAAAGGTCCGATGACTCAGTGTCATCGTGAGTATATGAATTTTTATACGGAACAAGGGGGTCCGATGACTATATGTCATCGTGAGTATTAAATGAAATGAGTTCTAATGCGAACAAGGGTCCGATGACTTTGTGTCATGGTGAGTAACAAATGCGAGTGAAACCTACCCCAGATGTAAATAATGTTCTACTCGATTAATTAGATTTTTACAACTCTTGAAAATCTATTTAACTTTATGAACTTAGTAAGCCTTAAAGTGCTTAGCAGTGTATTTGCATTTGTTGTGTAGACTCACTTTTACTGTTCGGAGATTGGACCATCTTGAAGCATCACACTATCTAGGAGTTGTTCGGTAGACTTTTACATCACTAGGTTAATATGGCATGTACTAGGATGATGTTACCTTTTCTTTATACAATGAGTTTTGTGAAAAAACCTTATACGTTTGATGAAATGTTGGATGTAGTTCTAAGTACCTTGTATTGACATAAATCTTGTATTTGTTTTGTCTTGAATGCATAGTTAAAAGTTGTGCTTGTATGAAATCAATGAACTTGTGTTTGGTATAATTTTTGAGATTTAGCATACTTGTTTTGGTATAACCCATGTATGTTTCGGTAGAAGTGTATGGTAGGAAAAAGGTTATTCTTTGACTTGGATTGTATCGATAGTAAAATTGCAAGTATCGATAGTTCATGTTACTGATGTATCGGTAGTATGTAAGCTTGTATCGGTAGAAGTTGCAAGGTGTGGACTTTTACTCTCTGGAGTTTTTGTATAGGTAGTTGCATGACTTGTATCGATAATTAGTAAAGGTATCTGTAGAAATCTGCACAGTTCTAAATTGTTCATTGAATTTACTACTACCGATACTTAACCATCAGGTACCGGTAGAAGTCCCCTAAAATATTGGAAATACCATTTTTACCCTTGATAAAATTGTGTTATGTTTAGATATTGTTTTAAATTGTGAGAATTGATAGTTGTCTTGAATAAAGATGCAAATAGTCAGATATTTGTAAAAGACAAATGATATAAATGAATAGTAAACATCGAAATCCTAATCGATGACGATGTACGAGATTGGGTGTTACATTTAGTGGCATCAAAGCTTACGATTTAGTCGTTTCTTGGACTGTATTGGTCGTATTTAATGATTTAGAAGTACATGCCATATGAACCTGTGATAGTGTGATATGGATGAATCCGATTTAATTAAGATTTTTGTAGATACTTTAAAAAAGATGAAGCTAATGAAGTGAACAGTAATGTTTCGACTAATGACTCTGGGGCCAGTCATCGTGCATCAATATTACCCATGACAGAAAATGAAGCAAAGAATATGTTCTTCGGGTTGATGGGGCAAAGGTTCACGGAATTCATGAGGAATAATCCGATGACATCACCCTCTACGCCTCCTATCGCACAACCAAGTGCCCAACCGATAACACCTCTAGAAAGACCTCCCCCACCTCTAGTGGTGGAAACGAGGCGTCGTATCCTTACAGATAGGGTTAGAAAATACGGGGCTGAAGACTTCCTTGGCAGTGTGGAAGACGATCCATCCAGAGCTGAATACTGGTTGAAAAATACGCTGAGAGTCTTGAATGAAATGGCTTGTCCTGTTAAAGACTATGTTAGGTGTGCTGCGTCACTACTGAAGGACGAGGCTTATCACTGGTGGGCTATGGTCACGGCAATGATGTCGAAAAATGAAGTTACTTGAGATTTATTTCAAATAGAGTTTAAGAAGAAATATGTCAGCAAACGATACCTGGATAAGAAGAAAGAATTTCTAAAGTTGAGACAGGGAAATAAAATGGTGGCGGATTATGAACTAGAGTTTGTACAGCTGAGCAAGTATGCCAGAGAGGTGGTATCAACTGATGAAGCTATGTGCGCCCATTTCGAAGAAGGGTTGAATGACGAGATAAGAATGATGGTGGGTGGTTTTGGAATTCGATAGCTAGTAGTGTTAGCTGACAGAGCTCAAAAGATGGAAGAAATCTACAACAACAAGAGACAGAGAGAAAAGAGATTTCAAGAATCTAGAAAGAAAAACATTACCAGGACCTTCTCTATTCCACTGCTGAAGAGAGTTAGAGAAAAGGCTAGTCGAGGCTCAATTTCTTCGGGATTTTTGAGTAGGAGTAAGTCGGGACCACCAGAATCTAAATTTCAGAACAGACCTGCAGATAGTATGACTAGCATTCGTAATATTCCTAGTCCGATATGTGGGTATTGTAAGAGGAGCCATGCAGGTGAGTGTCGCAAGATGGAAGGGACATGTTATCGATGTGGAAGTGCAGATCACTTTCTAAGAAACTGTCCGATGAGATCTGAAGAAAAGGAGGAATAGAGTGTAAAACCTCCTACTACACCATAAAAGAATAGACGCCCAGGGTAGAGTAGTGGTACAGGTGGAAACCGTGAAGATAACAAAAATGCTATAGCCAGATCTGAGGCTCGAGCACTTACATGAACTTATGCTATCCGAGCTCGAGAAAAGGCTACCACTCCTATTGTTGTGACTGATATATTCTATCTCTTTAATGATATTGTGTGTGCATTGGTTGACCCAAGATCGACTCATTCATATATTTGTACAGCATTAGCTACTGAAAAGAAATTGCTTGTTGAGTCGACTGAGTTTGATGTACAAGTCACAAACCCATTGGGTAATAGTGTGATTGTTAATTTGATATGTCGTAAATGTCCACTGAGAATTCGGGACTGTAAGTTCCCTACTGATTTGATGTTTTTACCATTTATTGAGTTCGATGTAATTTTGGGAATGGAATGGTTAACTGAGCATGATGCAGTGGTTAATTGTAAACGAAGACAGATCAATTTGAAACGGTCGACAGGAGAAGTAATCACAGTTGAGTCGGAGAAGTTAAGTAGTGGCACCAGAATAATCTTATCGTTATCAGCACAAAAGATGGTTCGTAAAGGTTGTGAAGCATTTTTGGCTTATATACTTGATACTCGAAGTATCGGAACAGAGTTAGAACAGGTGCCAATTAGCAAAAAATTTACAAATGTATTTCCAGAGGAGTTACCGGGTTTACTGCCAGTCAGAAAAGTAGAATTCGACATTGACTTAGTACCTGGAACTGCATCGATCTCGATTCTACCGTACAGGATGACACCCACTGAATTGAAAGAGTTGAAGGCACAGTTACAAGAGCTGTTGGACAGAGGCTTTGTCTGACTGAGCATATCACCTTAGGGGGTACCAATTTTGTTTGTAAAGAAGAAAGATGGATCGATGAGAATGTGCATAGACTACAGATAGCTGAACAAGGTAACAATCAAGAATAAATATCCGTTACCTTGTATTGATGAGTTGTTTGATCAGTTGAGAGGTCTGACCATCTTTTCTAAAATATATCTCCGATCGGTTTATTATCAGATGCGAGTGAAAGATTGTGATGTGCAGAAAATCGCATCCAGAACCCGATATGGACACTATGAGTTTCTGGTAATGCCATTCAGATTAACTAACGCTCCGACAGCTTTTATGGATTTGATGAACCGAGTTTTTAAACCTCAGCTGGATAGATTTGTAGTGGTGTTCATTGATGATATATTGATTTATTCCAAGTCAGAGACAGAACATGTTCAACATCTAAGGGAAGTTTTGAAAATAATGCGAGAAAAACAACTGTATGCTAAGTTCAGCAAGTGCGAATTCTGGCTTCGAGAAGTGGGATTTTTAGGCCACATGGTACAATCGGAAGGAATTCGGGTTGATCCGAGTAAAGTGTCGACTATTCTCGATTGGAAGATACCTAAGAATGTTTCTGAGGTACGAAGTTTTCTGGGATTAGTAGGCTATTATCGTCGATTCGTAAAAAATTTCTCTATCGTCGCCTTGCCGATGACGAAATTGCTACAGAAGAATATTAAGTTTGTGTGGTCAGAAAGGTGTCAGCAGAGTTTTGATCAGCTGAAAAAATTGTTGACAGAAGCTCCGGTATTGACACAACTTGAAACGGGTAAAGAGTTTGTTGTATATAGTGATGCATCTATAAATGGCCTGAGTTGTGTATTGATGGAAATAGGACAGGTAATAGCTTATGCCTTCCGACAATTAAAACCGCATGAACGAAACTATCCGAACCACAACTTAAAGTTGGCTGCCTTAAGTTGGCTGCCATTGTGTTTGCTTTGAAGATCTGACAACATTATTTATACGGTGAGAAATGCCATATATTCACAGATCATAAAAGTTTGAGGTATTTGATGACTCAGAAGGAATTGAATTTGAGGCAACGTCGGTGGTTAGAATTATTGAAAAACTATGATTTAGTAATTGAATATCATCTAGGAAAAGATAATGTTGTTGTCGATGCTTTGAGCCGAAAATCATTATTTGCTTTGAGAGCAATAAATGCTTATTTGTCACTTGAAGGTGATGGTTCTGTTACAGTAGAACTTCGGACGAAACCGTTATTTTTGCAGCAGATATGAAAGTTATAGGAGAATGACTCAAAGCTTATGGCTAGAAAAGGGTAGACGCAAAATGATGCAACTACTGAATTTACTACAAATAATGATGATATGTTGTACGTCCAGGGCAGAGTATGTATGCTTGATAATCCTGACTTAAGACGAGACATTTTAGTAAGTTTTTCAACTGTCAACCCGTTTGTGGAGGATGAAATTGGACTTGAACTTCAAACGTATAGAGAGAAAAGTAGCATTATTGTTGGAGGTCCCCTTTACGAAGGAGGAAATTTGAGATGTAATTTGGGAATATGACGATGCAAAGGCGCCGGGTCCGGATGGATTTAGCTTGTATTTCTTCAAAAAATGCTGAAGTGTGGTGGAAGCTGACTTAGTGAATATGATGGAAGATTTTTACATGTTTGGGAAGCTAGAGAGGAGTATCAATTCATCCTTTATAGCATTGATTCTTAAGACGGACAATCCAATTAGCATTTCAAATTTTCGTCCAATTTCGTTGGTAAACTCGTTATATAAGATCGTAGCCAACGTATTGTCTCGCGAGATTGAAGGAAGTTATCGGCTTAGTGGTTAGTGACACTCAATGTGCCTTTATTAAAGGAAGATAGATTTTTGATGGCATAATTATAGTGAGTGAGATCATTCATTCAATTAAAAGAAAAGGTGGAAGTGGGGGAAGCTTGATTTTTAAGTTAGATTTCTCGAAGGCGTATGATTGCGTTAAGTGAGACTTTTTAAAAGAGGTTCTTGTTGAGTTAGGGTTTGGTGAAAAGTGGGTTGGATAGGTGATGGAATGTGTTTTTACAGTTAGATATGCAGTTTTATTGAATGGTTCGACATCAAATGAATTCAAAATGGGGAAAGGGTTATGTCAAGGTGATCCTTTATCACCTTTTTTGTTTATTATGGTTACTGAGGTACTGCATTTTATTTTGGAGAAAGCAAAATCTTTGGGACTGATTCGGGGGATTCGAGGTGTTTTGGATGATCGATCCTTTACCCATTTACAATTTGCGAATGACACAATACTTTTCTTGGAGCCTGATGATGATTGTGTGAGAAATGTAAAGTATGTTTTGAGGTGTTTTGAGACATTTTCGGGGTTAAGTATGAATTTCAACATATCATGTTTGGTGGGGTTTGATGTGGAGGAGGTGTTCATGTTTAGGATGGCAGCTTTATGCAAGTGTAAAATAGAATCCCTACCATTCCATTATTTAAGAATTCCTTTGGGTGCGGATCCGAGAAGGATAACTATGTGGAAGCCTATTGTGAAGAGGTTCAAGAAGTTGTCGGGCTAGAAAAGTCGATCACTTTCTTTCGCTGGTTGGGTTACACTTATTAGTGCTATTTTATCATCTCTCCCAATTTAGTTTATGTATATTTCTAAGCCTCGGAAATGATTCTTAATAAGCTTGATCAAATTTGGAGGGATTTCCTTTGGGGGAGTGAAATGGGTAAAAGAAGAAAGAAAAAGATTAGTTAGAGGAGGGTGTGCAAGCCAAAGGAAAGGGGGGGAGGGCTGGTGTAGTGAATATTAAGGCAAAGAATAGGGCTCTCATGGCTAAATGGTGTTGGAGGTTTGCAACGAAAAGAGAAGCGTTGTGGATGAAGGTAATTAAGGGGAAGTATGGTTATTCTTCGATTAATTGGCGTCTCAAGTTGACAAAGGTTAAGAACATGTCGACTGTGTGATGAGGCATTGTGGAAAATGCGATAAATGATAGAATTGCAAAGTGGTTTAGAAATGAATCTTTTAGATGGGAATTGGGGAACGACAATTCTATTTTGTTTTGGGAAGACATTTGGTACGGGAAGAAGCCTTTAAAAGTTGTTTTTCCTAGATTATTCGATTTGGTAAAATTAAAATTAACAAAGGTGGAATTGTATACAAAGAATGAAGACTTCTCTGAGGTTAAAAGGGAGGATTTGTTCGTAAGAAAATTATTGGATAGGGAAGAGGAAATGCTTAGTAGATTGAAGGAGGAGGCGGGAAAGGAGAGACTTTTAATAGCTAAGGAGGATTTCTTGAGATGGGAGCATGATAATCAGGGTGTTTTTTCTGTTAAGAATTTGACAGAGCTGTTGATTGATGAAGGGAAGCGAGGGATGGATTTCGAATTTGACAAGATTTGGAAGATAAAAGTACCACCGAGGGTAAAATCCTTCCTATGGATGCTGTCAATTAGAAGGATTCCAACAAATGATTTTCTTATCAAAATGGGTGTGCAAGTTTTACAATTAAAGAACGAGTGTCTGTGGTGCGAGAAAGAGCCGAAAACAATCGAACATTTGTTTTTTAGGTGCAAATTTATGGAGAGGTTTTGGAAGAGGATCTTTGGATGGTGGGTGGTTGGGTGGAAACAAACGAATGATTTTGCAGAGTTCTTTCAACAATGTAATGTGGTTGAATTTTATAGAGTTTTGAAATGTATCTGGTGGATAGCGGTAGCAGCAACTGTTTGGTCTTTGTGGATAGTTAGAAATGAGCTGATTTTCAACCGCAATTTGGCTTTAATAGATTCAATTCTTTTTCAGTCGAAAATGAGGGCTTTGATGTGGGCAAGGTGTGTGTACAATGAATTGCAGTTTTCGAAAAGCAAATGGTAGTTATGCCCTGCAAAGTGTAGATCAGAAACCAAAGGTGATTCAGATGCAAGGTTTCACTGGAGGCCTCCACCCATAAGTTGGCTTAAATTCAATATGTGTGGTGTTTTGTCCGAGGATGCAACGGGTGGTGGTAGGGTTCTTAGAGATGAAGAAGGAATGGCTAGAGCACTTTTTTCAAGACTAAGCGATGCAAAAGATGCAGACTCTGCTGAGGTGGTTGCTATTTTTCTCGTTTTGGATATGGTTGAAAGCTTGGGGTGGATAAATGGTGTGCTAATTTTTTTGGAGGTTGGTTCCAACATTGTGCTAAATTGGTTATCACATGTGGAGCTAAGGCCAAATAAACGTCAAAAGTTATTCCAAGATATTGACAGCAAAAGTAAGAAGGTTTGCTGTCTTTCTTATGGTAAGGCTGAGCAGAAAGGAAATGAAATGGCTTTTGCATTAGCTGTGGTAGGGGTGAGCAGCGGTGAGATGTTCAAAGCTTGGTGGTGATTGAATTGTTTATTGGTTTTGCTGGTTGCCTTGGTGAGGAAAGGAGTTATTTTGTCATAATATGTTGTTGTATAGGGTCGTTTTTTATGTTTGAGATTGGTTTTGGTATATGGCCAAACGGTGATGTATTGATTGGTTAGTTGTTTATATTGTTCGCTGGTCTTAGAATTGTTGTAGGGGGTTTTCTTTCTTAAGGTGTTTTTGAGTTTTTAGTCAAGAGTCTGCTACATTTAGTAGCTCTATTTTTTGTTGGCGTTTGGCTTGGATTTTTCCAATGCCTATGACTTTGTCTTAATCTGACTGAGCAAAGAAAAAAAAAATCCAACCTAAGTATGAATGTCATGCATGCGTTAAAAGCCCAAAATGAAAATAATCCCAAATCAAAAGCTGTCCCAAACCATAATCTTAATAACTTTACAGTTCAAAACAAAATATAAATAATAATAACTAAAAGGAAAATCCAAATTAAGTTCAAAATTATGTTCGAAGTCCGTCGTACATCCGTATGCCAATGCCGGTCTTAAGTCTGTTTATTACTTGAAATGTTGAGGTAATGGGGTGAGCTTAACAAACTTAGTGTGAGACTAAACAATCAAGCATCAAACAAACAATCTCAAGCTTAAATAATTTCATATAACATTCTCAAATAGAATTAAACATAGATATATCAACAACAATGGATATGATCATGACATGATGCAAATGTGAGATCCTACCCATACCAACTGCTACACACCACGAGTTCCCCAAAACTCATTTGCCAAACTCCAACGAATGCGAGCATAGCTCGATGTGGTAAAACCGCCGAATCATAATAATGTAGAAAGTCTGCGGAATAACGAATAATGCAATAGAGATTGCAAATAACAAATAATGCGATAAAGATTGTCAATCCCCTCGATACTCCAAATACAGTGCACTGACTACGAATAATGCGGTCTTAATATGCCGTCGATACTCCACGGAACTCCCCTATCAACCGCAAAAATCCTACCCAATGCATATACAATATGTCATGCAAGATTCATACATAATCACATTTCAATACTTTTTACATTCTTTTGGCATATTCAATATGCTCTCAATCAATCACATACTTTCAACAATAGAGAAACAATGTTCCTCTCAATCGGTCACATACTTTCAATAATAGGGAAATATTGTTCCTCTCAATCAATCACATATTTTCAATATTAGGAAACAGTGTTCCAACTTTCAAATTACCAATATGATGGTATCTCACAATATCATTCAATTTCACAATCTCTTACGAATCCCATTGTGCATGTAAAGCATCATTCTTAACACATATATCATTAGCAAACATGTCATGAATTTAAATCATGCATAAACTAAATATATTAACATATCATGATATTCAACATTTATTCTCATATAATATATCACATTTATGCTCTCAAATCTCAATAAGAAGATTCACACAGTCAAACTAGCACTTTGCCATCACAACAATCTTTTAGAGCTCAAAATGTACCTGGTTCAACCACTCACAAATTCAATGTTTTAGTTATTAAGCCAACCCAATTAGAAATATAATTAACATTTTTAATATGATATTTATCAATTTCAATCAAACTTAAGAGTTTAGAACCCACACCTTATTTTTTGCCCTTTTGCTACACACTAGCAAATCTTGCCCTTTCTTTGTAACCCTTCTAAATGAACCTAGACCAAAATTCACTATACATTCATTCAATTAACTTCCTAACCAGAAACCAATCTTCCATTTATGGGTTCAAACCAATCGTTGAAATTAATATCAATTTACAAAACCAAACTAGTTGAATTCCTTAAGTTTCTTTGACGCGAACCGCACTAGCGAGCGTCCTACGATTTTACAGTTGATGTGGGGGCATTTGGGTCAGCACCTAACATGTTTATATACAGGAAAATTAGTAGCTAATATTGATTAAGTTCCCTTATTTAATCAATCCACAATCCTTACCCAACAACTATGTCGAAACAACAAATTAGTTAATGTTTAATCGCGCATATGCTTTCTGATTGAGAGATTTGAATGACCAATTGATCAAGAACAAAATTTCCCTAGTTAAAATATGATTAGAGAATGATTAGGAGTGTTAAAAAACTCAAATTAAGGCTGAGATCAATTGGGTAAAAATTAAGAAACAAAACATCCCCTTTCTTGCACCTAGGCGCACTCACATTACCCTTGGTGACCAAGATTGGGGTTAAATCTTTAAAACAATTTGATATCCTTTAAAATCTGGAAAAATACCTTAAAAATTATTAAATTCACCCTAATTTCCAGATCTAAAATTTAGGGTTTTTAATTGGCTCAATTAATCAAGAATTTGATGGAAAAAGTGAACTTAGACAAGCTAGAAGGAGAATTCGGCACTGACACTTTCTTGGCAATTCTTAGATTGATCTTGGATGCCGAAAATTTCAGATTTGAAGTTGATTTCAATGGGAATAAATGGAAGCAAGGTAGGGGATGAATTGGTAATGGTTCTTAGTAGCAAAAGAAAGGAAAAACCAAGTGAAAAAGGGGGAGGAGTGCGACGGTAACAAGGAGGAACAATGAGAAAGAAAAAAAAAAAAGCTTGAGGGAGGGGAGATAGCTAGGGACGGTACAAGGGAAGGAAAATAATGATTTTAGGTCTTATTATTTTCTTAAAAGATGTATTTATAATTAGGTTAAAAATTAAGCTTAAAAATAAATTTAATTAAAAACAAGAGATTTTGCAAATCATGGTACTTGAACTTAAGGACTTCATTTACTAACGTGCCTTATCATTGATCAATTAACCATTGGACTATCATCATATCTTGTTATAATTATACATTTTTATTAACTTAAATTTTTGGATGTTACATATTTCATACCGGAACATATCTTATCATCATAACGTATTGGATCATATCGTATCGTATCATATTATATCATATCATATCTAACTCATTTTTATATAATTAAAAGTTATTTGATCTTAATTTCACAAGTCCTTAAGGAATTTAAACAAATAAAAACGTTTTCCCCTTCTTGATGTTTACACAAGCTTGATTTTTCCTTAAAAGTTAGATCTGTAATTAGATGGTAATTAGGATGTAAGAAGTTGAAATGTAAGCTTAGAAATTGGATTTGAGTGGTTAAACATCTATTTCAACAAAACTAGCTAAGTTTTTTATGTTGTGTATGAGAGGCTTTGATCTGTGGTTTTGGAATGATTTAGTTGTGTTTGTTGCTGTTTGTAATGCCTTTGTATTATATTTGATTTGTATGTGAAGTGTCAACTTGTTTGGAAGCCTTTACAAGCGAGGACAAAGGCAAACAAAGGCTTACTTGAGCTCTGTCATTGAAGCAAAGCTTGATCAAGGTGAGTGATCTAGTGTGCTATGATTAATGCACAAATCACTGATTTAAAAGGGGGCTTAGGTGTTCTAAACACCTAATTTAAGTCTCAAGATTAATTATTCCTACTTGAGCTTGATGATTTGCAAATTAAAGCCAACCTCGTGTAAAATGATGATTTTACCCTTGCTTAATATTTTGTTGTATGATAATAGAAAAAAATGTTTTAGGCTTGAATGTTTCAAATTGTTTGATAAAGCATGTGTGTGATTGGTGTGATGGGTGGTTTTATAGTGTGTTTCATGATTAGTAAGGAGAGTCCCGTTAATGGCTAACCTGACATTTTGGATTCGGGTTGGACTGTTTCTGCTGAGATTGGGATGCCACAAAATTGGTAAATGGACTATCTAAATCAAGCCACCGTAACCTCAAAAACATAAAAAAAATACAAGAAACAAATTAATTAAATCAAACTTGGACAGTACAACAAAGAAGATGATAAGGTTATTGTCATCTTTTTGTCATTTATTTTCCATTTATAATTTAATTAAACCTTTAATTAATCAAAATTAATTAATTAAACCTTAATTAACATAATAATTGTAATTAATCAAAGATAGTGGATCATAACTTCATCCTATACTGTCCTTAAAAACAAATGAGTTAAATTACTCAATTGGTCCTTTAGCTAATTAGAAATCCATAACAATTCAACTTTACCAATTTTATAATTTAGTCCTTGTACCTTAATTAACTATCCAATTAGAAAAATTATGGGACCAGACTTTAATTAACCTTTATACTAAACTCGTAAATATTAAATAATAATATTTACGAACTCGAATATCAGAAATGTATGAAATTTATTGTTGTTCATTGAATTTATTGTTTAACAATTACTTTTATTTTGGCCTTCGAGAAAATTTTCTCTCTGTATATATATATCCATATTATTGCATTTGCTTATTTTATTCAATTACATTGCCTAAGGTTGCTCATTTTGATAAGTGTTTCATTTGATTACTATTTTATCCTTAATTACTCCTTAATTATTAGTTCATGTTGCTGATCTGGACGTTTTTGTGCGTTTTCTATGCAGGACTTCAATTCTGGATATTGCACTTAAAAGGCAAAGTTCTGCAGTTTTATTTTTTGGAATCAAGGCTGGGCTAGTAGGCATGACTTTGGGCATGAGAGTTTGACATGGCATCCAGTTAGCAGCTTCTAGAAGACCCAGTCAGCAGCTTCCAGAAGGTCTAGTCAGGAAGGATAGACGAGTGGATCAGCTGCATTTTAAATTCAAAATTAGAAATTATCTTTTGTTTTTATGATTTAATTTAAATATTTTCAAGAATTATATTTTATTATTTTTAGGTTATTTTTAGGGGTTTGGAGAACTATAAATACTCCCTTGGGGTAAGCTAGAAAGACATCTCATGATTAGTTTTGTTCTTGTTTTCTAAATCCTATAAAAATTCTCTTTTTCTCTATGTTTCATTTTAAGTTTTTATTTTCTTAAAAAAATGTTGAGTATGATTTCTTCCATAATCATGCTCGGCTAATTTTCCAAAAAGCCAAAGGCTAAAGCAACAACTCAATTCCGATTGTGAGAATTGAAAAGCACTTTATATCTTCGGATATACTTCTCAATTTTCTGAAAACTTGGATTGGCAATCGGCTTTTCCTTTTAAAATCCTTACACTTTCAAGTTCAAAAAGGGCCCGTTGGTTTGAATGTTGTTTCGATTTATAGTTGGGAGGAAGTATCGGCTTGTAGCACATTTGACTTCCTGTGAACACACTTAACGGTGGTCCGCTAGGGGAAATTGAGATCGGATTCGATTCTCATTGAGACAACATAGTCCGAGTCGGGTTTTTCCAGATTTTAAATTGTTTTATTCTAATGGCGATAGTCATGGTTAGTCTAGCCAAAAAACTAAAATTCAAAAAATTGATTTTGGATTTTCGGTTTGCCGGAGAGATAAACAAGTTACAAGGGTTGGGCCTTGTAGACTGTAACCAGCATTTATCCAGAGCAAAATCTTATTCGATGATCGATTGGAAATGAATCAAAGTGAAGGCTAAGGCTGATACTTAAACTGAGTTTCTTCTTAAATTTACTTTCGTTAAATTCTTAGATTTAAATTTTCATTTCTTCATTTTACTTTAATTAAACTCTTTCGATCAAAACCCCCCATTTTTATCCCATTTCGCCTAAATCAAGAACTAAAAGCCTTCTACATTAGAATTTCCTAAGTCCCTGTGGATCGACCATTATTCTCTTTACTACGCTATTTAATTATTTCTTTTGAGATTAAGGATAATTATTTTGACAGTATACGACGCTTGTCAAATTGGCGCCATTACCAGGGACTTTGGCAAAGTTATTGATAAAAGTTTTTGTTTTTGATTTATGACTAGGAACAACCTGAGAGAACTAGTAGACTTCGACCCGGAGATAGAAGCACGAGCTCGTAGAACCCATGCACAAAGACTTCGAGGGAAAAAGAGATGACAACAACAAGAACATCAACATCAAATAGATTCACAACCGAGTCTAGAAACACCCTCTAACATCGAAACACACTTTGAGTGGGATAACGAAGGACCAGTTCTGATGGCAGACAACGACCAAACCATTCGAGAACTTACCGCAGCGCCTACTAACCAACAACCTTCATGTATCACATTCCTAAATGGAGATACACTGTTCGCGCTAAAAACTGGTTTGATCCATCTTCTACCAACTTAGTGAAAATCCGCATAAACACCTCAAAGAGTTTCACATGGTTTTTTTGAGCACAAAACCATAGGAAGTATCCGAGGACCAAATCAAACTCCGTGCTTTTCTTTTTTCTTAGTGGATTTGGCTAAAGATTGGTTATTTGATTTACCTCCTAATTCAGTTAATACATAGGCTGACATGAGTTAACTTTTTCTTGCTAGGTTCTTCCCTGCAGCTAATGTGAGCGAACTAAGGCGAAACACCCTTGGAATCAGCCAAAAAGATGGAGAGTCACTCTATGACTACTAGGAGCGATTTAAGAAACTCTGCGCTAATTGCCCCTAACACGGATTGAGTGAACAAACTCTTCTTCAATATTTCTACAAAGGTTTGCTTCCTTTAGAGATGAAAATGGTCGATACTGCTAGTGGAGGAGCCCTTGTGAACATGACTCCTAATGCAGTTAGAACCTTGATTTCCACTATGGCCGTCAACTCCCAATAGTTTCACCCTCCTAGTGAACCCTCTCGACGGGTTCATGAGATAAGTACATCTACTTTAGAAAGTAAAATCGATAAATTAACTGATGTGGTTAATTCTCTTGGTTTAGGAAAAATTGGTACAACCAAATTATGCGGAATATGCACATTACCAGACCATCCAACGAATGGCTGCCCAATGTTACAAGATGATACCGAAGCCCAAGTTAATGCAGTGGGGAATTTCCCAGGCCCTCCCCAAAGGCCTTACAACCCCCACGCCAACACTTACAATCCGGTGTGGAGGGACCATCCTAACTTGAGCTATAGGCAAAATCAAAGACTGAATTAAGCCTATCAATCGAGGCCTTCTCATCCTCAGCCATATCAACCGTCGAAATCTTCCTTAGAATCCGTTGTTGAAAGGTTAGCTTTGTCCCAAGAAAAGTTCCAGAATAGAACCGAGGTCGTCTACAAGAATTAGATAAGCAAATGAGCCAACTGACTTAGACAGTAGGACGACTCGAGTCCCAAGGGAAGTTGCCTTCTCAAACAGATTCAAATCCGAGAGAAAATGTTAGTGCCATGACTCTCCGAAGTGGTACCGTTGTTGCACCTAAGACGACGGAGGAAGGCCCCCAAAAGAAAGATAAAGAGAAAGCACCGTCTCTCACCATACAAGGTGCATCCACATCATCTTCCACTCCCTCTCCCTACACCGTTCCTCCTCCCTTTCCATCAAGGTTGGTAAAACGAGATAAGCAAGCCGAAGAGAGGGAAATTTTAGATATATTCCGAAAAGTGGAAATTAATATTCCACTTCTTGAAGTAATCAAAACGGTAACAAGGTATGCCAAGTTCCTACAAGATCTATGCATAAATAAAAGGCAACTTATTAGAATAGAGAAGGTGAATTTGGGAGAGCACGTCTCGGTCGTTTTTCAACGAAAGCTTCCACCGAAGTTGAAGGACCAACGTATGTTTGCTATTCCTTTCAAAATCAGTAAGATTGTAATTAAACGTACAATGTGTGATTTAGGCGCTTCTATAAATGTTATGCCTCTTTCTTTGTACAACTTACTCTCTACTGAGCCTTTGAAGGATACAAAAGTGACAATACAGCTGGCTAACCAGTCCGTGATATACCCAGAAGTACTCTCCGAGAACGTCTTAGTAAAGGTAAATGAACTTAATTTTTCGATAGATTTTTATGTCATCGACATGGAAATCGACCGATCAAACACTTCTTCAGAAATCCTTCTCAATCGTCCTTTCCTTAGTACAACACATACAAAAATAGATGTAAGAAGCAAAATTCTTACAATGGAATTCGACGGTGAGGTTGTTAAATTTGATGTTTACAAAGTAATGCGATATTAAGATAATGTCGCTAGTATAAATTTTATTGATATTATTGAGTCTGTCGTTGAAGAGTTCATAGAATCTAACATTGTTAATAATTTGTGTAGCGAATTAGAGGACTTTGAAGAGGAAATCAGAGAGTTTGAGAAATTTTTTTCGATTTACTTTGATTCATGCCTTATTCCCTCACACTCTAAAATTTTACCTTCCTTTTTCCAGGCCCCTCAAGTCGACTTGAAGCAATTGTCGAAACACTTGAAATACGCGTTTTTGGGAGAAAACGAAATGTTTCCGATAATTATCTCAAATAAGTTGTCAAAAGAAGTGGAAGATGACTTGGTGATGGTGTTGCGTGCGCATAAAGAAGCCATTGGGTGGACTATTGCCGATATTAAGGGACTTAGTCTCTCGACAAGTATGCACAAAATAAAGATCGAAGAAGGAGCGAAACCATCACGAGAAGGTCAACGTCGATTAAACCCACCGATGATGGAAGTCTGGTCCATGTGGTCCCAAAGAAAACCGAATTTACGGAAATTAAAAACTCGAAAGGTGAGTTAATTCTGACACGAGTATAGAATGGATGGAGAGTCTGCGTCGACTACAGGAAGTTGAATTCGTTAACTCGAAAAGATCATTTCTCCCTTCCTTTTATTGATCAAATGATAGAAAGATCACTCGGTAGATCTCATTATTGTTGTCTTGATGGATTTTTAGGTTTCTTCCAGATCCAGTGGCACCAGAAGATCAAGAAAAACCGACATTTACATGTCATTTTGGTACTTTCGCCTATCGACGAATGCCCTTCAGCCTTTGTAATGCGCCCGCCACTTTCCAGAAATGCATGCTTAGCATCTTCTTAGACTACGTCAAGAAAGGGATCGAAGTCTTCATGGACGATTTTATTGTGTACGATAATTCATTTAACGAGTGCCTTTTAAATTTAACTAATGTACTAAGACGATGCCTAGAATTCAACCTCGTATTGAATTACGAAAAATGCCTTTTTATGGTTGATAAAGAGTTAATTCTAAGACATATTGTTTCTTTTAATGGAATTGCGGTTGATAAAGCAAAAACAAATATTATACTCTCACTACCTTACCCTACAGCTGTGAGGGAAGTCCGCTCCTTTCTTGGTCATGCAGGATTTTACCGTAGGTTCATTAAGAATTTCTCAAAGGTAGCGCAGCCGTTGTGCAACTTGCTTCAGAAAGATCCATCTTTTGATTTCAATCCGAGGTGCAAAGAATCAATCGACATGCTAAAACAAAAGCTTGTATCGGCTCCGATCGTTCAACCACCAAATTGGGACTACCCTTTTGAGCTCATGTGTGACGTATCGGACACAAGCGTTAGAGCCGTCCTTGGTTAGAAAATCGACAAAGGGCCCCATGTCATAGCCTATGCATCTCATACCTTAGATTCGACTTAGAAAAATTATTCTACGACGGAAAAAGAATTATTTGCTATAATTTTTGCTTTAGAAAAATTTAGATCTTATCTGCTTGGTACTAAAATTACTGTTTTTTTATCATGCAGCTTTGAGATATTTAATGAGCAAAAAGGAGGTGAAGCCGAGACTTATTCGATTGATTCTGCTTCTTCAAGAATTCAATTTGGAGATTAAAGATAAAAAAGGATGCGAAAATTTAGTAACCGATCACTTTAGTCGTATTCCCCTTTCCACGTCTGACCTGTCGATTCAATACGAATTCCCTGAGAAAAGCTTGATGGTGGCATGAAAAATTACCCCATGGTTTGCAGATATGGTCAATTATTTGGCTACAGGTAAATTACCATTAGACTTGCTGAGATTTGAAGGTAACTAGATAAAGCGAGAATCCCAATTTTATATTTGGGATGATTCGTACCTTTGGAAACACTGCTCGGATAAGGTAATTCGGTGATATGTCGTTGAAGATGATGTAAATTCAATTCTAAATTTCTGTCATTCTTACTCTTGTGGCGATCATTTTGGACCAAAGTGGACTGCTCATAAAATTCTTGAATGTGGTTTCTTTTGGCCTAACATCTTTTGTGACTCTTATTTATTTTGCAAAACTTGTGAAAGATGTCAATGCGTAGGGAACCTCAGTCAAAGGAACGAAATGTCACTCAGTCCAGTTCATATCTGTGAAATTTTTGATGTTTGGGGAATTGACTATATGAGTCCCTTTATTTCTTCATTTGGAAATACTTACATAATTCTTGCTGTAGATTATGTATCTAAACGGGTAGAAGCTAAGGCTACCTGAAATAACGATGCTAAAACTACGGTTAAATTTCTAAAAGATTTTATTTTTTCCAGGTTTGACACACCGAGGGCGATAATAAGCGATAGTGGAACTCATTTTGTCAATCGAATAATTGAAGCCCTTATGAAGAAATTTGGAGTAACTCAAAGAGTCGCCACAGAATACCATCCACAAACAAATGGGCAAGTGGAAGTCTCGAACCGCAAAATTAAGACAATATTTGAGAAGATCGTCAAATCGGACCATAAAGATTGGAGTATCAAGTTAACCGATGCATTGTAGGCATACCGAACGGCGTATAAAGGCCCCATTGGAATGTCTCCGTACCGCCTTGTCTTCGGTAAACCGTAACATTTGCCGATTGAATTGGAACATTGCGCCATATTGGGTGGTCAAGCAATGTAACATGGAGATGGATGTAATCGATGAAGTGCACAAATTGCATATTCAAGAACTTGAGGAGATCCGTAGAAACGCTTACGATAGCTCTCGGATATTTAAAGAAAAAACAAAAGAATTCCATGATTGTAACATTTCTTTTAAATCTTTTTCTGTCGGTCAAAAGGTTCTACTATTTAATTCTAAGTTTAAACTTTTTGTAGGAAAACTTAGATCGAAGTGACTCGAACCTTTTACGGTAACTGAAGTATTTCCTCATGGTGCGATTGAAATTGAAGATAACACAGAGGCACGGTTTAAAGTTAAAGGTCAAAGGTTGAAACCGTATTATGAAAACGCTCAAGTTGGTTTAATCGAAGAACTCGATCTGAAAGAACTTGTAGTCTGAATCAGATCGTCGAGCTAAACGACGTTAAATAAAGCGCTTAATAGGAGGCAACCCATTGTTTTTTATTTATTTTATTCTATTTTATTTTTCATCATTAATTTATTATACTATTTTATTTTTACTTTTTTTTATTTTTGGAATTTTAGGTACGCGAATTTTTTTTGTATCGAATAAATACCAGCAGATCCGATATATCCAGATTCGAATAGATGCTGCATGTAGGGAAGAAACACAATGGGAGTCGGCGCACAATAGCAAAATCGACCCCACCTTTTTACTCCTCCATTCCCAACACGATCGTCGATAAACACGGGGAGTATCTCTATTCCCTCTCTTATGCTTTCATTTTCATATTGGGACAATATGATTTAAGTGAGGGGGTAAAATTTGTATCAAATTTTTATCTTGCTTATTTGATTGGTTTAAATTGAGTTTTTCTTAATTGTAATATGTTGGAATTTCCTGTTACTTATCCTATGTTTCACTTGATCTCTTTGATTTCCTTATGACTTGTGATCTTGCTTTTGTTGGAATTTAGGATGCATGATAGATAATCGGTATGACTAGTGATTTTCGATAAAAATTTGCTTGACATTTCATATATTTGTTAATTGACATGTTGCTTGACTTAGTACACGTTCCACCTTTTCATGTGAGTTTTTGAGCCTTACGAGCATATACTTTCATTCTTGCTCTTTATTTCATTGAGTGTGCCGAACTAATTCTCAACATTTTAGAACTTGTAGCGTAATACTTGTCGAGACTACATGCTTGAATATGATGCTTTAATATGATAGGGGCACTTTGGATTAACTACTTTTGAGCTATTCCCATTCTTTGTTTTCACCACATTTACAAAACCCAAGCCTTTTCCTATTTTCATCCCTCTTTTTCATACCCTTGTCAAGACAAAAGAAGATTTGGTCCACAAAAAAAAAGAAGAAAAAAAAGAGAAAATTGTTCGTACGTTGTTCGAATAGCAAAAAAAAAAAACAAAAAAAAAAAGCAAAAGGTTCGAAAAGAAAAAAAAAGAGAAAAAAAAACATGATTGCTTAAACTTCTTTGCTTGTCTCATTATATTGGTTCGATTCGTAGTTTGAACTTCAACATTTTGCATCTTTTGTCTTGGCATTTTACCACACATTTTTTTTACCTTTTTCCCTACCCTACCTAAGCCCCGTTACAACCCTATTTAAAAACCCTTTGATTTTTGCATCATGTTCAGTTTTTAGTAGTGGAGATTGGATTTAGTTATAAGCTTATGGTAATGCTTTGATTAGTTCTGGCTTAAGAGATTCTTTAACCCAAACACTTTGAGCAGAACGAGTGAATCCTTGTGAGGGTATTAAATTTTGCTTCATTGAAATTGACAGGTTATTGGAATGTCTTGCTTTGTTTAAAATTGTTCCTAGTTATGCTTTACTTGATTGTCTCTTGATTTCAATAATTGTTTCGATCTTGGGTTATTTGGTTATCTTAGATGCATTGTGAAATGAAGGATGAAACTTGAATTTTGATGTATTAGTTGAGAAATGCTTGAGGACAAGCATTGAATAAGTGAGGGGGAATTTGATAAGTTTTTCATTTGATTACTATCTTATCCTTAATTACTCCTTAATAATTAGTTCATGTTACTGATCTGGACGTTTTTGTATGTTTTCTATGCAGGACTTCAATTCTGGAAATTGCACTTAAAAGACAAAGTTCTGCAATTTTATTTTTTGGAATCAAGGTTAGGCTAGTGGGCATGACTTTGGGCATGAGAGTCTGACGTGGCATCCAGTCAGTAGCTTCCAGAAGGTCTAGTCAGCAAGGATGGATGAGCTGATCAGCCGCATTTTAAATTCAAAATTAGAAATTATCTTTTGTTTTTATGATTTAATTTAAATATTTTCAAGAATTATCTTTTATTATTTTTAGGGTTTTGCAGAACTATAAATACCCCCTTGGGGTAAGCTAGAAAGACATCTCATGATTAGTTTTGTTCTTATTTTCTAAATCCTATAAAAATTCTCTTTTTCTCTACATTTCATTTTTAAGTTTTTATTTTCTTAAAAAAATGTTGAGTATGATTTCTTCCATAATCATGCTCGGCTAATTTTCCAAAAAGCCAAAGGCTAAAGCAACGACTCAATTCCGATCGTGAGTATTGAAAAACACTTTATATCTTTGGATATATTTCTCAATTTTCTGAAAACTTGGATTGGAAATCGGCCTTTCCTTTTAATATCCTTACACTTTCAAGTTCAAAAAGGGCCTGTTCGTTTGAAGGTTGTTTCGATTTATGGTTACGAGGATCAGCTTGTAGCACATTCGACTTCCTATGAACACACTTAGTGGCGGTTCGCTAAGGGAAATTGAGATCGGATTCGATTCTCATTGAAACAACAAAGTCTGAGTCGGGTTTTTCTAGAGTTTAAACTGTTTTATTCTAACGGCGATAGTCGTAGTTAGTCTAGCCAGAAAACTGAAATTCAAAAATTGATTTTAGATTTTTGGTTTACCAGAGATAAAAACAAGTTACAAGGGTTGGGCCTTGTAGATTGTAACCGACATTTATTCGGAGCAAAATCTTTTTCGATGATCGGTTGGAAATGGATCAAAGCGAAGCCTAAGGCTGATACTTAAACTGAGTTTCTTCTTAAATTTACTTTCGTTAAATTCTTAGATTTAAATTTTCATTTCTTCATTTTACTTTAATTAAACTCTTTCGACCAAAACCCCCCATTTTTATCCCATTTTGTCTAAATCAAGAACTAAAAGCCTTCTACATCAGAATTTCCTAAGTCCCTGTGGATTGACCCTTCGTCTCTTTACTACGCTATTTAATTATTTTTTTGAGATTAAAGATAATTATTTTGACAGTATACGACGCTTGTCAGACGTTATGTGTGATCGTTGATGTGTTTTAAAAAAAATGTTATGACTATTATACTTATTTTAAGCACGTGCCCTGTACAAGATTTTGAATATTGATTAAGGTTAATTAATGTTTTTAAATTTTTTGCTCCAAACGTTTAAATATTAAATATTTCATATATCTCAAGAGTGATAGTTATAGTCTTTCAAAGTTCTATTAGTACGATGATACTTGTTTTCAGAGAATATATAAGATAACTTAAAAATCTAATTTAAAAATAGGTATTTGAGTGTGTAAAAAATTCTTAACACATATTGTGAAAAACGAAAGCAATAGCATCATATAAGAATTAAAAAAAATTTCTTGTTTTCGATTCAATCTCAAAATTAGTACAATAATTAGATAAAATTGATGATTTAGATCTAAAATGATTTAATTAAAAGTTATTTGATCTTAATTTCACAAGTCCTTAAGGAATTTAAACAAATCAAACGTTTTCCCTTTCTTGATGTCTACAAACGCTTGATTTTTCCATAAAAGTTAGATCCATGTAATTAGATAAAATTGATGATTTAGATCTAAAATGATTTGGTATGTAGGATGTAAGAATTTGAAATCGAAGCTTAGAATTGGTATTTGAGTGCTTAAATATCTATTTGAGCTAAACTAGCTAAGTTTTCTAGGTTGTGGCTGAGAGGCTTTGATATGTGTTTTTGGAATGATCTAGTTGTGTTTATTGCTGTTTGTCATGCCTTTGTATTATATTTGATTTGTATGTGAAGTGTCAACTCATTTGGAAGCCTCTTGACAGGTGTCATATATTGTTAAAATAATTATCCTTAATCTCAAAAGAAATAATTAAATAGCGTAGTAAAGAGAAGAAGGGTTGATCCACAGGGACTTAGGAAATTCTGATGTAGAAGGCTTTTAGTTCTTGATTTAGGCGAAATGGGATAAAAATGGGGGGTTTTGATCGAAAGAGTTTAATTAAAGTTAAATGAAGAAATGAAAATTTAAATCTAAGAATTTAATGAAAGTAAATTTAAGAAGAAACTCAGTTTAAGTATTAGCCTCAGACTTCACTTTGACTCATTTCCAACCGATCATCGAATAAGATTTTACTCCTGATAAATGCTGGTTACAATCTACAATGCCCAACCCTTGTAACTTGTTTTTCTCTCCAGTAAATTGAAAATCCAAAAATCAATTTTTGAATTTCAGTTTTCTGGCTAGACTAATCACGACTATCACCGTTAGAATAAAATATTTTAAAATCTGGAAAAAAACCCAACTCAGACTATGTTGTCTCAATGAGAATAAAATCCGATCTCAATTTCCCTTAGCGGATAGCCGCTAAGTGTGTTCACAGGAAGTCGAATGTGCTACTAGTTGATCCTTCCTCCCAACTATAAATCGAAACAACCTTCAAACCAACGGACCCTTTTTTGAATTTGAAAGTGTAAAGATTTTAGAAGGAAAGGCCGATTACCAATCCAAGTTTGTAGAAAATTGAGAAATATATCCAAATGTATAAAGTTCTTTTCAATTCTCACGATCGGAATTGAGTCGTTGCTTTAGCCTTTGGCTTTTTGGAAAATTAGCCGATTATGATTATGGAAGAAATCATACTCAACATTTTTTTAAGAAAATAAAAACTTAAAAATGAAACGTAGAGAAAAAGAGAATTTTTATAGAACTTAGAAAACAAGAACAAAACTAATAATGAGACGTCTTTCTAGCTTACCCCAAGGGGGTATTTATAATTCTCCAAAACCCTAAAAATAATAAAAGATAATTCTTGAAAATATTTAAATTAAATCATAAAAAAAAGATAATTTCTATTTTTGAATTTAAAATGCAGCTGATCCGCTCGTCCATCCTTGCTAACTAGACCTTCTGGAAGCTGCTGACTGGATCTTCTAAAAGCTGTTGACTGGACGCCACGTCAGACTCTTATGCCTAAAGTCATGCCCAAAGTCATGCCCACTAGCCCAGCCTTGATTCCAGAAAATAAAACTGCAGAACTTTTCCTTTTAAGTTCAATTTCCAGAATTGAAGTCATGCATAGAAAACGCATAAAAATGTCCAAATCAGTAACATGAACTAATTATTAAGGAGTAATTAAGGATAAAATAGTAATCAAACACTTATCAAATTCCCCCTCACTTATTCAATGCTTGTCCTCAAACATTTCTCAACTAATACATCAAAACTCAAGTTCCATCCTTCATTTCACAATGCATCTAAGATAACCAAATGACCCAAGATTGAAACAATTATTCAAATCAAGAGACAATCAAGTAAAGGCATAACTAGGAACAATTAAACAAAGCAAGACATTCCAATAGCCTGTCAATTTCAATGAAGCAAAACTTAATACCCTTACAAGGATTCACTCATTCCGCTCAAAGTGTTTGGGTTAAAGAATCACTCAAGCCGGAACTAATCAAAATATTACCATAAGCTTGTAACTAAATCCAATCTCCACTACTAAAAATCTAACATGATGCAAAAATCAAGGGGTCTTTAAATAGGATTGTAACGGGGCTTAGGTAGGATAGGGAAAAGACAAAAAATGTGTGGTAAAATGCCAAGACAAAAGATGCAAAATGTTGAAGTTCATGCCATGAATCGAACCAATATAATGAGACAAGCAAAGAAATTTAAGCAACCATGTTTTTTTTTCTTTTTCTCCTTTTTTCTCTTTTTTTTTTCTTTATTCGAACTCCTTTCTTTGCTCTTTTTTTCTTATTTTTTTTGTGGAACAAATCTTGTTTTGTCTCGACAAGGGTATGAAAAAGAGGGATGAGAATAGGAAAAGGCTCGAGTTTTGTAAATGTGGTGAAAATAAAGAATGGGAATAGGCTCAAAAGTGGCTAACTAGGGGAAATGAGTGGGAAGGCAATTTTTGGTAGAGAAGTGATTAATCCTAAGTGCCCCTATCATATTAAAGCATCATATTCAAGCATGTAGTTTCAACAAGTATTACGCTACAAGTTATAGAATGTTGAGAATTAGTTCGTCACACTCAATGAAATAAAGAGCAAGAATGAAAATATATGCTCGTAAGGCTAAAAAAACTCTTGAAAAGGTGTAACGTGTACTAAGTCAAGCAACATGGCAATTAACAAATATATGGAATGTCAAGTAAAATTTTATTGAAAATCACTAGTCATGTCAATTATCTATCATGCATCCTAAATTCCAAAAAAAGCAAGATCACAAGTCATAAGGAAATCAAAGAGATAAAGTGAAACATAGGAGAAGCAACAAGAAATTCCAACATATTACAATTAAAAAAACTCAATTTCAACCAATTGAATAAGTAAGATAAAAAATTTGATGCAAATTCTACCCCCTCACTTAAATAATATTGTCCCAATATGTAAATGTTAGCATAATAGAGGGAATAGAGATACTCCCCGTGTTTAGCGACGACCGTGACTGCGACCATGTCGAGATGTGCCTGAGTGAAGGTAAGATAGAATCTCGGCAAGGTTGGTTTCGATGGAGTCGAGTCGATTGTGCACTTTGTGGATCTCGTCATGGACGTCCGATTGTAGGTTCTCTACCGGTGCCGATTGAGGCGTTGTCCTCCGAAGGAATACACACTCATTACGAGGTGTAATGATATTGGGTAGAATGATATAGGGTGTGTCGAGGGTGCCGAAAGCAAATCTGAATCGTTGGGGAGGAGCATGAATGTCAGCACAATTGTCTTTGGCCGGTGAGGTTGATCGGAGCTTGTGGAAGACAGTGGGCTTGTTCTCGAGTGCTCACCATGGTGGTTTTTTTAAAATAAAAAAAAGGAAGAGTTAGAGTGGGAGAGGGGAACTTTGATCGATCAAAAAGATGGGAAGGATGTTTTGAAAATTGAAATGTTAGATTAGATGGGACCCATGTGCGAGAAAGAAAATTGAGGGGACTGGGGGAAGGTAAGAAAATGGAAGGGACTGGAGGAAGGTGCGACTGTTGGGAATGGGGCATTAAAAAGGTGGGGTCGATTTTGCTATTGTGCGCTGACTCCTATTGTGTTGCTTCCCTACGTGCAGCATTTATTCGAATCTGAATATATCAGATCTGCTAGCATTTATTCGATGAAAATTTTCCACATACCTAAAATACCAAAAAAAAAGTAAAAATAAAATAAAATAAATAATAGAAATAAATTAATGGCGAAAAATAAAATAAAAGAAAATAAAATAAATAAAAACAGTGGGTTGCCTCCCATTAAGCACTTTTTTTAACGTCGTTTAACTCGACGACCTAATTTAGACTACAGGTTCTTTCAAATCGAGTTCTTTGATTAAACCACCTGGAGCATTTTCATAATACGGTTTCAACCTTTGACCGTTAACTTTAAACTGTGCCCCTGTGTTATATTCAATTTCAATCGCACCATGAGAAAATACTTCGGTTACCGTAAAAGGTCCGAGCCACTTCGATCTAAGTTTTCCTACAAAAAGTTTAAACTTAGAATTAAAGAGTAAGACCTTTTGACAGACAGAAAAAGATTTAAAAGAAATGTTACGATTATGAAATTCTTTTGTTTTTTCTTTAAATATCCGAGTGCTATCGTAAGCGTTTCTACGGATCTCCTCAAGTTCTTGAATATGCAATTTGTGCGCTTCCCCGATTGCATCCATCTTCATGTTACATTGCTTGACCGCCCAATATGCGTGATGTTCTAATTCAACCGACAAATGGCATGGTTTATCGAAGAAAAGGCGGTATGGAGACATTCCAATGGGGCCATTATACGCGGTTTGGTATGCCTACAATGCATCGGTTAACTTGATACTCCAATCTTTATGGTTCGATTTGACGATCTTCTCAAGTATTGTCATAATTTCGCGATTCGAGACTTCTGCTTGCCCATTTGTTTATGGATGGTAGGCCGTGGCGACTCTTTGTGTTTCTCCAAATTTCTTCATATGGGCTTCAATTATTCGATTGACAAAATGAGTTCCTCTATCGCTTATTATTGCCCGCAGTTTTCCAAACCTGGAAGAAATAAAATCTTCTAGAAATTTAACCATGGTTTTAGCATCGTTATTTTGGGTAGCCTTAGCTTCTACCCATTTAGATATATAATCTATAGCAAAAATTATGTAAGTATTTCCAAATGAATAAATAAAGGGACTCATATGTGTGCTTAATTCTTGATTTAGTATTCTTGATATATTAATTCTTGTTTGATGTGCTTAAATCGGAGGAGGAATAGACCCTGTTTAAGAGTAGATCTAGTATAATTGAGTGGAGTTGCATGCAATCCTAGAAATAGGACGACATAAATCTATCGGATTAGAGTCAAATCTAATAGGGGAATCCATAGATCGAATTAATGCGAGAATAGGGGTTTTAATTAGAAAGAAATTTCAATTAATCAACCTAGAGTCAGTTGCTTTTATGCTTGAATAGAGGTATTAGCATAATTTAGGGATTTTTACGGAACAAAATACTAAGTGAATAAATTGCTTAATTCAGAATGATAATGGCAGATGAAATCTAGGTGGAATCTTTCTTGAGTATTGTTTGCTTCTTGGTATAAAAACACCTATTATTTCTAACTTTAATCTTTGACGCACTTTTTATTAATTTAGTTAAATTAGTTTACAACAATCACTTTATTCGACCAGTTAGATAATAGGAAGACAGTTATTACTAGTACTTTTGGTTATCGTGGGAACAATATCTATGCTTATCGTAACTATACTATTAATTGATAGGTGCACTTGCCTTAGTCATATTTTTAGTTAAGTTTCGATTGCATCAAGTTTTTGACGTCGTTTCCGGGGACTGAAATATTAGGAAAACTTTGTTTCTATTACTTTAGCCATTTTTATTATTATTTATTTTTATTTTATTATTTACATTTTTAATTTAATTTTTCTAATTTAATTTTTTCCCTCTTATTTGCTTCTGGCAGGTTCTTTTGGTTTATGACTAGAGGAAACCCGTCGGGACCACTTCTTCACGACTCTGAACTTGAAAAGACTGCTCGCAAAAATCGTAAAGAGGTTAGAGAAGCTAAGAAAAGTCAGAAAACTTTAGTAAACAGTAAAAATGAAAAGGGTATTATTGTGGAGATGGGTGACAATCGAAATAACCAGGTTCCTCCTGCTCTCCCAGTTGCTCTTCCTGACCCTCCTATTCGTCGAACTTTGTATGATTATGCTAAGCCTACTCTGTTTGGGGCTGAAACGAGTATTGTCAGGCCGAATGTTAATGCGAATAATTTTGAAATTAAGCCGAGTATAATTCAGATGGTACAACAATATGTTCAGTTTGATGGTTTGCAGGATGAAGATCCAAATGCTCATTTGGCTATTTTTCTCGAGATTTGTGATACTTTTAAAATTAATGGTGTTACTGATGATGCCACACGCTTGCGGTTGTTCCCGTTCTCATTGAGGAACAAGGCAAAAATGTGGGGAAATGTTTTACCACGATGTTCTATCACTACTTGGGATCAAATGACTGAGAAGTTCTTATTAAAATATTTTTCGCCGGCTAAGACAGCTAAGTTGAGGAATGACATCTCTTATTTTGCTCAATTTGATATTGAGACACTTTATGAAGCATGGGAGAGGTTCAAAGATTTATTGAGAAGGTGTCCTCATCATGGTTTACCTTTGTGGCTCCAAGTTCAAACTTTCTACAATGGTTTGAATCCCTCGACTAGACAGATGGTTGATTCAGTAGCTGGGGGAACTTTAAATAACAAGACACCAGAAGAAGCCTAAGAATTTATTGAGGAGGTGGCATTAAATAATTATCAGTGACAAGTTACAAGAGTAAAACCTATGAAGGCAGTAGGGATTTATGATGTTGATGTCGTTTCTGTGTTGGCTCGTCAAGTTGAAACTCTTAATAAAAAAATGATGGTTTGAAATTTTCTCAACAGACACATCCAGTGATGCAGTGCAATGAAAATGGAGCGGGGATGATGAGTTCAAAATATTTCCATGAGCAAGCAGACTTTTTAGGTCATAATTCTAAACCTCAAAATAATCGTTATAGTAATACTTATAATGCAGGTTGGAGAAGTCACCCAAATTTTTCATGGGGTGGTCAAGGAAATCAAAGATCACAAATTCCTCCAGGTTTTCAGCAGCCACATCAACAAGAGCAGAAATCGAACCTTGAAGAAATGCTTACTAAATTTATTTCGGTTTCTGAAGCAAGATTTCAAAGCAATGAGACAGCTTTAAAAAATAAGCAAGCATCAATCCATGGTCTCAAAAATCAAATCGGATAGCTCGCCAAACTAGTTTCGGAAAGACCACAAGGTAGCTTACCTAGTAACACTGAATCTAATCCAAAAGAGCAGATCCATGCAATCATTGTTCAAAACGTGGAAGGGTTAGTCGAGTCTGAACAAAAGCGGAAGCTAGAAGTTGTTGTGAAAATAATGAGGCCGAGGAAAACAAGAAAGAGCATAAGTCGGTGCTTAGAGAATACAAACCTCGAATTCCATATCCAAAAGCATGGAAGAGAGACCACAAAGAAGAAACATATGGTAAATTTCTTGAACTTTTTAAAAAATTGCATATTAACTTACCTTTTGTTGAAGCTCTTTTGCAGATGCCGGAATATGTAAAATTCTTAAAGGAGCTATTAACAAATAAGAGGAAGTTAGACGACTTGTCGATTATGGAGCTTAATGCAGTTTGCTCGACCATTCTCCAAAACAAACTACCTAACAAACTTAAAGATCCAGGGAGTTTTACTATTCCTTGTCCCATTGGAAATTTACATATTGATAAAGCTTTGGCTGATTTGGGTGCTAGTATAAATGTTATGCCTTATAAACTGTTCAAACAACTTGGTCTTGGGGAACCTAAACCCACTAGGATGAGTATTCAGTTAGCTGACAGATCAATTAGATATCCTAGGGATATTATTGAGGATGTGCTTATAAAAGTGGATAAATTTATATTTCTTGTTGATTTTGTTGTATTGGACATGGATGAGGATGTTGAGGTACTTATGATCTTAGGTCGACCCTTTTGAGCCACTGCTAGAGCTATCATTGATGCGGGTACTGGTGAACTTGTGCTTCGTGTAGGTGATGAAAAGATTACTCTTAAAGCACATGATTTTGTTAGAGTCCTAAATGAGTATAATGATGATAATTATTCTGTTAATGTTAGTAACCATGTGACTCAACACTTTTTTTTTGTAGGAAATCACTAATGAAAACATGATGGATTCAATTTTGATTCAAAGTGATAGAACTCGAGTGGTAAAAGAAGATCGAATGTTGCAACTCGAGGAACTAGATGAATGGCGAACGAAGTTCGACTAAAAATCGAGGAAACCCAAGGAAGAACCAATGCAAAACCATGAAGTGCATGTGAAGAGGATGAACATAATTAAAGTGGGATACAAGGTGTTATTAGACAAATCGAATCCACAAATTTTTCCTTCAAAATTCAAGTCAAGAGGGTCCGATCCTTTTGTGGTAAAAATTGTTTTCTCTTATGGTACAATTGAGGTAACACATCCTGATTACGGCACATTCAAGGTAAACAATCAATGTCTCAAATTTTATTGTGTTGGTAATATTGATAATAAGAGAGAACTTCGGTTTCATGATCCGCCATAACTACAAGCTTAAATAGGAAAGTCGAGTTTAGAATTTAAACAAACGCTTCTTGGGAGGCAACCCGAGTGTTTTTATTTTTATTTATTTATTTAACCCGAGTGTTTTTATTTTTATTTATTTATTTTACTTTCATATTTTTTTTAAAAAATGAAAAAAATTATTAAAAAATTTGAAAAATTCAAAAAAAAATTAGTATATTTATTTTCATATTTATTTTATTTTATTTTAATTATGCAATATTTTTATTCCTATTTTTTAGTTATTATCTCCCTCTCTTACTTATCTTTGTCTATTTTCTTATTAGTTTGCTCGAAAAATTGCACTTCCTTTAGACTCGCTACATTCATATTTTTTTTCAATTCCGATGAAATCATCCTAATTTTGGGAAGTTTCAGTTCCTTTCCTTTTTATGATATTGTGCTTATTCTGCTTGTATTTGTTTGTACATTGAGAACAATATACATCTTAAGTGTGGGGAGATTGATTGTGTATTAATTGTGATAAAATTCCTGAAGTATTTATTGTGTTAAAGTAATTTTCTCATACCCCATTAGAGTGAATTTTTTTCTATTTGGAATTTTTATTAATTTTGTTTTGAGATTGATTTGTGAATCTTTTATGTATTGGATGATTTAATCTTTAAGATATGAGAGAGTCAAGCATGATGAGTTGTCTTCAGAATTAAATATTTTAGGTTGTCTCCCTGAATTGAAATATTATCTTCAAATTTTAAAATTGCAGGTTTTGACATCAAAACCATAATTTTTTTTGTGAGCTTTTGAGCCTATAGAGCATATATTTTATTTCGTGCTCATGCTATTTTTGGTTGTGTGTATGTCAACTTGATTTGTTATTCTAGAACTTGCTTTGATTATACATGTTGAGACCACATTATTGATTTGATATGCTGAGATGATAGAGGCACTTAGGATTTAACTCCCTTTATCTTTAAAAAGCTTACATAATAAATTAACCCTTAGTGAACCCCATTGAGCCTAACATCATTTTATTCATTAAACCCATTATATTAACCCATGATCCATATATTTGTGGTATATTTACCCATTTATTGAGTCCCTTTTTGTCGAGATTTGATTTGATTAAATTGCCTAACTATGTTCCACTATCTGAATTGCTAAATTTTATTATTTAGAAAAAAAAAGTCGAAAAGAAAAAATTGAAAAAAAAAAGAATTGAAAAAAAATTGAGAAAAAAAAGAAAAAGAAAAAGAAAAAGAAAAGAGACTAAAGTGTGTTTGAGCTAGAATCATTAGTTCCATATATTGTTGAAAAGCTCACGTTTATTCTTTATTATTTGTGTTGATTTATTTTCTTTCAATTCAGCAATTGATTTTTTTTTCTAGTTTGGTAATTTATCAACTTGATCTCGATTTTAACCAATTCTTCTAGCCTTTTCCATACCCATAACCTTAGCCCCATTACAACCTTGTAAAGACCTCTTGATTGGTGTGTCATGTCATTTTACAGTGGTGGAGATTTGATTTTCAAGCAAGCCTATGGTAATAACATTTTATGTTTGACTATTGAGTCCTTATTTCATGAACCTAAAACACTTTGAGTGCTTTGAGTGAATCTTTAGTGAGGATGTCAAGTCTTGTTGATTTTGAATTTAAGGTAATTATTTAGATAAGGGGAGACATCTATATTTTTGTGCTAAAAATTTTGTAGCTTAGATTGCTTGAATCTTTAGTGTTCTTTTAGATGAATTTCCATGATTGTTTGAAATTTACCCTAAAACATTATTGATAAAAATGAAGAATTAAGAAAGTTAATTTGAATATGGGTTGAGAATTTTGCTTGAGGACAAGCAAATGCTTAAGTGTGGGGATATTTGATAAGTGTCAAAAGTAACATGTTCTAGCCTCATTCTTAATGCGTTTTTGGATGATTAATCTATTTAAAATAATGAATTTTATGTTCATAATCCTTTAAATTCATGTTTTTATACTTAGGAAATCATTTGGGAGCGAAAAGAGCGAAAAACAAGCGAAAATCAGACAAAAAGAGCAGATTTTAGGAGCCACACAGCTGGACACATGGCTGTGGACTAAATCAAAGATAAAAAGGAAAATTTGGGGCAAAAGTGTGAATGTGAAAGAGTTAGGAAGAGATTTATTAGACATAAGACTTTATTTAAATTTAAACTTTAATTTTTTAGGATTAATATTTAGGATTATTATCATATTGTTTATATTTATCTTTTAGGCTTTATAATTTAGAGTTTAATTTGGATCAAATTAGGGAATTATTGTTTAGATTTAATTCAAATTATCTTTTTAGAATTTAATTTGGATAAACTAGAGTTTTTTTTCATGTATTATAAATAGGGGATAGAGTGATATGAGAAGGCACTTCCAATTTTCTAGAAAATCTTCCATTTCCCAAACCCTAGCAATCAGAGATTATTAAAGGAAACAACTGAAGAAACACCGTAGAAGCCATCTTTGAAGCAAATCTCCACAAAGATTGAAAACCTCTTTCTAAATTCTTTTGATTTTACTATGAGTTTTTCCTCATCTTGTGGTTATATTGTTTCTAAGATGTTTTCATTTATTAGCATGAACTAAATTCCTAAATACCTAGGGAGATGAATCCTAGGATGAATTCTGTTATTTGATTTCTGATTTTACACAATAAATACTTAGATTTTGCTCTCAATTATGTGTGCTTAATTCTTGATTTAGTATTCTTGATATATTAATTCTTGTTTGATGTGCTTAAATCAGAGGAGGAATAGACCCTGTTTAAGAGTAGATCTAGTATAATTGAGTGGAGTTGCATGCAATCCTAGATATAGGACGACATAAATCTATCGGATTAGAGTCAAATCTAATAGGGGAATTCATAGATCGAATTAATGCGACAATAGGGGTTTTAATTAGAAAGAAATTTCAATTAATCAACATAGAGTCAGTTGCTTTTATGCTTGAATAGAGGTATTAGCATAATTTAGGGATTTCTACGGAACAAAATACTAAGTGAATAAATTGCTTAATTCAGAATGATAATGGCAGATGCAATCTAGGTGGAATCTTTCCTGAGTATTGTTTGCTTCTTGGTATAAAAACACTTATTATTTCTTGCTTTAATATTTAACGCACTTTTTATTAATTTAGTTAAATTAGTTTACAACAATTACTTTATTCGATCGGTTAGATAATAGGAAGACATTTATTACTAGTACTTTTGGTTCTCGTGGGAACGATATTTGTGCTTACCGTAACTATACTATTAATTGATAGGTGCACTTGCCTTAGTCATATTTTTAGTTAAGTTTCGACTGCATCACTCATTAAATATCTCAAGGCTGCGTGATCAGAAAAAATAGTAATTTTAGTACCAAATAGATAAGATCTAAATTTTTCTAAAGCAAAAATTATAGCAAATAATTCTTTTTCTGTCGTAGAATAATTTTTCTAAGCCGAATTCAAGGTACGAGACGCATAGGATATGACATGGGGCTTTTTTTCGATTTTCTGACTAAGGACGGCTCCAACGCTTGTGTCCGATGCGTCACACATGAGCTCGAAAGGGTAGTCCCAATTTGGCGGTTGAATAATCGGAGTTGATACAAGCTTTTCTTTTAGCTTGTCGAATGATTCTTTGCACTTCGGATTGAAATCAAAAGCTTGATCTTTCTAAAGCAAGTTGCATAATGGCTGCGCTACCTTGGAGAAATCCTTAATAAACCTACGGTAAAATCCTGCATGACCAAGAAAGGAGCGGACTTCCCTAACAGTTGTGGGGTAAGGTTGTAACATCCTCGTTCTTGAACCGGATTTGAGTGATAAAATAGAATTGAGAATTAGAAATGTTTAGTTGAAGTAAGGAAGGTTAGAAAATTTTAAGGATTATATAGTAAAGGAGAGAAAATATGGGGGACTAAATAGCGAATTATCCAAATTGAATATTGAGTCATCATGGGAATTAGATTGATTGAGGAGGGGAAAAAGAGTAATTTGGTGGAAGATATATTTGGAGGCAAAGTTTTGGGCCAAGGTGTAAAGTTGAAAGGTCTAGGGACTAAAAGTGCAATTTTACCATTTTTATTAAGTGTGATATTTTAAGTGAGATTTCTGGAGAATTTGAGAAATGTTAAAAAAATCAATTAAAGGGCAAAAATATCAGCTCTTTTCATATTTCAACCGTTCATACCATTCTCTCTTTCATCCAACTTTTGATTTTATTCCAAATAGGTCCTTCCATCATTTTTAAGCCCTCCAAGCTCAAAAATCTCCTATTTTCTTTGAAATTCCTGAAAAAAAAGTATAGAAGGGGGTTAGTAGACACCTCAAAATTCTTATAGAATTCATTTTGAGGTGTTAGAGAGCATAGGGACTAAATTGAGAAATTTTTTAATTCAAGGGTTAAGGTAAGAAATGGTTAAATTCTCATGACATACATGTATTTTACTGTTATTTAGCATGAAAATTATTGAATTATAGCTTATAGCTTATATGTGTTTATGTGAAATTGAAGAGAAAGAGAAGAGAGACAAGGATCAAATTGAAGACAAAGGAAAAGAGAAGAGCAAAGAGTGAAAACAGAAGGAAATCAGCCTTTTTGTTGTAAGTTTTACAAGAGTTTTGAATTGTAGTTTAATTTCTCTAATGGTATGTGAATTATTAGCATAAAAATTGTTATATAGGTACCTAATTTGAATGTTTACAATGATAAAATGAAGGGATTAATGTGTGATTTAGAAAAACAGTTTGAACAAAACAGAGGAATAAATTCAAAAATTCACCAAAAATTTTATATAATAAGTTAAGGGTTGAATTATATATTTAATTAAAGCTTATTGAGTGTAGTTTCATATGAAATAAACAGTGAAAGAAAAGGAATTGTATATTTCGAGATATACTAGTTTTTGTATAACAAGGTCAGAGTAGGTTCGAGTTCCCCTGTTCTGACTTTGAAAAATCATATAAAAATATAGAAAAATTATTAGAGACTGAAATTTATATGGTTAATTCCTTAGTGAGTCTATATTCAATAAAACCAGACTCTAACATTATTTTATCTCTGTACTAAAAGATAGATAATTTTTTGTGAATAAAGGTCGAAACTGTCAGGCAGCAGCGAAGGGTTAAATTGAAAGAATTTACTGTACAAATTGGCTAAAGTAAAATTTTTGAAAATTTTATGGTAAAAATATGATTCAGTTTAGTTTCAGAAAAATCAAGCGGATGATAATTTCGAATTCTGTATCTTGAGATATGAATAATTTAGTGACTGTGACGCAAGTGAACGACTTTGAAAATATAAATGTGAAGTATTTGATGATGTATTTATGTGAGATATATTATTTATGAGAAGCGATGCTAATTGAGATTGTGCCCAAGTAGACAAATTAGAATCATTATGATATTAGTGGCATGCCATTAAGGAACACTAGCGCGCTCTCTGTTTAGCACGTCTCGTGCTCTCTGTTATTAGCACTGTGTGTGCTCTCTAATTAGCACTTTGTGTGCTCTCTGATTAGAATTTTGTGTGCTCTCAATTTAGCACTGTTTGTGCTCTCTGTTGCCCAGCACTTATGTGCTCTCTGTTAGTACTTTGGTACTCTCTGTTTGTTTCGTATATCCTAACGGTTCTATGAAAGACTATTATGGGCTAAACTATAGAAAGTGGATAAAAGTGTAAGTTGTGCCACTGTGGTAAGTTACATGTTACATGTAAGTAAAGCAAGAAGTTTATATGCATGAGTACTTAAATGATCATCCATTACTTTTGTAGTGCTTACTAAGTCTTCACCGGCTTAACGCGTAGGTACAAAAGCTACGAGAAGTTGAAGTCAAGCTAAGGGACCTCTCATCACATCACATCACTAGTGGAAGACTTCAGTTTAGGTACATTACTTTTGGTAAAAATGGCATGTACAAATGGTACTATTATGTGTCTCCAATGGGTGGTTATAAATGTTGTTTTGGATTACTACGAGTTGATGAATTGAAATGATGTATTTTGAATAAAATAACTTAAAACACATCGTTAGAAAAAAAATTATTATACTCGTGTTAAAATCTTCGATACTGTATGTAATACTTCTATATCGGGTTTATACGTGTTCTATATCGAGTTTATACGTGTGAACTGGGTATAGGGGTGCTACAAAGGTAGTGACTGTATAATATCTGTTTTTGCTTTATCAACCGCAATTCCATTAAAAGAAACAATATGGCCTAAAATTAACCCTTTATCAACCATAAAATGGCATTTTCTGTAATTCAATATGAGGTTGAATTCTAGGCATCGTTTTCCACAGTCTAGAAAAACAAATAGGTTCAATTGCTCAATTGGTCCTTTAGCTAATTAAAAATCCATAGTGATTAAACTTTACGACTTTCATAATTTAGTCCTTGTACCTTAATTAACAATCCAATTAAAAAAATTATGGGACCAAACTTTAATTAACCTTTATACTAAAATTGTAAATATCAAATAATAATATTTACGGACTCGAACATAAAAAATGTATGAAATATATTGTTGTTCAATGATTTTATTGTTTAACAATTAGTTTTGTTTTGGCCTTTTAGAAAATTTTCTAGCCGTTATACTATATATATCCATATTATTGCATCTGCTTCTTTTATTCAATTACATTGCCTAAGGGTTCTCATTGCGATTGGTTTACATATTTATGGTAATTTGTTCCATCATCCTCTGACTAATTCTTCTCATTTTCTGTGTTAGCATCCTCCTTTTTTATAAATTGGGTTTCATGTTGCGTTTAGAGAATCACAATGCCATTTTCCTCTTCAATCTGTCGGCAGTAAGAGCTTCTACTTCCGATTCTGGGGATGCTGCCTCCCCTGAACTCAAAAGTACCCTTTCGGTTTCTGGAGGTGGCATGCCATCAAAAGGATTCTCCTCTTCCGATTATGGAGATGTTGCCTCCCCTGAACTCAAAAGTACCCTTTCCGTTTCCGGAGGTGGCATGCCATCAAACGGATTCTCCTCTTCCGATTCTGGAGATGCTGCCTTCCCTGAACTCAAAAGTACCCTTTCGGCTTCCAGAGATGGTACCTCATCAAAAGGATTCTCCTCTTGTCCTACTACGAATTGGATTGAGAGTACCAAAGTCAATGAGAACACAACCAAAAAAACCTTTATCGTCTTTTTTATTTTCTTAAAAGGTATATTTTTATTAATGCATAAGGATGCAACTTTGATGAAATTTATAGAGTTTAAAATGAGATATTTTGGGCTAATTTAGAGGTCATTGACTAGTCCAGTGCCTAATAGCCATACACTACAAAACTACATATAACTTCTCTCCACATTTTCAATGGCCATGTTTATCACAATTTTTGGAGGTTTAAATTTAGTTCTCTTTGCTTCACACAAAGACGTGGGTGATCGTTGATGTGTTTTAAAGAAAAAATGTTATGAATATTATACTTATTTTAAGCAACTGCCCCTGTACAAGATTTTGAAAATTGATTAAGGTTAAATAATGTTTTTAATTTTTTTGCTCCAAACGTTTAAATATTAAATATTCCATATATCTCAAGAGTGATAGTTATAGTATTTCAAAGTGCTATTAGTACGATGATACTTGTTTTTAGTGAATATATAAGATAACTTAGAAATCTAATTCAAAAATAGATATTTGAGTGTGTGAAAAATTCTTAACACATATTGTGATAAAAGAAAGCAATAGGATCATATCCGAATTAAAAAAAATTGATTACGATTCAATCTCAAAACAAGTACAATAATTATAAGCATAATATCAAAATTAATAAAATGAAGTTAAGATGGAAAAAATATCGCAATTATTTACAATAAATTGTTTACGAAAACTTTGGACGCAATTTTTTATATCTCTATTACATTTTACAAACACCTACAAACTTGTTAAAGCTTTTTTTTTTTAATTAAGTGGTATTAAATAAATAATTAAATATAAAAAAATGTTAAATACTCAATCTAAAAGTACAAAACTCCTGAGATAAACTATTGAGTTATTATTTCAATTCGAGTTTTAATTAATTTAATCAAAATCTCTAAAGATGTAGTGATTTTTAACCGATTTTTAGCTTGAAAATGGTAGATCTCGTATTACTAAGCTAAGATTATGTTTTAAATTGATATCTAACTCATTATGATCTAATTAAAAGATATTTTATCTTAATTTCACAAGTCCCTAAGGAATTTAAACAAATCAAACATTTTCCCTTTCTTAATGTCTACAAACGCTTGATTTTTCTATAAAAATTAAATCCACACAATTAGATAAAATTGATGATTTAGATCTGTAATGAGATGGTATGTAGGATGAAAGAATTCAAAATCTAAGCTTAAAAATGGGATTTGAGTGCTTAAACTTCTATTTGAGCAAAACTAGCTAAGTTTTCTAAGTTGTGGATGAGAGGCTTTGATATGTGATTTTGGAATGATTTAGTTGTGTTTATTGTTGCTTGTCATGCCTTTGTATTATATTTGATTTGTATGTGATGTGTCAATCCATTTGGAAGCCTCTCCAAGCGAGGACAAAGGAAAATAAAAGCTTACTTGAGCTCTGTCATTGAAGTGAAGCTTGATCAAGGTGAGTGGTCTGGTGTGCTATGATTAATACACAAATCACTGATTTAAAGGGGGGACTTAAGTTTCTAAACACGTAATTTAATTCCTAAGATTAAGTATTCCTTTTTGAGCTTGATGATTTGCAAATTAATGCCAACCTTGTGTCAAATGATGATTTTACCCCTGCTTAATATTTTGTTGTATGATCATAGAAAAACAATGTTTTAGGCTTGAATGTTTAAAATTGTTTGATAAAACATGTGTGTGATTGGTGTCATGGGTGGTTTTGTGCTGTGTTTGATGATTAGTAAGGAGAGCCATGTAAATGGCTAACCTGACATTCTGGATTCGGGTTGGACCGTTCCAGGCGAGGTTGTGATGCCACAAAATTGGTACATGGATTAGCTAATTCAAGGTACCTTCAAAAACGTAAAAAAAATTACATGAAACGGCTTTGAAATTACCTAAGAATTGTTAGTCGAAAGTTTCAAATACATGGAAGGGTTTTCTTCATGCTTGGACGGGACAGCAAAGAAGTTGATAAGGTTATTGTCATCTTTTTGTCATTTATAATTTAATTAAACCTTTAATTAATAAAAGTTAACTAATTAAAACTTAAATAACATTATAATAATTGTAATTAATGAATGATAGTGGATTATAACTTCATCCTCCACCGTCTATAAAAACAAATGGGTTCCATTGCTCAATTGGTCCTTTAGCAAATTTAAAATCCATATGATTAAACTTTACAAAATTCATAATTTAGTCCTTGTACCATAATTAACTATGCAATTAAAAAATTTATGGGACCAGACTTTAATTAAACTTTATACAAAATTGTAAAGATCAAATAATAATATTTCGGACTCGAACATCAGAAATTGATGAAATATATTGTTGTTCATTGAATTTATTGTTTAACAATTACTTTTGTTTTACCTTTTAGAAAAATTTCTAGCCCTTAAAATATATATATCCATATTATTACATCTGCTTCTTTTATTCAATTACATTGCCTATGGGTACTTATTGCGATTGGTTCACATATTTATGGTAATTTGTTCCATCATCCTCTGACTAATTCTTCTCCTTTTCTACATTAGCTTTCTCCTTTTTTATAAATTGGGTCTCATGTTGCGTTTAGAGCATCACAATGCCATTTTCGTCTTCAATCTGTCGGCAGTAGGAGCTTCTACTTCCGATTCTGAGGATGTTGCATCCCCTAAACTCAAAAGTACCCTTTCGGTTTCTGGAGGTGGCATGCCGTCAAAAGGATTCTACCCTTCCGATTCTAGAGATGATGCCTCCTTTAAACTCAAAAGTACCCTTTCGATTTCCGGAGGTGGCATGCCATCAAACGGATTCTCCTCTTCCGATTCTGGAGATGCTGCCTCCCCTAAACTCAAAAGCAACCTTTCGGCTTCTGGAGATGGTACCTCATCAAAAGGATTCTCCTCTTGTCCTACTACGAATTGGATTGAGAGTACCAAAGCCAATGAGAACACAACCAAAGAAATCTTTATCATCTTTTTAATTTTCTTAAAAGGTTAAGAAAAAATATAAAGGCGTATTTTTATTAATGCTTAAGAATGCAACTTTGACGAAATTTATAGAGTTTAAAATGAGATATTTTAGGCTAATGTAGAGGTCATTGACTGGTCCAGTGCCTAATAGCCATACACTACAAAACTACATATAACTTCTCTCCACATTTTCAATGGCCATGTTTATCATTATTTTTGGAGGTTTCAATTTAGTTCTCTTTGTTTCACACAAAGACGTTGTGGGTGATCATTGATGTGTTTAAAAGAAAAATATGTTAAGAATATTATACTTATTTTAAGCACGTGTTGGAAATCTAATTTAAAAATAGATATTTGAGTGTGTGAAAAATTCTTAACACATATTGTGAAAAATCAAAGCAATAGCTTCATATCCGAATTAAAATTTTTTTTGTTCACAATTCAATCTCCAAACGAGTACAATAATTATAAGCATAAGATCAAAATTAATAAAATGAAGTTAAGATGGAAAAAAAATATCTCAATTATTTACAATAAATTATTTAGACAAAGCAGAAAACTTTGAACGCAACTTTTTATATCTCAATTACATCTTACAAACACTTTCAAGCTTGTTAAAGCCTTTTCTTAATTAAGTGATATTAAATAAATACTTAAATATAAAAAATATTAAATACTCAATCTAAAAGTACAAAACTCATGAGATAAACTACTGAGTTATTATTTCAATTCGAGTTTTAATTGATTTAATCAAAATCTCTAAAGATGTAGTGATTTTTAACTGATTTTTAGCTTAAAAATGGTAGATCTCGTATTACTAAGCTAAGATTATGTTTTAAATTGATATCTAACTCATTTTGATCTAATTAAAAGTTATTTGATCTTAATTTCACAAGTCCTTAAGGAATTTAAACAAATCTAACGTTTTCCTTTTCTTACAAATGCTTGATTTTTTTATAAAAGTTAGATCCATGTAATTAGATAAAATTGATGATTTAGATCTGTAATGAGATGGTATGTAGGATGTAAGAATTTGAAATCTAAGCTTTGAACTGGGATTTGAGTGCTTAAACATTTATTTGAGCAAAACTATCTAAGTTTTCTAGCTTGTGGATGAGAGGCTTTGATATGTGATTTTGGAATGATTTAGTTGTGTTTATTGTTGTTTGTCATACCTTTGTATTATATTTTATTTGTATGTGAATTGTCAACTCATTTAGAAGCCTCTCCAAGCGAGGACAAAGGAAAATAAAAGCTTACTTGAGCTCTGTCATTGAAGTGAAGCTTGATCAAGGTGAGTGGTCTGGTGTGCTATGATTAATACACAAATCACTGATTTAAAGGGGGGACTTATGTTTCTAAACACGTAATTTAATTCCTAAGATTAAGTATTCCTTTTTGAGCTTGATGATTTGCAAATTAATGCCAACCTTGTGTCAAATGACGATTTTACCCCTGCTTAATATTTTGTTGTATGATCATAGAAAAACAATGTTTTAGGCTTGAATGTTTAAAATTGTTTGATAAAACATGTGTGTGATTGGTGTCATGGGTGGTTTTGTGCTGTGTTTGATGATTAGTAAGGAGAGCCATGTAAATGGCTAACCTGACATTCTGGATTCGGGTTGGACCGTTCCAGGCGAGGTTGTGATGCCACAAAATTGGTACATGGATTAGCTAATTCAAGGTACCTTCAAAAACATAAAAAAAAATTACATGAAACGGCTTTGAAATTACCTAAGAATTGTTAGTCGAAAGTTTCAAATACATGGAAGGGTTTTCTTCATGCTTGGACGGGACAGCAAAGAAGTTGATAAGGTTATTGTCATCTTTTTGTCATTTATAATTTAATTAAACCTTTAATTAATAAAAGTTAACTAATTAAAACTTAAATAACATTATAATAATTGTAATTAATGAATGATAGTGGATTATAACTTCATCCTCCACCGTCTATAAAAACAAATGGGTTCCATTGCTCAATTGGTCCTTTAGCAAATTTAAAATCCATATGATTAAACTTTACAAAATTCATAATTTAGTCCTTGTACCATAATTAACTATGCAATTAAAAAATTTATGGGACCAGACTTTAATTAAACTTTATACAAAATTGTAAAGATCAAATAATAATATTTCGGACTCGAACATCAGAAATTGATGAAATATATTGTTGTTCATTGAATTTATTGTTTAACAATTACTTTTGTTTTACCTTTTAGAAAAATTTCTAGCCCTTAAAATATATATATCCATATTATTACATCTGCTTCTTTTATTCAATTACATTGCCTATGGGTACTTATTGCGATTGGTTTACATATTTATGGTAATTTGTTCCATCATCCTCTGACTAATTCTTCTCCTTTTCTACATTAGCTTTCTCCTTTTTTATAAATTGGGTCTCATGTTGCGTTTAGAGCATCACTATGCCATTTTCGTCTTCAATCTGTCGGCAGTAGGAGCTTCTACTTCCGATTCTGAGGATGTTGCATCCCCTAAACTCAAAAGTACCCTTTCGGTTTCTGGAGGTGGCATGCCGTCAAAAGGATTCTACCCTTCCGATTCTAGAGATGATGCCTCCTTTAAACTCAAAAGTACCCTTTCGATTTCCGGAGGTGGCATGCCATCAAACGGATTCTCCTCTTCCGATTCTGGAGATGCTGCCTCCCCTAAACTCAAAAGCAACCTTTCGGCTTCTGGAGATGGTACCTCATCAAAAGGATTCTCCTCTTGTCCTACTACGAATTGGATTGAGAGTACCAAAGCCAATGAGAACACAACCAAAGAAATCTTTATCATCTTTTTAATTTTCTTAAAAGGTTAAGAAAAAATATAAAGGCGTATTTTTATTAATGCTTAAGAATGCAACTTTGACGAAATTTATAGAGTTTAAAATGAGATATTTTAGGCTAATGTAGAGGTCATTGACTGGTCCAGTGCCTAATAGCCATACACTACAAAACTACATATAACTTCTCTCCACATTTTCAATGGCCATGTTTATCATTATTTTTGGAGGTTTCAATTTAGTTCTCTTTGTTTCACACAAAGACGTTGTGGGTGATCATTGATGTGTTTAAAAGAAAAATATGTTAAGAATATTATACTTATTTTAAGCACGTGTTGGAAATCTAATTTAAAAATAGATATTTGAGTGTGTGAAAAATTCTTAACACATATTGTGAAAAATCAAAGCAATAGCTTCATATCCGAATTAAAATTTTTTTTGTTCACAATTCAATCTCCAAACGAGTACAATAATTATAAGCATAAGATCAAAATTAATAAAATGAAGTTAAGATGGAAAAAAAATATCTCAATTATTTACAATAAATTATTTAGACAAAGCAGAAAACTTTGAACGCAACTTTTTATATCTCAATTACATCTTACAAACACTTTCAAGCTTGTTAAAGCCTTTTCTTAATTAAGTGATATTAAATAAATACTTAAATATAAAAAATATTAAATACTCAATCTAAAAGTACAAAACTCATGAGATAAACTACTGAGTTATTATTTCAATTCGAGTTTTAATTGATTTAATCAAAATCTCTAAAGATGTAGTGATTTTTAACCGATTTTTAGCTTAAAAATGGTAGATCTCGTATTACTAAGCTAAGATTATGTTTTAAATTGATATCTAACTCATTTTGATCTAATTAAAAGTTATTTGATCTTAATTTCACAAGTCCTTAAGGAATTTAAACAAATCTAACGTTTTCCCTTTCTTGATGTTTACAAACGCTTGATTTTTCTATAAAAGTTAGATCAATGTAATTAGATAAAATTGATGATTTAGATCTGTAATGAGATGGTAAGTAGGATGTTAGAATTTGAAATCTAAGCTTAGAAATGGGATTTGAGTGCTTAAACATCCATTTGAGCAAAACTAGCTAAGTTTTCTAGGTTGTGGATGAGAGGCTTTGATATGTTATTTTGGAATGATTTACTTATGTTTATTGTTGTTTGTCATGTCTTTGTATTATATTTGATTTGTATGTGACGTGTCAACTCATTTGGAAGCCTCTCCAAGCGAGGACAAAGGAAAATAAAAGCTTACTTGAAATCTGTCATTGAAGCGAAGCTTGATCAAGGTGAGTGGTCTGGTGTGCTATGATTAATGCAAAAATCACTGATTTAAAGGGGGGGGGGGCTTAGGTTGTCTAAACACCTAATTTAATTCCCAAGATTAAGTATTCCTTTTTGAGCTTGATGATTTGCAAATTAATGGAAACCTCATGTAAGATGATGATTTTACCCCTGCTTAATATTTTGTTGCATGATCATAGAAAAACAATGTTTTAGGCTTGAATGTTTAAAATTGTTTGATAAAACATGTTTGTGATTGGTGTCATGGGTCGTTTTGTGTTGTGTTTAATGATTAGTAAGGAGAGCCATGTAAATGGGTAACCTGACATTCTGGATTCGGGTTGGACCATACCGGGTGGGGTTGTCATGCCACAAAATTGGTACATAGACTAACTAAATCAAGCTATTGTAACCTCAAAAACATAATTTTTTTTTTACAAGAAACGGCTTTGAAATTACCAAAGAATTGTTGGTCTAAAGTTTCAAATACATGGAAGGGTTTTCTTCAAGCTTAGACGGGACAACAAATAAGTTGATAAGGTTACTGTCATCTTTTTGTCATTTATTTTCTATTTATAATTTAATTAAACCTTTAATTAATAAAAATTAAGTAATTAAAACTTAAATAACATTATAATAATTGTAATTAATGAATGATAGTGGATTATAACTTCATCCTCCACAGTCTAGAAAAACAAATGGGTTTAATTTCTCAATTGGTCCTTTAGCAAATTAAAAATCTATAGCGATTAAACTTTACAACTTCAATAATTTAGTCCTTGTACTATAATTAACTATGCAATTGAAAAAATTATGGGACCAGACTTTAATTAACCTTTATACAAAATCGTAAAGATCAAATAATAATATTTCGGACTCGAACATCAAAAATGTATGGAATATATTGTTGTTCATTAAATTTATTGTTTAACAATTACTTTTGTTTACCTATTAGAAAAATTTCTAGCCCTTATAATATATATATATCCATATTATTGCATCTACTTCTTTTATTAATTACGTTGCCTAAGGGTACTTATTGCGATTGGTTTACATATTTATAGTAATTTGTTCCATCATCCTCTGACTAATTCTTCTCATTTTCTGCGTTAGCATCCTCCTTTTTATAAATTGGGTCTCATGTTGCGTTTAGAGAATCACTATGCCATTTTCCTCTTCAATTTCTTGGTAGTAGGAGCTACTAATTTTCCTCTTCAATCTGTTGGTAGTAGGAGCTTCTACTTCCGATTCTGGGGATGCTGCCTCCCTTGAACTCAAAAGTACCCTTTCGGTTTCCGGAGGTGGCATGCCATCAAAAGGATTCTTCTCTTTCGATTCTGGAGGTGCTGCCTCCCCTGAACTCAAAAGTACCCTTTCGGTTTTTGGAGGTGGCATGCCATCAAACGGATTCTCCTCTTTCGATTCTGGAGATGCTACCTCCCCTGAACTCAAAAGTACCCTTTCAGCTTCCGGAGATGGTAACTCATCAAAAGGATTCTCTTCTTGTCCTATTACGAATTGGATTAAGAGTCCCAAACCAATGAGAACACAACCAAAGAAACCTTTATAATCTTTTTAATTTTCTTAAAAGCTGAAGAAAAAATATAAAGGTGTATTTTTATTAATGCTTAAGGATGCAACTTTGATGAAATTTATGGTGTTTAAAATGAGATATTAACCCCTACAAAACAATGTATAACTTCTCTCCACATTTTCAATGGCCATGTTTATCACAATTTTTGGAGGTTTAAATTTAGTTCTCTTTGTTTCACACAAAGATGTTGTGGGTGATTGTTGATGTGTTTTAAAGAAAAAAATGTTATGAATATTATACTTATTTTAAGTACGTGCCCTGTACAAGGTTTCAAATATTGATTAAGGTTATATAATGTTTTTAATTTTTTTGCTCCAAACGTTTACATATTAAATATTTCATATATCTCAAGAGTGATAGTTAGTCTTTCAAAGTGCTTTTAGTACGATGATACTTTTTTTTAAAGAACATATAAAATAACTTAGAAATCTAATTTAAAAATAGATTTTTGAGTGTGTGAAAAATTGATAAGTGTTTCATTTTATTACTATTTCATCCTTAATTACTCCTTAATAATTAGTTCATGTTGCTGATCTGGAAGTTCTGTGCGTTTTCTATACAGGACTTTAATTATGGAAATTGCACTTAAAAGGCAAAGTTCTGCAGTTTTATTTTTTGGGCATGAGAGTCTGACGTGGCATCCAGTCAGTAGCTTCTAGAAAGTCTAGTCAACAAAGATGGATGAGCAGATCTGCTGCATTTTAAATTCAAAATTAGAAATTATCTTTTGTTTTTAGGATTTAATTTAAATATTTTCAAGAATTATCTTTTATTATTTTTAGGTTATTTTAGGGTTTTGGAGAACTATAAATACCCCCCTTGGGGTAAGCTAGAAAGACATCTCATTATTAGTTTTGTTCTTGTTTTCTAAGTTTTATACAAATTCTTGTTTTTCCTCTACGTTTCATTTTTAAGTTTTTATTTTCTTAAAAAATATTGAGTATGATTTCTTCCATAATCATGTTCCGCTAATTTTCCAAAAAGCCAAAGGCTAAAGCAACGACTCAATTCCGGTTGTGAGAATTGAAAAGCACTTTATATCTTCGGATATATTTCTCAATTTTCTAAAAATTTGGATTGACAATTCTTTCCTTTCAAAATCCTTACACTTTCAAGTTCAAAAAGGGTCTGTTAGTTTAAAGGTTGTTTCGATTTATAGTTGGGAGGAAGGATCGGCTTGTAGCACATTTGACTTCCTGTGAACACACTTAGCGGCGGTCCGCTAAGGGAAATTAAGATCGGATTCGATTCTCATTGAGACAACATAGTCCGAGTCGGGTTTTTCCAGATTTTAAATTGTTTTATTCTAACGGTGATAGTCGTGGTTAGTCTAGTCAGAAAACTGAAATTCAAAAATTGATTTTGGATTTTCGGTTTACCGAAGAGAAAAACAAGTTACAAGGGTCGGGCCTTGTAGACTGTAACCGGCATTTATCTGGATCAAATTCTTATTCGATGATCGGTTGGAAATGGATTAAAACGAAGCCTTAGGCTGATACTTAAACTGAGTTTCTTCTTAAATTTACTTTCGTTAAATTCTTAGATTTAAATTTCTATTTCTTCATTTTTCTTTAATTAAACTCTTTCGATCAAAACCCCTTATTTTTATCTCATTTCGCCTAAATCAAGAACTAAAAGCCTTCTACATCAGAATTTCCTAAGTCCCTGTGGATCGACCCTTCTTCTCTTTACTACACTATTTAATTATCTCTTTTGAGATTAAGGATAATTATTTTGACAATCTACGACGCGTGTCAAAAATTCTTAACACATATTGTGAAAAAAGAAAGCAATAGCATCAAATCCGAATTAAAAAAATTTGTTTACAATTCAATCTCAATACAAGTACAATAATTATAAGCATAAGATCAAAATTAATAAAATGAAGTTAAGATGGAAAAATATATCTCAATTATTCACAATAAATTATTTAGACAAAGTGGAAAACTTTGGACGCAACTTTTTATATCTCAATTACATCTTACAAACACCTTCAAGCATGTTAAAGCCTTGTTTTAATTAAGTGATATTAAACAAATACTTAAATATAAAAAAATGTTAAATACTCAATCTAAAAGTACAAAACTCATGAGATAAACTATTGAGTTATTATTTCAATTCGAGTTCTAATTAATTTAATCAAAATCTCTAAAGATGTAGTGATTTTTAGCTTGAAAATGGTAGATCTCGTTACTAAGCTAAGATTATGTTTTAAATTGCTATCTAACTCATTTTGATCTAATTAAAAGTTATTTTATCTTAATTTCACAAGTCCTTAAGGAATTTACACAAATCAAACGTTTTCCATTTCTTGATGTCTACAAACGCTTGATTTTTCTATAAAAGTTAGATCCATGTAATTAGATAAAATTGATAATTTAGATCTATAATGAGATGGTATGTAGGATGTAAGAATTCGAAATCTAAGCTTTGAAATGGGATTTGAGTGCTTAAACATAATAAAAGTTTACTTGAGCTCTGTCATTGAAGCGAAGCTTGATCAAGGTGAGTGGTCTGGTATGCTATGATTTATGCACAAATCACTGATTTAAAGGGGGGCTTAGGTTGTCTAAACTCCTAATTTAATTCCCAAGATTAAGTATTCCTACTTGAGCTTGATGATTTGCAAATTAATGCCAACCTCGTGTAAAATGATGATTTTACCCTTGCTTAATATTTTGTTGTATGATCATAGAAAAACAATGTTTTAGGCTTGAATGTTTAAAATTGTTTGATAAAACATGTCTGTGATTGGTGTAATGGGTGGTTTTGTGCTGTGTTTGATGATTAGTAAAGAGAGCCATGTAAATGGCTAACATGACATTCTGGATTCGGGTTGGACCGTTCCGGGCGGGGTTGTGATGCCATAAAATTGATACATGGACTAGCTAAATCAAGCTACCGTAACCTCAAAAACATAAAAAAAAAAGTACAAGAAACGGCTTTGAAATTACCAAAGAACTGTTGACCGAAAGTTTCCAATACATGGGAGGGTTTTCTTCAAGCTTGGACAGGACAACAAAGAAGTTGATAAGGTTATTGTCATCGTTTTGTCATTTATTTTCTATTTATAATTAATTAAACCTTTAATTAATAAAAATTAACTAATTAAAACTTAAATAACATTATATTAATTGTAATTAATGAATGATAGTGGATTATAACTTCATCCTCCACGGTCTACAAAAACAAATATGTTCAATTGCACAATTGGTCCTCAAGCAAATTAAAACCCATAGCAATTATACTTTACAACATTCATAATTTAGTCCTTGTACCATAATTAACTATGCAATTAAAAAAAATTATGGGACCAAACTTCAATTAACCTTTATACAAAAATCGTAAATATCAAATAATAATATTTTCGGACTTGAACATCAGAAATGTATGAAATATATTGTTGTTCATTGAATTTATTGTTTAACAATTACTTTTTTTTCCTTTTAGAAAAAATTCTAGCCCTTATAATATATATCCTTATTATTGCATCTGCTTCTTTTATTCAATTACATTGCCTAAGGGTTCTCGTTGAGATTGGTTTACATATTTATGGTAATTTGTTCCATCATCATCTGACTAATTCTTCTCATTTTCTGCGTTAGCATCCTCCTTTTTATAAATTGGGTCTCATGTTACGTTTAGAGCATCACTAAAAAGTACCCTTTCGGTTTCCGGAGGTGGCATGCCATCAAAAGGATTCTCCCCTTCCGATTCTGGAGATGCTGCCTCCCCTGAACTCAAAAGTACCCTTTCGGTTTCTGGAGGCGGCATGCTATCAAACGGATTCTCCTCTTCCGATTCAGGAGATGCTGCTTCCCCTGAACTCATAAGTACCCTTTTGGCTTCCGGAGATTGCATCAAATCGAAAGGATCCTCCTCTTGTCCTACTACGAATTGGATTGAGAGTACCAAAGCCAATGAGAACATAACCCAAGAAACCTTTATCATCTTTTTAATTTTCTTAAAAGGTTAAGAAAAAATATAAAGGTGTATTTTTAATAATGCTTAAGAATGCAACTTTGACGAAATTTATAGAGTTTAAAATGAGATATTTTGGGCTAATTTAGAGGTCATTGACTGGTCCAGTGCCTAATAGCCATACACTACAAAACTACATATAACTTCTCTCCACATTTTCAATGGCCATGTTTATCATTATTTTTGGAGGTTTCAATTTTGTTCTCTTTGTTTCACACAAACACGTTGTGGGTGATCATTGATGTGTTTAAAAGAAAAAAATGTTATGAATATTATACTTATTTTAAGCACGTGCCCTGTACAAGATTTCGAATATTGATTAAGGTTAAATAATGTTTTTAAATTTTTTGCTCCAAACGTTTAAATATTAAATATTTTGTATATCTCAAGAGTGATAGTTATAGTCTTTCAAAATGCTATTAATACGATCATACTCTTTTTTAGAGAATATATAAGATAACTTAGAAATCTAATTTAAAAATAGATATTATAGATATTTGAGTGTGTGAAAAATTCTTAACACATATTGTGAAAAAAGAAAGCAATATCTTCATATCCGAATTAAAAAAAAAATGTTTACGATTCAATCTCCAAACGAGTACAATAATTATAAGCATAAGATCAAAATTAATAAAATGAAGTTAAGATGGAAAAAAAATATCTCAATTATTTACAATAAATTATTTAGACAAAGCGGAAAACTTTGAACGCAACTTTTTATATCTCAATTACATCTTACAAACACTTTCAAGCTTGTTAAAGCCTTTTTTTAATTAAGTGATATTAAATAAATACTTAAATATAAAAAATATTAAATACTCAATCTAAAAGTACAAAACTCATGAGATAAACAATTGAGTTATTATTTCAATTCGAGTTTTAATTGATTTAATCAAAATCTCTGAAGATGTAGTGATTTTTAACCGATTTTTAGCTTAAAAATGGTAGATATCGTATTACTAAGCTAAGATTATGTTTTAAATTGATATCTAACTCATTTTGATCTAATTAAAAGTTATTTGATCTTAATTTCACAAGTCCTTAAGGAATTTAAACAAATCTAACGTTTTCCTTTTCTTGATGTTTACAAATGCTTGATTTTTTTATAAAAGTTAGATCCATGCAATTAGATAAAATTGATGATTTAGATCTGTAATAAGATGGTATGTAGGATGTAAGAATTTGAAATCTAAGCTTTGAAATGGGATTTGAGTGCTTAAACATTTATTTGAGCAAAACTATCTAAGTTTTCTAGCTTGTGGATGAGAGGCTTTGATATGTGATTTTGGAATGATTTAGTTGTGTTTATTGTTGTTTGTCATACCTTTGTATTATATTTTATTTGTATGTGAATTGACAACTCATTTAGAAGCCTCTCCAAGCGAGGACAAAGGAAAATAAAAGCTTACTTGAGATCTCTCATTAAAGCGAAGCTTGATCAAGATGAGTGGCCTGGTGTGCTATGATTAATGCACAAATCACTGATTTAAGGGGGGGCCTAGATTGTCTAAACACCTAATTTAATTCCCAAGATTAAGTATTCCTTTTTTAGCTTGATGATTTGCAAATTAATGTCAACCTCGTGCAAAATGATGATTTCACCCCTGCTTAATATTTTGTTGTATGATCATAGAAAAAGAATGTTTTATGCTTGAATGTTTAAAATTGTTTGATAAAACATGTGTGTAATTGGTGTCATGGGTGGTTTTGTGTTGTGTTTGATGATTAGTAAGGAGAGCCATGTAAATGGCTAACCTGACGTTCTGGTTTCGAGTTGGACTATTCCGGGCGGGGTTGTGATGCTACAAAATTGTTACATGGACTAGCTAAATCAAGCTACCGTAACCTAAAAAACATAAATAAAAAATACAAGAAACGGCTTTGAAATTATCAAAGAACTGTTAACCGAAAGTTTCTAATACATGGGAGGGTTTTCTTCAAGCTTGGACAGGACAAGAAAGAAGTTGATAAGGTTATTGTCATCTTTTTGTCATTTGTTTTCTATTTATAATTAATTAAACCTTTAATTAATAAAAATTAACTAATTAAAACTTCAATAACATTATAATAGTTGTAATTAATGAATGATAGTGGATTATAACTTCATCCTCCATAGTCTAGAAAAACAAATGGGTTCAATTGCTCAATTGGCCCTCTAGCAAATTAAAACCCATAGCGATTAAACTTTACAACATTCATAATTTAGTCCTTGTACCATAATTAACTATGCAATTAAAAAAATTATGGGACCAAACTTCAATTAACCTTTATACAAAAACCGTAAATATCAAATAATAATATTTTCGGACTTGAACATCAGAAATGTACGAAATATATTGTTGTTCATTGAATTTATTGTTTAACAATTACTTTTTTTTCCTTTTAGAAAAAATTCTAGCCCTTATAATATATATCCTTATTATTGCATCTGCTTCATTTATTCAATTACATTGCCTAAGGGTTCTCATTGCGATTGGTTTACATATTTATGGTAATTTGTTGCATCATCCTCTAACTAATTCTTCTCATTTTCTGCGTTAGCATCCTCTTTTTTATAAATTGGGTCTCATGTTGCGTTTAGAGCATCACTATGCCATTTTCCTCTTCAATCTACCGGCAGTAGGAGCTTCTACTTCTGATTCTGGGGATGCTACCTCCCCTGAACTCAAAAGTACCCTTTCAGTTTCCGGAGGTGGCATGCCATCAAAAGAATTCTCCCCTTCTGATTCTGGAGATGCTGCCTCCCCTGAACTCAAAAGTACCCTTTCGATTTCTGGAGGCGGCATGCTATCAAACGGATTCTCCTCTTCCGATTCAGGAGATGCTGCTTCCCCTGAACTCATAAGTACCCTTTTGGCTTCCGGAGATTGCATCAAATCGAAAGGATCCTCCTCTTGTCCTACTACGAATTGGATTGAGAGTACCAAAGCCAATGAGAACATAACCCAAGAAACCTTTATCATCTTTTTAATTTTCTTAAAAGGTTAAGAAAAAATATAAAGGTGTATTTTTAATAATGCTTAAGAATGCAACTTTGACGAAATTTATAGAGTTTAAAATGAGATATTTTGGGCTAATTTAGAGGTCATTGACTGGTCCAGTGCCTAATAGCCATACACTACAAAACTACATATAACTTCTCTCCACGTTTTCAATGGCCTTGTTTATTATTATTTTTGGAGGTTTCAATTTTGTTCTCTTTGTTTCACATAAAGACGTTGTGAGTGATCATTGATGTGTTTAAAAGAAAAAAATTGTTAGGAATATTATACTTATTTTAAGCACGTGACTTGTACAAGATTTCGAATATTGATTAAGGTTAAATAATGTTTTTAAATTTTTTCCACCAAACATTTAAATATTAAATATTTCGTATATCTCAAGAGTGATAGTTATAATCTTTCAAAGTGCTATTAATACGATGATACTCTTTTTTAGAGAATATATAAGATAACTTAGAAATCTAATTTAAAAATAGATATTTGAGTGTGTGAAAAATTCTTAACACATATTGTGAAAAAAAAAGCAATAGCTTCATATCCGAATTAAAAAAAATAATTTGTTTAGGATTCAATCTCCAAACGAGTACAATAATTATAAGCATAAGATCAAAATTAATAAAATGAAGTTAAGATGGAAAAAAATATCTCAATTATTTACAATAAATTATTTAGACAAAGCGAAAAACTTTGAACGCAACTTTTTATATCTCAATTACATCTTACAAACACTTTCAAGCTTGTTAAAGCCTTTTTTTAATTAAGTGATATTAAATAAATACTTAAATATAAAAAATATTAAATACTCAATCTAAAAGTACAAAACTCATGAGATAAACAATTGAGTTATTATTTCAAATTCGAGTTTTAATTGATTTAATCAAAATCTCTGAAGATGTAGTGATTTTTAACCGATTTTTAGCTTAAAAATGGTAGATCTCGTATTACTAAGCTAAGATTATGTTTTAAATTGATATCTAACTCATTTTGATCTAATTAAAAGTTATTTGATCTTAATTTCACAAGTCCTTAAGGAATTTAAACAAATCTAACGTTTTCCTTTTCTTGATGTTTACAAATGCTTGATTTTTTTATAAAAGTTAGATCCATGTAATTAGATAAAATTGATGATTTAGATCTGTAATGAGATGGTATGTAGGATGTAAGAATTTGAAATCTAAGCTTTGAACTGGGATTTGAGTGCTTAAACATTTATTTGAGCAAAACTATCTAAGTTTTCTAGCTTGTGGATGAGAGGCTTTGATATGTGATTTTGGAATGATTTAGTTGTGTTTATTGTTGTTTGTCATACCTTTGTATTATATTTTATTTGTATGTGAATTGTCAACTCATTTAGAAGCCTCTCCAAGCGAGGACAAAGGAAAATAAAAGCTTACTTGAGATCTCTCATTGAAGCGAAGCTTGATCAAGATGAGTGGCCTGGTGTGCTATGATTAATGCACAAATCACTGATTTAAAGGGGGGCCTAGATTGTCTAAACACCTAATTTAATTCCCAAGATTAAGTATTCCTTTTTTAGCTTGATGATTTTCAAATTAATGTCAACCTCGTGCAAAATGATGATTTTACCCTTGCTTAGTATTTTGTTGTATGATCATAGAAAAAGAATGTTTTATGCTTGAATGTTTAAAATTGTTTGATAAAACATGTGTGTAATTGGTGTCATGGGTGGTTTTGTGTTGTGTTTGATGATTAGTAAGGAGAGCCATGTAAATGGCTAACCTGACGTTCTGGTTTCGAGTTGGACTATTCCGGGCGGGGTTGTGATGCTACAAATTTGTTACATGGACTAGCTAAATCAAGCTACCGTAACCTCAAAAACATAAAAAAAAATACAAGAAACGGCTTTGAAATTATCAAAGAACTGTTAACCGAAAGTTTCAAATACATGGGAGGGTTTTCTTCAAGCTTGGACAGGACAAGAAAGAAGTTGATAAGGTTATTGTCATCTTTTTGTCATTTGTTTTCTATTTATAATTAATTAAACCTTTAATTAATAAAAATTAACTAATTAAAACTTCAATAACATTATAATAGTTGTAATTAATGAATGATAGTGGATTATAACTTCATCCTCCGTAGTCTAAAAAAACAAATGGGTTCAATTGCTCAATTGGCCCTCTAGCAAATTAAAACCCATAACGATTAAACTTTACAACATTCATAATTTAGTCCTTGTACCATAATTAACTATGCAATTAAAAAAATTATGGGACCAAACTTCAATTAACCTTTATACAAAAATCGTAAATATCAAATAATAATATTTTCGGACTTGAACAATAGAAATGTATGAAATATATTGTTGTTCATTGAATTTATTGTTTAACAATTACTTTTTTTTCCTTTTAGAAAAAATTCTAGCCCTTATAATATAAATCCTTATTATTGCATCTGCTTCTTTTATTCAATTACATTGCCTAAGGGTTCTCATTGCGATTGGTTTACTTATTTATGGTAATTTGTTGCATCATCCTCTGACTAATTCTTCTCATTTTCTGCATTAGCATCCTCTTTTTTATAAATTGGGTCTCATGTTGCGTTTAGAGCATCACTATGCCATTTTCCTCTTCAATCTGCCGGCAGTAGGAGCTTCTACTTCCGATTCTGGGGATGCTACCTCCCCTGAACTCAAAAGTACCCTTTCAGTTTCCGGAGGTGGCATGCCATCAAAAGGATTCTCCCCTTCCGATTCTGGAGATGCTGCCTCCCCTGAACTCAAAAGTACCCTTTCGGTTTCTGGAGGCGGCATGCTATCAAACGGATTCTCCTCTTCCGATTCAGGAGATGCTGCTTCCCCTGAACTCATAAGTACCCTTTTGGCTTCCGGAGATTGCATCAAATCGAAAGGATCCTCCTCTTGTCCTACTACGAATTGGATTGAGAGTACCAAAGCCAATGAGAACATAACCCAAGAAACCTTTATCATCTTTTTAATTTTCTTAAAAGGTTAAGAAAAAATATAAAGGTGTATTTTTATTAATGCTTAAGAATGCAACTTTGACGAAATTTATAGAGTTTAAAATGCGATATTTTGGGCTAATTTAGAGGTCATTGACTGGTATTTTGGGATAATTTAGAGGTCATTGACTGGTCCAGTGCCTAATAGCCAAACACTACAAAACTACATATAACTTCTCTCCACATTTTCAATGGTCATGTTTATCATTATTTTTGGAGGTTTCCATTTTGTTCTCTTTGTTTCACACAAAGACGTTGTGGGTGATCATTGATGTGTTTAAAAGAAAAAAATGTTATGAATATTATACTTATTTTAAGCACGTGCCCTGTACAAGATTTCGAATATTGATTAAGGTTAAATAATGTTTTTAAATTTTTTGCTCCAAACGTTTAAATATTAAATATTTCGTATATCTCAAGAGTGATAGTTATAGTCTTTCAAAGTGCTATTAATACGATGATACTCTTTTTTAGAGAATATATAAGATAACTTAGAAATCTAATTTAAAAATAGATATTTGAGTGTGTGAAAAATTCTTAACACATATTGTGAAAAAGAAAGCAATAGCTTCATATCCGAATTAAAAAAAAATTTGTTTACGATTCAATCTCCAAACGAGTACAATAATTATAAGCATAAGATCAAAATTAATAAAATGAAGTTAAGATGGAAAAAAAATATCTCAATTATTTACAATAAATTATTTAGACAAAGCGGAAAACTTTGAACGCAAGTTTTTATATCTCAATTACATCTTACAAACACTTTCAAGCTTGTTAAAGCCTTTTTCTAATTAAGTGATATTACATAAATACTTAAATATAAAAAATATTAAATACTCAATCTAAAAGTACAAAACTCATGAGATAAACTACTGAGTTATTATTTCAATTCGAGTTTTAATTGATTTAATCAAAATCTCTGAAGATGTAGTGATTTTTAACTGATTTTTAGCTTAAAAATGGTAGATCTCGTATTACTAAGCTAAGATTATGTTTTAAATTGATATCTAACTCATTTTGATCTAATTAAAAGTTATTTGATCTTAATTTCACAAGTCCTTAAGGAATTTAAACAAATCTAACGTTTTCCTTTTCTTGATGTTTACAAATGCTTGATTTTTTTATAGAAGTTAGATCCATGTAATTAGATAAAATTGATGATTTAGATCTGTAATGAGATGGTATGTAGGATGTAAGAATTTGAAATCTAAGCTTTGAACCGGGATTTGAGTGCTTAAACATTTATTTGAGCAAAACTATCTAAGTTTTCTAGCTTGTGGATGAGAGGCTTTGATATGTGATTTTGGAATGATTTAGTTGTGTTTATTGTTGTTTATCATACCTTTGTATTATATTTTATTTGTATGTGAATTGTCAACTCATTTAGAAGCCTCTCCAAGCGAGGACAAAGGAAAATAAAAGCTTACTTGAGATCTCTCATTGAAGCGAAGCTTGATCAAGATGAGTGGCCTGGTGTGCTATGATTAATGCACAAATCACTGATTTAAAGGGGGGCCTAGATTGTCTAAACACCTAATTTAATTCCCAAGATTAAGTATTCCTTTTTTAGCTTGATGATTTGCAAATTAATGTCAACCTCGTGCAAAATGATGATTTTACCCCTGCTTAATATTTTGTTGTATGATCATAGAAAAAGAATGTTTTATGCTTGAATGTTAAAAATTGTTTGATAAAACATGTGTGTAATTGGTGTCATGGGTGGTTTTGTGTTGTGTTTGATGATTAGTAAGGAGAGCCATGTAAATGGCTAACCTGACGTTCTGGTTTCGAGTTGGACTATTTCGGGCGGGGTTGTGATGCTACAAAATTGTTACATGGACTAGCTAAATCAAGCTACCGTAACCTCAAAAACATAAAAAAAAATACAAGAAACGGCTTTGAAGTTATCAAAGAACTGTTAACCGAAAGTTTCAAATACATGGGAGGGTTTTCTTCAAGCTTGGACAGGACAAGAAAGAAGTTGATAAGGTTATTATCATCTTTTTGTCATTTGTTTTCTATTTATAATTAATTAAACCTTTAATTAATAAAAATTAACTAATTAAAACTTCAATAACATTATAATAGTTGTAATTAATGAATGATAGTGGATTATAACTTCATCCTCCATAGTCTAGAAAAACAAATGGGTTCAATTGCTCAATTGGCCCTCTAGCAAATTAAAACCCATAGCGATTAAACTTTACAACATTCATAATTTAGTCCTTGTACCATAATTAACTATGCAATTAAAAAAATTATGGGACCAAACTTCAATTAACCTTTATACAAAAACCGTAAATATCAAATAATAATATTTTCGGACTTGAACATCAGAAATGTACGAAATATATTGTTGTTCATTGAATTTATTGTTTAACAATTACTTTTTTTTCCTTTTAGAAAAAATTCTAGCCCTTATAATATATATCCTTATTATTGCATCTGCTTCATTTATTCAATTACATTGCCTAAGGGTTCTCATTGCGATTGGTTTACATATTTATGGTAATTTGTTGCATCATCCTCTAACTAATTCTTCTCATTTTCTGCGTTAGCATCCTCTTTTTTATAAATTGGGTCTCATGTTGCGTTTAGAGCATCACTATGCCATTTTCCTCTTCAATCTACCGGCAGTAGGAGCTTCTACTTCTGATTCTGGGGATGCTATCTCCCCTGAACTCAAAAGTACCCTTTCAGTTTCCGGAGGTGGCATGCCATCAAAAGAATTCTCCCCTTCTGATTCTGGAGATGCTGCCTCCCCTGAACTCAAAAGTACCCTTTCGATTTCTGGAGGCGGCATGCTATCAAACGGATTCTCCTCTTCCGATTCAGGAGATGCTGCTTCCCCTGAACTCATAAGTACCCTTTTGGCTTCCGGAGATTGCATCAAATCGAAAGGATCCTCCTCTTGTCCTACTACGAATTGGATTGAGAGTACCAAAGCCAATGAGAACATAACCCAAGAAACCTTTATCATCTTTTTAATTTTCTTAAAAGGTTAAGAAAAAATATAAAGGTGTATTTTTAATAATGCTTAAGAATGCAACTTTGACGAAATTTATAGAGTTTAAAATGAGATATTTTGGGCTAATTTAGAGGTCATTGACTGGTCCAGTGCCTAATAGCCATACACTACAAAACTACATATAACTTCTCTCCACATTTTCTATGGCCATGTTTATCATTATTTTTGGAGGTTTCAATTTTGTTCTCTTTGTTTCACACAAAGACATTGTGGGTGATCATTGATGTGTTTAAAAGAAAAAAATGTTATGAATATTATACTTATTTTAAGCACGTGCCCTGTACAAGATTTCGAATATTGATTAAGGTTAAATAATGTTTTTAAATTTTTTGCTCCAAACGTTTAAATATTAAATATTTCGTATATCTCAAGAGTGATAGTTATAGTCTTTCAAAGTGCTATTAATACGATGATACTCTTTTTTAGAGAATATATAAGATAACTTAGAAATCTAATTTAAAAATAGATATTTGAGTGTGTGAAAAATTCTTAACACATATTGTGAAAAAGAAAGCAATAGCTTCAAATCCGAATTAAAAAAAAATTGTTTACGATTCAATCTCCAAACGAGTACAATAATTATAAGCATAAGATCAAAATTAATAAAATGAAGTTAAGTTGGAAAAAAAATATCTCAATTATTTACAATAAATTATTTAGACAAAGCGGAAAACTTTGAACGCAACTTTTTATATCTCAATTACATCTTACAAACACTTTCAAGCTTGTTAAAGCCTTTTTTTAATTAAGTGATATTAAATAAATACTTAAATATAAAAAATATTAAATACTCAATCTAAAAGTACAAAACTCATGAGATAAACTATTGAGTTATTATTTCAATTCGAGTTTTAATTGATTTAATCAAAATCTCTGAAGATGTAGTGATTTTTAATCGATTTTTAGCTTAAAAATGGTAGATCTCGTATTACTAAGCTAAGATTATGTTTTAAATTGATATCTAACTCATTTTGATCTAATTAAAAGTTATTTGATCTTAATTTCACAAGTCCTTAAGGAATTTAAACAAATCTAACGTTTTCCTTTTCTTGATGTTTACAAATGCTTGATTTTTTTATAGAAGTTAGATCCATGTAATTAGATAAAATTGATGATTTAGATCTGTAATGAGATGGTATGTAGGATGTAAGAATTTGAAATCTAAGCTTTGAATTGGGATTTGAGTGCTTAAACATTTATTTTAGCAAAACTATCTAAGTTTTCTAGCTTGTGGATGAGAGGCTTTGATATGTGATTTTGGAATGATTTAGTTGTGTTTATTGTTGTTTGTCATACCTTTGTATTATATTTTATTTGTATGTGAATTGTCAACTCATTTAGAAGCCTCTCCAAGCGAGGACAAAGGAAAATAAAAGCTTACTTGAGATCTCTCATTGAAGCGAAGCTTGATCAAGATGAGTGGCCTGGTGTGCTATGATTAATGCACAAATCACTGATTTAAAGGGGGGCCTAGATTGTCTAAACACCTAATTTAATTCCCAAGATTAAGTATTCCTTTTTTAGCTTGATGATTTGCAAATTAATGTCAATCTCGTGTAAAATGATGATTTTACCCCTGCTTAATATTTTGTTGTATGATCATAGAAAAAGAATGTTTTATGCTTGAATGTTTAAAATTGTTTGATAAAACATGTGTGTAATTGGTGTCAAGGGTGGTTTTGTGTTGTGTTTGATGATTAGTAAGGAGAGCCATGTAAATGGCTAACCTGACGTTCTGGTTTCGAGTTGGACTATTCCGGGCGGGGTTGTGATGCTACAAAATTGTTACATGGACTAGCTAAATCAAGCTACCGTAACCTCAAAAACATAAAAAAAAAATACAAGAAACGGCTTTGAAATTATCAAAGAACTGTTAACCGAAAGTTTCAAATACATGGGAGGGTTTTCTTCAAGCTTGGACAGGACAAGAAAGAAGTTGATAAGGTTATTGTCATCTTTTTGTCATTTGTTTTCTATTTATAATTAATTAAACCTTTAATTAATAAAAATTAACTAATTAAAACTTCAATAACATTATAATAGTTGTAATTAATGAATGATAGTGGATTATAACTTCATCCTCCATAGTCTAGAAAAACAAATGGGTTCAATTGCTCAATTGGCCCTCTAGCAAATTAAAACCCATAGCGATTAAACTTTACAACATTCATAATTTAGTCCTTGTACCATAATTAACTATGCAATTAAAAAAATTATGGGACCAAACTTCAATTAACCTTTATACAAAAATCGTAAATATCAAATAATAATATTTTCGGACTTGAACATCAGAAATGTATGAAATATATTGTTGTTCATTGAATTTATTGTTTAACAATTACTTTTTTTTCCTTTTAGAAAAAATTCTAGCCCTTATAATATATATCCTTATTATTGCATCTACTTCTTTTATTCAATTACATTGCCTAAGGGTTCTCACTGCGATTGTTTTACATATTTATGGTAATTTGTTGCATCATCCTCTAAATAATTCTTCTCATTTTCTGCGTTAGCATCCTCTTTTTTATAAATTGGGTCTCATGTTGCGTTTAGAGCATCACTATGCCATTTTCCTCTTCAATCTGCCGGCAGTAGGAGCTTCTACTTCCGATTCTGGGGATGCTACCTCCCCTGAACTCAAAAGTACCCTTTCAGTTTCCGGAGGTGGCATGCCATCAAAAGGATTCTCCCCTTCCGATTCTGGAGATGCTGCCTCCCCTGAACTCAAAAGTACCCTTTCGGTTTCTGGAGGCGGCATGCTATCAAACGGATTCTCCTCTTCCGATTCAGGAGATGCTGCTTCCCCTGAACTCATAAGTACCCTTTTGGCTTCCGGAGATTGCATCAAATCGAAAGGATCCTCCTCTTGTCCTACTACGAATTGGATTGAGAGTACCAAAGCCAATGAGAACATAACCCAAGAAACCTTTATCATCTTTTTAATTTTCTTAAAAGGTTAAGAAAAAATATAAAGGTGTATTTTTATTAATGCTTAAGAATGCAACTTTGACGAAATTTATAGAGTTTAAAATGAGATATTTTGGGCTAATTTAGAGGTCATTGACTGGTCCAGTGCCTAATAGCCATACACTACAAAACTACATATAACTTCTCTCCACATTTTCAATGGCCATGTTTATCATTATTTTTGGAGGTTTCAATTTTGTTCTCTTTGTTTCACACAAAGACGTTGTGGGTGATCATTGATGTGTTTAAAAGAAAAAAATGTTATGAATATTATACTTATTTTAAGCACGTGCCCTGTACAAGATTTCGAATATTGATTAAGGTTAAATAATGTTTTTAAATTTTTTGCTCCAAACGTTTAAATATTAAATATTTCGTATATCTCAAGAGTGATAGTTATAGTCTTTCAAAGTGCTATTAATACGATGATACTCTTTTTTAGAGAATATATAAGATAACTTAGAAATCTAATTTAAAAATAGATATTTTAGTGTGTGAAAAATTCTTAACACATATTGTGAAAAAGAAAGCAATAGCTTCATATCCGAATTAAAAAAAAATTTGTTTACGATTCAATCTCCAAACGAGTACAATAATTATAAGCATAAGATCAAAATTAATAAAATGAAGTTAAGATGGAAAAAAAATATCTCAATTATTTACAATAAATTATTTAGACAAAGCGGAAAACTTTGAACGCAACTTTTTATATCTCAATTACATCTTACAAACACTTTCAAGCTTGTTAAAGCCTTTTTTTAATTAAGTGATATTAAATAAATACTTAAATATAAAAAATATTAAATACTCAATCTAAAAGTACAAAACTTATGAGATAAACTCAATCTAAAAGTACAAAACTTATGAGATAAACTACTGAGTTATTATTTCAATTCGAGTTTTAATTGATTTAATCAAAATCTCTGAAGATGTAGTGATTTTTAACTGATTTTTAGCTTAAAAATGGTAGATCTCGTATTACTAAGCTAAGATTATGTTTTAAATTGATATCTAACTCATTTTGATCTAATTAAAAGTTATTTGATCTTAATTTCACAAGTCCCTAAGGAATTTAAACAAATCTAACGTTTTCCTTTTCTTGATGTTTACAAATGCTTGATTTTTTTATAGAAGTTAGATACATGTAATTAGATAAAATTGATGATTTAGATCTGTAATGAGATGGTATGTAGGATGTAAGAATTTGAAATCTAAGCTTTGAACTGGGATTTGAGTGCTTAAACATTTATTTGAGCAAAACTATCTAAGTTTTCTAGCTTGTGGATGAGAGGCTTTGATATGTGATTTTGGAATGATTTAGTTGTGTTTATTGTTGTTTGTCATACCTTTGTATTATATTTTATTTGTATGTGAATTGTCAACTCATTTAGAAGCCTCTCCAAGCGAGGACAAAGGAAAATAAAAGCTTACTTGAGATCTCTCAATGAAGCGAAGCTTGATCAAGATGAGTGGCCTGGTGTGCTATGATTAATGCACAAAACACTGATTTAAAGGGGGGCCTAGATTGTCTAAACACCTAATTTAATTCCCAAGATTAAGTATTCCTTTTTTAGCTTGATGATTTGCAAATTAATGTCAACCTCGTGCAAAATGATGATTTTACCCCTGCTTAATATTTTGTTGTATGATCATAGAAAAAGAATGTTTTATGCTTGAATGTTTAAAATTGTTTGATAAAACATGTGTGTAATTGGTGTCATGGGTGGTTTTGTGTTGTGTTTGATGATTAGTAAGGAGAGCCATGTAAATGGCTAACCTGACATTCTGGTTTCGAGTTGGACTATTCCGGGCGAGGTTGTGATGCTACAGAATTGTTACATGGACTAGTTAAATCAAGTTACCGTAACCTCAAAAACATAAAAAAAAATACAAGAAACGGCTTTGAAATTATCAAAGAACTGTTAACCGAAAGTTTCAAATACATGGGAGGGTTTTCTTCAAGCTTGGACAGGACAAGAAAGAAGTTGATAAGGTTATTGTCATCTTTTTGTCATTTGTTTTCTATTTATAATTAATTAAACCTTTAATTAATAAAAATTAACTAATTAAAACTTCAATAACATTATAATAGTTGTAATTAATGAATGATAGTGGATTATAACTTCATCCTCCATAGTCTAGAAAAACAAATGGGTTCAATTGCTCAATTGGCCCTCTAGCAAATTAAAACCCATAGCGATTAAACTTTACAACATTCATAATTTAGTCCTTGTACCATAATTAACTATGCAATTAAAAAAATTATGGGACCAAACTTCAATTAACCTTTATACAAAAATCGTAAATATCAAATAATAATATTTTCGGACTTGAACATCAGAAATGTATGAAATATATTGTTGTTCATTGAATTTATTGTTTAACAATTACTTTTTTTTCCTTTTAGAAAAAATTCTAGCCCTTATAATATATATCCTTATTATTGCATCTGCTTCTTTTATTCAATTACATTGCCTAAGGGTTCTCACTGCGATTGTTTTACATATTTATGGTAATTTGTTGCATCATCCTCTGACTAATTCTTCTCATTTTCTGCGTTAGCATCCTCTTTTTTATAAATTGGGTCTCATGTTGCGTTTAGAGCATCACTATGCCATTTTCCTCTTCAATCTGCCGGCAGTAGGAGCTTCTACTTCCGATTCTGGGGATGCTACCTCCCCTGAACTCAAAAGTACCCTTTCAGTTTCCGGAGGTGGCATGCTATCAAAAGGATTCTCCCCTTCCGATTCTGGAGATGCTGCCTCCCCTGAACTCAAAAGTACCCTTTCGATTTCTGGAGGCGGCATGCTATCAAACGGATTCTCCTCTTCCGATTCAGGAGATGCTGCTTCCCCTGAACTCATAAGTACCCTTTTGGCTTCCGGAGATTGCATCAAATCGAAAGGATCCTCCTCTTGTCCTACTACGAATTGGATTGAGAGTACCAAAGCCAATGAGAACATAACCCAAGAAACCTTTATCATCTTTTTAATTTTCTTAAAAGGTTAAGAAAAAATATAAAGGTGTATTTTTATTAATGCTTAAGAATGCAACTTTGACGAAATTTATAGAGTTTAAAATGAGATATTTTGGGCTAATTTAGAGGTCATTGACTGGTCCAGTGCCTAATAGCCATACACTACAAAACTACATATAACTTCTCTCCACATTTTCAATGGCCATGTTTATCATTATTTTTGGAGGTTTCAATTTTGTTCTCTTTGTTTCACACAAAGACGTTGTGGGTGATCATTGATGTGTTTAAAAGAAAAAAATGTTATGAATATTATACTTATTTTAAGCACGTGCCCTGTACAAGATTTCGAATATTGATTAAGGTTAAATAATGTTTTTAAATTTTTTGCTCCAAACGTTTAAATATTAAATATTTCGTATATCTCAAGAGTGATAGTTATAGTCTTTCAAAGTGCTATTAATACGATGATACTCTTTTTTAGAGAATATATAAGATAACTTAGAAATCTAATTTAAAAATAGATATTTTAGTGTGTGAAAAATTCTTAACACATATTGTGAAAAAGAAAGCAATAGCTTCATATCCGAATTAAAAAAAAATTTGTTTACGATTCAATCTCCAAACGAGTACAATAATTATAAGCATAAGATCAAAATTAATAAAATGAAGTTAAGATGGAAAAAAAATATCTCAATTATTTACAATAAATTATTTAGACAAAGCGGAAAACTTTGAACGCAACTTTTTATATCTCAATTACATCTTACAAACACTTTCAAGCTTGTTAAAGCCTTTTTTTAATTAAGTGATATTAAATAAATACTTAAATATAAAAAATATTAAATACTCAATCTAAAAGTACAAAACTTATGAGATAAACTCAATCTAAAAGTACAAAACTTATGAGATAAACTACTGAGTTATTATTTCAATTCGAGTTTTAATTGATTTAATCAAAATCTCTGAAGATGTAGTGATTTTTAACTGATTTTTAGCTTAAAAATGGTAGATCTCGTATTACTAAGCTAAGATTATGTTTTAAATTGATATCTAACTCATTTTGATCTAATTAAAAGTTATTTGATCTTAATTTCACAAGTCCTTAAGGAATTTAAACAAATCTAACGTTTTCCTTTTCTTGATGTTTACAAATGCTTGATTTTTTTATAGAAGTTAGATCCATGTAATTAGATAAAATTGATGATTTAGATCTGTAATGAGATGGTATGTAGGATGTAAGAATTTGAAATCTAAGCTTTGAACTGGGATTTGAGTGCTTAAACATTTATTTGAGCAAAACTATCTAAGTTTTCTAGCTTGTGGATGAGAGGCTTTGATATGTGATTTTGGAATGATTTAGTTGTGTTTATTGTTGTTTGTCATACCTTTGTATTATATTTTATTTGTATGTGAATTGTCAACTCATTTAGAAGCCTCTCCAAGCGAGGACAAAGGAAAATAAAAGCTTACTTGAGATCTCTCAATGAAGCGAAGCTTGATCAAGATGAGTGGCCTGGTGTGCTATGATTAATGCACAAAACACTGATTTAAAGGGGGGCCTAGATTGTCTAAACACCTAATTTAATTCCCAAGATTAAGTATTCCTTTTTTAGCTTGATGATTTGCAAATTAATGTCAACCTCGTGCAAAATGATGATTTTACCCCTGCTTAATATTTTGTTGTATGATCATAGAAAAAGAATGTTTTATGCTTGAATGTTTAAAATTGTTTGATAAAACATGTGTGTAATTGGTGTCATGGGTGGTTTTGTGTTGTGTTTGATGATTAGTAAGGAGAGCCATGTAAATGGCTAACCTGACGTTCTGGTTTCGAGTTGGACTATTCCGGGCGAGGTTGTGATGCTACAAAATTGTTACATGGACTAGTTAAATCAAGTTACCGTAACCTCAAAAACATAAAAAAAAATACAAGAAACGGCTTTGAAATTATCAAAGAACTGTTAACCGAAAGTTTCAAAAACATGGGAGGGTTTTCTTCAAGCTTGGACAGGACAAGAAAGAAGTTGATAAGGTTATTGTCATCTTTTTGTCATTTGTTTTCTATTTATAATTAATTAAACCTTTAATTAATAAAAATTAACTAATTAAAACTTCAATAACATTATAATAGTTGTAATTAATGAATGATAGTGGATTATAACTTCATCCTCCATAGTCTAGAAAAACAAATGGGTTCAATTGCTCAATTGGCCCTCTAGCAAATTAAAACCCATAGCGATTAAACTTTACAACATTCATAATTTAGTCCTTGTACCATAATTAACTATGCAATTAAAAAAATTATGGGACCAAACTTCAATTAACCTTTATACAAAAATCGTAAATATCAAATAATAATATTTTCGGACTTGAACATTAGAAATGTATGAAATATATTGTTGTTCATTGAATTTATTGTTTAACAATTACTTTTTTTTCCTTTTAGAAAAAATTCTAGCCCTTATAATATATATCCTTATTATTGCAGCTGCTTCTTTTATTCAATTACATTGCCTAAGGGTTCTCACTGCGATTGTTTTACATATTTATGGTAATTTGTTGCATCATCCTCTGACTAATTCTTCTCATTTTCTGCGTTAGCATCCTCTTTTTTATAAATTGGGTCTCATGTTGCGTTTAGAGCATCACTATGCCATTTTCCTCTTCAATCTGCCGGCAGTAGGAGCTTCTACTTCCGATTCTGGGGATGCTACCTCCCCTGAACTCAAAAGTACCCTTTCAGTTTCCGGAGGTGGCATGCCATCAAAAGGATTCTCCCCTTCCGATTCTGGAGATGCTGCCTCCCCTGAACTCAAAAGTACCCTTTCGGTTTCTGGAGGCGGCATGCTATCAAATGGATTCTCCTCTTCCGATTCAGGAGATGCTGCTTCCCCTGAACTCATAAGTACCCTTTTGGCTTCCGGAGATTGCATCAAATCGAAAGGATCCTCCTCTTGTCCTACTACGAATTGGATTGAGAGTACCAAAGCCAATGAGAACATAACCCAAGAAACCTTTATCATCTTTTTAATTTTCTTAAAAGGTTAAGAAAAAATATAAAGGTGTATTTTTATTAATGCTTAAGAATGCAACTTTGACGAAATTTATAGAGTTTAAAATGAGATATTTTGGGCTAATTTAGAGGTCATTGACTGGTCCAGTGCCTAATAGCCATACACTACAAAACTACATATAACTTCTCTCCACATTTTCAATGGCCATGTTTATCATTATTTTTGGAGGTTTCAATTTTGTTCTCTTTGTTTCACACAAAGACGTTGTGGGTGATCATTGATGTGTTTAAAAGAAAAAAATGTTATGAATATTATACTTATTTTAAGCACGTGCCCTGTACAAGATTTCGAATATTGATTAAGGTTAAATAATGTTTTTAAATTTTTTGCTCCAAACGTTTAAATATTAAATATTTCGTATATCTCAAGAGTGATAGTTATAGTCTTTCAAAGTGCTATTAATACGATGATACTCTTTTTTAGAGAATATATAAGATAACTTAGAAATCTAATTTAAAAATAGATATTTGAGTGTGTGAAAAATTCTTAACACATATTGTGAAAAAGAAAGCAATAGCTTCATATCCGAATTAAAAAAAAATTTGTTTACGATTCAATCTCCAAACGAGTACAATAATTATAAGCATAAGATCAAAATTAATAAAATGAAGTTAAGATGGAAAAAAAATATCTCAATTATTTACAATAAATTATTTAGACAAAGCGGAAAACTTTGAACGCAACTTTTTATATCTCAATTACATCTTACAAACACTTTCAAGCTTGTTAAAGCCTTTTTTTAATTAAGTGATATTAAATAAATACTTAAATATAAAAAATATTAAATACTCAATCTAAAAGTACAAAACTTATGAGATAAACTCAATCTAAAAGTACAAAACTTATGAGATAAACTACTGAGTTATTATTTCAATTCGAGTTTTAATTGATTTAATCAAAATCTCTGAAGATGTAGTGATTTTTAACTGATTTTTAGCTTAAAAATGGTAGATCTCGTATTACTAAGCTAAGATTATGTTTTAAATTGATATCTAACTCATTTTGATCTAATTAAAAGTTATTTGATCTTAATTTCACAAGTCCTTAAGGAATTTAAACAAATCTAACGTTTTCCTTTTCTTGATGTTTACAAATGCTTGATTTTTTTATAGAAGTTAGATCCATGTAATTAGATAAAATTGATGATTTAGATCTGTAATGAGATGGTATGTAGGATGTAAGAATTTGAAATCTAAGCTTTGAACTGGGATTTGAGTGCTTAAACATTTATTTGAGCAAAACTATCTAAGTTTTCTAGCTTGTGGATGAGAGGCTTTGATATGTGATTTTGGAATGATTTAGTTGTGTTTATTGTTGTTTGTCATACCTTTGTATTATATTTTATTTGTATGTGAATTGTCAACTCATTTAGAAGCCTCTCCAAGCGAGGACAAAGGAAAATAAAAGCTTACTTGAGATCTCTCAATGAAGCGAAGCTTGATCAAGATGAGTGGCCTGGTGTGCTATGATTAATGCACAAAACACTGATTTAAAGGGGGGCCTAGATTGTCTAAACACCTAATTTAATTCCCAAGATTAAGTATTCCTTTTTTAGCTTGATGATTTGCAAATTAATGTCAACCTCGTGCAAAATGATGATTTTACCCCTGCTTAATATTTTGTTGTATGATCATAGAAAAAGAATGTTTTATGCTTGAATGTTTAAAATTGTTTGATAAAACATGTGTGTAATTGGTGTCATGGGTGGTTTTGTGTTGTGTTTGATGATTAGTAAGGAGAGCCATGTAAATGGCTAACCTGACATTCTGGTTTCGAGTTGGACTATTCCGGGCGAGGTTGTGATGCTACAGAATTGTTACATGGACTAGTTAAATCAAGTTACCGTAACCTCAAAAACATAAAAAAAAAATACAAGAAACGGCTTTGAAATTATCAAAGAACTGTTAACCGAAAGTTTCAAATACATGGGAGGGTTTTCTTCAAGCTTGGACAGGACAAGAAAGAAGTTGATAAGGTTATTGTCATCTTTTTGTCATTTGTTTTCTATTTATAATTAATTAAACCTTTAATTAATAAAAATTAACTAATTAAAACTTCAATAACATTATAATAGTTGTAATTAATGAATGATAGTGGATTATAACTTCATCCTCCATAGTCTAGAAAAACAAATGGGTTCAATTGCTCAATTGGCCCTCTAGCAAATTAAAACCCATAGCGATTAAACTTTACAACATTCATAATTTAGTCCTTGTACCATAATTAACTATGCAATTAAAAAAATTATGGGACCAAACTTCAATTAACCTTTATACAAAAATCGTAAATATCAAATAATAATATTTTCGGACTTGAACATCAGAAATGTATGAAATATATTGTTGTTCATTGAATTTATTGTTTAACAATTACTTTTTTTTCCTTTTAGAAAAAATTCTAGCCCTTATAATATATATCCTTATTATTGCATCTACTTCTTTTATTCAATTACATTGCCTAAGGGTTCTCACTGCGATTGTTTTACATATTTATGGTAATTTGTTGCATCATCCTCTGAATAATTCTTCTCATTTTCTGCGTTAGCATCCTCTTTTTTATAAATTGGGTCTCATGTTGCGTTTAGAGCATCACTATGCCATTTTCCTCTTCAATCTGCCGGCAGTAGGAGCTTCTACTTCCGATTCTGGGGATGCTACCTCCCCTGAACTCAAAAGTACCCTTTCAGTTTCCGGAGGTGGCATGCCATCAAAAGGATTCTCCCCTTCCGATTCTGGAGATGCTGCCTCCCCTGAACTCAAAAGTACCCTTTCGGTTTCTGGAGGCGGCATGCTATCAAACGGATTCTCCTCTTCCGATTCAGGAGATGCTGCTTCCCCTGAACTCATAAGTACCCTTTTGGCTTCCGGAGATTGCATCAAATCGAAAGGATCCTCCTCTTGTCCTACTACGAATTGGATTGAGAGTACCAAAGCCAATGAGAACATAACCCAAGAAACCTTTATCATCTTTTTAATTTTCTTAAAAGGTTAAGAAAAAATATAAAGGTGTATTTTTATTAATGCTTAAGAATGCAACTTTGACGAAATTTATAGAGTTTAAAATGAGATATTTTGGGCTAATTTAGAGGTCATTGACTGGTCCAGTGCCTAATAGCCATACACTACAAAACTACATATAACTTCTCTCCACATTTTCAATGGCCATGTTTATCATTATTTTTGGAGGTTTCAATTTTGTTCTCTTTGTTTCACACAAAGACGTTGTGGGTGATCATTGATGTGTTTAAAAGAAAAAAATGTTATGAATATTATACTTATTTTAAGCACGTGCCCTGTACAAGATTTCGAATATTGATTAAGGTTAAATAATGTTTTTAAATTTTTTGCTCCAAACGTTTAAATATTAAATATTTCGTATATCTCAAGAGTGATAGTTATAGTCTTTCAAAGTGCTATTAATACGATGATACTCTTTTTTAGAGAATATATAAGATAACTTAGAAATCTAATTTAAAAATAGATATTTTAGTGTGTGAAAAATTCTTAACACATATTGTGAAAAAGAAAGCAATAGCTTCATATCCGAATTAAAAAAAAAATTGTTTACGATTCAATCTCCAAACGAGTACAATAATTATAAGCATAAGATCAAAATTAATAAAATGAAGTTAAGATGGAAAAAAAATATCTCAATTATTTACAATAAATTATTTAGACAAAGCGGAAAACTTTGAACGCAACTTTTTATATCTCAATTACATCTTACAAACACTTTCAAGCTTGTTAAAGCCTTTTTTTAATTAAGTGATATTAAATAAATACTTAAATATAAAAAATATTAAATACTCAATCTAAAAGTACAAAACTCATGAGATAAACTATTGAGTTATTATTTCAATTCGAGTTTTAATTGATTTAATCAAAATCTCTGAAGATGTAGTGAATTTTAACTGATTTTTAGCTTAAAAATGGTAGATCTCGTATTACTAAGCTAAGATTATGTTTTAAATTGATATCTAACTCATTTTGATCTAATTAAAAGTTATTTCATCTTAATTTCACAAGTCCTTAAGGAATTTAAACAAATCTAACGTTTTCCTTTTCTTGATGTTTACAAATGCTTGATTTTTTTATAGAAGTTAGATCCATGTAATTAGATAAAATTGATGATTTAGATCTGTAATGAGATGGTATGTAGGATGTAAGAATTTGAAATCTAAGCTTTGAACTGGGATTTGAGTGCTTAAACATTTATTTGAGAAAAACTATCTAAGTTTTCTAGCTTGTGGATGAGAGGCTTTGATATGTGATTTTGGAATAATTTAGTTGTGTTTATTGTTGTTTGTCATACCTTTGTATTATATTTTATTTGTATGTGAATTGTCAACTCATTTAGAAGCCTCCCCAAGCGAGGACAAAGGAAAATAAAAGCTTACTTGAGATCTCTCATTGAAGCGAAGCTTGATCAAGATGAGTGGCCTGGTGTGCTATGATTAATGCACAAATCACTGATTTAAAGGGGGGCCTAGATTGTCTAAACACCTAATTTAATTCCCAAGATTAAGTATTCCTTTTTTAGCTTGATGATTTGCAAATTAATGTCAACCTCGTGCAAAATGATGATTTTACCCCTGCTTAATATTTTGTTGTATGATCATAGAAAAAGAATGTTTTATGCTTGAATGTTTAAAATTGTTTGATAAAACATGTGTCTAATTGGTGTCATGGGTGGTTTTGTGTTGTGTTTGATGATTAGTAAGGAGAGCCATGTAAATGGCTAACCTGACGTTCTGGTTTCGAGTTGGACTATTCCGGGCGGGGTTGTGATGCTACAAAATTGTTACATGGACTAGTTAAATCAAGCTACCGTAACCTCAAAAACATAAAAAAAAAATACAAGAAACGGCTTTGAAATTATCAAAGAACTGTTAACCGAAAGTTTCAAATACATGGGAGGGTTTTCTTCAAGCTTGGACAGGACAAGAAAGAAGTTGATAAGGTTATTGTCATCTTTTTGTCATTTGTTTTCTATTTATAATTAATTAAACCTTTAATTAATAAAAATTAACTAATTAAAACTTCAATAACATTATAATAGTTGTAATTAATGAATGATAGTGGATTATAACTTCATTCTCCATAGTCTAGAAAAACAAATGGGTTCAATTGCTCAATTAGCCCTCTAGCAAATTAAAACCCATAGTGATTAAACTTTACAACATTCATAATTTAGTCCTTGTACCATAATTAACTATGCAATTAAAAAAATTATGGGACCAAACTTGAATTAACCTTTATACAAAAATCGTAAATATCAAATAATAATATTTTCGGACTTGAACATCAGAAATGTATGAAATATATTGTTGTTCATTGAATTTATTGTTTAACAATTACTTTTTTTTCCTTTTAGAAAAAAGTCTAGCCCTTATAATATATATCCTTATTATTGCATTTGCTTCTTTTATTCAATTACATTGCCTAAGGGTTCTCACTGCGATTGTTTTACATATTTATGGTAATTTGTTGCGTCATCCTCTGTCTAATTCTTCTCATTTTCTGCGTTAGCATCCTCTTTTTTATAAATTGGGTCTCATGTTGCGTTTAGAGCATCACTATGCCATTTTCCTCTTCAATCTGCCGGCAGTAGGAGCTTCTACTTCCGATTCTGGGGATGCTACCTCCCCTGAACTCAAAAGTACCCTTTCAATTTCTGGAGGTGGCATGCTATCAAAAGGATTCTCCCCTTCCGATTCTGGAGATGCTGCCTCCCCTGAACTCAAAAGTCCCCTTTCGATTTCTGGAGGCGGCATGCTATCAAACGGATTCTCCTCTTCCGATTCAGGAGATGCTGCTTCCCCTGAACTCATAAGTACCCTTTTGGCTTCCGGAGATTGCATCAAATCGAAAGGATCCTCCTCTTGTCCTACTACGAATTGGATTGAGAGTACCAAAGCCAATGAGAACATAACCCAAGAAACCTTTATCATCTTTTTAATTTTCTTAAAAGGTTAAGAAAAAATATAAAGGTGTATTTTTATTAATGCTTAAGAATGCAACTTTGACGAAATTTATAGAGTTTAAAATGAGATGTTTTGGGCTAATTTAGAGGTCATTGACTGGTCCAGTGCCTAATAGCCATACACTACAAAACTACATATAACTTCTCTCCACATTTTCAATGGCCATGTTTATCATTATTTTTGGAGGTTTCAATTTTGTTCTCTTTGTTTCACACAAAGACGTTGTGGGTGATCATTGATGTGTTTAAAAGAAAAAAATGTTATGAATATTATACTTATTTTAAGCGCGTGCCCTGTACAAGATTTCGAATATTGATTAAGGTTAAATAATGTTTTTAAATTTTTTGCTCCAAACGTTTAAATATTAAATATTTCGTATATCTCAAGAGTGATAGTTATTGTCTTTCAAAGTGCTATTAATACGATGATACTCTTTTTTAGAGAATATATAAGATAACTTAGAAATCTAATTTAAAAATAGATATTTGAGTGTGTGAAAAATTCTTAACACATATTGTGAAAAAGAAAGCAATAGCTTCATATCCGAATTAAAAAAAAATTTGTTTACGATTCAATCTCCAAACGAGTACAATAATTATAAGCATAAGATCAAAATTAATAAAATGAAGTTAAGATGGAAAAAAAATATCTCAATTATTTACAATAAATTATTTAGACAAAGCGGAAAACTTTGCACGCAACTTTTTATATCTCAATTACATCTTACAAACACTTTCAAGCTTGTTAAAGCCTTTTTTTAATTAAGTGATATTAAATAAATACTTAAATATAAAAAATATTAAATACTCAATCTAAAAGTACAAAACTCATGAGATAAACTACTGAGTTATTATTTCAATTCGAGTTTTAATTGATTTAATCAAAATCTCTGAAGATGTAGTGATTTTTAACTGATTTTTAGCTTAAAAATGGTAGATCTCGTATTACTAAGCTAAGATTATGTTTTAAATTGATATCTAACTCATTTTGATCTAATTAAAAGTTATTTGATCTTAATTTCACAAGTCCTTAAGGAATTTAAGCAAATCTAACGTTTTCCTTTTCTTGATGTTTACAAATGCTTGATTTTTTTATAGAAGTTAGATCCATGTAATTAGATAAAATTGATGATTTAGATCTGTAATGAGATGGTATGTAGGATGTAAGAATTTGAAATCTAAGCTTTGAACTGGGATTTGAGTGCTTAAACATTTATTTGAGCAAAACTATCTAAGTTTTCTAGCTTGTGGATGAGAGGCTTTGATATGTGATTTTGGAATGATTTAGTTGTGTTTATTGTTGTTTGTCATACCTTTGTATTATATTTTATTTGTATGTGAATTGTCAACTCATTTAGAAGCCTCTCCAAATGAGGACAAAGGAAAATAAAAGCTTACTTGAGATCTCTCATTGAAGCGAAGCTTGATCAAGATGAGTGGCCTGGTGTGCTATGATTAATGCACAAATCACTGATTTAAAGGGGGGCCTAGATTGTCTAAACACCTAATTTAATTCCCAAGATTAAGTATTCCTTTTTTAGCTTGATGATTTGCAAATTAATGTCAACCTCGTGCAAAATGATGATTTTACCCCTGCTTAATATTTTGTTGTATGATCATAGAAAAAGAATGTTTTATGCTTGAATGTTTAAAATTGTTTGATAAAACATGTGTGTAATTGGTGTCATGGGTGGTTTTGTGTTGTGTTTGATGATTAGTAAGGAGAGCCATGTAAATGGCTAACCTGACGTTCTGGTTTCGAGTTGGACTATTCCGGGCGGGGTTGTGATGCTACAAAATTGTTACATGGACTAGTTAAATCAAGCTACCGTAACCTCAAAAACATAAAAAAAAATACAAGAAACGGCTTTGAAATTATCAAAGAACTGTTAACCGAAAGTTTCAAATACATGGGAGGGTTTTCTTCAAGCTTGGACAGGACAAGAAAGAAGTTGATAAGGTTATTGTCATCTTTTTGTCATTTGTTTTCTATTTATAATTAATTAAACCTTTAATTAATAAAAATTAACTAATTAAAACTTCAATAACATTATAATAGTTGTAATTAATGAATGATAGTGGATTATAACTTCATCCTCCATAGTCTAGAAAAACAAATGGGTTCCATTGCTCAATTAGCCCTCTAGCAAATTAAAACCCATAGTGATTAAACTTTACAACATTCATAATTTAGTTCTTGTACCATAATTAACTATGCAATTAAAAAAATTATGGGACCAAACTTCAATTAACCTTTATACAAAAATCGTAAATATCAAATAATAATATTTTCGGACTTGAACATCAGAAATGTATGAAATATATTGTTGTTCATTGAATTTATTGTTTAACAATTACTTTTTTTTCCTTTTAGAAAAAATTCTAGCCCTTATAATATATATCCTTATTATTGCATTTGCTTCTTTTATTCAATTACATTGCCTAAGGGTTCTCACTGCGATTGTTTTACATATTTATGGTAATTTGTTGCGTCATCCTCTGACTAATTCTTCTCATTTTCTGCGTTAGCATCCTCTTTTTTATAAATTGGGTCTCATGTTGCGTTTAGAGCATCACTATGCCATTTTCCTCTTCAATCTGCCGGCAGTAGGAGCTTCTACTTCCGATTCTGGGGATGCTACCTCCCCTGAACTCAAAAGTACCCTTTCAGTTTCCGGAGGTGGCATGCTATCAAAAGGATTCTCCCCTTCCGATTCTGGAGATGCTGCCTCCCCTGAACTCAAAAGTACCCTTTCGATTTCTGGAGGCGGCATGCTATCAAACGGATTCTCCTCTTCCGATTCAGGAGATGCTGCTTCCCCTGAACTCATAAGTACCCTTTTGGCTTCCGGAGATTGCATCAAATCGAAAGGATCCTCCTCTTGTCCTGCTGCGAATTCGATTGAGAGTACCAAAGCCAATGAGAACATAACCCAAGAAACCTTTATCATCTTTTTAATTTTCTTAAAAGGTTAAGAAAAAATATAAAGGTGTATTTTTATTAATGCTTAAGAATGCAACTTTGACGAAATTTATAGAGTTTAAAATGAGATATTTTGGGCTAATTTAGAGGTCATTGACTGGTCCAGTGCCTAATAGCCATACACTACAAAACTACATATAACTTCTCTCCACATTTTCAATGGCCATGTTTATCATTATTTTTGGAGGTTTCAATTTTGTTCTCTTTGTTTCACACAAAGACGTTGTGGGTGATCATTGATGTGTTTAAAAGAAAAAAATGTTATGAATATTATACTTATTTTAAGCACGTGCCCTGTACAAGATTTCGAATATTGATTAAGGTTAAATAATGTTTTTAAATTTTTTGCTCCAAACGTTTAAATATTAAATATTTCGTATATCTCAAGAGTGATAGTTATAGTCTTTCAAAGTGCTATTATTACGATGATACTCTTTTTTAGAGAATATATAAGATAACTTAGAAATCTAATTTAAAAATAGATATTTTAGTGTGTGAAAAATTCTTAGACATATTGTGAAAAAGAAAGCAATAGCTTCATATCCGAATTAAAAAAAAAATTGTTTACGATTCAATCTCCAAACGAGTACAATAATTATAAGCATAAGATCAAAATTAATAAAATGAAGTTAAGATGGAAAAAAAATATCTCAATTATTTACAATAAATTATTTAGACAAAGCGGAAAACTTTGAACGCAACTTTTTATATCTCAATTACATCTTACAAACACTTTCAAGCTTGTTAAAGCCTTTTTTTAATTAAGTGATATTAAATAAATACTTAAATATAAAAATATTAAATACTCAATCTAAAAGTACAAAGCTCATGAGATAAACTACTGAGTTATTATTTCAATTCGAGTTTTAATTGATTTAATCAAAATCTCTGAAGATGTAGTGATATTTAACTGATTTTTAGCTTAAAAATGGTAGATCTCGTATTACTAAGCTAAGATTATGTTTTAAATTGATATCTAACTCATTTTGATCTAATTAAAAGTTATTTGATCTTAATTTCACAAGTCCTTAAGGAATTTAAACAAATCTAACGTTTTCCTTTTCTTGATGTTTACAAATGCTTGATATTTTTATAGAAGTTAGATCCATGTAATTAGATAAAATTGATGATTTAGATCTGTAATGAGATGGTCTGTAGGATGTAAGAATTTGAAATCTAAGCTTTGAACTGGGATCCATGTAATTAGATAAAATTGATGATTTAGATCTGTAATGAGATGGTCTGTAGGATGTAAGAATTTGAAATCTAAGCTTTGAACTGGGATTTGAGTGCTTAAACATTTATTTGAGCAAAACTATCTAAGTTTTCTAGCTTGTGGATGAGAGGCTTCGATATGTGATTTTGGAATGATTTAGTTGTGTTTATTGTTGTTTGTCATACCTTTGTATTATATTTTATTTGTAAGTGAATTGTCAACTCATTTAGAAGCCTCTCCAAATGAGGACAAAGGAAAATAAAAGCTTACTTGAGATCTCTCATTGAAGCGAAGCTTGATCAAGATGAGTGGCCTGGTGTGCTATGATTAATGCACAAATCACTGATTTAAAGGGGGGCCTAGATTGTCTAAACACCTAATTTAATTCCCAAGATTAAGTATTCCTTTTTTAGCTTGATGATTTGCAAATTAATGTCAACCTCGTGCAAAATGATGATTTTACCCCTGCTTAATATTTTGTTGTATGATCATAGAAAAAGAATGTTTTATGCTTGAATGTTTAAAATTGTTTGATAAAACATGTGTGTAATTGGTGTCATGGGTGGTTTTGTGTTGTGTTTGAAGATTAGTAAGGAGAGCCATGTAAATGGCTAACCTGACGTTCTGGTTTCGAGTTGGACTATTCCGGGCGGGGTTGTGATGCTACAAAATTGTTACATGGACTAGTTAAATCAAGCTACCGTAACCTCAAAAACATAAAAAAAAATACAAGAAACGGCTTTGAAATTATCAAAGAACTGTTAACCGAAAGTTTCAAATACATGGGAGGGTTTTCTTCAAGCTGGACAGGACAAGAAAGAAGTTGATAAGGTTATTGTCATCTTTTTGTCATTTGTTTTCTATTTATAATTAATTAAACCTTTAATTAATAAAAATTAACTAATTAAAACTTCAATAACATTATAATAGTTGTAATTAATGAATGATAGTGGATTATAACTTCATCCTCCATAGTCTAGAAAAACAAATGGGTTCAATTGCTCAATTAGCCCTCTAGCAAATTAAAACCCATAGTGATTAAACTTTACAACATTCATAATTTAGTCCTTGTACCATAATTAACTATGCAATTAAAAAAATTATGGGACCAAACTTCAATTAACCTTTATACAAAAATCGTAAATATCAAATAATAATATTTTCGGACTTGGACATCAGAAATGTATGAAATATATTGTTGTTCATTGAATTTATTGTTTAACAATTACTTTTTTTTCCTTTTAGAAAAAATTCTAGCCCTTATAATATATATCCTTATTATTGCACTTGCTTCTTTTATTCAATTACATTGCCTAAGGGTTCTCACTGCGATTGTTTTACATATTTATGGTAATTTGTTGCATCATCCTCTGACTAATTCTTCTCATTTTCTGCGTTAGCATCCTCTTTTTTATAAATTGGGTCTCATGTTGCGTTTAGAGCATCACTATGCCATTTTCCTCTTCAATCTGCCGGCAGTAGGAGCTTCTACTTCCGATTCTGGGAATGCTACCTCCCCTGAACTCAAAAGTACCCTTTCAGTTTCCGGAGGTGGCATGCTATCAAAAGGATTCTCCCCTTCCGACTCTGGAGATGCTGCCTCCCCTGAACTCAAAAGTACCCTTTCGATTTCTGGAGGCGGCATGCTATCAAACGGATTCTCCTCTTCCGATTCAGGAGATGCTGCTTCCCCTGAACTCATAAGTACCCTTTTGGCTTCCGAAGATTGCATCAAATCGAAAGGATCCTCCTCTTGTCCTACTACGAATTGGATTGAGAGTACCAAAGCCAATGAGAACATAACCCAAGAAACCTTTATCATCTTTTTAATTTTCTTAAAAGGTTAAGAAAAAATATAAAGGTGTATTTTTATTAATGCTTAAGAATGCAACTTTGACGAAATTTATGGAGTTTAAAATGAGATATTTTGGGCTAATTTAGAGGTCATTGACTGGTCCAGTGCCTAATAGCCATACACTACAAAACTACATATAACTTCTCTCCACATTTTCAATGGCCATGTTTATCATTATTTTTGGAGGTTTCAATTTTGTTCTCTTTGTTTCACACAAAGACGTTGTGGGTGGTCATTGATGTGTTTAAAAGAAAAAAATGTTATGAATATTATACTTATTTTAAGCACGTGTTGGAAATCTAATTTAAAAATAGATATTTGAGTGTGTGAAAAATTCTTAACACATATTGTGAAAAATCAAAGCAATAGCTTCATATCCGAATTAAAATTTTTTTTGTTCACAATTCAATCTCCAAACGAGTACAATAATTATAAGCATAAGATCAAAATTAATAAAATGAAGTTAAGATGGAAAAAAAATATCTCAATTATTTCAATAAATTATTTAGACAAAGCAGAAAACTTTGAACGCAACTTTTTATATCTCAATTACATCTTACAAACACTTTCAAGCTTGTTAAAGCCTTTCTTAATTAAGTGATATTAAATAAATACTTAAATATAAAAAATATTAAATACTCAATCTAAAAGTACAGAACTCATGAGATAAACTACTGAGTTATTATTTCAATTCGAGTTTTAATTGATTTAATCAAAATCTCTAAAGATGTAGTGATTTTTAACCGATTTTTAGCTTAAAAATGGTAGATCTCGTATTACTAAGCTAAGATTATGTTTTAAATTGATATCTAACTCATTTTGATCTAATTAAAAGTTATTTGATCTTAATTTCACAAGTCCTTAAGGAATTTAAACAAATCTAACGTTTTCCCTTTCTTGATGTTTACAAACGCTTGATTTTTCTAGAAAAGCCTATATGAATTTAACTAGATAAAATTGATGATTTAGAACTCAAACTAGATGGTAAGTAGGATGTTAGAATTTGAAATCTAAGCTTAGAAATGGGATTTGAGTGCTTAAACATCCATTTGAGCAAAACTAGCTAAGTTTTCTAGGTTGTGGATGAGAAGCTTTGATATGTTATTTTGGAATGATTTACTTATGTTTATTGTTGTTTGTCATGTCTTTGTATTATATTTGATTTGTATGTGACGTGTCAACTCATTTGGAAGCCTCTCCAAGCGAGGACAAAGGAAAATAAAAGCTTACTTGAAATCTGTCATTGAAGCGAAGCTTGATCAAGGTGAGTGGTCTGGTGTGCTATGATTAATGCAAAAATCACTGATTTAAAGGGGGGGGGGGGTCTAGGTTGTCTAAACACCTAATTTAATTCCCAAGATTAAGTATTCCTTTTTGAGCTTGATGATTTGCAAATTAATGGAAACCTCATGTAAGATGATGATTTTACCCCTGCTTAATATTTTGTTGCATGATCATAGAAAAACAATGTTTTAGGCTTGAATGTTTAAAATTGTTTGATAAAACATGTTTGTGATTGGTGTCATGGGTCGTTTTGTGTTGTGTTTAATGATTAGTAAGGAGAGCCATGTAAATGGGTAACCTGACATTCTGGATTCGGGTTGGACCATACCGGGTGGGGTTGTCATGCCACAAAATTGGTACATAGACTAACTAAATCAAGCTATTGGCAACCTTAAAAACATAATTTTTTTTTTACAAGAAACGGCTTTGAAATTACCAAAGAATTGTTGGTCTAAAGTTTCAAATACATGGAAGGGTTTTCTTCAAGCTTAGACGGGACAACAAATAAGTTGATAGATGTTGCTCTCATTTTTTTGTCATTTATTTTCTATTTATAATTTAATTAAACCTTTAATTAATAAAAATTAAGTAATTAAAACTTAAATAACATTATAATAATTGTAATTAATGAATGATAGTGGATTATAACTTCATCCTCCACAGTCTAGAAAAACAAATGGGTTTAATTTCTCAATTGGTCCTTTAGCAAATTAAAAATCTATAGCGATTAAACTTTACAACTTCAATAATTTAGTCCTTGTACTATAATTAACTATGCAATTGAAAAAATTATGGGACCAGACTTTAATTAACCTTTATACAAAATCGTAAAGATCAAAATAATAATATTTCGGACTCGAACATCAAAAATGTATGGAATATATTGTTGTTCATTAAATTTATTGTTTAACAATTACTTTTGTTTACCTATTAGAAAAATTTCTAGCCCTTATAATATATATATATCCATATTATTGCATCTACTTCTTTTATTAATTACGTTGCCTAAGGGTACTTATTGCGATTGGTTTACATATTTATAGTAATTTGTTCCATCATCCTCTGACTAATTCTTCTCATTTTCTGCGTTAGCATCCTCCTTTTTATAAATTGGGTCTCATGTTGCGTTTAGAGAATCACTATGCCATTTTCCTCTTCAATTTCTTGGTAGTAGGAGCTACTAATTTTCCTCTTCAATCTGTTGGTACCAGTAGTTTCTACTTCCGATTCTGGGGATGCTGCCTCCCTTTGGAACTCAAAAGTACCCTTTCGGTTTCCGGAGGTGGCATGCCATCAAAAGGATTCTTCTCTTTCGATTCTGGAGGTGCTGCCTCCCCTGAACTCAAAAGTACCCTTTCGGTTTTTGGAGGTGGCATGCCATCAAACGGATTCTCCTCTTTCGATTCTGGAGATGCTACCTCCCCTGAACTCAAAAGTACCCTTTCAGCTTCCGGAGATGGTAACTCATCAAAAGGATTCTCTTGTTTTCCTATCAACGAATTGGATTAAGAGTCCCAAACCAATGAGAACACAACCAAAGAAACCTTTATAATCTTTTTAATTTTCTTAAAAGCTGAAGAAAAAATATAAAGGTGTATTTTTATTAATGCTTAAGGATGCAACTTTGATGAAATTTATGGTGTTTAAAATGAAATATTAACCCCTACAAAACAATGTATAACTTCTCTCCACATTTTCAATGGCCATGTTTATCACAATTTTTGGAGGTTTAAATTTAGTTCTCTTTGTTTCACACAAAGATGTTGTGGGTGATTGTTGATGTGTTTTAAAGAAAAAAATGTTATGAATATTATACTTATTTTAAGTACGTGCCCTGTACAAGGTTTCAAATATTGATTAAGGTTATATAATGTTTTTAATTTTTTTGCTCCAAACGTTTACATATTAAATATTTCATATATCTCAAGAGTGATAGTTAGTCTTTCAAAGTGCTTTTAGTACGATGATACTTTTTTTTAAAGAACATATAAAATAACTTAGAAATCTAATTTAAAAATAGATTTTTGAGTGTGTGAAAAATTGATAAGTGTTTCATTTTATTACTATTTCATCCTTAATTACTCCTTAATAATTAGTTCATGTTGCTGATCTGGAAGTTCTGTGCGTTTTCTATACAGGACTTTAATTATGGAAATTGCACTTAAAAGGGAAAGTTCTGCAGTTTTATTTTTTGGGCATGAGAGTCTGACGTGGCATCCAGTCAGTAGCTTCTAGAAAGTCTAGTCAACAAAGATGGATGAGCAGATCTGCTGCATTTTAAATTCAAAATTAGAAATTATCTTTTGTTTTTAGGATTTAATTTAAATATTTTCAAGAATTATCTTTTATTATTTTTAGGTTATTTTAGGGTTTTGGGGAACTATAAATACCCCCCTTGGGGTAAGCTAGAAAGACATCTCATTATTAGTTTTGTTCTTGTTTTCTAAGTTTTATACAAATTCTTGTTTTTCCTCTACGTTTCATTTTTAAGTTTTTATTTTCTTAAAAAATATTGAGTATGATTTCTTCCATAATCATGTTCCGCTAATTTTCCAAAAAGCCAAAGGCTAAAGCAACGACTCAATTCCGGTTGTGAGAATTGAAAAGCACTTTATATCTTCGGATATATTTCTCAATTTTCTAAAAATTTGGATTGACAATTCTTTCCTTTCAAAATCCTTACACTTTCAAGTTCAAAAAGAGGTCTGTTAGTTTAAAGGTTGTTTCAATTCATAGTTGGGAGGAAGGATCGGCTTGTAGCACATTTGACTTCCTGTGAACACACTTAGCGGCGGTCCGCTAAGGGAAATTAAGATCGGATTCGATTCTCATTGAGACAACATAGTCCGAGTCGGGTTTTTCCAAGATTTTAAATTGTTTTATTCTAACGGTGATAGTCGTGGTTAGTCTAGTCAGAAAACTGAAATTCAAAAATTGATTTTGGATTTTCGGTTTACCGAAGAGAAAAACAAGTTACAAGGGTCGGGCCTTGTAGACTGTAACCGGCATTTATCTGGATCAAATTCTTATTCGATGATCGGTTGGAAATGGATTAAAACGAAGCCTTAGGCTGATACTTAAACTGAGTTTCTTCTTAAATTTACTTTCGTTAAATTCTTAGATTTAAATTTCTATTTCTTCATTTTTCTTTAATTAAACTCTTTCGATCAAAACCCCTTATTTTTATCTCATTTCGCCTAAATCAAGAACTAAAAGCCTTCTACATCAGAATTTCCTAAGTCCCTGTGGATCGACCCTTCTTCTCTTTACTACACTATTTAATTATCTCTTTTGAGATTAAGGATAATTATTTTGACAATCTACGACGCGTGTCAAAAATTCTTAACACATATTGTGAAAAAAGAAAGCAATAGCATCAAATCCGAATTAAAAAAAGTTTGTTTACAATTCAATCTCAATACAAGTACAATAATTATAAGCATAAGATCAAAATTAATAAAATGAAGTTAAGATGGAAAAATATATCTCAATTATTCACAATAAATTATTTAGACAAAGTGGAAAACTTTGGACGCAACTTTTTATATCTCAATTACATCTTACAAACACCTTCAAGCATGTTAAAGCCTTGTTTTAATTAAGTGATATTAAACAAATACTTAAATATAAAAAAATGTTAAATACTCAATCTAAAAGTACAAAACTCATGAGATAAACTATTGAGTTATTATTTCAATTCGAGTTCTAATTAATTTAATCAAAATCTCTAAAGATGTAGTGATTTTTAGCTTGAAAATGGTAGATCTCGTTACTAAGCTAAGATTATGTTTTAAATTGCTTATCTAACTCATTTTGATCTAATTAAAAGTTATTTTATCTTAATTTCACAAGTCCTTAAGGAATTTACACAAATCAAACGTTTTCCATTTCTTGATGTCTATAAATGTTTGGTCATTTTTCTATAAAAGTTAGATCCATGTAATTAGATAAAATTGATAATTTAGATCTATAATGAGATGGTATGTAGGATGTAAGAATTCGAAATCTAAGCTTTGAAATGGGATTTGAGTGCTTAAACATAATAAAAGTTTACTTGAGCTCTGTCATTGAAGCGAAGCTTGATCAAGGTGAGTGGTCTGGTATGCTATGATTTATGCACAAATCACTGATTTAAAGGGGGGCTTAGGTTGTCTAAACTCCTAATTTAATTCCCAAGATTAAGTATTCCTACTTGAGCTTGATGATTTGCAAATTAATGCCAACCTCGTGTAAAATGATGATTTTACCCTTGCTTAATATTTTGTTGTATGATCATAGAAAAACAATGTTTTAGGCTTGAATGTTTAAAATTGTTTGATAAAACATGTCTGTGATTGGTGTAATGGGTGGTTTTGTGCTGTGTTTGATGATTAGTAAAGAGAGCCATGTAAATGGCTAACATGAGATTCTGGATTCGGGTTCTTGGACCGTTCCGGGCGGGGTTGTGATGCCATAAAATTGATACATGGACTAGCTAAATCAAGCTACCGTAACCTCAAAAACATAAAAAAAAAAGTACAAGAAACGGCTTTGAAATTACCAAAGAACTGTTCGACCGAAAGTTTCCAATACATGGGAGGGTTTTCTTCAAGCTTGGACAGGACAACAAAGAAGTTGATAAGGTTATTGTCATCGTTTTGTCATTTATTTTCTATTTATAATTAATTAAACCTTTAATTAATAAAAATTAACTAATTAAAACTTAAATAACATTATATTAATTGTAATTAATGAATGATAGTGGATTATAACTTCATCCTCCACTAGTCTACAAAAACAAATATGTTCAATTGCACAATTGGTCCTCAAGCAAATTAAAACCCATAGCAATTATACTTTACAACATTCATAATTTAGTCCTTGTACCATAATTAACTATGCAATTAAAAAAAATTATGGGACCAAACTTCAATTAACCTTTATACAAAAATCGTAAATATCAAATAATAATATTTTCGGACTTGAACATCAGAAATGTATGAAATATATTGTTGTTCATTGAATTTATTGTTTAACAATTACTTTTTTTTCCTTTTAGAAAAAATTCTAGCCCTTATAATATATATCCTTATTATTGCATCTGCTTCTTTTATTCAATTACATTGCCTAAGGGTTCTCGTTGAGATTGGTTTACATATTTATGGTAATTTGTTCCATCATCATCTGACTAATTCTTCTCATTTTCTGCGTTAGCATCCTCCTTTTTATAAATTGGGTCTCATGTTACGTTTAGAGCATCACTAAAAAGTACCCTTTCGGTTTCCGGAGGTGGCATGCCATCAAAAGGATTCTCCCCTTCCGATTCTGGAGATGCTGCCTCCCCTGAACTCAAAAGTACCCTTTCCCCCTCCGGAGGCGGCATGCTATCAAACGGATTCTCCTCTTCCGATTCAGGAGATGCTGCTTCCCCTGAACTCATAAGTACCCTTTTGGCTTCCGGAGATTGCATCAAATCGAAAGGATCCTCCTCTTGTCCTACTACGAATTGGATTGAGAGTACCAAAGCCAATGAGAACATAACCCAAGAAGCCTTATTCATCTTTTTATGTTTCTTAAAAGGTTAAGAAAAAATATAAAGGTGTATTTTTAATAATGCTTAAGAATGCAACTTTGACGAAATTTATAGAGTTTAAAATGAGATATTTTGGGCTAATTTAGAGGTCATTGACTGGTCCAGTGCCTAATAGCCATACACTACAAAACTACATATAACTTCTCTCCACATTTTCAATGGCCATGTTTATCATTATTTTTGGAGGTTTCAATTTTGTTCTCTTTGTTTCACACAAACACGTTGTGGGTGATCATTGATGTGTTTAAAAGAAAAAAATGTTATGAATATTATACTTATTTTAAGCACGTGCCCTGTACAAGATTTCGAATATTGATTAAGGTTAAATAATGTTTTTAAATTTTTTGCTCCAAACGTTTAAATATTAAATATTTTGTATATCTCAAGAGTGATAGTTATAGTCTTTCAAAATGCTATTAATACGATCATACTCTTTTTTAGAGAATATATAGTATAGCTCAGAAATCTAATTTAAAAATAGATATTATAGATATTTGAGTGTGTGAAAAGTTCTTAACACATATTGTGAAAAAAGAAAGCAATATCTTCATATCCGAATTAAAAAAAAAATGTTTACGATTCAATCTCCAAACGAGTACAATAATTATAAGCATAAGATCAAAATTAATAAAATGAAGTTAAGATGGAAAAAAAATATCTCAATTATTTACAATAAATTATTTAGACAAAGCGGAAAACTTTGAACGCAACTTTTTATATCTCAATTACATCTTACAAACACTTTCAAGCTTGTTAAAGCCTTTTTTTAATTAAGTGATATTAAATAAATACTTAAATATAAAAAATATTAAATACTCAATCTAAAAGTACAAAACTCATGAGATAAACAATTGAGTTATTATTTCAATTCGAGTTTTAATTGATTTAATCAAAATCTCTGAAGATGTAATGATTTTTAACCGATTTTTAGCTTAAAAATGGTAGATATCGTATTACTAAGCTAAGATTATGTTTTAAATTGATATCTAACTCATTTTGATCTAATTAAAAGTTATTTGATCTTAATTTCACAAGTCCTTAAGGAATTTAAACAAATCTAACGTTTTCCTTTTCTTGATGTTTACAAATGCTTGATTTTTTTATAAAAGTTAGATCCATGCAATTAGATAAAATTGATGATTTAGATCTGTAATAAGATGGTATGTAGGATGTAAGAATTTGAAATCTAAGCTTTGAAATGGGATTTGAGTGCTTAAACATTTATTTGAGCAAAACTATCTAAGTTTTCTAGCTTGTGGATGAGTGAAATTCATATGTGATTTTGGAATGATTTAGTTGTGTTTATTGTTGTTTGTCATACCTTTGTATTATATTTTATTTGTATGTGAATTGACAACTCATTTAGAAGCCTCTCCAAGCGAGGACAAAGGAAAATAAAAGCTTACTTGAGATCTCTCATTAAAGCGAAGCTTGATCAAGATGAGTGGCCTGGTGTGCTATGATTAATGCACAAATCACTGATTTAAGGGGGGGCCTAGATTGTCTAAACACCTAATTTAATTCCCAAGATTAAGTATTCCTTTTTTAGCTTGATGATTTGCAAATTAATGTCAACCTCGTGCAAAATGATGATTTCACCCCTGCTTAATATTTTGTTGTATGATCATAGAAAAAGAATGTTTTATGCTTGAATGTTTAAAATTGTTTGATAAAACATGTGTGTAATTGGTGTCATGGGTGGTTTTGTGTTGTGTTTGATGATTAGTAAGGAGAGCCATGTAAATGGCTAACCTGACGTTCTGGTTTCGAAGTTGGACTATTCCGGGCGGGGTTGTGATGCTACAAAATTGTTACATGGACTAGCTAAATCAAGCTACCGTAACCTAAAAAACATAAATAAAAAATACAAGAAACGGCTTTGAAATTATCAAAGAACTGTTAACCGAAAGTTTCTAATACATGGGAGGGTTTTCTTCAAGTCTTGGACAGGACAAGAAAGAAGTTGATAAGGTTATTGTCATCTTTTTGTCATTTGTTTTCTATTTATAATTAATTAAACCTTTAATTAATAAAAATTAACTAATTAAAACTTCAATAACATTATAATAGTTGTAATTAATGAATGATAGTGGATTATAACTTCATCCTCCATAGTCTAGAAAAACAAATGGGTTCAATTGCTCAATTGGCCCTCTAGCAAATTAAAACCCATAGCGATTAAACTTTACAACATTCATAATTTAGTCCTTGTACCATAATTAACTATGCAATTAAAAAAATTATGGGACCAAACTTCAATTAACCTTTATACAAAAACCGTAAATATCAAATAATAGTATTTTCGGACTTGAACATCAGAAATGTACGAAATATATTGTTGTTCATTGAATTTATTGTTTAACAATTACTTTTTTTTTCCTTTTTTAAGAGACTGTATCCCTTATAGTATATAACCTTATTATTGCATCTGCTTTATTTATTCAATTATATTGCCTAGGGCTTCTCACCGCCGTCGTGAACGACTTACATATTTATGGTAATTTCTTACCTATTATCCTCTAACTAATTCTTCTCATTTTCTGCGTTAGCATCCTCTTTTTTATAAATTGGGTCTCATGTTGCGTTTAGAGCATCACTATGCCATTTTCCTCTTCAATCTACCGGCAGTAGGAGCTTCTACTTCTGATTCTGGGGATGCTACCTCCCCTGAACTCAAAAGTACCCTTTCAGTTTCCGGAGGTGGCATGCCATCAAAAGAATTCTCCCCTTCTGATTCTGGAGATGCTGCCTCCCCTGAACTCAAAAGTACCCTTTCGATTTCTGGAGGCGGCATGCTATCAAACGGATTCTCCTCTTCCGATTCAGGAGATGCTGCTTCCCCTGAACTCATAAGTACCCTTTTGGCTTCCGGAGATTGCATCAAATCGAAAGGATCCTCCTCTTGTCCTACTACGAATTGGATTGAGAGTACCAAAGCCAATGAGAACATAACCCAAGAAACCTTTATCATCTTTTTAATTTTCTTAAAAGGTTAAGAAAAAATATAAAGGTGTATTTTTAATAATGCTTAAGAATGCAACTTTGACGAAATTTATAGAGTTTAAAATGAGATATTTTGGGGCTAATTTAGAGGTCATTGACTGGTCCAGTGCCTAATAGCCATACACTACAAAACTACATATAACTTCTCTCCACGTTTTCAATGGCCTTGTTTATTATTATTTTTCTTGTAGGTTTCTAATTTTGTTCTCTTTGTTTCACATAAATACGTTGTGAGTGATCATTGATGTGTTTAAAAGAAAAAAATTGTTAGGAATATTATACTTATTTTAAGCACGTGACTTGTACAAGATTTCGAATATTGATTAAGGTTAAATAATGTTTTTAAATTTTTTCCACCAAACATTTAAATATTAAATATTTCGTATATCTCAAGAGTGATAGTTATAATCTTTCAAAGTGCTATTAATACGATGATACTCTTTTTTAGAGAATATATAAGATAACTTAGAAATCTAATTTAAAAATAGATATTTGAGTGTGTGAAAAATTCTTAACACATATTGTGAAAAAAAAAGCAATAGCTTCATATCCGAATTAAAAAAAATAATTTGTTTAGGATTCAATCTCCAAACGAGTACAATAATTATAAGCATAAGATCAAAATTAATAAAATGAAGTTAAGATGGAAAAAAATATCTCAATTATTTACAATAAATTATTTAGACAAAGCGAAAAACTTTGAACGCAACTTTTTATATCTCAATTACATCTTACAAACACTTTCAAGCTTGTTAAAGCCTTTTTTTAATTAAGTGATATTGTAGAAATACTTAAATATAAAAAATATTAAATACTCAATCTAAAAGTACAAAACTCATGAGATAAACAATTGAGTTTATCATTTCAATTTTGAATTTTAATCGATTTAATCAAAATCTCTGAAGATGTAGTGGTTGGGAACAGATTTTTAGCTTAAAAATGGTAGATCTCGTATTACTAAGCTAAGATTATGTTTTAAATTGATATCTAACTCATTTTGATCTAATTAAAAGTTATTTGATCTTAATTTCACAAGTCCTTAAGGAATTTAAACAAATCTAACGTTTTCCTTTTCTTGATGTTTACAAATGCTTGATTTTTTTATAAAAGTTAGATCCATGTAATTAGATAAAATTGATGATTTAGATCTGTAATGAGATTGTATGTAGGATGTAAGAATTTGAAATCTAAGCTTTGAACTGGGATTTGAGTGCTTAAACATTTATTTGAGCAAAACTATCTAAGTTTTCTAGCTTGTGGACTGAGAGGCTTTGATATGTGATTTTGGAATGATTTAGTTGTGTTTATTGTTGTTTGTCATACCTTTGTATTATATTTTATTTGTATGTGAATTGTCAACTCATTTAGAAGCCTCTCCAAGCGAGGACAAAGGAAAATAAAAGCTTACTTGGAGATCTCTCATCGAAGCGAAAGCTTGATCAAGATGAGTGGCCTGGTGTGCTATGATTAATGCACAAAATCACTGATTTAAAGGGGGGCCTAGATTGTCTAAACACCTAGTTTAATTCCCAAAGATCAAGCATTCCTTTTTTAGCTTGATGATTTTCAAATTAATGTCAACCTCGTGCAAAATGATGATTTTACCCTTGCTTAGTATTTTGTTGTATGATCATAGAAAAAGAATGTTTTATGCTTGAATGTTTAAAATTGTTTGATAAAACATGTGTGTAATTGGTGTCATGGGTGGTTTTGTGTTGTGTTTGATGATTAATAAGGAGAGCCATGTAAATGGCTAACCTGACGTTCTGGTTTCGAGTTGGACTATTCCGGGCGGGATTGTGATGCTACAAATTTGTTACATGGACTAGCTAAATCAAGCTACCGTAACCTCAAAAACATAAAAAAAAAATACAAGAAACGGCTTTGAAATTATCAAACAAGCGTTAACGAAAAGTTTCAAATACATGGGAGGGTTTTCTTCAAGCTTGGACAGGACAAGAAAGAAGTTGATAAGGTTATTGTCATCTTTTTGTCATTTGTTTTCTATTTATAATTAATTAAACCTTTAATTAATAAAAATTAACTAATTAAAACTTCAATAACATTATAATAGTTGTAATTAATGAATGATAGTGGATTATAACTTCATCCTCCGTAGTCTAAAAAAACAAATGGGTTCAATTGCTCAATTGGCCCTCTAGCAAATTAAAACCCATAACGATTAAACTTTACAACATTCATAATTTAGTCCTTGTACCATAATTAACTATGCAATTAAAAAAAATTATGGGACCAAACTTCAATTAACCTTTATACAAAAATCGTAAATATCAAATAATAATATTTTCGGACTTTAAGAATAGAAATGTATGAAATATATTGTTGTTCATTGAATTTATTGTTTAACAATTACTTTTTTTTCCTTTTAGAAAAAATTCTAGCCCTTATAATATAAATCCTTATTATTGCATCTGCTTCTTTTATTCAATTACATTGCCTAAGGGTTCTCATTGCGATTGGTTTACTTATTTATGGTAATTTGTTGCATCATCCTCTGACTAATTCTTCTCATTTTCTGCATTAGCATCCTCTTTTTTATAAATTGGGTCTCATGTTGCGTTTAGAGCATCACTATGCCATTTTCCTCTTCAATCTGCCGGCAGTAGAATCTTCTACTTCCGATTCTGGGGATGCTACCTCCCCTGAACTCAAAAGTACCCTTTCAGTTTCCGGAGGTGGCATGCCATCAAAAGGATTCTCCCCTTCCGATTCTGGAGATGCTGCCTCCCCTGAACTCAAAAGTACCCTTTCCTTTTCTGGAGGCGGCATGCTATCAAACGGATTCTCCTCTTCCGATTCAGGAGATGCTGCTTCCCCTGAACTCATAAGTACCCTTTTGGCTTCCGGAAGATCGCATCAAATCGAAAGGATCTCCCTCTTGTCCTACTACGAATTGGATTGAGAGTACCAAAGCCAATGAGAACATAACCCAAGAAACCTTTATCATCTTTTTAATTTTCTTAAAAGGTTAAGAAAAAATATAAAGGTGTATTTTTATTAATGCTTAAGAATGCAACTTTGACGAAATTTATAGAATTTAAAATGCGATATTTTGGGCTAATTCAGAGGTCATTGACTGGTATTTTGGGGATAATTTAGAGGTTATTTATCTTTTCCCAGTGCCTAATAGCCAAACATGACAAAACTACATATAACTTCTCTCCACATTTTCAATGGTCATGTTTATCATTATTTTTCTAGGTTTCCATTTTGTTCTCTTTGTTTCACACAAAGGCGTTGTGGGTGATCATTGATGTGTTTAAAAGAAAAAAATGTTATGAATATTATACTTATTTTAAGCACGTGCCCTGTACAAGATTTCGAATATTGATTAAGGTTAAATAATGTTTTTAAATTTTTTGCTCCAAACGTTTAAATATTAAATATTTCGTATATCTCAAGAGTGATAGTTATAGTCTTTCAAAGTGCTATTAATACGATGATACTCTTTTTTAGAGAATATATAAGATAACTTAGAAATCTAATTTAAAAGTACATATTTGAGTGTGTGAAAAATTCTTAACACATATTGTGAAAAAGAAAGCAATAGCTTCATATCCGAATTAAAAAAAAATTTGTTTACGATTCAATCTCCAAACGAGTACAATAATTATAAGCATAAGATCAAAATTAATAAAATGAAGTTAAGATGGAAAAAAAATATCTCAATTATTTACAATAAATTATTTAGACAAAGCGGAAAACTTTGAACGCAAGTTTTTATATCTCAATTACATCTTACAAACACTTTCAAGCTTGTTAAAGCCTTTTTCTAATTAAGTGATATTACATAAATACTTAAATATAAAAAGTATTAAATACTCAATCTAAAAGTACAAAACTCATGAGATAAACTACTGAGTTATTATTTCAATTCGAGTTTTAATTGATTTAATCAAAATCTCTGAAGATGTAGTGATTTTTAACTGATTTTTAGCTTAAAAATGGTAGATCTCGTATTACTAAGCTAAGATTATGTTTTAAATTTTTATTTAACTCATTTTGATCTAATTAAAAGTTATTTGATCTTAATTTCACAAGTCCTTAAAGGAATTTAAAACAAATCTCAACGTTTTCCTTTTCTTTATGTTTACAAATGCTTGATTTTTTTATAGAAGTTAGATCCATGTAATTAGATAAAATTGATGATTTTTAGCTGTAATGAGATGGTATGTAGGATGTAAGAATTTGAAATCTAGGAATTCCTTCGGGATTTGAGTGCTTAAACATTTATTTGAGCAAAACTATCTAAGTTTTCTAGCTTGTGGGTGATTGGCTTTGATATGTGATTTTGGAATGATTTAGTTGTGTTTATTGTTGTTTATCATACCTTTGTATTATATTTTATTTGTATGTGAATTGTCAACTCATTTAGAAGCCTCTCCAAGCGAGGACAAAGGAAAATAAAAGCTTACTTGAGATCTCTCATCGAAGCGAAGCTTGATCAAGATGAGTGGCCTGGTGTGCTATGATTAATGCACAAATCACTGATTTAAAGTGGGGGCCTAGATTGTCTAAACACCTAATTTAATTCCCAAGATTAAGTATTCCTTTTTTAGCTTGATGATTTGCAAATTAATGTCAACCTCGTGCAAGTTGTTTATCTTACTCCTGCTTAATATTTTGTTGTATGATCATAGAAAAAGAATGTTTTATGCTTGAATGTTAAAAATTGTTTGATAAAACATGTGTGTAATTGGTGTCATGGGTGGTTTTGTGTTGTGTTTGATGATTAGTAAGGAGAGCCATGTAAATGAGGTGTACCTGACGTTCTGGTTTCGAGTTCGGATGATTCCGGCTGCGGGGTTCGTTATGCTACAAAATTGTTACATGGACTAGCTAAATCAAGCTACCGTAACCTCAAAAACATAAAAAAAAATACAAGAAACGGCTTTGAAGTTATCAAAGAACTGTTAACCGAAAGTTTCAAATACATGGGAGGGTTTTCTTCAAGCTTGGACAGGACAAAGAAGAAGTTGATAAGGTTATTATCATCTTTTTGTCATTTGTTTTCTATTTATAATTAATTAAACCTTTAATTAATAAAAATTAACTAATTAAAACTTCAATAACATTATAATAGTTGTAATTAATGAATGATAGTGGATTATAACTTCATCCTCCATAGTCTAGAAAAACAAATGGGTTCAATTGCTCAATTGGCCCTCTAGCAAATTAAAACCCATAGCGATTAAACTTTACAACATTCATAATTTAATCCTTGGACCATAATTAACTATGCAATTAAAAAAATTATGGGACCAAACTTCAATTAACCTTTATACAAAAACCGTAAATATCAAATAATAATATTTTCGGACTTGAACATCAGAAATGTACGAAATATATTGTTGTTCATTGAATTTATTGTTTAACAATTACTTTTTTTTCCTTTTAGAAAAAATTCTAGCCCTTATAATATATATCCTTATTATTGCATCTGCTTCATTTATTCAATTACATTGCCTAAGGGTTCTCATTGCGATTGGTTTACATATTGATGGTAATTTGTTGCATCATCCTCTAACTAATTCTTCTTACTTTCTGTCTTAGCATCCTCTTTTTTATAAATTGGGTCTCATGTTGCGTTTAGAGCATCACTATGCCATTTTCCTCTTGAATCTACCGGCAGTAGGAGCTTCTACTTCTGATTCTGGGGATGCTATCTCCCCTGAACTCAAAAGTACCCTTTCAGTTTCCGGAGGTGGCATGCCATCAAAAGAATTCTCCCCTTCTGATTCTGGAGATGCTGCCTCCCCTGAACTCAAAAGTACCCTTTCGATTTCTGGAGCGGCATGCTATCAAACGGATTCTCCTCTTCCGATTCAGGAGATGCTGCTTCCCCTGAACTCATAAGTACCCTTTTGGCTTCCGGAGATTGCATCAAATCGAAAGGATCCTCCTCTTGTCCTACTACGAATTGGATTGAGAGTACCAAAGCCAATGAGAACATAACCCAAGAAACCTTTATCATCTTTTTAATTTTCTTAAAAGGTTAAAAAAAAATATAAAGGTGTATTTTTAATAATGCTTAAGAATGCAACTTTGACGAAATTTATAGAGTTTAAAATGAGATATTTTGGGCTAATTTAGAGGTCATTGACTGGTCCAGTGCCTAATAGCCATACACTACAAAACTACATATAACTTCTCTCCACATTTTCTATGGCCATGTTTATCATTATTTTTGGAGGTTTCAATTTTGTTCTCTTTGTTTCACACAAAGACATTGTGGGTGATCATTGATGTGTTTTAAAGAAAAAAATGTTATGAATATTATACTTATTTTAAGCACGTGCCCTGTACAAGATTTCGAATATTGATTAAGGTTAAATAATGTTTTTAAATTTTTTGCTCCAAACGTTTAAATATTAAATATTTCGTATATCTCAAGAGTGATAGTTATAGTCTTTCAAAGTGCTATTAATACGATGATACTCTTTTTTAGAGAATATATAAATAACTTAGAAATCTAATTTAAAAATAGATATTTGAGTGTGTGAAAAATTCTTAACACATATTGTGAAAAAGAAAGCAATAGCTTCAAATCCGAATTAAAAAAAAATTGTTTACGATTCAATCTCCAAACGAGTACAATAATTATAAGCATAAGATCAAAATTAATAAAATGAAGTTAAGTTGGAAAAAAAATATCTCAATTATTTACAATAAATTATTTAGACAAAGCGGAAAACTTTGAACGCAACTTTTTATATCTCAATTACATCTTACAAACACTTTCAAGCTTGTTAAAGCCTTTTTTTAATTAAGTGATATTAAATAAATACTTAAATATAAAAAATATTAAATACTCAATCTAAAAGTACAAAACTCATGAGATAAACTATTGAGTTATTATTTCAATTCGAGTTTTAATTGATTTAATCAAAATCTCTGAAGATGTAGTGATTTTTAATCGATTTTTAGCTTAAAAATGGTAGATCTCGTATTACTAAGCTAAGATTATGTTTTAAATTGATATCTAACTCATTTTGATCTAATTAAAAGTTATTTGATCTTAATTTCACAAGTCCTTAAGGAATTTAAACAAATCTAACGTTTTCCTTTTCTGATGTTTACAAATGCTTGATTTTTTTATAGAAGTTAGATCCATGTAATTAGATAAAATTGATGATTTAGATCTGTAATGAGATGGTATGTAGGATGTAAGAATTTGAAATCTAAGCTTTGAATTGGGATTTGAGTGCTTAAACATTTATTTTAGCAAAACTATCTAAGTTTTCTAGCTTGTGGATGAGAGGCTTTGATATGTGATTTTGGAATGATTTAGTTGTGTTTATTGTTGTTTGTCATACCTTTGTATTATATTTTATTTGTATGTGAATTGTCAACTCATTTAGAAGCCTCTCCAAGCGAGGACAAAGGAAAATAAAAGCTCAATTGAGATCTCTCATTGAAGCGAAGCTTGATCAAGATGAGTGGCCTGGTGTGCTATGATTAATGCACAAATCACTGATTTAAAGGGGGGCCTAGATTGTCTAAACACCTAATTTAATTCCCAAGATTAAGTATTCCTTTTTTAGCTTGATGATTTGCAAATTAATGTCAATCTCGTGTAAAATGATGATTTTACCCCTGCTTAATATTTTGTTGTATGATCATAGAAAAAGAATGTTTTATGCTTGAATGTTTAAAATTGTTTGATAAAACATGTGTGTAATTGGTGTCAAGGGTGGTTTTGTGTTGTGTTTGATGATTAGTAAGGAGAGCCATGTAAATGGCTAACCTGACGTTCTGGTTTCGAGTTGGACTATTCCGGGCGGGGTTGTGATGCTACAAAATTGTTACATGGACTAGCTAAATCAAGCTACCGTAACCTCAAAAACATAAAAAAAAAATACAAGAAACGGCTTTGAAATTATCAAAGAACGTTAACCGAAAGTTTCAAATACATGGGAGGGTTTTCTTCAAGCTTTGACAGGCACAAGAAAGAAGTTGATAAGGTTATTGCTATCTTTTTGTCATTTGTTTTCTATTTATAATTAATTAAACCTTTAATTAATAAAAATTAACTAATTAAAACTTCAATAACATTATAATAGTTGTAATTAATGAATGATAGTGGATTATAACTTCATCCTCCATAGTCTAGAAAAACAAATGGGTTCAATTGCTCAATTGGCCCTCTAGCAAATTAAAACCCATAGCGATTAAACTTTACAACATTCATAATTTAGTCCTTGTACCATAATTAACTATGCAATTAAAAAAATTATGGGACCAAACTTCAATTAACCTTTATACAAAAATCGTAAATATCAAATAATAATATTTTCGGACTTGAACATCAGAAATGTATGAAATATATTGTTGTTCATTGAATTTATTGTTTAACAATTACTTTTTTTTCCTTTTAGAAAAAATTCTAGCCCTTATAATATATATCCTTATTATTGCATCTACTTCTTTTATTCAATTACATTGCCTAAGGGTTCTCACTGCGATTGTTTTACATATTTATGGTAATTTGTTGCATCATCCTCTAAATAATTCTTCTCATTTTCTGCGTTAGCATCCTCTTTTTTATAAATTGGGTCTCATGTTCGCGCTTAGAGCATCACTATGCCATTTTCCTCTTCAATCTGCCGGCAGTAGGAGCTTCTACTTCCGATTCTGGGGATGCTACCTCCCCTGAACTCAAAAGTACCCTTTCAGTTTCCGGAGGTGGCATGCCATCAAAAGGATTCTCCCCTTCCAATTCTGGAGATGCTGCCTCCCCTGAACTCAAAAGTACCCTTTCGGTTTCTGGAGGCGGCATGCTATCAAACGGATTCTCCTCTTCCGATTCAGGAGATGCTGCTTCCCCTGAACTCATAAGTACCCTTTTGGCTTCCGGAGATTGCATCAAATCGAAGGGATCCTCCTCTCTGTCCTACTACGAATTGGATTGAGAGTACCAAAGCCAATGAGAACATAACCCAAGAAACCTTTATCATCTTTTTAATTTTCTTAAAAGGTTAAGAAAAAATATAAAGGTGTATTTTTATTAATGCTTAAGAATGCAACTTTGACGAAATTTATAGAGTTTAAAATGAGATATTTTGGTTAATTTAGAGGTCATTGACTGGTCCAGTGCCTAATAGCCATACACTACAAAACTACATATAACTTCTCTCCACATTTTCAATGGCCATGTTTATCATTATTTTTGGAGGTTTCAATTTTGTTCTCTTTGTTTCACACAAAGACGTTGTGGGTGATCATTGATGTGTTTAAAAGAAAAAAATGTTATGAATATTATACTTATTTTAAGCACGTGCCCTGTACAAGATTTCGAATATTGATTAAGGTTAAATAATGTTTTTAAGTTTTTTGCTCCAGCAATACGTAACTGAACCAAGTACATATATCTCAAGAGTGATAGTTATAGTCTTTCAAAGTGCTATTAATACGATGATACTCTTTTTTAGAGAATATATAAGATAACTTAGAAATCTAATTTAAAAATAGATATTTTAGTGTGTGAAAAATTCTTAACACATATTGTGAAAAAGAAAGCAATAGCTTCATATCCGAATTAAAAAAAAATTTGTTTACGATTCAATCTCCAAACGAGTACAATAATTATAAGCATAAGATCAAAATTAATAAAATGAAGTTAAGATGGAAAAAAAATATCTCAATTATTTACAATAAATTATTTAGACAAAGCGGAAAACTTTGAACGCAACTTTTTATATCTCAATTACATCTTACAAACACTTTCAAGCTTGTTAAAGCCTTTTTTTAATTAAGTGATATTAAATAAATACTTAAATATAAAAAATATTAAATACTCAATCTAAAAGTACAAAACTTATGAGATAAACTCAATCTAAAAGTACAAAACTTATGAGATAAACTACTGAGTTATTATTTCAATTCGAGTTTTAATTGATTTAATCAAAATCTCTGAAGATGTAGTGATTTTTAACTGATTTTTAGCTTAAAAATGGTAGATCTCGTATTACTAAGCTAAGATTATGTTTTAAATTGATATCTAACTCATTTTGATCTAATTAAAAGTTATTTGATCTTAATTTCACAAGTCCCTAAGGAATTTAAACAAATCTAACGTTTTCCTTTTCTTGATGTTTACAAATGCTTGATTTTTTTATAGAAGTTAGATACATGTAATTAGATAAAATTGATGATTTAGATCTGTAATGAGATGGTATGTAGGATGTAAGAATTTGAAATCTAAGCTTTGAACTGGGATTTGAGTGCTTAAACATTTATTTGAGCAAAACTATCTAAGTTTTCTAGCTTGTGGATGAGAGGCTTTGATATGTGATTTTGGAATGATTTAGTTGTGTTTATTGTTGTTTGTCATACCTTTGTATTATATTTTATTTGTATGTGAATTGTCAACTCATTTAGATGCCTCTCCAAGCGAGGACAAAGGAAAATAAAAGCTTACTTGAGATCTCTCAATGAAGCGAAGCTTGATCAAGATGAGTGGCCTGGTGTGCTATGATTAATGCACAAAACACTGATTTAAAGGGGGGCCTAGATTGTCTAAACACCTAATTTAATTCCCAAGATTAAGTATTCCTTTTTTAGCTTGATGATTTGCAAATTAATGTCAACCTTGTGCAAAATGATGATTTTACCCCTGCTTAATATTTTGTTGTATGATCATAGAAAAAGAATGTTTTATGCTTGAATGTTTAAAATTGTTTGATAAAACATGTGTGTAATTGGTGTCATGGGTGGTTTTGTGTTGTGTTTGATGATTAGTAAGGAGAGCCATGTAAATGGCTAACCTGACATTCTGGTTTCGAGTTGGACTATTCCGGGCGAGGTTGTGATGCTACAGAATTGTTACATGGACTAGTTAAATCAAGTTACCGTAACCTCAAAAACATAAAAAAAAATACAAGAAACGGCTTTGAAATTATCAAAGAACTGTTAACCGAAAGTTTCAAATACATGGGAGGGTTTTCTTCAAGCTTGGACAGGACAAGAAAGAAGTTGATAAGGTTATTGTCATCTTTTTGTCATTTGTTTTCTATTTATAATTAATTAAACCTTTAATTAATAAAAATTAACTAATTAAAACTTCAATAACATTATAATAGTTGTAATTAATGAATGATAGTGGATTATAACTTCATCCTCCATAGTCTAGAAAAACAAATGGGTTCAATTGCTCAATTGGCCCTCTAGCAAATTAAAACCCATAGCGATTAAACTTTACAACATTCATAATTTAGTCCTTGTACCATAATTAACTATGCAATTAAAAAAATTATGGGACCAAACTTCAATTAACCTTTATACAAAAATCGTAAATATCAAATAATAATATTTTCGGACTTGAACATCAGAAATGTATGAAATATATTGTTGTTCATTGAATTTATTGTTTAACAATTACTTTTTTTTCCTTTTAGAAAAATTCTAGCCCCTATAATATATATCCTTATTATTGCATCTGCTTCTTTTATTCAATTACATTGCCTAAGGGTTCTCACTGCGATTGTTTTACATATTTATGGTAATTTGTTGCATCATCCTCTGACTAATTCTTCTCATTTTCTGCGTTAGCATCCTCTTTTTTATAAATTGGGTCTCATGTTGCGTTTAGAGCATCACTATGCCATTTTCCTCTTCAATCTGCCGGCAGTAGGAGCTTCTACTTCCGATTCTGGGGATGCTACCTCCCCTGAACTCAAAAGTACCCTTTCAGTTTCCGGAGGTGGCATGCTATCAAAAGGATTCTCCCCTTCCGATTCTGGAGATGCTGCCTCCCCTGAACTCAAAAGTACCCTTTCGATTTCTGGAGGCGGCATGCTATCAAACGGATTCTCCTCTTCCGATTCAGGAGATGCTGCTTCCCCGGAACTCATAAGTACCCTTTTGGCTTCCGGAGATTGCATCAAATCGAAAGGATCCTCCTCTTGTCCTACTACGAATTGGATTGAGAGTACCAAAGCCAATGAGAACATAACCCAAGAAACCTTTATCATCTTTTTAATTTTCTTAAAAGGTTAAGAAAAAATATAAAGGTGTATTTTTATTAATGCTTAAGAATGCAACTTTGACGAAATTTATAGAGTTTAAAATGAGATATTTTGGGCTAATTTAGAGGTCATTGACTGGTCCAGTGCCTAATAGCCATACACTACAAAACTACATATAACTTCTCTCCACATTTTCAATGGCCATGTTTATCATTATTTTTGGAGGTTTCAATTTTGTTCTCTTTGTTTCACAAAATACGTTGTGGGTGATCATTGATGTGTTTAAAAGAAAAAAATGTTATGAATATTATACTTATTTTAAGCACGTGCCCTGTACAAGATTTCGAGTATTGATTAAGGTTAAATAATGTTTTTAAATTTTTTGCTCCAAACGTTTAAATATTAAATATTTCGTATATCTCAAGAGTGATAGTTATAGTCTTTCAAAGTGCTATTAATACGATGATACTCTTTTTTAGAGAATATATAAGATAACTTAGAAATCTAATTTAAAAATAGATATTTTAGTGTGTGAAAAATTCTTAACACATATTGTGAAAAAGAAAGCAATAGCTTCATATCCGAATTAAAAAAAAATTTGTTTACGATTCAATCTCCAAACGAGTACAATAATTATAAGCATAAGATCAAAATTAATAAAATGAAGTTAAGATGGAAAAAAAATATCTCAATTATTTACAATAAATTATTTAGACAAAGCGGAAAACTTTGAACGCAACTTTTTATATTTCAATTACATCTTACAAACACTTTCAAGCTTGTTAAAGCCTTTTTTTAATTAAGTGATATTAAATAAATACTTAAATATAAAAAATATTAAATACTCAATCTAAAAGTACAAAACTTATGAGATAAACTCAATCTAAAAGTACAAAACTTATGAGATAAACTACTGAGTTATTATTTCAATTCGAGTTTTAATTGATTTAATCAAAATCTCTGAAGATGTAGTGATTTTTAACTGATTTTTAGCTTAAAAATGGTAGATCTCGTATTACTAAGCTAAGATTATGTTTTAAATTGATATCTAACTCATTTTGATCTAATTAAAAGTTATTTGATCTTAATTTCACAAGTCCTTAAGGAATTTAAACAAATCTAACGTTTTCCTTTTCTTGATGTTTACAAATGCTTGATTTTTTTATAGAAGTTAGATCCATGTAATTAGATAAAATTGATGATTTAGATCTGTAATGAGATGGTATGTAGGATGTAAGAATTTGAAATCTAAGCTTTGAACTGGGATTTGAGTGCTTAAACATTTATTTGAGCAAAACTATCTAAGTTTTCTAGCTTGGACGAGAGGCTTTGATATGTGATTTTGGAATGATTTAGTTGTGTTTATTGTTGTTTGTCATACCTTTGTATTATATTTTATTTGTATGTGAATTGTCAACTCATTTAGAAGCCTCTCCAAGCGAGGACAAAGGAAAATAAAAGCTTACTTGAGATCTCTCAATGAAGCGAAGCTTGATCAAGATGAGTGGCCTGGTGTGCTATGATTAATGCACAAAACACTGATTTAAAGGGGGGCCTAGATTGTCTAAACACCTAATTTAATTCCCAAGATTAAGTATTCCTTTTTTAGCTTGATGATTTGCAAATTAATGTCAACCTCGTGCAAAATGATGATTTTACCCCTGCTTAATATTTTGTTGTATGATCATAGAAAAAGAATGTTTTATGCTTGAATGTTTAAAATTGTTTGATAAAACATGTGTGTAATTGGTGTCATGGGTGGTTTTGTGTTGTGTTTGATGATTAGTAAGGAGAGCCATGTAAATGGCTAACCTGACGTTCTGGTTTCGAGTTGGACTATTCCGGGCGAGGTTGTGATGCTACAAAATTGTTACATGGACTAGTTAAATCAAGTTACCGTAACCTCAAAAACATAAAAAAAAATACAAGAAACGGCTTTGAAATTATCAAAGAACTGTTAACCGAAAGTTTCAAAAACATGGGAGGGTTTTCTTCAAGCTTGGACAGGACAAGAAAGAAGTTGATAAGGTTATTGTCATCTTTTTGTCATTTGTTTTCTATTTATAATTAATTAAACCTTTAATTAATAAAAATTAACTAATTAAAACTTCAATAACATTATAATAGTTGTAATTAATGAATGATAGTGGATTATAACTTCATCCTCCATAGTCTAGAAAAACAAATGGGTTCAATTGCTCAATTGGCCCTCTAGCAAATTAAAACCCATAGCGATTAAACTTTACAACATTCATAATTTAGTCCTTGTACCATAATTAACTATGCAATTAAAAAAATTATGGGACCAAACTTCAATTAACCTTTATACAAAAATCGTAAATATCAAATAATAATATTTTCGGACTTGAACATTAGAAATGTATGAAATATATTGTTGTTCATTGAATTTATTGTTTAACAATTACTTTTTTTTCCTTTTAGAAAAAATTCTAGCCCTTATAATATATATCCTTATTATTGCAGCTGCTTCTTTTATTCAATTACATTGCCTAAGGGTTCTCACTGCGATTGTTTTACATATTTATGGTAATTTGTTGCATCATCCTCTGACTAATTCTTCTCATTTTCTGCGTTAGCATCCTCTTTTTTATAAATTGGGTCTCATGTTGCGTTTAGAGCATCACTATGCCATTTTCCTCTTCAATCTGCCGGCAGTAGGAGCTTCTACTTCCGATTCTGGGGATGCTACCTCCCCTGAACTCAAAAGTACCCTTTCAGTTTCCGGAGGTGGCATGCCATCAAAAGGATTCTCCCCTTCCGATTCTGGAGATGCTGCCTCCCCTGAACTCAAAAGTACCCTTTCGGTTTCTGGAGGCGGCATGCTATCAAATGGATTCTCCTCTTCCGATTCAGGAGATGCTGCTTCCCCTGAACTCATAAGTACCCTTTTGGCTTCCGGAGATTGCATCAAATCGAAAGGATCCTCCTCTTGTCCTACTACGAATTGGATTGAGAGTACCAAAGCCAATGAGAACATAACCCAAGAAACCTTTATCATCTTTTTAATTTTCTTAAAAGGTTAAGAAAAAATATAAAGGTGTATTTTTATTAATGCTTAAGAATGCAACTTTGACGAAATTTATAGAGTTTAAAATGAGATATTTTGGGCTAATTTAGAGGTCATTGACTGGTCCAGTGCCTAATAGCCATACACTACAAAACTACATATAACTTCTCTCCACATTTTCAATGGCCATGTTTATCATTATTTTTGGAGGTTTCAATTTTGTTCTCTTTGTTTCACACAAAGACGTTGTGGGTGATCATTGATGTGTTTAAAAGAAAAAAATGTTATGAATATTATACTTATTTTAAGCACGTGCCCTGTACAAGATTTCGAATATTGATTAAGGTTAAATAATGTTTTTAAATTTTTTGCTCCAAACGTTTAAATATTAAATATTTCGTATATCTCAAGAGTGATAGTTATAGTCTTTCAAAGTGCTATTAATACGATGATACTCTTTTTTAGAGAATATATAAGATAACTTAGAAATCTAATTTAAAAATAGATATTTGAGTGTGTGAAAAATTCTTAACACATATTGTGAAAAAGAAAGCAATAGCTTCATATCCGAATTAAAAAAAAATTTGTTTACGATTCAATCTCCAAACGAGTACAATAATTATAAGCATAAGATCAAAATTAATAAAATGAAGTTAAGATGGAAAAAAAATATCTCAATTATTTACAATAAATTATTTAGACAAAGCGGAAAACTTTGAACGCAACTTTTTATATCTCAATTACATCTTACAAACACTTTCAAGCTTGTTAAAGCCTTTTTTTAATTAAGTGATATTAAATAAATACTTAAATATAAAAAATATTAAATACTCAATCTAAAAGTACAAAACTTATGAGATAAACTCAATCTAAAAGTACAAAACTTATGAGATAAACTACTGAGTTATTATTTCAATTCGAGTTTTAATTGATTTAATCAAAATCTCTGAAGATGTAGTGATTTTTAACTGATTTTTAGCTTAAAAATGGTAGATCTCGTATTACTAAGCTAAGATTATGTTTTAAATTGATATCTAACTCATTTTGATCTAATTAAAAGTTATTTGATCTTAATTTCACAAGTCCTTAAGGAATTTAAACAAATCTAACGTTTTCCTTTTCTTGATGTTTACAAATGCTTGATTTTTTTATAGAAGTTAGATCCATGTAATTAGATAAAATTGATGATTTAGATCTGTAATGAGATGGTATGTAGGATGTAAGAATTTGAAATCTAAGCTTTGAACTGGGATTTGAGTGCTTAAACATTTATTTGAGCAAAACTATCTAAGTTTTCTAGCTTGTGGATCAGAGGCTTTGATATGTGATTTTGGAATGATTTAGTTGTGTTTATTGTTGTTTGTCATACCTTTGTATTATATTTTATTTGTATGTGAATTGTCAACTCATTTAGAAGCCTCTCCAAGCGAGGACAAAGGAAAATAAAAGCTTACTTGAGATCTCTCAATGAAGCGAAGCTTGATCAAGATGAGTGGCCTGGTGTGCTATGATTAATGCACAAAACACTGATTTAAAGGGGGGCCTAGATTGTCTAAACACCTAATTTAATTCCCAAGATTAAGTATTCCTTTTTTAGCTTGATGATTTGCAAATTAATGTCAACCTCGTGCAAAATGATGATTTTACCCCTGCTTAATATTTTGTTGTATGATCATAGAAAAAGAATGTTTTATGCTTGAATGTTTAAAATTGTTTGATAAAACATGTGTGTAATTGGTGTCATGGGTGGTTTTGTGTTGTGTTTGATGATTAGTAAGGAGAGCCATGTAAATGGCTAACCTGACATTCTGGTTTCGAGTTGGACTATTCCGGGCGAGGTTGTGATGCTACAGAATTGTTACATGGACTAGTTAAATCAAGTTACCGTAACCTCAAAAACATAAAAAAAAATACAAGAAACGGCTTTGAAATTATCAAAGAACTGTTAACCGAAAGTTTCAAATACATGGGAGGGTTTTCTTCAAGCTTGGACAGGACAAGAAAGAAGTTGATAAGGTTATTGTCATCTTTTTGTCATTTGTTTTCTATTTATAATTAATTAAACCTTTAATTAATAAAAATTAACTAATTAAAACTTCAATAACATTATAATAGTTGTAATTAATGAATGATAGTGGATTATAACTTCATCCTCCATAGTCTAGAAAAACAAATGGGTTCAATTGCTCAATTGGCCCTCTAGCAAATTAAAACCCATAGCGATTAAACTTTACAACATTCATAATTTAGTCCTTGTACCATAATTAACTATGCAATTAAAAAAATTATGGGACCAAACTTCAATTAACCTTTATACAAAAATCGTAAATATCAAATAATAATATTTTCGGACTTGAACATCAGAAATGTATGAAATATATTGTTGTTCATTGAATTTATTGTTTAACAATTACTTTTTTTTCCTTTTAGAAAAAATTCTAGCCCTTATAATATATATCCTTATTATTGCATCTACTTCTTTTATTCAATTACATTGCCTAAGGGTTCTCACTGCGATTGTTTTACATATTTATGGTAATTTGTTGCATCATCCTCTGAATAATTCTTCTCATTTTCTGCGTTAGCATCCTCTTTTTTATAAATTGGGTCTCATGTTGCGTTTAGAGCATCACTATGCCATTTTCCTCTTCAATCTGCCGGCAGTAGGAGCTTCTACTTCCGATTCTGGGGATGCTACCTCCCCTGAACTCAAAAGTACCCTTTCAGTTTCCGGAGGTGGCATGCCATCAAAAGGATTCTCCCCTTCCGATTCTGGAGATGCTGCCTCCCCTGAACTCAAAAGTACCCTTTCGGTTTCTGGAGGCGGCATGCTATCAAACGGATTCTCCTCTTCCGATTCAGGAGATGCTGCTTCCCCTGAACTCATAAGTACCCTTTTGGCTTCCGGAGATTGCATCAAATCGAAAGGATCCTCCTCTTGTCCTACTACGAATTGGATTGAGAGTACCAAAGCCAATGAGAACATAACCCAAGAAACCTTTATCATCTTTTTAATTTTCTTAAAAGGTTAAGAAAAAATATAAAGGTGTATTTTTATTAATGCTTAAGAATGCAACTTTGACGAAATTTATAGAGTTTAAAATGAGATATTTTGGGCTAATTTAGAGGTCATTGACTGGTCCAGTGCCTAATAGCCATACACTACAAAACTACATATAACTTCTCTCCACATTTTCAATGGCCATGTTTATCATTATTTTTGGAGGTTTCAATTTTGTTCTCTTTGTTTCACACAAAGACGTTGTGGGTGATCATTGATGTGTTTAAAAGAAAAAAATGTTATGAATATTATACTTATTTTAAGCACGTGCCCTGTACAAGATTTCGAATATTGATTAAGGTTAAATAATGTTTTTAAATTTTTTGCTCCAAACGTTTAAATATTAAATATTTCGTATATCTCAAGAGTGATAGTTATAGTCTTTCAAAGTGCTATTAATACGATGATACTCTTTTTTAGAGAATATATAAGATAACTTAGAAATCTAATTTAAAAATAGATATTTTAGTGTGTGAAAAATTCTTAACACATATTGTGAAAAAGAAAGCAATAGCTTCATATCCGAATTAAAAAAAAAATTGTTTACGATTCAATCTCCAAACGAGTACAATAATTATAAGCATAAGATCAAAATTAATAAAATGAAGTTAAGATGGAAAAAAAATATCTCAATTATTTACAATAAATTATTTAGACAAAGCGGAAAACTTTGAACGCAACTTTTTATATCTCAATTACATCTTACAAACACTTTCAAGCTTGTTAAAGCCTTTTTTTAATTAAGTGATATTAAATAAATACTTAAATATAAAAAATATTAAATACTCAATCTAAAAGTACAAAACTCATGAGATAAACTATTGAGTTATTATTTCAATTCGAGTTTTAATTGATTTAATCAAAATCTCTGAAGATGTAGTGAATTTTAACTGATTTTTAGCTTAAAAATGGTAGATCTCGTATTACTAAGCTAAGATTATGTTTTAAATTGATATCTAACTCATTTTGATCTAATTAAAAGTTATTTCATCTTAATTTCACAAGTCCTTAAGGAATTTAAACAAATCTAACGTTTTCCTTTTCTTGATGTTTACAAATGCTTGATTTTTTTATAGAAGTTAGATCCATGTAATTAGATAAAATTGATGATTTAGATCTGTAATGAGATGGTATGTAGGATGTAAGAATTTGAAATCTAAGCTTTGAACTGGGATTTGAGTGCTTAAACATTTATTTGAGAAAAACTATCTAAGTTTTCTAGCTTGTGGATGAGAGGCTTTGATATGTGATTTTGGAATAATTTAGTTGTGTTTATTGTTGTTTGTCATACCTTTGTATTATATTTTATTTGTATGTGAATTGTCAACTCATTTAGAAGCCTCCCCAAGCGAGGACAAAGGAAAATAAAAGCTTACTTGAGATCTCTCATTGAAGCGAAGCTTGATCAAGATGAGTGGCCTGGTGTGCTATGATTAATGCACAAATCACTGATTTAAAGGGGGGCCTAGATTGTCTAAACACCTAATTTAATTCCCAAGATTAAGTATTCCTTTTTTAGCTTGATGATTTGCAAATTAATGTCAACCTCGTGCAAAATGATGATTTTACCCCTGCTTAATATTTTGTTGTATGATCATAGAAAAAGAATGTTTTATGCTTGAATGTTTAAAATTGTTTGATAAAACATGTGTCTAATTGGTGTCATGGGTGGTTTTGTGTTGTGTTTGATGATTAGTAAGGAGAGCCATGTAAATGGCTAACCTGACGTTCTGGTTTCGAGTTGGACTATTCCGGGCGGGGTTGTGATGCTACAAAATTGTTACATGGACTAGTTAAATCAAGCTACCGTAACCTCAAAAACATAAAAAAAAAATACAAGAAACGGCTTTGAAATTATCAAAGAACTGTTAACCGAAAGTTTCAAATACATGGGAGGGTTTTCTTCAAGCTTGGACAGGACAAGAAAGAAGTTGATAAGGTTATTGTCATCTTTTTGTCATTTGTTTTCTATTTATAATTAATTAAACCTTTAATTAATAAAAATTAACTAATTAAAACTTCAATAACATTATAATAGTTGTAATTAATGAATGATAGTGGATTATAACTTCATTCTCCATAGTCTAGAAAAACAAATGGGTTCAATTGCTCAATTAGCCCTCTAGCAAATTAAAACCCATAGTGATTAAACTTTACAACATTCATAATTTAGTCCTTGTACCATAATTAACTATGCAATTAAAAAAATTATGGGACCAAACTTCAATTAACCTTTATACAAAAATCGTAAATATCAAATAATAATATTTTCGGACTTGAACATCAGAAATGTATGAAATATATTGTTGTTCATTGAATTTATTGTTTAACAATTACTTTTTTTTCCTTTTAGAAAAAAGTCTAGCCCTTATAATATATATCCTTATTATTGCATTTGCTTCTTTTATTCAATTACATTGCCTAAGGGTTCTCACTGCGATTGTTTTACATATTTATGGTAATTTGTTGCGTCATCCTCTGTCTAATTCTTCTCATTTTCTGCGTTAGCATCCTCTTTTTTATAAATTGGGTCTCATGTTGCGTTTAGAGCATCACTATGCCATTTTCCTCTTCAATCTGCCGGCAGTAGGAGCTTCTACTTCCGATTCTGGGGATGCTACCTCCCCTGAACTCAAAAGTACCCTTTCAATTTCTGGAGGTGGCATGCTATCAAAAGGATTCTCCCCTTCCGATTCTGGAGATGCTGCCTCCCCTGAACTCAAAAGTCCCCTTTCGATTTCTGGAGGCGGCATGCTATCAAACGGATTCTCCTCTTCCGATTCAGGAGATGCTGCTTCCCCTGAACTCATAAGTACCCTTTTGGCTTCCGGAGATTGCATCAAATCGAAAGGATCCTCCTCTTGTCCTACTACGAATTGGATTGAGAGTACCAAAGCCAATGAGAACATAACCCAAGAAACCTTTATCATCTTTTTAATTTTCTTAAAAGGTTAAGAAAAAATATAAAGGTGTATTTTTATTAATGCTTAAGAATGCAACTTTGACGAAATTTATAGAGTTTAAAATGAGATGTTTTGGGCTAATTTAGAGGTCATTGACTGGTCCAGTGCCTAATAGCCATACACTACAAAACTACATATAACTTCTCTCCACATTTTCAATGGCCATGTTTATCATTATTTTTGGAGGTTTCAATTTTGTTCTCTTTGTTTCACACAAAGACGTTGTGGGTGATCATTGATGTGTTTAAAAGAAAAAAATGTTATGAATATTATACTTATTTTAAGCGCGTGCCCTGTACAAGATTTCGAATATTGATTAAGGTTAAATAATGTTTTTAAATTTTTTGCTCCAAACGTTTAAATATTAAATATTTCGTATATCTCAAGAGTGATAGTTATTGTCTTTCAAAGTGCTATTAATACGATGATACTCTTTTTTAGAGAATATATAAGATAACTTAGAAATCTAATTTAAAAATAGATATTTGAGTGTGTGAAAAATTCTTAACACATATTGTGAAAAAGAAAGCAATAGCTTCATATCCGAATTAAAAAAAAATTTGTTTACGATTCAATCTCCAAACGAGTACAATAATTATAAGCATAAGATCAAAATTAATAAAATGAAGTTAAGATGGAAAAAAAATATCTCAATTATTTACAATAAATTATTTAGACAAAGCGGAAAACTTTGCACGCAACTTTTTATATCTCAATTACATCTTACAAACACTTTCAAGCTTGTTAAAGCCTTTTTTTAATTAAGTGATATTAAATAAATACTTAAATATAAAAAATATTAAATACTCAATCTAAAAGTACAAAACTCATGAGATAAACTACTGAGTTATTATTTCAATTCGAGTTTTAATTGATTTAATCAAAATCTCTGAAGATGTAGTGATTTTTAACTGATTTTTAGCTTAAAAATGGTAGATCTCGTATTACTAAGCTAAGATTATGTTTTAAATTGATATCTAACTCATTTTGATCTAATTAAAAGTTATTTGATCTTAATTTCACAAGTCCTTAAGGAATTTAAGCAAATCTAACGTTTTCCTTTTCTTGATGTTTACAAATGCTTGATTTTTTTATAGAAGTTAGATCCATGTAATTAGATAAAATTGATGATTTAGATCTGTAATGAGATGGTATGTAGGATGTAAGAATTTGAAATCTAAGCTTTGAACTGGGATTTGAGTGCTTAAACATTTATTTGAGCAAAACTATCTAAGTTTTCTAGCTTGTGGATGAGAGGCTTTGATATGTGATTTTGGAATGATTTAGTTGTGTTTATTGTTGTTTGTCATACCTTTGTATTATATTTTATTTGTATGTGAATTGTCAACTCATTTAGAAGCCTCTCCAAATGAGGACAAAGGAAAATAAAAGCTTACTTGAGATCTCTCATTGAAGCGAAGCTTGATCAAGATGAGTGGCCTGGTGTGCTATGATTAATGCACAAATCACTGATTTAAAGGGGGGCCTAGATTGTCTAAACACCTAATTTAATTCCCAAGATTAAGTATTCCTTTTTTAGCTTGATGATTTGCAAATTAATGTCAACCTCGTGCAAAATGATGATTTTACCCCTGCTTAATATTTTGTTGTATGATCATAGAAAAAGAATGTTTTATGCTTGAATGTTTAAAATTGTTTGATAAAACATGTGTGTAATTGGTGTCATGGGTGGTTTTGTGTTGTGTTTGATGATTAGTAAGGAGAGCCATGTAAATGGCTAACCTGACGTTCTGGTTTCGAGTTGGACTATTCCGGGCGGGGTTGTGATGCTACAAAATTGTTACATGGACTAGTTAAATCAAGCTACCGTAACCTCAAAAACATAAAAAAAAATACAAGAAACGGCTTTGAAATTATCAAAGAACTGTTAACCGAAAGTTTCAAATACATGGGAGGGTTTTCTTCAAGCTTGGACAGGACAAGAAAGAAGTTGATAAGGTTATTGTCATCTTTTTGTCATTTGTTTTCTATTTATAATTAATTAAACCTTTAATTAATAAAAATTAACTAATTAAAACTTCAATAACATTATAATAGTTGTAATTAATGAATGATAGTGGATTATAACTTCATCCTCCATAGTCTAGAAAAACAAATGGGTTCCATTGCTCAATTAGCCCTCTAGCAAATTAAAACCCATAGTGATTAAACTTTACAACATTCATAATTTAGTTCTTGTACCATAATTAACTATGCAATTAAAAAAATTATGGGACCAAACTTCAATTAACCTTTATACAAAAATCGTAAATATCAAATAATAATATTTTCGGACTTGAACATCAGAAATGTATGAAATATATTGTTGTTCATTGAATTTATTGTTTAACAATTACTTTTTTTTCCTTTTAGAAAAAATTCTAGCCCTTATAATATATATCCTTATTATTGCATTTGCTTCTTTTATTCAATTACATTGCCTAAGGGTTCTCACTGCGATTGTTTTACATATTTATGGTAATTTGTTGCGTCATCCTCTGACTAATTCTTCTCATTTTCTGCGTTAGCATCCTCTTTTTTATAAATTGGGTCTCATGTTGCGTTTAGAGCATCACTATGCCATTTTCCTCTTCAATCTGCCGGCAGTAGGAGCTTCTACTTCCGATTCTGGGGATGCTACCTCCCCTGAACTCAAAAGTACCCTTTCAGTTTCCGGAGGTGGCATGCTATCAAAAGGATTCTCCCCTTCCGATTCTGGAGATGCTGCCTCCCCTGAACTCAAAAGTACCCTTTCGATTTCTGGAGGCGGCATGCTATCAAACGGATTCTCCTCTTCCGATTCAGGAGATGCTGCTTCCCCTGAACTCATAAGTACCCTTTTGGCTTCCGGAGATTGCATCAAATCGAAAGGATCCTCCTCTTGTCCTACTACGAATTGGATTGAGAGTACCAAAGCCAATGAGAACATAACCCAAGAAACCTTTATCATCTTTTTAATTTTCTTAAAAGGTTAAGAAAAAATATAAAGGTGTATTTTTATTAATGCTTAAGAATGCAACTTTGACGAAATTTATAGAGTTTAAAATGAGATATTTTGGGCTAATTTAGAGGTCATTGACTGGTCCAGTGCCTAATAGCCATACACTACAAAACTACATATAACTTCTCTCCACATTTTCAATGGCCATGTTTATCATTATTTTTGGAGGTTTCAATTTTGTTCTCTTTGTTTCACACAAAGACGTTGTGGGTGATCATTGATGTGTTTAAAAGAAAAAAATGTTATGAATATTATACTTATTTTAAGCACGTGCCCTGTACAAGATTTCGAATATTGATTAAGGTTAAATAATGTTTTTAAATTTTTTGCTCCAAACGTTTAAATATTAAATATTTCGTATATCTCAAGAGTGATAGTTATAGTCTTTCAAAGTGCTATTATTACGATGATACTCTTTTTTAGAGAATATATAAGATAACTTAGAAATCTAATTTAAAAATAGATATTTTAGTGTGTGAAAAATTCTTAACACATATTGTGAAAAAGAAAGCAATAGCTTCATATCCGAATTAAAAAAAAAATTGTTTACGATTCAATCTCCAAACGAGTACAATAATTATAAGCATAAGATCAAAATTAATAAAATGAAGTTAAGATGGAAAAAAAATATCTCAATTATTTACAATAAATTATTTAGACAAAGCGGAAAACTTTGAACGCAACTTTTTATATCTCAATTACATCTTACAAACACTTTCAAGCTTGTTAAAGCCTTTTTTTAATTAAGTGATATTAAATAAATACTTAAATATAAAAATATTAAATACTCAATCTAAAAGTACAAAGCTCATGAGATAAACTACTGAGTTATTATTTCAATTCGAGTTTTAATTGATTTAATCAAAATCTCTGAAGATGTAGTGATATTTAACTGATTTTTAGCTTAAAAATGGTAGATCTCGTATTACTAAGCTAAGATTATGTTTTAAATTGATATCTAACTCATTTTGATCTAATTAAAAGTTATTTGATCTTAATTTCACAAGTCCTTAAGGAATTTAAACAAATCTAACGTTTTCCTTTTCTTGATGTTTACAAATGCTTGATATTTTTATAGAAGTTAGATCCATGTAATTAGATAAAATTGATGATTTAGATCTGTAATGAGATGGTCTGTAGGATGTAAGAATTTGAAATCTAAGCTTTGAACTGGGATCCATGTAATTAGATAAAATTGATGATTTAGATCTGTAATGAGATGGTCTGTAGGATGTAAGAATTTGAAATCTAAGCTTTGAACTGGGATTTGAGTGCTTAAACATTTATTTGAGCAAAACTATCTAAGTTTTCTAGCTTGTGGATGAGAGGCTTCGATATGTGATTTTGGAATGATTTAGTTGTGTTTATTGTTGTTTGTCATACCTTTGTATTATATTTTATTTGTAAGTGAATTGTCAACTCATTTAGAAGCCTCTCCAAATGAGGACAAAGGAAAATAAAAGCTTACTTGAGATCTCTCATTGAAGCGAAGCTTGATCAAGATGAGTGGCCTGGTGTGCTATGATTAATGCACAAATCACTGATTTAAAGGGGGGCCTAGATTGTCTAAACACCTAATTTAATTCCCAAGATTAAGTATTCCTTTTTTAGCTTGATGATTTGCAAATTAATGTCAACCTCGTGCAAAATGATGATTTTACCCCTGCTTAATATTTTGTTGTATGATCATAGAAAAAGAATGTTTTATGCTTGAATGTTTAAAATTGTTTGATAAAACATGTGTGTAATTGGTGTCATGGGTGGTTTTGTGTTGTGTTTGAAGATTAGTAAGGAGAGCCATGTAAATGGCTAACCTGACGTTCTGGTTTCGAGTTGGACTATTCCGGGCGGGGTTGTGATGCTACAAAATTGTTACATGGACTAGTTAAATCAAGCTACCGTAACCTCAAAAACATAAAAAAAAATACAAGAAACGGCTTTGAAATTATCAAAGAACTGTTAACCGAAAGTTTCAAATACATGGGAGGGTTTTCTTCAAGCTTGGACAGGACAAGAAAGAAGTTGATAAGGTTATTGTCATCTTTTTGTCATTTGTTTTCTATTTATAATTAATTAAACCTTTAATTAATAAAAATTAACTAATTAAAACTTCAATAACATTATAATAGTTGTAATTAATGAATGATAGTGGATTATAACTTCATCCTCCATAGTCTAGAAAAACAAATGGGTTCAATTGCTCAATTAGCCCTCTAGCAAATTAAAACCCATAGTGATTAAACTTTACAACATTCATAATTTAGTCCTTGTACCATAATTAACTATGCAATTAAAAAAATTATGGGACCAAACTTCAATTAACCTTTATACAAAAATCGTAAATATCAAATAATAATATTTTCGGACTTGGACATCAGAAATGTATGAAATATATTGTTGTTCATTGAATTTATTGTTTAACAATTACTTTTTTTTCCTTTTAGAAAAAATTCTAGCCCTTATAATATATATCCTTATTATTGCACTTGCTTCTTTTATTCAATTACATTGCCTAAGGGTTCTCACTGCGATTGTTTTACATATTTATGGTAATTTGTTGCATCATCCTCTGACTAATTCTTCTCATTTTCTGCGTTAGCATCCTCTTTTTTATAAATTGGGTCTCATGTTGCGTTTAGAGCATCACTATGCCATTTTCCTCTTCAATCTGCCGGCAGTAGGAGCTTCTACTTCCGATTCTGGGAATGCTACCTCCCCTGAACTCAAAAGTACCCTTTCAGTTTCCGGAGGTGGCATGCTATCAAAAGGATTCTCCCCTTCCGACTCTGGAGATGCTGCCTCCCCTGAACTCAAAAGTACCCTTTCGATTTCTGGAGGCGGCATGCTATCAAACGGATTCTCCTCTTCCGATTCAGGAGATGCTGCTTCCCCTGAACTCATAAGTACCCTTTTGGCTTCCGAAGATTGCATCAAATCGAAAGGATCCTCCTCTTGTCCTACTACGAATTGGATTGAGAGTACCAAAGCCAATGAGAACATAACCCAAGAAACCTTTATCATCTTTTTAATTTTCTTAAAAGGTTAAGAAAAAATATAAAGGTGTATTTTTATTAATGCTTAAGAATGCAACTTTGACGAAATTTATGGAGTTTAAAATGAGATATTTTGGGCTAATTTAGAGGTCATTGACTGGTCCAGTGCCTAATAGCCATACACTACAAAACTACATATAACTTCTCTCCACATTTTCAATGGCCATGTTTATCATTATTTTTGGAGGTTTCAATTTTGTTCTCTTTGTTTCACACAAAGACGTTGTGGGTGGTCATTGATGTGTTTAAAAGAAAAAAATGTTATGAATATTATACTTATTTTAAGCACGTGCCCTGTACAAGATTTCGAATATTGATTAAGGTTAAATAATGTTTTTAAATTTTTTGCTCCAAACGTTTAAATATTAAATATTTCGTATATCTCAAGAGTGATAGTTATAGTCTTTCAAAGTGCTATTAATACGATGATACTCTTTTTTAGAGAATATATAAGATAACTTAGAAATCTAATTTAAAAATAGATATTTTAGTGTGTGAAAAATTCTTAACACATATTGTGAAAAAGAAAGCAATAGCTTCATATCCGAATTAAAAAAAAAATTGTTTACGATTCAATCTCCAAACGAGTACAATAATTATAAGCATAAGATCAAAATTAATAAAATGAAGTTAAGATGGAAAAAAAATATCTCAATTATTTACAATAAATTATTTAGACAAAGCGGAAAACTTTGAACGCAACTTTTTATATCTCAATTACATCTTACAAACACTTTCAAGCTTGTTAAAGCCTTTTTTTAATTAAGTGATATTAAATAAATACTTAAATATAAAAAATATTAAATACTCAATCTAAAAGTACAAAGCTCATGAGATAAACTACTGAGTTATTATTTCAATTCGAGTTTTAATTGATTTAATCAAAATCTCTGAAGATGTAGTGATTTTTAACCGATTTTTAGCTTATAAATGGTAGATCTCGTATTACTAAGCTAAGATTATGTTTTAAATTGATATCTAACTCATTTTGATCTAATTAAAAATTATTTGATCTTAATTTCACAAGTCCTTGAGGAATTTAAACAAATCTATTGTTTTCCCTTTCTTGATGTTTACAAATGCTTGATTTTTTTTATAAAAGTTAGATCCATGTAATTAGATAAAATTGATGATTTAGATCTGTAATGAGATGGTATGTAGGATGTAAGAATTTGAAATCTAAGCTTAGAAATGGGATTTGAGTGCTTAAACATCTGTTTGAGCGAAAGTAGCTAAGTTTTTTTTGGTTGTGGATGAGAGGCTTTGATATGTTATTTTGGAATGATTTAGTTGCGTTTATTGTTGTTTGCCAAGCCTTTGTATTATACTTTATTTGTATATGAAGTGTCAACTTATTTGGAAGCCTCTCTAAGCGAGGACAAAGGAAAATAAAAGCTTAGTTGAGATCTCTTATTGAAGCGAAGCTTGATCAAGGTGAGTGGTCTGGTGTGCTATGATTAATGCATAAATCACTGATTTAAAAGGGAGGGCTTAGGTTGTTTAAACACCTAATTTAATTCCCAAGATTAATTATTCCTTTTTGAGCTTGATGATTTGCAAATTATTGCCAACCTTGTGTAAAATGATGATTTTACCGCTGCTTAATATTTTGTTGTATGATCATAGAAAAAGAATGTTTTAGGCTTGAATGTTTAAAATTTTTTGATAAAACTTGTGTGTGATTGGTGTCATGGGTGATTTTGTGTTGTGTTTGATGATTAGTAAGGAGAGCCATGTAAATGGCTAACATGATGTTCCGGTTTCGGGTTGGACTATTTCGGGCGGGATTGTGATGCTACAAGATTGGTACATGGACTAGCTAAATCAAGTTACCGTAACCTCAAAACATAAAAAAAAATACAAGAAACGGCTTCGAAATTACCTAAGAACTGTTGGCCGAAAGTTCCAAATACATGGGAGGGTTTTTTTCAAGCTTGGACGGGACAAGAAAGAAGTTGATAAGGTTATTGTCATCTTTTTGTCATTTGTTTTCTATTTATAATTAATTAAACCTTTAATTAATAAAAATTAACTAATTAAAACTTCAATAACATTATAATAGTTGTAATTAATGAATGATAGTGGATTATAACTTCATCCTCCATAGTCTAGTAAAACAAATGGGTTCAATTGCTCAATTAGCCCTCTAGCAAATTAAAACCCATAGTGATTAAACTTTACAACATTCATAATTTAGTCCTTGTACCATAATTAACTATGCAATTAAAAAAATTATGGGACCAAACTTCAATTAACCTTTATACAAAAATCGTAAATATCAAATAATAATATTTTCGGACTTGAACATCAGAAATGTATGAAATATATTGTTGTTCATTGAATTTATTGTTTAACAATTACTTTTTTTTCCTTTTAGAAAAAAGTCTAGCCCTTATAATATATATCCTTATTATTGCATTTGCTTCTTTTATTCAATTACATTGCCTAAGGGTTCTCACTGCGATTGTTTTACATATTTATGGTAATTTGTTGCGTCATCCTCTGACTAATTCTTCTCATTTTCTGCGTTAGCATCCTCTTTTTTATAAATTGGGTCTCATGTTGCGTTTAGAGCATCACTATGCCATTTTCCTCTTCAATCTGCCGGCAGTAGGAGCTTCTACTTCCGATTCTGGGGATGCTACCTCCCCTGAACTCAAAAGTACCCTTTCAGTTTCCGGAGGTGGCATGCTATCAAAAGGATTCTCCCCTTCCGATTCTGGAGATGCTGCCTCCCCTGAACTCAAAAGTACCCTTTCGATTTCTGGAGGCGGCATGCTATCAAACGGATTCTCCTCTTCCGATTCAGGAGATGCTGCTTCCCCTGAACTCATAAGTACCCTTTTGGCTTCCGGAGATTGCATCAAATCGAAAGGATCCTCCTCTTGTCCTACTACGAATTGGATTGAGAGTACCAAAGCCAATGAGAACATAACCCAAGAAACCTTTATCATCTTTTTAATTTTCTTAAAAGGTTAAGAAAAAATATAAAGGTGTATTTTTATTAATGCTTAAGAATGCAACTTTGACGAAATTTATAGAGTTTAAAATGAGATATTTTGGGCTAATTTAGAGGTCATTGACTGGTCCAGTGCCTAATAGCCATACACTACAAAACTACATATAACTTCTCTCCACATTTTCAATGGCCATGTTTATCATTATTTTTGGAGGTTTCAATTTTGTTCTCTTTGTTTCACACAAAGACGTTGTGGGTGATCATTGATGTGTTTAAAAGAAAAAAATGTTATGAATATTATACTTATTTTAAGCACGTGCCCTGTACAAGATTTCGAATATTGATTAAGGTTAAATAATGTTTTTAAATTTTTTGCTCCAAACGTTTAAATATTAAATATTTTGTATATCTCAAGAGTGATAGTTATAGTCTTTCAAAGTGCTATTAATACGATGATACTCTTTTTTAGAGAATATATAAGATAACTTAGAAATCTAATTTAAAAATAGATATTTGAGTGTGTGAAAAATTCTTAACACATATTGTGAAAAAGAAAGCAATAGCTTCATATCCGAATTAAAAAAAAAATTGTTTACGATTCAATCTCCAAACGAGTACAATAATTATAAGCATAAGATCAAAATTAATAAAATGAAGTTAAGATGGAAAAAAAATATCTCAATTATTTACAATAAATTATTTAGACAAAGCGGAAAACTTTGCACGCAACTTTTTATATCTCAATTACATCTTACAAACACTTTCAAGCTTGTTAAAGCCTTTTTTTAATTAAGTGATATTAAATAAATACTTAAATATAAAAAATATTAAATACTCAATCTAAAAGTACAAAACTTATGAGATAAACTACTGAGTTATTATTTCAATTCGAGTTTTAATTGATTTAATCAAAATCTCTGAAGATGTAGTGATTTTTAACTGATTTTTAGCTTAAAAATGGTAGATCTCGTATTACTAAGCTAAGATTATGTTTTAAATTGATATCTAACTCATTTTGATCTAATTAAAAGTTATTTGATCTTAATTTCACAAGTCCTGAAGGAATTTAAACAAATCTAACGTTTTCCTTTTCTTGATGTTTACAAATGCTTGATTTTTTTATAGAAGTTAGATCCATGTAATTAGATAAAATTGATGATTTAGATCTGTAATGAGATGGTATGTAGGATGTAAGAATTTGAAATCTAAGCTTTGAACTGGGATTTGAGTGCTTAAACATTTATTTGAGCAAAACTATCTAAGTTTTCTAGCTTGTGGATGAGAGGCTTTGATATGTGATTTTGGAATGATTTAGTTGTGTTTATTGTTGTTTGTCATACCTTTGTATTATATTTTATTTGTATGTGAATTGTCAACTCATTTAGAAGCCTCTCCAAGCGAGGACAAAGGAAAATAAAAGCTTACTTGAGATCTCTCATTGAAGCGAAGCTTGATCAAGATGAGTGGCCTGGTGTGCTATGATTAATGCACAAATCACTGATTTAAAGGGGGGCCTAGATTGTCTAAACACCTAATTTAATTCCCAAGATTAAGTACTCCTTTTTTAGCTTGATGATTTGCAAATTAATGTCAACCTCGTGCAAAATGATGATTTTACCCCTGCTTAATATTTTGTTGTATGATCATAGAAAAAGAATGTTTTATGCTTGAATGTTTAAAATTGTTTGATAAAACATGTGTGTAATTGGTGTCATGGGTGGTTTTGTGTTGTGTTTGATGATTAGTAAGGAGAGCCATGTAAATGGCTAACTTGACGTTCTGGTTTCGAGTTGGACTATTCCGGGCGGGGTTGTGATGCTACAAAATTGTTACATGGACTAGTTAAATCAAGCTACCGTAACCTCAAAAACATAAAAAAAAATACAAGAAACGGCTTTGAAATTATCAAAGAACTGTTAACCGAAAGTTTCAAATACATGGGAGGGTTTTATTCAAGCTTGGACAGGACAAGAAAGAAGTTGATAAGGTTATTGTCATCTTTTTGTCATTTGTTTTCTATTTATAATTAATTAAACCTTTAATTAATAAAAATTAACTAATTAAAACTTCAATAACATTATAATAGTTGTAATTAATGAATGATAGTGGATTATAACTTCATCCTCCATAGTCTAGAAAAACAAATGGGTTCAATTGCTCAATTAGCCCTCTAGCAAATTAAAACCCATAGTGATTAAACTTTACAACATTCATAATTTAGTCCTTGTACCATAATTAACTATGCAATTAAAAAAATTATGGGACCAAACTTCAATTAACCTTTATACAAAAATCGTAAATATCAAATAATAATATTTTCGGACTTGAACATCAGAAATGTATGAAATATATTGTTGTTCATTGAATTTATTGTTTAACAATTACTTTTTTTTCCTTTTAGAAAAAAGTCTAGCCCCTATAATATATATCCTTATTATTGCATTTGCTTCTTTTATTCAATTACATTGCCTAAGGGTTCTCACTGCGATTGTTTTACATATTTATGGTAATTTGTTGCGTCATCCTCTGACTAATTCTTCTCATTTTCTGCGTTAGCATCCTCTTTTTTATAAATTGGGTCTCATGTTGCGTTTAGAGCATCACTATGCCATTTTCCTCTTCAATCTGCCGGCAGTAGGAGCTTCTACTTCCGATTCTGGGGATGCTACCTCCCCTGAACTCAAAAGTACCCTTTCAGTTTCCGGAGGTGGCATGCTATCAAAAGGATTCTCCCCTTCCGATTCTGGAGATGCTGCCTCCCCTGAACTCAAAAGTACCCTTTCGATTTCTGGAGGCGGCATGCTATCAAACGGATTCTCCTCTTCCGATTCAGGAGATGCTGCTTCCCCTGAACTCATAAGTACCCTTTTGGCTTCCGGAGATTGCATCAAATCGAAAGGATCCTCCTCTTGTCCTACTACGAATTGGATTGAGAGTACCAAAGCCAATGAGAACATAACCCAAGAAACCTTTATCATCTTTTTAATTTTCTTAAAAGGTTAAGAAAAAATATAAAGGTGTATTTTTATTAATGCTTAAGAATGCAACTTTGACGAAATTTATAGAGTTTAAAATGAGATATTTTGGGCTAATTTAGAGGTCATTGACTGGTCCAGTGCCTAATAGCCATACACTACAAAACTACATATAACTTCTCTCCACATTTTCAATGGCCATGTTTATCATTATTTTTGGAGGTTTCAATTTTGTTCTCTTTGTTTCACACAAAGACGTTGTGGGTGATCATTGATGTGTTTAAAAGAAAAAAATGTTATGAATATTATACTTATTTTAAGCACGTGCCCTGTACAAGATTTCGAATATTGATTAAGGTTAAATAATGTTTTTAAATTTTTTGCTCCAAACGTTTAAATATTAAATATTTCGTATATCTCAAGAGTGATAGTTATAGTCTTTCAAAGTGCTATTAATACGATGATACTCTTTTTTAGAGAATATATAAGATAACTTAGAAATCTAATTTAAAAATAGATATTTGAGTGTGTGAAAAATTCTTATCACATATTGTGAAAAAAGAAAGCAATAGCTTCATATCCGAATTAAAAAAAATTTGTTTACGATTCAATCTCCAAACGAGTACAATAATTATAAGCATAAGATCAAAATTAATAAAATGAAGTTAAGATGGAAAAAAAATATCTCAATTATTTACAATAAATTATTTAGACAAAGCGGAAAACTTTGAACACAACTTTTTATATCTCAATTACATCTTACAAACACTTTCAAGCTTGTTAAATCCTTTTTTTTAATTAAGTGATATTAAATAAATACTTAAATATAAAAAATATTAAATACTCAATCTAAAAGTACAAAGCTCATGAGATAAACTACTGAGTTATTATTTCAATTCGAGTTTTAATTGATTTAATCAAAATCTCTGAAGATGTAGTGATTTTTAACCGATTTTTAGCTTAAAAATGGTAGATCTCGTATTACTAAGCTAAGATTATGTTTTAAATTGATATCTAACTCATTTTGATCTAATTAAAAATTATTTGATCTTAATTTCACAAGTCCTTGAGGAATTTAAACAAATCTATTGTTTTCCCTTTCTTGATGTTTACAAATGCTTGATTTTTTTTATAAAAGTTAGATCCATGTAATTAGATAAAATTGATGATTTAGATCTGTAATGAGATGGTATGTAGGATGTAAGAATTTGAAATCTAAGCTTAGAAATGGGATTTGAGTGCTTAAACATCTGTTTGAGCGAAAGTAGCTAAGTTTTTTTTGGTTGTGGATGAGAGGCTTTGATATGTTATTTTGGAATGATTTAGTTGCGTTTATTGTTGTTTGCCAAGCCTTTGTATTATATTTTATTTGTATATGAAGTGTCAACTCATTTGGAAGCCTCTCTAAGCGAGGACAAAGGAAAATAAAAGCTTAGTTGAGATCTCTTATTGAAGCGAAGCTTGATCAAGGTGAGTGGTCTGGTGTGCTATGATTAATGCATAAATCACTGATTTAAAAGGGAGGGCTTAGGTTGTTTAAACACCTAATTTAATTCCCAAGATTAATTATTCCTTTTTGAGCTTGATGATTTGCAAATTATTGCTAACCTCGTGTAAAATGATGATTTTACCGCTGCTTAATATTTTGTTGTATGATCATAGAAAAAGAATGTTTTAGGCTTGAATGTTTAAAATTTTTTGATAAAACTTGTGTGTGATTGGTGTCATGGGTGGTTTTGTGTTGTGTTTGATGATTAGTAAGGAGAGCCATGTAAATGGCTAACCTGATGTTCCGGTTTCGGGTTGGACTATTTCGGGCGGGATTGTGATGCTACAAGATTGGTACATGGACTAGCTAAAACAAGTTACCGTAACCTCAAAACATAAAAAAAAATACAAGAAACGGCTTCGAAATTACCTAAGAACTGTTGGCCGAAAGTTCCAAATACATGGGAGGGTTTTTTTCAAGCTTGGACGGGACAACAAAGAAGTTGATAAGGTTATTGTCATCTTTTTGTCATTTATTTTCTATTTATTATTTAATTAAACCTTTAATTAATAAAAATTAACTAATTAAAACTTCAATAACATTATAATAATTGTAATTGATGAAAGTGTATTATAACTTCATCCACCACAATCCAGAAAAACAAATGGGTTCAATTACCCAATTTGTCCTTTAGCTAATTAAAAATTCATAGCGATTAAATTTTACCTCTTCTATAATTTAGTTCTTGTACCTTAAGTAACTATCCAATTAATAAAATTTTGGGACCAAACTTTAATTAACCTTTATATTAAAATTGTAAATATTAAGTAATAATATTTACGGACTCGAACATCAGAAATGCATGAAATATATTGTTGTTCATTGAATTTATTGTTTAACAATTATTTTTGTTTTGGCCTTTTAGATAATTTTCTACCGCTTAGAATATATATGTCTATATTGTTGGATCTTCTTCTTTTATTCAATTACATTGCCTAAGTGTGCTCATTGCGATTGGTTTGCATATTTATGGTAATTTGTTGCATCATCCTCTGACTAATTCTTCTCATTTTCTGCGTTAGCATCCTCCTTTTTATAAATTGGGTCTCATGTTGCTTTCTAAGCATCACTATGCCATTTTCCTCTTCAATCTGCCAACAGTAGGAGCTTTTACTTCCGATTCTGGGGATGCTGCCTCCCTTGAACTCAAAAGTACCCTTTCGGTTTTCGGAGGTGGAATGCCATCAGAAGGATTCTCCTCTTGTCCTACTACTAATTGGATTGAGAGTACCAAAGCCAATGAGAACACAACCAAAAAAACCTTGACCATCTTTTTTATTTTCTTAAAAGGTTAAGAAAAAATTTAAAGGTGTATTTTTATTAATGCTTAAGGATGCAACTTTGACGGAATTTATAGATTTTAAAATTAGATATTTTGGGCTAATTTATACGTCATTTATTAGTACAGTGCCTAATAGTCAAACACTACAATACTACATATAACTTCTCTCCACATTTTCAATGGTCATGTTTGTCACTATTATTGGAGGTTTAAATTTAGTTCTCTTTGTTTCACGCAAAGACGTTGTGGGTGATCGTTGATGTGTTTTAAAGATAAAATGTTATGAATATTATACTTATTTTAAGCACGTTTCATGTTCAATATTTCGAATATTGATTAAGGTTAAACCATGTTTTTTAATTTTTTGCTCCAAACGTTTAAATATTAAATATTTCATATATCTCAAGAGTGATAGTTGTAGTCTTTCCAAGTGCTATTAATACGATGATACTTGTTTTTAAAGAATATATAAGATAACTTAAAAATCTAATTTAGAAATAGATATTGGAGTGTGTTTGAAAAATTCTTAACAAATATTGTGAAAAAAAGAAAGCAATAGCATCATATCGAAATTAAAAAAAAAATTGTTTACGATTCAATCTCAAAACTAGTACAATAATTATAAGCGTAAGATCAAAATTAATAAAATGAAGTTAAGATGGAAAAAAATATCTCAATTATTTACAATAAATTATTTAGACAAAGCGGAAAACTTTGGACGCAACTTTTTATATCTCAATTACATATTACAAACACCTTCAAGCTTGTTAAAGCTTTTTTTTAATTAAGTGAGATTAAATAAATAGTTAAATATAAAAGAATGTTAAATACTCAATCTAAAACTACAAAATTCATGAGATAAACTACTGAGTTATTATTTCAATTCGAGTTTTAATTTATTTAATCAAAATCTCTAAAGATGTTGTGATTTTTAACCGATTTTTAGCTTGAAAATGATAGATCTCGTATTACTAAGCTAAGATTATGTTTTTGTAACACCTTTATTTTTCGGTGAGAACGAGAACCATAGCGATTGGGATTCGTTGTTTTCATCTGACCAATAGTACCAAAATGATATGCTAAATGAAAGAATTTAATTAATTAAATTGTGTAGGAAGGAGTTCTTAAAAATAAGGTTCAAGGTAGCCATTATCCCAAGCTATAGTGGAAAGTGTTGAATTATATAACATATAAAAGGTAAAAATAAATAAGTAAAAATATAAGTTAGTGGATGAGGTGGATTTGGTTTAGTGAAATTATATTTAATGGGTAAGGCTAAGTAGGTAATTTAAAAATGGAAAGAAAGGGGATTTTCTTTTATTTTTCTTCTTCTTGACCGATTATGAGAGAAGGAAGGAAGCCATAGCTTCGTATGAAGGAAGGAAGCCATAGCTTCATATTTGCTTGAACAAGGGTTAATCAAGCTTGCATGGTAGGTATTTTACACTTGTCTTGGCTAAATTTCATGTTTTTGGGTACTAAGCTAAATGGGTTTAGCTAGATTACATTTTAAATTGTGAAATTCTTGATATTTTGGATTTATGTTAAGGTTGAGTTCATGTTTGATGCCATGTCAAAGTTTTGTTCTTTGTTTAATTAAAATTCTTGAGTGAATTGCAAGTAGTTCGATGAGATTTGAGTGGAAAGTAATTTGAGATATAATGGTTATGGATGATTTTAACATGATTTTAGTATAAGGAGAATTGAATATTTTCCATAGATTATTTAAGGTTGGATATTTAATTAAATTTGTTATGAATAGATTAAGAGCCGGGTTTGAGAGACCAAAACCGAGGGAAAAACGAGTAGGTAAAATAACTCCATACTCATCGGAAACAAATTGAAGGTAAATTCCTAGTAGTTTATTTATTAAAAATTTCTTATGTGATTTATATTGCTATTTGTTGGGTTGATTAAATTTTGTAAATTTCCATGATAAGTTGCATTGGGTATAAGTGGTTGGAAGAGTACAAATATTAAGTATGTATAGAATTGAGAAGAACTTTAATGGTGTTGTGCAATTTATATTGATTTATGCATGAGTAATGTGAATTTAAATTTGTCTTGGAGACTATGTGATGCCCCTAAATTGCACTACGGTGCCCTTGTGAATGCACTTCGGTGCCCTCGTAATGTTCCTTGAACTGTATTTCTATATGCAAATGAGACTTCGTGAGGTTGAATGAATATGATCGTGTTAATGTGATTTTAACATTTTAACATTTTGATTGAGTTAAAGGTTACTAAAATTTACATTCTATGAACTTGCTAAGCATTGTGCTTACTTTAGTTTGTTTTGACCATATTGTAGATTTTGGCAAGTTTTGGAAGAAGGATCAAGCAAGGATCACACTATCCATCACACTTTGTAGATTTCTTTTGATTCTTTGGTAGGGTAGTAGCATGTATATAGGACTCAATGTGTAGTTAGCCACCTATTTTGTTTAGTTTTAAGGTACAATGTAATGGATATGGTGAAATCTTGGTTGAATAAATTCATGTTCATTGTGCTTAACTGTTGTTGCTAAGCTTGTTTTAAACTTGCATTTTTCGTGTAATTGTGTGGTAGGAATTGGGATTATATACATATCTTTTGAACTGGTAAATTGTTAGTTTAAGACTTATATGCTTGCTATGGGTTAATAGGAAGTTAGGATCTCTTAGACAAATGGATTGGTAGATTTTTTTTTTTTTGTATTTCTAGTTATATAGCACGTAAGAGATAAAATGCAGTACATTGAGTAGTGAATTTATGTGTTAGAAAGATGTCTATAATTAGTGTAACTTGGTCAAAAAGGTAGGGTAATTTAATATCTTTGAATAGAAGAAATTATGGTGATACACGGCCTGTCACACGGCCGTGTGTGTGTTTCTAGGTGTAAGGTATTTAATTCGAGTAGGTACATGGCCTGTGACACGGGCTGTCACACGGTCGTGTGTGTATTTTTAGGTGCAGGGCATTTGTTCGAGTAGAGACACGGGTTGTTACATGGTCCAAGACACGGACGTGGGTTGTGAGTCAGTAAGGTCTTTTCAACTTTGAACACGGGCAGGCACACATGCTGATACACAATCGTGTCACCCTATTTCAAAATCACACAAGGGCAAACACACGATCTGGTCCACGATCGTGTGCCCCTGTTCCACATGTATTTCTTACATTCCTCCAGACTTTTTGCTTGATAATGAACTTGGTTCTAATTGTTTTTAAACAAGTTTTTAGTTTAATATTTGTATGATTGAGTGTGAAATCTATGATATTGAATTGGGTGATAGAAATGATTTGATCTTGTGCTTCATTGGATTAAAATGATGGTGTGTGAATGGTAATGCCACTAACCCTAATCCAGAGACAAATAAGGGTTAGGGGTGTTACAGTTTTAAATTGATATCTAACTCATTTTGGTCTAATTAAAAGTTATTTGATCTTAATTTCACAAGTCCTTAAGGAATTTAAACAAATCTAACGTTTTCCCCTTCTTGATGCCTACAAATGCTTATTTTTTCATAAAAGTTAGATCCATGTAATTTGATAAAATTGATGATTTAGATGTATAATGAGATGGTATGTAGGATGTAAGAATTTGAAATCTAAGCTTAGAAATGGGATTTGAGTGCTTAAACATCTATTTCAGCAAAACTACCTAAGTTTTTTAGGTTGTGGAAGAGAGGCTTTGATATGTGATTTTGGAATGATTTAGTTGTGTTTATTTCTATTTGTCATGCATTTGTATTATATTTGATTTGTATGTGAAGTGGCAACTCGTTTGGAAGCCTCTCCAAGCGAGGACAAAGGAAAACAAAAGCTTACTTGAGCTCTGTCATTAAAGCAAAGCTTGATCAAGGTGAGTGGTCTAGTGTGCTATGATTAATGCACAAATCACTGATTTAAAGGTGGGGCTTATGTTGTCTAAACACCTAATTTAAGTCCCAAAATTAAGTTATCCTACTTGAGCTTGATGATTTGCAAATTAATGCCAACCTCGTCTAAAATGATGATTTTCTTACCCCCCTGCTTAATATGTTGTTGGATGATGATAGAAAAAGAATGTTTTAGGCTTGAATGTTTCAAATTGTTTGATAAAGTATGTGTGTCATTGGTGTGATGAGTGGTTTTGTGGTGTGTTTTGATGATTAGTAAGGAGAGTCATGTAGATGGCTAACTTGACGTTCCGGATTTGGGTCGGACCATTCCGGTTGAGGTTATGATGCCATAAAATTGGTACAGGGAATAGCTAAATCAAGCTACTGTAACCTCAAAAAAATTAAAAAAATACAAAAAATAGCTTTGAAATTACGTAAGAATTGTTGGTCGAAAGTTTCAAATACATGGGAGGGTTTTCTTCAAGCTTGGATGGCACAACAAAGAAGATGATAAGGTTATTGTCATATTTTTTTCATTTATTTTCTATTTATAATTTAATTAAACCTTTAATTAATCAAAATTAACTAATTAAACCGTAATTAACATTATAATAATTGTAATCTATCAAAGATAGTGGATTATTACTTCATCCTCCACTGTCCATAAAAACAAATGGGTTCAATTGCTCAGTTGGTCCTTTAGCTAATTCATAGTCCATAACAATTAAACTTTACCACTTTTATAATTTAGTCCTTGTACCTTAATTAACTATCAAATTTAAAAAATTATGGGACCAAACTTTAATTAACCTTTATACCACTACAGCAAAATAGTCCTAATATGACACTTTTGCGGCGACAATTTTCCAGGTGTTGGGATAGACTTGCCAATATACGTTTTGGCCAAGTCTTTGTATAAGGGTTGAGATATGCATGTCTAAGACACGCTTGAATAAGAGTTGGCTTTGTCCAACACTTTGCCAACACCTTTGGGGCGACACTTTCCTAAGTGTTGGAATAGACTTGCCGACATACGCTTTTGTTAACTCTTTTATAAAAGGGTTGGGATATGCATGCCTAAGGAAACGCTTAAATAAGAGTCAGCTTTTTCCAACACTATGGCGACACTTTTGGGCAACACTTTCCTAAGTGTTGGGATAGACTTGTCAGCATACGCTTTGGCCAACACTTTGTATAAGGGTTGGGATATGCATGTCTAAGGGAACGTTTAAATAAGAGTTGGCTTTGTCTAACACTATGCCGACAATTTCCTAAGTGTTGGGATAGAGTTGCTGACATATGCTTTGGCAACTCTTTTTATAAGGGTTAGGATATGTATGCCTAAGGCAATGCTTAAACAACAGTCAATTGTCCAACACTATGCCGACACTTTTGGGTCGACACTTGATGGGATAGATTTGCCGACATATGCTTTGGCCAACTCTTTGTATAAGAGTTGGAAATTAATTTATGTAACAAACATATTCATAAATGATTGACATTAAAACAATGGAATAGAGCACCATGTGATGGCCTGATGGTTAAGGTTGTTCACCGCCCCAAGTGTGGCTCGGGTTCGACACGCGTTTGTTGTTCGAGGTTTGCCCATGTCATTAACACATAATTTTGCTATTTTTTTACCTTGAACACTGAATGTAGAACTCTGAACCCGAAACCCTAAACAAAACCTCAACCCTTAAACTCTAAAACCATAAATACTAAACCATAAACTCGTAACACATAACTGCAAACATTTAAACCCTAAACATAAACATTAAACCCCAAACCCTAAACCCAAAGCCTAAACCTTGAGGTTCAAAGTTTAAGATTTAAGGTATAGGATTTGAGATCAAGGTTCAGGGTAAAATAATTACCAAAACTATGTGTCAATGACATGAAAAAAATTGTACAAAATTTTCTAATTTTTAAAATTTGGTTGCTCAAAAATTAAAAACATTAACTTATGGAAAAAAAAACTAAATGATTAAAATTTTTAAAAGAAGAAAAGATTTTTGTCTATAATTTAAAAAAATTAATTATTCTAAGTATTTCAATTAAAGTTAAATTAAGTTGGAGAATATATTAGATATAGATGAGTGTATAATAATACTTTGTTATCTTTAAAATTTAATGACGTGGTACTATTTTATTGGTGCCTAAAAATTATGCATTTAAGGATGGTCCTAATATAATTTATTCCCTAAAAAATGTTTTGATTGAAATAATTAAATTAAAATATTAAAGATTATAAATATTAAGTTCAAATCTTTTTATTTGGTAATAGGCTACAAAGAATTTGTCATTTTTTAAAATGATCGTGTTGATAGATGTCAGCCATATAATGTATCCCAACCTTAGATGGGTCTATCTTAATCTTTGTGTGGTTGCTTTAGACGGGTCTATCCCAACCTTTTTAAGGTTGACTTAAGACGATGTAAAAAATATTGGCATAGTTGTCACGACACTTTTTTTGAGTTATTTATTGGGAACTATAGTTATCTTGTAATTTTGAGTTTTATTGATTCGTTAACCTAGAATTTTTTTTATCTTGAACTTTTAATTGACCAGAATATAGTAATTTCTCTCTTTTTTTTTAATTTCTTTTCGCATAATAAATTTACTCTATTTTGATGCGACGTTGAATAATAATTCTTTTGGGTTTTTTAATATTTTACAATACCTCTATATGACAATTATCAACCCGTAACCCTACTTGTATAGTCTAAAAACTTCACTAATAATGTATTAAATATTTTTCCATAAAATAAATGTATTAGCATCAAATATTTAGACATTTTAGTTCAACTAGAAGATAAAAACAATAAAAAATAAAGTTCAATTTCTATTACTAACTTCTTTCTTGCTAACAACCCATTCTATCCAAACTATACATGCCAAAACCTTAACCCACAATATTTTTTCCAAAAGCCAATTGCAATAATGCTCTTATAAAATAAAATTAATTTTTGCAAATCCAACCAAATAAAATGTGTTTAAGTCATTAAAAACACTATATTAAAACTTCAATTTAACACATAACCACGAAAATTTACCAATAGCCATTAAAATCACTCACCTCCACACTTTGTTTTAAAAACAAAAGTGTGTTCAAGTAGGTAAGTTTGAGCCTCAAATTAGATTAGCACCATCCTCATCTCGATGTGAAGCTTTAACAGAGACAAAATATGCATTACAAACTAACATTAACATCAAGAAAGTCGAAATTTCATAAACTATACGGATCAAAATTGTTTCTCTAATGTACCTTACCAAAATTGCACAATTAAGCCGAAACATAAAATTTATCAACTAAACAACCTTCTTAGCTTTACTTCTAAACTTCACTCCTAGTCCATTAACATAAAACCTAAGTGTTAATTTCATCTATTAAATTGTTCTAAATTTTCCGAAAAATCAACTCATCTTCTTGATTAACGAATTTATCAAAATCGATCAACCAGACGAGTTTGATCTCTTGTTTTATGATTAAAAACCTCTTAATAAACATATTTTGAGCTTAGACATCCATTAAAACTTGGATTCCAACTCAAAATCATGGATTCATCATTGTTAAGTTCCTTGTTCAAGAAAGAAGAAATCAAACCTTGAAAATCGATTTTAATCAATTTAAATAGCAAATGATGATTGAAAACAACTTAAAATGAATTTAGAGTTGAGAATTACCTTCAATTGATCCCAAATCATCAATTTAGAAGATTGAATCAATATCCTTAAAGAAATTTCGGATGACTTTTGCTCAACTTTGGAAAACTTTTATGGAGATTTTGGAGAAAACTTTGAGAGAGTAAAAGTTTAGATTTATTCTCTAATATGTGGTCTATGAAAATGAGTAAAAAAAACGAGAGAAAAAGCTCTTAATTCGGGTGAAAATGGTGTGCAAAGTAAGGTAGTTGTAGTGTTTTTAAAATAAAACCCCCCACCTGATTTTCAAAAAATTAGGGAAATTGCCATCAGGCCACTCCCACAGTTTCCTTATTTTTCAAAATACTCCTTTCCCTCCAAAATTCTGAAAATAAGGATAATTTGCTTAAAACCACTCTTACATTTCCCTTCTTTTGCAAAATGATCCTATTTAGTTAATATTTTAAATTCTCTAAATTAAACCCCATTTCAATTTATTTTTCAATTCTAGTTAGACCAAAAATATTTATTTTACCCAAAAATTAATTAAAACCATAAAATTAATTTGTCCAAAAATATTTTTATTTTTCGAAATATTATTTACCTATTTTTAAATGAAACTAAGCCAAGTAATATTTTTTTAAAAATCACTTATAAACTCGATTAACTACTAATTTTTACTCGGAACCTGGTAAACTTTAATTAATCCAAAAAAAACAAAGATAGTGGATCATAACTTCATCCTCCATTATCTATAAAAACAAATGGGTTCAATTGCTCAATTGATCTTTTAGCTAATTAAAAATTCATAATGATTAAACTTTAACACTTTTATAATTTAGTCCTTGTACCTTAATTAACTATTAATAAAGGCCAAAAGTAACATGTTTTAGCCTCATTCTTAATGCGTTTTTGGATGATTAGTCGATTTAAAATTGTGAATTTTATGCTCCTAATACTTTAAATTCATGTTTCTGTACTTAGGAGAGCATTTAGGAATTAAAGGAGCGAAAATCAGACAAAAAGAGTAGAGTTTAGGAGACACACGGCCATGTGAGCCACACGAGCTGACACACGAGCGTGTGCTAGACCATGTGGATTTTCCAAATTATATTCCAAACACGCGGAAAATGGAAATTTTTGGGGTTTTTGAGAATTCTAAGACCTATAAATACCTAATATGAGATGTGTTAGAATTAGATGGCTAGAATTCTTGTTAAATAAAATTCAATGGTAAAATAAAATAAAAGTAAAGTCCAAATAAACTAGACTTCTTTTATTTTATTTTAATTAGAATAGGTCATCTATTTTATTTTAATTAGAATAAGGTGTTTCAACCTTACTACGTTACTTCTATTAGTTGTTGATTGGAATAAGGTTTTTCAACCTATAAATAGGTATAGTCATCTCCTCTTATAATGATGGGATTTTCGACATTAATGAATCTTTTTATCCTCTGCCCGTGGTTTTTTCCAAAAAGGGTTTCCACATAAAATCAGTGTGTTCTTCCTTTTTTCATTTTCTTTGCGATATTTCTTCATTGTCGACATTTAATTTTATCAGATTGGTATCAGAGTATTTTGGGTTACTAGTGTCGATTACAATAATAGAGACATTGAAGTATGATATTCCGCTATTGGATCGCAACACCAGATTCGCCTTGTGGCAAGTAAAGATGCAAGCAGTTCTTACACAGATGGATTTGGAGAATCAAAAGGGAAAACAACCAGAACAATCCAATGAAGTTGATGTAGTAGAAGACTATAGTGATGGTGAACTCCTAGTTGCTTCTGTCGATAATTCTAAAGTGAGCGAGGAGTGGATCCTCGATTCTGGTTGCACCTTCCATATGAGTCCCAATCGGGATTAGTTTACAACATATGAAGCTGTGTCTGAAGGTGTTATTTTGATGGGAAATAATGCTTCATGTAAAATCGCAAGTGTTGGCACAATCAAAATAAAGATGTTTGATGGGGTCGTTAGAACTCTTAGTGGCGTGCTACATGTACCAGAATTGAAAAGGAATTTGATTTCGTTAAGTACTCTTGATTCAAAGGGACACAGGTACATAGCTAAAAGTGGGGTTCTAAAGATTAGTAAGGGTTCCCTCGTTGTGATGAAAGGGCAGAGAAAGACTTCCAAATTATATGTTTTGCAAGGTTCAACTATTACTGGTGATGCTACAGTCGCTTCCTCTTCCTTGTTAGATGATGATATTACTAGAATTTTGCATATGCGTCTAGGCCATATGAGTGAAAACGGCATGACAAAATTGAGTAAAAGAGGACTTCTTGATGGGCAAGGCACTAGCAAACTGAAGTTCTGTAAGCATTGCGTTTTTGGGAAGCAAAAGAGACTTCGATTCACCATAGGAATCCATAACACAAAGGGAACATTGGATTATATTCATTCTGATATTTGGGGACCATCTAGAGTACCTTCGAGAGGTGGAGCTAATTATATCCTAACTCTTATCGATGATTTTTCCAGAAAAGTTTGGGCATTCTTTCTGATGCAAAAAAGCGATGTGTTTTCCGCATTCAAGTCTTGGAAAACTATGGTTGAAAAACAGACAGGAAAACAGATAAAACACCTCCGCACAAATAATGGCTTGGAGTTCTGTTCTGATGAGTTTAATGAATTGTGCAAATCAGAAGGGATCATGAGACATTTGACAGTTCATCATACTCCATAGTAAAACGGTGTTACAGAATGAATGAACAAAACAACCATGGAAAAGGTTCGATGTATGTTGTCAAATGCTAATTTACCGAAGTCGTTTTGGGCTGAAACAGCCTCTACTGCATTTTTTTTATCAATCGATCTCCATCCGTTACCATTGAGAAAAAAATCCACAAGAAATATGGTTTGGTAAGCCTACTGATTATTCTGATATAAAGATTTTTGGGTGTCCTGCTTATGCTCATGTTGATAATGGAAATTTGAAACCAAGATCCATTAAACGTGTTTTTCTTGGTTTTAGAGCTGGTGTAAAAGGGCATAAGTTATGGTGTCCTAAAAATAGAAAAGTTGTGATTAGCAGAGATGTTGTTTTTGATGAAACTGCTATGTTACCTAACTTATCTCTTAAAGACTCTTCCAGTAAAGAATAACAAAAGCAGGTGGAGTTTCAGATTGATCCACTATCTACAACAGAGTCAACTTCTCAAGTTATTATAGAAGTTCAGAATAGAGTCACTTCATCACCACAATATTCTATTACCAAAAATAGACCTAAAAGAGAAATTAAACCTCCGAAGAGCTACGTCGAGGCTGATCTAGTAGCTTATGCTTTAAACGTAGCTGAAGATATTGATGCAAATTAAGAACCATCCACTTATTCTGAGGCAGTAAGCTGTGAAGACTCAGAAAAGTGGATGATTGTCATGCTAGAATAGATGGAATCACTCCATAAGAATAAAAAGTGGGACTTAGTGAAGCTTTCAAAGGGAAAAAAGGTTATTCATTGTAAATGGGTATTCAAGAGGAAAGAAGGGATTCCAAGAATTGAAGAACCCAGATATAAAGCAAGACTTGTTGCAAAAGGTTACAGTCAGATTTCCGGTGCAAACTTCACAGAGGTGTTTTCTCCAATTGTGAAACATATTTCGATTCGAACCTTACTTGGTATTGTGGCCATGTATGATTTGGAGTATGATCAGTTAGATGTAAAAACAGCATTCTTGCATGGAGAACTTAAGGAAGATATTTACATGCAACAACCAGAGGGCATTATAGTCTCAGAAAAGGAGGGCTATGTTTGCTTGTTGAAAAAGTCTCTTTATGGTTTGAAACAGTCACCAAAGCAATGGTACAAGAGGATTGATTCTTTTATGACTACCCATGATTTCAAAAGAAGTAGTTTTGATAGTTGTGTTTATTTTAAGAAAAACGGTGATGGTTCTTTTGTGTATCTACTCCTTTATGTTGATGACATGTTGATAGCAGCAAAAGATAAAGAAGAGATAAGAAAGGTTAAAGCCCAACTTAGTGAAGAATTTGAGATGAAAGATTTGGGAGCAGCAAAGAAGATACTTGGGATGGAGATTCTTAGAGATAGAAAGGCATGTAAGTTGTACCTAAGTCAAAAAGGGTAAATTGAGAAAGTTCTTTGCAGGTTCAATATGCAAAGTGCTAAGCCTGTTAGTACTCCATTAGCATCCCACTTTAGACTTTTATTAGCTTGTCTCCGCAATCAGATGATGAGATTGATTACATGTCACGTGTTCCTTATTCTAGTGCAGTGGGTTTTCTAATGTATGTTATGATTTGCTCACATCCAGATTTATCATATGCAGTCAGTGCAGTTAGTAGATACATGGCAAATCCTGGTAAAGAACACTGGAAAGCAATTCAGTGGATTTTGAGATACTTATGAGGTACCACTGATGTTTGCTTACAGTTTGGAAGAACTAGAGATGGAGCTGATTTTGATGGAGACCTAGATAGGAGAAGATCTCTTACATGGTATGTCTTTACAATTGGGGGTTATGCAATTAGTTGGAAAGCTACTTTGCAAACTACAGTTGCTTTGTCTACCACTGAAGCTGAGTACATGGCGATTACCGAGGCTTGTAAAGAAGCTATTTGGTTAAAAGGACTCTTCGGTGAATTCAACAAAGATCTTCAGATGGGTATAATATTTTGTGACAGTCAAAGTGTCATTTTTCTTACGAAAGATCAAATGTTTCATGAGAGAACAAAGCACATTGATGTTCGGTATCATTTTGTGCGTGATATTTTTGCTCGTGGAGATGTTGTTGTGAGCAAAGTTAGTACTCATGAAAATCTTGCAGATATGATGACTAAGTCACTTCCCATAACCAAGTTTGAGTATTGCTTGGACTTGGTTGGTGTTCATTGTTGAAGAATACCCCTCAAGGGGTTTTGTGGAAGAGGTGGAGAACTTGTTCGTTGAGAGTTCTCGTTCGTAGAGAATTCTTGTCAAGGTGGAGATTGTTAGAATTAGGTGACTAGAATTCTTGTTAAAATAAAATTCAGTGGTAAAATAAAATATAAGTAAAGTCCAAATAAACTAGACTTCTTTTATTTTATTTTAATTAGAATAGGTCATCTATTTTATTTTAATTAGAATAAGGTGTTTAAACCTTACTATGTTACTAAGTTGTTGATTGGAATAAAGTTTTTCAACCTATAAATAGGCATAGTCATCTCCTCTTGTAATGATGGGATTTTCGACATTAGTGAATCTTCTTATCCTCTGCCCATGGTTTTTTCCCGAAAGGGTTTCCACGTAAAATCTGTGTGTGCTTCTTTTTTTTTCGTTTTCTTTGCAATATTTCTTCATTGTCGACATTTAATTTTATCAAGAAGAGGGGAGTAAGCAGCCAGAGAATATTCAAGAAAACAATTTGGAAAACACAATTAAAGTCGTCTTTGAAGTAGATTTCCATCAAGATTGAAGACCTCTTCTTTATTTTTTTTATTTTATTATGAGTTTCTTTTTGTCTTGTGGTTATACTATCTTTGGGATGTTTTTATTTGTTAGCATGAACTAATTTTCTAAATACCTAGGACAGATGAATCCTATGATGAATTCTGTCATTTGATTTCTGTTTTTACGCAATAAATACTTAATTTTATTCTCAATTATTTGTGCTTCATTCTTAATTTAATATTTCTGGAACATTAATTCTTGTTTGATGTGTTTAAATAAAAGGAGGAATAAACCCTGTTTAAGAGTAGATCTAGCATAGTTGAGTGAAGTTGCATGCAATCCTAGAAATAAGATGACATAAATCTAACATATTAGAGTCAAATCTAATAGGAGATCCATAGATCTAGTTAATGCGATAATAAGGGTTTTAATTAGAAAGAAATTTAAATTAATCGACCTAGAGTCATTTGGTTTTATGCTTGAATAGAGGTATTAGCATAATTTAGGGATTTTTACGGATCAAGATACTAAGTGAATAAATTGTTTAATTCAGATTGATAATGACAAATGAAATCTAGGTGAATTCTTTCCTAGGTATTGTTTCACTTCTTGGTTATTTATTCGATTATTTTCCTAATTTATTCTTTGTTGTGTTACTTAGTTAATTAATTTAGTTAATTTTAGTTTTAAACAATCACTTCATTTTATAGGTTAAATAATAAAAAGACAGTAACTACTAGTACTTTTAGTCCTCGTGGAAACGATATTTGTGCTCACTGTAACTATACTATTAATTGATAGGTGCACTTGCCTTAGTTATATTTTTAGTTAGTTTTGACTGCATCACACAACATTTTGGAACTATTCACGCTGAAAGGAGGAACACCCACCAATAAAACATTGAGCCATTCACGATCAATCAAGTAACTTCTTTCCTTACTTTTTAAGGGCTACACATTGAGGACAATGTGTTTTCTAAAGTGGGGGGTAACATAGAAATTTTTTTTTTTTTTTTGTCGTGTGCTTGAGCTTGTAGAAATACAAGTGATTGGTTAGGAGCATGTACATAGGTTGATTGTATTTTGGAATAAATTTGGCATGATGATGAGTAGTTTTTAAGTTTTTGAGCAAAGACTACTAAGTTCTATAGGATACACTAGATATAGGATATAAGATAGTATTTGTACCAAATGACATGAATAATATAAGGAAACAAACATTCTAGAATAAATTGAAGTTTATGCATATTAGATATTTAGGGATGACCTAAGGTGTTGTTTGGAAACACTTAAAGCCAAAAAGCAAATCTATTCTAATTTTTTCCTATTAGTACCAATATTTGAGTCTATTGACACTTCTTGATGAACCTAATTACAAACCATAAAACCTGAAAATAAAAGTCAATTTGTGCTTATCCTTTTTTTTTTTGTCCTAAATTGCATGATTATAGACGTATATTCATATGTATTGACGGTAAGTAGACATATAAAGGTGGAGTTTGTAAAATAAGAGTGAAATGGGAAAAATAAATGTGGCATATGAACTTTAGAATATCCAGAATTGTGAAATTAGTAAAAATCTAAAAAGAGGAAAAAGACGAGTAGAAATGAATGAAAAAAATGAAAAAAAAAACATTATTGAGTGAGAAAAACATGAAAAGTGGCAAAGCAACAAATAGTTAAAAGAAAAACTCGTTTAAAAATGTATGAATGCTCGTAGGCTAGCTAAAGGGATTATATCATGTTGAGATTTCCTAATTGAAGAGATAAGGAAGCTGAGAGAAGGAGAAATAAGGCGGTGAGCGGGAAATGGGATACTAAAAGGGACGAATAGGGAGCAATGCAGTGTGCCAAACTATTTTCGTGTTTGTAACCTCATGATGCATACCATTCTTTTGAAATTCATACCTGTCCTAAGCCTCAGAATGTTACAAACCGAAAAGACCTATGTGAACTAGATAAATCTATGCATGAATGGATATGGCATTAAACAATCCCACTACAGCTATTTTTATTGTACTAGGATAATTAAAATACTTATATTAGTCATTGACGGAACTATATAGATAAGATCTTTACATTTGTATCTTTTTCACTAACTAAACTTAGATGTTTTAATCAAAAGTGGTAAGATTACTTGTTGACCATGCTGAAATTATTAAAAGATATAAAATGCCTAAGGTAGATGTTTCAAACCTAGTCCTTGTATGACACATGCTCAAGCTTTTATCTTTTTTTAATTGTTTTTGCTTTTGTTTGCTAGAGGACAAGCAATGACTTAAGTGTGAGAGAGTTTGATATGTCGTAATTCGACCTAGCAGATTAAACTAGTTTTCACACTTTAAGAGCTTGAAATTAGGCATTTTTGTTAGAATTACTTAGGATTTACTTTAGTTTTCATAGATTGAATAAAATGTGTAAAAAGTGTAAAAAGGCGTCTTTTATTTTATTGACTTTAGGGTCGATTGAGATCTAAAGGTTAGCTAATGAACTTTGTGAGTGTGCAAGAGACCCTTAGAAGATGAACTACATCGAAATTGATAACTATGTCAAGACACGTGACAAGCGATGTTGCACAACAAGGACCAAAACCAAAGAATCCTGAAGCTTTCTTCTACGTTGCGACACGAACATAGCATATCACAACAACGCTTGGAAATCACACCAAAGGAGTAAACTGCCTGCCATGTCGTGACACGGATCTTGTGTGTCACGACATCGACTCCTGAACACGAAATTACACCGAGTAAAGGGCATTTTGGTATTCGCAACACAACCTAAACCTGAAGAACGGCAGCTGACCTAGGGCTAAGGAAAACCACCGTCCAAATCCAATAAATAGGCCCCTTTAGCACTTAGTTTTACACACTTTTTCTTTAGTTTAATTTCCCTCTTTTAATTTAGGTTTAGTTGTTATATTTCTTTAGTTATTTTTATTTTCTGTTTACCGAAACGAGATTTGTACGTTTGCATAAATGATTATGAATTCGTCCCCAACAGATTGCAATACAAATCCGTGAGTTTCTTCAATTATATTTTCAATCTGATTTCATATTTTTAATCTTTTTATTTAATTTATAATATTTCAAGAAATCATGAGGAACTAATCCTTTTGTAGGGGATTAGGGAGTGGAGGTTTGATTATTTAATTATTGTATAGGGATCTTCAACGGGTCAACTATTTAGAAAAGGAAGAACGTGAAACAAACCCTAGGTCCGACAATCCAAGTAAGTCATTTAGGTGGGAATTAACCTAAAATTGGTATTTCCTATTCGTGAACTCCTTCTCCCAAAACCAATCTAAACTGTGAGATTGGAAGATAAGTAGTTCTTGTTGACTAGTTATATTAGTGAAAGATTGAAAGATCATGCTAGGGTAGCGACTAGTTGATTAACGAAAACCCCAAAGGCAATATTTGAAGAAATCATACCAAAGCGAGCTAATCCCCCATAAATCAGTTTATGGAATCCTTTATCTCATTTCCCTTAGTTTATTTTACTTTAATTTTTTTTGTTATTACTTCAAAAACCCAAATCCTTTATTTTATTATCGTACTATAACTTTAAGAAGAGTACTAAATAGATCTTTCTATGTAAGGATTGAAATTATTATTGCTTTGCCTCTCTTGGGTACGATCCTCAAAGTACTCGGTACTTCGTTGTGAAACTATATTACAACTCCACCCGTATACTTACGAAAGCCCAAAATACACATCGAACGAGAGTATGTTTGGAGACGGTCAATCACCACACATTGGATACATGGATCTCCATCACACCAATGACTCAAAAAGTCTAACATATCTCATAAGTGTAGCATAAAGCTATACACTCTCCAGCACACCAACGTGACCCAATGAATGGAGCTTAGCTCGACATTCCCTTATCTCTCCAACCTATCCCAAGGCCTCAATGCCCAAATCACAAATCAAAAAGGTTAGTACTCACAATCCTATGACATACCAATTATATGCAACGGTTTCAAGAGATCACAAGGCAAAAATATCCATAATCACACATATTTAATCGTTGTTTTAATGCACATAATCTTTGTTCATAGTCATCAATTTACATCACAAGCTTGTACATAAAACATGCTTATCAGGTTCACATTCAATTGCACTTTAAGTGTCACAGCTATGCTCATTGAGCCATAACATATTCATTCACATATGAATGCATTAAAAATCAGATTATCACACACCACATAGTTTACCTATCACATCAGCATTACATTCTACAATTCAGCACATACGTACTTACTGTTTTTTGCACACTTTCACTGAACATTTATATCGCTAACACAACATCATCATTGTCATTCGGCATGTTTAATATGCCCACAACTAACACATTCACAAGATCTATCACAATATATATCACATGTCACATTATCTCAACTTAATACTTAATTCATAATTATTCACATATTTACATTGCTTTGCCAAATTAAATGAGGGAAAATAGAAAGGCTACACTAGGAACTTAGGATAGGGGTTTAGGCTATTCCTAAGCTCTCATTTAACATTATGCATCCTGTCAACAAGTAGTGATTCCAAACACTCACCGTTCACGCTTTCTCCTAGTCGTCGAAAGCTTAAATTAGTTTTTTCTTGCCTTTTGCCTTGCTCGTCGAAGGCTTTAACAATTTCGTATCTTCACCAAAGTTAACCGCACAATAATCATGATTAGACTTTAGCTATAAACACTCTTAAAACAACCAAAATGCATGCCTAAGCTAGTTTCTCTTAGAACCGAAAGTTTCGAGTTAGCAAACTCGAAACTCAATTATCTCAATTTATACTTATTCTCTTTGCCTAAAACTGATTCCATACGTTTAATTATTCATCTATGAATGATTCTTAACCTTCAACCTACTCAAAACTACATTGATTCATGGTTCTGTAATTTCAACGTAAAATAACCATTTTTCATGAAAACTCATTAAAACCTTAGAATCTTTCAACGAAACTTTAGGGAAAGTTTACAAAACTTCTAATAATGTAAAAAAAAAAGTTGAAAAACACTTTCAAACATCAATTTTGTACAAAATCCTTAATTTCACCATTAACGGCCCAATTTTAGGCATTTATTTAAAACTCTTTATTCAATGGACAAAAACTAAATTTAAAAGGCTAGATATCATTAAAAACTAATTTGAAAACAAAACATTACCTTAGTTGAAGGAGAAACGAATGATTAATTGAAAATCTAGAAAACCCACAAATTGAGCAATGATAAAATCAATTGTGTTTTTTATGGTTTTTATAAAATTCTAGAGAGGTTTAATGTTATGAGGATGAAAGAAAACAAGGGATTGGAGCTTTTAAAGATTGAAATTGGAGAATAAAAGTTTGGGATTTTTCCTTCTTAATGGGCGACACAAGAAAAAGATGCAAAATGTTTGTCTTATTTTTTTTTTCTAAATGTTAAAAGTAGGGTTCAAGGGAATAAATTGGGCTGATTTTAAAACTTGGTATATTTTCTTTAAAACTACTCTTAAATTAATCCTTTTACAAAATAGTCCTCTTTTAAAAATTGAAAGTCTTTCCTACATTATTTTCTTAAATTGATTTAATTTCCTAAAAGCAATAGACGAAGACATTTTCGATTTACCATAATTCAAAATTTCCAAACCTATTTCAAGCCAAAATTCCTAATTTACCCTCAAACTTCTAGACTCAATTTTGAGATGTGACAAATTTGGTTAAAATGTATTTTTAAAAAGAGGTCAGATTTGGAAATAATTTAGAAAAAAAAAGTTTTAATTGGAAAACGAAGACCTATTTGAAAAAGCGAATAAATTGGAGGTTGTTAAATGAGCAATGGCACAATTTTGAAAATTAGTTGCCTATTTAACAACCCCCACCATTTGCTTCCGTCTCATTTTCCCTCCTTAATCAAAATTTTCTCAAACACCAAATTAGAGCTTTTCTCTTGAAATTGATTCATCCTTTTTTATTTTCAAGCTTTCTAAACACAAATTCCTCAGTCAAATTCAAAAAATATTCAAGTTTTCTTCCTCAGTTTCTCTACAGTTCTTCACACGTTCTAGTACTAATTGACCCTTAACTCGTCATTTTCGTCAAATTGAGGTGAGATTCTGACTTTTTATGATTAAACTGAGTTGTTATTTTAATTCTAACTTTTTATGATTAAATTAAGTGAGTTGCTATTTCAATCTTGACTTTTTATGATTAAACTTGTCATTTTCGTATAATTAATGCCTACATCATGCAAAATGACGATTTTATCCCTACTTAATATTTTGTTGTATGATGACAAAAAAAGCATCTTTTAGGCTTGTATGTTTCAAATTGTTTGATAAAGCATGTGTGCGATTGGTGTGATAGGTGGTTTTGTGTTGTGTTTGATGATTAGTAAGGAGTGTCACATAAGTGGCTAACGTGAAGTTCCATATTCGAGTCGGACCGTTCCGACCAAGTTTAGGATGCCACAAAATTTGTAAAAGAACTAGCTAAATCAAGCTTCCGTGATGTCAAAAACATAAAAAAAAATACAAGAAATAGATTTGAAATTACTTAAGAATTGTTGGCCAAAAGTTTCAAATACATGGGAGGGTTTTCTTCAAGCTTGGACGGCACAACAAGGAAGATGATAAGGTTATTATCATCCTTTTGTCATTAATTTTCTATTTATTCTTTAATTAAACCTTTAATTAATCAAAATTAACTAATTAATTCTTAACTAACATTATAATAATTGTAATTAATAAAAGATAGTGGATGATAACATCATCCTCCACTATCCATAAAAAGAAATGGGTTCAATTGCTCAATTGGTCCTTGAGCTATTAAAAATTCATAGCGATTAAATTTTATCACTTTTATAATTTAGTCCTTTTACTTTAATTAACTATCCAATTAAAAAAATTAAGGGACAAAACTTTAATTAACCTTTAAAATAATCTCGTAAAAATTAAATAATAATATTACAGACTTGAACATCGAAAATGTATGAAATTTATTGTTGTTCATTGAATTTATTGTTTAACAAGTAGTTTTGTTTTGGCTTTTGAGAAAATTTTCTAGCCCTTATAATATATATATATATCCATACAATGCACATGTTTCTTTTATACAATTACATTACCTAAGGTTACTCATTACGATTTCTTTACATATTTATGGTAACTTGCTTGCATCATCTCCTAACTAATTCTTCTCGTTTTCTATGTTAGCATCCTCCTTAAAATTTGGGTCTCATGTTGCTTTTTATGCATCACTCTACCATTTTCCTCTTTGACCCGCCGACAAATTCAGTAGCAGCTTCTACTTTCGATTCTGGAGAAGCTGTAATCTCATCAGCTAAGGCAGAAGTTGGCCCATCCACACTCTCAGAAGCATCTCTAGTAGAGCTTTTAAAGTTTTCAACGAGTTTAGCCACCCCTGAACTCAAAAGTTCCTCTTTGGCTTCCGGGGATGATGCCTCATCTAAAGCCTTCCCCTTTATCCTAATACGAATTGGATTAAGAGCACCAAAGCCAATGAGAACACAACCAAATAAACCTTCACCATGTCTTTTTATTTTCTAAAAGGATAAGAAATAAAGTAAGATATATTTTTACTATCATTCCCCGACAATGGCGTCAAAAACTTGATGTAGTCGTAAACCAACTAAAAAATTGACTGAGGCAAGTGCACCTATCAATTAATAGTATAGTTACAGTGAGCAAAGATATTGTTCCCACGAAAACTAAAAGTATTAATAATTATTGTCTTTCTATTATTTAACCAACAAATTAGAGTAATGAGTTAAATTAAAATTAACTAAAATAATTAACTAAAGAACATAGAAAAGAAAAAATCAAGAAAGGTAACGATTAACAACCAAGAAGCGAAACAATACCCAGGAAAGAATCCACCTAGATTTCATTTATCATTATCAATGTGAATTAAAAAATTTCTTTACTTAGTATTTTGATCCATAGAAATCTCTAAATTATGCTAATATCTCTTTCGAGTGTAAGAGCAACTGACTCTAGGTTGATTAATTGAATTTTTTTTCTAATTCAAATCTCTATTATCACATTAACTCGATCTATGGATCCCCCTATTAGATTTAACTCTAATTCGATAGATTTATGTCATCCTATTTCTAGGATGCAACTCTACTCAATTAGAGGTTAGCGTTCAATCGAATAGAATCGAATCAAATGGAAACATTTCAAGTTAATCGAATTGACGAATCGTATTTTATCATCCTAACTTGATTTAAAAAAATTTTGAATCGAGTCGAGTGTGATGGAATTCGAATCGAATTGAATCGAATATATTTGTTCGAGTTAAATTTTAAAAAAATAACTTCGGGTCCTTGTAACCACTGTCACACACAATAATTAAATTTGTTATTAATTTTCATCACCTCGTAATTTATTTATTAATCTTTTATATACTGTTAGCTTCTTTGCTTGCTTAGATACTTCAATTATCTTCTAATTCTTGTTACTATGTATTTTGAAATTAAAAAATTTATTAAATGTAAGAATATATTTTTTTTTTAATAAAAGTTATTTTAAAAATAAAATGTGAAATTGATATCAACATAAAATTTTAACACGAATATTTTATGGTATCATTAATAATTCAATTTTAATATAAATATTCAATATAATTAAAAAATTCAATAATATAAATATTACAAAATGTGAATTTTAATTTAATAATATAAATAATAGATATAAATAAAAGTATTACTATTTTGGTTTGAGGATTTTTTTGGATGATTTTGATTTTTCATTTAGGGGTAAAGGGTGAGAAGTAAAAGTTTAGGGGGGGAATAAAAGTTTTGGAGGTTTTGGGAGTAAAATTTTGAGGGAAAACAAATAAGGAAATAAAATTTTGGAGTGAAAATATTAAAAAAAAATTGGAGGGGGAGGGGGAATGAGTTTGGGGTAGATAGGGGTGGGATGGGAGGGGAATAAAAGTTTTAAGGGGAAAGTGAGAGGGAGTAAAAGTTTTGAGGGAAAATAAAAAGTTTTGAGGATTTTTGAGGAAAATAAATAAGGGGAGTAAAATTTTAGAGAGAAAATATTTAAAAAAATGGGGGAAATGGGTTTGAGGTAGGTGGGGGTGAGATGAGAGAGGGTAAAAGTTTTGGGGGAAAGTGAGAATGAGTAAAAGTTTGTGGGAAAAAAGTAAAAAAGTTTGGGGTAAAAATATAAAATATTATAGTTTAATATTCGGTTTATTCGAATTATTCGAGTTATTCAAATTCTCACTCAACTCGATTCGAACTCGAAATTCGAAAAAAAATTTGAGTTGACTCAAATAACTCGATTCATTTAACTCGAAATTCGAATTTTTTTCGAGTTGAATCGAGTTTTGCTCACCCCTATACTCAATTATGCTAGATTTATTCTTAAACAAGGACTTGTTCTCCTCTATTTAAGCACATTAAACACGAATTAATAGCCTAGAAATATTAAACCAAGAATTAAGCATACATAATTAAAAATAATATCCAAGTATTTATTGCGTAAAATAGAAATCAAAAGACAAAATTTATTATAGGGTTCATCTCCTTAAGTATTTAGAAAGTTAGTTCATAATAGAAAATAAAAACATCTTAGAGACAGTATGACCACAAAAAACCAAGAAACTCATAATAAAATTCAGAGAAATCAAAAGGAGATCTTCAATTTTGATGGAAAACTTCTTCAGAGTCGACTTCAATGGTGTTTTTCAAGTTGTTTTCTTAACTATTCTATGGCGGCTCACTCCTCCCTCAGCTATTAGGAATATATGTCTTAAAAAACTTGAAATATCTAAAAATTGTATTTTTCCGTGTGTTTGGAGTACAAATCGCAAAATCCACACGATCTAGCACATGGCCGTGTGGCAGCCCATGTGTCTCACACGGCCATGTGCCCAACCCCTGTGGCCCTGTACCTTGCTCAAATTTTTCGTTTTTTGCTCATTTTGCTCCCAATTGCTCTCCTAAGTATAGAAACATGAATTTAAAGGATTAGAAGCATAAAATTCACCATTTTACATCGAATAATAATCCAAACACTCATTAAGAATGAGGCTAAAATATATTACTTTTGGCACTTATCACTAGGTCACAATAACATATTCACGCTTCATTAAATCATAAAATTAGCATACACTCTCACGTACAACTACACTCAACTCATATACAAATAGTTCATTTTACAATAATTCATCAAGAATAAAAAAAAGTATACTTACTTTGATAACTCACAAGTCTAGCATATATATATTCACACGCATTCACAAGTTAAATGAAGACGACTCAAACCACAATTATGAAACACAATTTACTATGAGAACATACTAACATTTTCATGAAACCTAAATCAACTCATTCAGCATATATTCACATGTTTATGCATCCATCTCACATCATACTATCACAATGTATAAGATCACATTTAAACAATAATTTGGCACTTGAGGCTATAAAAATAAAAGTGGGCTTTATCACCACACATCGGATTCACGGATCTCCAACACATGAAATGACTCGAAGAGTCAAACATATCCCAAAAGTATAGAATTTAGCGAACACTCCCCAACACATCAACATATCCCCGTGAATGGAGCTTAGCTCACATTCCCTTATCTCTCCAAACTGTCTCGGAGCCTTAATGCCCAAATCACAAAACACAAGGGTGAATACTCACAATCCTATGGCATGTCAACTATATCCAATGGTTTCAAGAGATCACAATGCCAAAATATCCACAATTATACAATTTTAATTACTAATTTAATGCACATCATCTTTGTTCATATTCATCAATTTACATCACAAACTTATACACAATGCATGCTTATTGAATTCACATTTAATTGCACTTAAAGTGCCACAATAATGTTCATTGATCCATCACATATCCGACCACATATGAGTGCATTAAAATCAATTTATTACATACATTAGCATCACATTCCACAATTTAACACATACGTACTTACCAGTTTCTGCACACTTTCACTGAACATTTATATCACTAACACAACGTCATCACTTTCATTCGTCATATTTAATATGCCCACAACTAACACATTCAGAAGATCTATCACAATATATATCACATGTCACATTATCTCAACTTAATACTCAATCCACAATTATTCACATAATCAAATTATTTTTCCAAATTAAACGAGGGAAATAGGAAGCTTACACTCATAACTCAAGATATGGTTTTAGACTATTCGTAAGCTCCCAATTAATGTTATGAATCGTGTCTACAAGTAACGATTCCAAAAACTCACCGTTCGCACTTTCGCCTAACTGTCGAAAGCTTAAACTAGTTTTTCCTTTCCTTTCGCCTTGCTCATCGAAGGCTTCAACACTTTCGTATCTTCACCAAAGTTAAGCACACAATAATTATGATTAATATTTAGCAATAGAAAATCACAAATCAACCAAAACACAAGCCTAAGCTAGTTCCTCTTGGAACCGAAACTTTCGACATAGCAAACTTGAAACTCAATTATCTCAATCTCTACTTATCCTCTTTGCCTAAAACTGATTCCATTCATCTAACAAATCATCTACAACTGATTCTTAACCTTCAAACTACATAAAATTACCCAGATTCATGGTTCCAAAATTTAGACATTTTGATGAACACTCAATAAAACCTTAGAATTCTTTAATGAAACTTTAGGAAAAGTTTAGAAATCTTCTAATCATGTTTAAACAAGTCAAAAAAACACTTTGAAACATCAATTTTATACAAAATCCTGAATTTCATCATTAACGACCCAATTTTCGTCATTTATTCAAATATTTAGATTCAATGGATAGAAATTCAATTTGAAAGGCTAGATATCAATAAAAAGTAATAGGAAAATGAAAGTTTACCTTTGTTGAAGAAGAAATGATTGTTTGATTGAAAATTCAAAAAACCCAAAAATTGAGCAATGGTAAAATCAATAGTGTTTTTTATGGTTTTTATGGAATTTTAAAGACATTTAATGCTATAAGGATGAAAGAAATCAAAGGAATGAAGTTTGGAAATCAAAATTGGAGGATTTGTGCTAAGGAAACTCAAGGGATGGAAAAATAAAAATATGATAAAGGAAAAATAGGATATTTTTAAAACTGTGGTTATAACTACTCCAAAATTGAATAATTTTACAAAACAGTCCTTATTTTACAATTAAAATTTTTTCAGCATTCTTTTCAAAAATTGATTAAATTTTCAAAAACATTAGTTGAAAACATTTTTCAGGTTACCACAATTCAAAATTTTCGAACCCAATTTGAGCCAAAACTTCTAATTTACCCTTAAAACTTCTAGGCTAAATTTCGGGATGTGACACTGTTGATTCTCAATCCCAATGTACGCACGCTGGGGTGCGGTCAGTTACTAAACTTTAATTTGTTATGTTTTGATCACTAATGTTCCCATTTTATAATATTTTAATCACTATTTGTTATCTCGTTACAAGTGTAAAGGGAATCACACATGCAGAGGCATATTTAGGGGGGGTGGCAGGGGACCCAACCCTCCTATAATGGTTATTTTTCCATTTTGACCCTTTAAATTTTTAAATTTTTTAAATTAGTGAAGGGAATATTGTACTTTGGCCCCTTACAAATGATAAATTTTTTATTTAATTCTTTAAAAATTATAAAAATATAGATAATTTAATTTCGACCCCTCTAAATTTTTTTCTTGGTTTTATCCCTGTACACTTGTCTGTTAAATGTTGATGTAGCTTTCATGTCATTACCACATAATTTAAAAACATTTTTCTTTATCTCTTTTTCCCTTATTATCCTTAATTCTTTTCTGTTTTTTTTTCTTTTTTATTCTTTTCCTTTCTTCGTTAGCTTTTCATTTTCTAAAAAGAAAAAGAGAAATTCATCTTTATCTCAACTATTAACCTTGGCCACCTATTAGCCATGCCGCCTTCGCCTCTCTCGGTTGTATTCTCCGTTGATATCAAGAATGGGTATGGTTAGAGATGAGATTAGGTCTCAATTTATATTTTTCATAAATCTATTCAAATTGTTAAAAAATCCGTGTAAAGATTTGAAGCCAATAACCTCGTCCCTCATCGTTTTCCATTGGATCATCCTAGTTTTGAACTACAAGCTTCTCCTCGTCGGTCCCTCACTCTTTACCGTTCCAATCATCGAAATCTCATCAGAAACTGTTAAATCAGGTCTTTCACCTAAATTAAGATAAGTACTCCCATACTTTACATATTCTGATTTGATTTTCTTGGCCCCTCCTTTTGCAATTGATTCTCCCTAATTTTGCAGGTTTTTGCCTTTGGGTTCTTCTAACTCTCTTTTCATTATCCTCTCCTTTTTTTTATTCTTGCTATTGATGTTTTGAACGCTTACTATTAGGGTTAGATGGAGTTTAGAGCCGAGGGAACTTTGCTAGTAATGGTTTAGTGAGGTTAATTTAGATGACTGTATGAAAGTGTATTGTTAGAGTTGAGATTAATTAGGTCTTGGTTTACAGTGGATGTTGAGTATCAACTCGTATATACAACAAAAAAATAAATTTAAAAGTAGAGAATATCAAACGCACAAATATTTACATGGAAAAATTCTTCCAAAAAAAAAAAAAAAATTTTCTGGCAAATGAGACTTCACTAAATGAGAAAAAATTAAAAGACTACAAGATAGAGATAATCTCAACAAACAGTCCTATATCCCGAAAGAATAAAGTACTCTGCTAAAACTAAACATTCCCCAAAATTCACAAAACTCTCTCAATCTCAAAGATGATAAATATGATTATTCTAAGTTACAACTGCCCTTTTCATAGGCTAAATTCGTAAGTTAAATAGGACTAACGTAACCTAGACTAATTAGAATTTAATTGAGAAGTTTAACCAATAAAAGAAAACTCAGTTGAATTAGACAACACATAACAACGTCGCATGCTCCTATAACAATTAACCTTCATTATAGCAACCTCATTTATCTTTCAAAATGATTGATTTTATTGGCTATTGTATATACAGTCCTATAGCAACATTAGCCTCGCCTATAACTGTATTTTATATTTAGATTGTAATTAGTTTTTTGTAATTTTCCAAACAAAAACACAATAATATATTAATAAAATTTCATATATGTGTGATTTACATCTCATCTTTAATTAAATTTTCAATATAATTCCATTAATTAAAGGTTATTTTTATTAAATAACGTGTGATTCTTAACTAAATTTTATTAGTATTATTTACTAATGAGTAGAATTAATTTTTCTAAAACTTTAGAGTAAAGCTGTTATGGAGAAATAAATTATTAAGGAGTGTAGTTTATATTTTATTAAATTTCTAATGTCTTTATATATGCACATTTTTCAATCACACTTGATTTTTAACGTCTTTTCAATTTATTGTTGTTTATTGAATTTCTTGTTTAGCAATTGGTTTTGTTTTGGCGTTTTGGAAAATTTCGTAACCCTTATAATATATATATTGCATGTGTTTCTTTTATTCGTTTACATTGCTCATCGTGATTGCTTTACATATTTATGGTAAATTGTTGCATCATCCCTTGATTAATTTTTCTCGTTTTATGTGTTAGCATCCTCCTTAAAATTTAGGTCTCATGTTGCTCTCTAAGCATCACTGTGCTATTTTCCTTTTCGACCGGCCAACAAATTTAGTAACAGCTGCTACTTTCGATTCTGGGGAAGCTACAACCTCATAAGCTAAAGCAGATGTTGGCCCATCCACACTCTCGAAACCATCTCCAACAGAGCTTTTAAAGTTTTCAACAAGTTTAACCACCCCTGAATTCAACACTTCTTTTTCGGCTTCCGAGATGTTGCCACATCTAAAACCTTTTTTTCCTCAATCAAATTATTACACATCTTAAGCACTTGCAAATAATGCTATAATCTAAAAAATGCAGCAATCCCCCACGAAAAATGTCTCTCTACCAAGACAAATCGCCAAAATCTCTTATCGATATCATTATAATTCCAGAGCACCAGACCCCCAACACCCCCCTCTGTTATTCTGCCCTCTAAAAAACAATTGTGCGAGCAACTGAAAACATAAACCCCATATAACCAAAGATCCTTTAGAAACTAACAGCTAACCAATTCTTCAAAAAAAAAACTCAGCAGCATCGCTCATCTTTTTTATCTTCTAAAAAGGTTAAGAAATGAATAGTGAAGATATATTTTTATTGATGCTTAAGGATGAAAATGAGACGAAATTTAAAGAGTTTAAAATAAAATATTTTAGGCGAATTTAGGGGTTGTTGACTAGTCCAGTGCCTAATAGCTATACACAACAAAAATACATATAACTTCTCTTCACACTTTCAATGGTCACGTTTATCATTATTATTGATGGTTTAATTTTACTTCTCTTCGTTTCGCTCAAAGACTTTGTGAGTGATCGTTGATGTGTTTTAAAGAAAAAAAAATGTTGTGAATTGTATACTTATTTTAAGCACGTTCACTATACAAATTAATGAATATTGGTTGAGGTCAATTAATGTTTTAAAAAAATTTCTCCAAACTTTTAAATACTAAATATTTCATATATATCAAGAGTGGTAGTTATAGTCTTTCAAAGTGCTATTAGTACAATGATACTTGTATTTAGAGAATATATAAGACAATTTAGATATCTAATTTAAAAATAGATATTTGAGTGTCTTACAAATACTTAACACATATTTTGGGAAAAAAAAAAAAGCAATACCATCATATCGACTATCTTAAAAATAATAGACCATCATGTACAATCAGATTTTTCCTTTTGATTTTCAATCTTTTCCGCTTGAAAAATTCAAATCCAATTAAAAATGCTGAAAATCATGAGAAAAATTTATTTTGTCATTCTCCTATCGGAAATGGATAGGGATGACGTGAAATCACAATTTCATACAATCCCTTCTCCTCAATTACATATTACAAGCACCTTCGAGTTCGTTAAAGCCCTTTTTTTTAATTAAGTGAGATTAAATAAATATGTAAATATCAAAAACATAAAATACTCACTACAAAAGTAAAAAAGTCATGGGATAAACAACAAAATGGTCGCTTATGTTTGGTTAATTTTATGTTTTGGTTACTGAAATTTATGGGATAAACAATAAAATTGTATGATAAAAGTACTATGAAGGCTTTTGTATTAGAAATCGAATTGCATTTTGCTTCCTCTACTCAAAAAGTGAGTAAATTTGTTCCTTCACGTTAGATCAAAGAGCAAATCGCTCTTTCTATTAAAAACTTCATTCATTTATATTATTAAAAATTGGTCCTTGTACATTAGCGTGAGATGCATATGGCACACCATGTGTTACCGTCTGGTTATTTCAACAACCACGCTAGTTATTAACAGTACAAATGTATGAAAATTTTAACGGAAAGGACGAATTTATTCTTCGATCTAACCTACAATAATTAATTTACCCATTTTTTATTAAAGGGAATAAAATATAATTTGACTACTTGTACACAAATTTTCATACCTTTTTTATCGATTTTTACTTGTGTTAATTTACTATTCATTTCATTCTTGAAAAGTTAAAAGAGATATTAAAAGATCATTCCGCAAAATTAAGAATATTAATTGCCCAAAATAAAATATGTTATGTACTTTATTGAATTGAGAAATAAATACATCTATTGGAAAGGTGTATATAATTTGAGAAAATAAGTGACAAAAAATGTGCCAACAAAACGGCTTTAGCCACCTCTTTCTTAAAATTTGGGTCTGAAGTTGCTTTCTGAGCATCATCGGGGTCTACTATGACATTTCCTTCAACAAGCCGCTGGCAAAATCAGTAGCAGTTTCTACTTTCGATTTTGGGAAATCTGGATCCTCGTCAGTTTCTACATCAGCTAAGGAAGAAGTTGGCCCAGCCGCTTTCTCGTAATCATATCTAACAGAGCTTTTAATCTTATCAATCAGTTTATCCATCCCCGACATAAAATTAGGATCTCTTATTGCTTTGTTCAAATGATCCTGTTGTATTCCAGCATCTTTCATTGCTGAGATAAGGTCGGCCGTCATAATCGCATCAGGTTCCGAGGATGCTGCCTCATCACAAGCCTTCTCGTTTTGTCCTTTTACATACCGGATTGAGAGCACCAAAGTCAACAAGAATACAACGAAAAAACATTCGCCATCTTGTTTATTTCTTAAAAGGGTTAAGCAAAAAGTTAATATATATTTTTATTGATGCAAAAGGATGGAAATGAAATGAAATTTAAAGAGTTTAAAATGAGATGTTTTTGACGAATTTAAGGCCCGTTGATTGGTCTGGTGCTTAATAGCCATACATGATTAAAATACACATAAATTCTCTCCGCATCTTCAAAGACCATGTTAAAAGAATTCTAATAAATCAATTTGTAAATTTAAGAATTTAATTTCTCAAAATAAAATATATTATCTACTTCATTAAAATCAAAATTAAATATATTTTTTAATAAGTATATATAGTTGAGAAAATAAGTGACAAAAAATGTTCCAACAAATGTTAAAAGTAATTTTTTTTTTTTTTTTGTGAATTATAAAATAGGGCAAAATCATAACAGCAATACAATTAGCGTGTTTCGAATTTTAATCACATTTGAGACGATGATATCCTGACCATAAAATCAACACGAGTTTAAAGTAACTTTTTTTTATTTTTAAAAGTAAATTATTACACGACATATTTTACAAAAACTATGGATCCTCACCCGTCTCAACGTAAAGTTCCCACACCATGTGGGATTGGCGAGGCCAAGGGCTTGTCCAAAAAATAGCTTCTAGTTAAAAATAGTATTTTTAACATGGCATCAATTGATAACTAATGTAAGAATAAGATTTGTTTATATAAGATGGAGAATAAATCTCATTGATTCATAGATGACAAATTCAAACATTTACAGGATTTTAGTTACATGCAACCTTTTTGCAGCCATACGTATGGCACAGCATCATGAACTCTTCCCATTTATCCGACACATCGCCATGTGTTGGCTTTTCCGCAATCCTTTTACGCAATTTGACGAACACTTAACCTGCAATGATTTTCAGAATTCTATTTAAAAGGACAATCCTTAGGAGATCTTTCAGAAACTTCAAAATTATCATTCACATTAAATGGATTGCGAAGAACGCAAAAAGACTATATGGTACAAAATGGAGGATTCCAGGGCTGAGGTTAGAGGACTCGCCGCGTGTAACGATAGGTGTGGCTGTCCTTCCCCGTGCCCCGGTGGCACGACTTGCAGGTTTTCGCCCTACTATTTTCTCTGATTTATTTTAGGGAAAACTATAAATTAGTGGCCTAACTAGCATTTTTCTATTTTGATCATTCAATTATAAAAATTTTTAATTTAATTATTAATTTTTTTAGATCATTTCTATTTTGATCACTCACGTTTTAAATCGTTTTTATTTTGGTAACTCTTTGTAAAATAGTTAACGGGAGTGATGATGTAGTATTTTTTTAATTGATATAGTAACACATTTAGTCCTCAATACTTACATATTTTATCAATTTGATCCTCAAATACATATACTTAAATATAAATTATATATTATGAAAAGTACGAAATGTAATATTATTTTTGTATATTTATATAAATAATATTATATGGTGTTTATATTTAATTATAATTATAAGGCTCAAATATGCATTTAGCCCCTGAACTTGACACCTTCTCTGAAGTTGATACTTATGATTTTTTGCACTCCAAGTTGGTACTCGGATTTCATTCTGTCAAGGGTTTCATTACTTTTTGGTAATGCTATTAAAAATAGAACACATGATATTTTTAGATTGTGATACGTGGCATTGATGATGGCTTAATTTGTTTTTTATAAAAATATTTAAAAATTTAAAAGAAAATAAAAATTATATAAATTTTTAAAATATAAAAGAAATTACATATTATAAAAATATATGTATCTAAAAAATTAAAAATTTTACAAAAATGAAAAAAATCTAAAATTTAAGTTAGAAAAAATAAAAAACCATAAATTTTACATATATTTCTAAATAAATTGTAAAAAATAATAGATGAAAATAAATTTTGTGCTTAAAGATGGGTGCAGATTATTACACGATTTTTCAAGTTGATAAAAAATTAAAAGATGATAATTTGAAAAAGGTTTATAGGAAGGTTTTTTCTGTTGTTCTTTTTACTTGTTAATTATTTGTTAAGCTTCATAGGAAAAATTGGATTCTTTTGTTGAGAACGTTATAAGAGCGATCATGAAATAAGTTTATAAAAATTACAAAATTATTGAGTTTTGGGGGTTTTAGATTTTTGGGTTTATCAAAATCATAAATTTACATATAATTTTATCAAGATTTAATTATGTGTTTAAATATAATTATATTTATATTTATTTATGTGTTTGAGGATCAAGTTTATAGAATTTATAAATATGGTGGGTTAATTTTTTTTGAATTATTTAGATTTAGGATCAAATTGATAAAAATGTGTAAGTATTGAGGATTAAATGTGTTATTATATTAGTTAGAAAAAGGTTACATCATCACTTTAGTTAACTATTTAACGAAGATAAAAATAGAAATGATCTAAAATATGAGTGACCAAAATAGAAATAATCTAAAATGTTAGTGGATAAATTAAAAATTTTCATAGTGAGGTGATCAAAACATAAACAAACTAATAATTGAGTGACTAATTCTAAAATTTACTCTTTATTTTATTTTACGCGACACGAAAAATGAATTTTAAGTTTTAGATTTTCGTATCAATTTGGTCCCTTATGTTATAAGAAGTGGCGTCTTAAATTTTGTTGTTAAATTATTGATATGGAAAATTAATATTTCTGAAATTTATATCTAAAGAGTTAGTAAAAGTTCAATAAAGATTAATTATTCAAATTCGAATGTTTATCAACAATTAGATTAACTTTTCGACTTGTGTAAAATGATGAAATTTTTATTGGTCAAAATTTTGTTATAAGTCAGTATACTATGCAAGATGTTGTTGATTTAATCCATGAATTTAATTTGATTATTTTTTATTCTTGTATTTTTAATTTTGAAATTTCAATTTTAATCCAATGATTAGAGTTAAATTTGTTATGCCAAAGTTAAAACTTAAATATCATTACCATTTCCATAAATCTTCACTTAACCTCATTTGGTATTATTAATTCATTTTTCCCTTTTGACAAAATAAATATTTTGGTTAAAAAAACTTTTTTAATTCCTCTTAATTTTGAAATTGAGTAAATTAGTCTCTCTCAAAAAAATTTGGAGCAATTTAGTCCTTATTGATTTCGAAAGTAAGCAACTAAGGATAACTAATCACGATGTTAATGTCTTCCATCAATTGTACATAATTTTGATTGGTATAATAACAAACTTAGCCTTCAATGTTTATATATTTTATCATTTTGGCCTTAATTCAAGAAAAATCAATAATTCCAACCTCAACATTTACACATTTACACAAATATTGCAGGATAAATTTGTTAAATTAGGACCAATGACCAAATGTGTAAACTTTGAGGGCTAAATTTTTATTGTACCAATCAAAATAATGTACAATTGATGGAAAACATTAATGTCAAGAATTGTCTTTTAGTTGCTCACTTTCAAAATTAACACGGATTAAATTGCTCAATTTTTTTAAAAGAATCAATTTACTCAATTTAGAAATTAAGAAGGACTGAAGAAGTCTGTTTGCCAATTATTTTCCCCACCTTCACTATTAGTGAGTTATCTTTAATGTTTTTAATGTGCATTCTATATATAATAAACATCGAATAACTTTATCATCATTATCGAATATGTACGAGTATTGAAACAGTTGCGGAGCCAGCGAGGCGGACCACAAGCGGTGCTCGTGCGGGGAGCATTGCGGATGCAATCCATGCATATGCAGCCAGGCTGAAGCCACCGCTGGCGGGACCGGAAAGATGTACTGCAAATGTGGTGCCGGTTGTACCTGCGCCACTTGTGCCAATTGAATATTAAGAGCAAGGAGTAATGTACGGATGGGTACATTATTTGATGATATGTTTTTAAGCTATATTATTATAGAACGGAAAGTAAAGTATGCAATGTATGTTGTTTGGAGAGATACGATAATAAGGGTTGTTTTCGTTTTGATGTAAACGAATCGAAAATTTTCTTTTTTTCAATTGTGGAGTAATGCACTTTTATGACTATTGGCACACGCATGCAATCCAAAATATAATACATTTAAACATGGAATGTATAATACTCATTGTTGATGCACTGGATCAACGATTGTAAAAAAGAGATAGGATTGAGTGGCTTAATTCTTTAGAACTTTAAAACTAGAGAGGAAGAGGCAAACTCCCCTAATCCCGTACCTTAAAATTTTATTATAGAAGTCGGGTAATCGAGTTGGATTATGGGTCAAATCCCGGATCGTATTGTTTTTATTATTATATTACACTAATCAATATAAATAAGGTTCAAAAATGATATGAACAACATATATGCACATGATCATAACAAAGGCTGTATAAAATAAATTATTATATATAAATTTATAATATTTTAATACACGAAAGATATAATACCAAAAATAATATTTAACATGAATCACGAAAAAAGTTTATACAATTAAGTACCTACTTTTTTTATTAGATTATACATGTCAAATATTTATTGGGCTACTTAGTCTGGGTACAAAAATTGAACATTGAAGCCAACCCCACGTACCAAATTGGGACAAATCAAATATTAGATACCAAATTGAATATTAAAACTAAACTTAGATACCAAATAGTATATTAAACCTTTAGTTTATGTTGGTATCACTATGAAAAAGTTCCTTTATATTTTAAAACAATATATTTATTTTCTTAAAATATATATGGTTAAAATATGCTTTTAAGTGTCTTCACTCTTCGTCTATTTGAAATTTAGTCTCTCTATTTCTAGAACTTCAATATTCAAGTTCAATTATTAATACAACTAAAATGCTTCTATTAAATTTGTTAGTATGACATTTTTTGAAATTAAAAAAAAAAACCTCATTTGGTAGACATAAAACTAAGATTAAATTATTTGTTAGTATGACATTTTTTGAAATTTAAAAAAAAAAAACTCATTTGGTAGACATAAAACTAAGATTAAATTCTTGAAATAAAAGTAAAATGACTAAATTTTATATGTGCAAAAAGCATAGGGAGTCAAAGTAGAATTTAACCATATATATTTATATTCCGATTTTAAAATTCCCTCCCAGCCGCGAAATAATAATAGATGAAACGAAAAAGTAAAACAGAATTAGGAAGTTTCAACATTCAAACCGGTCGGAGAACTGAAAAGTTTTAGCACTCCATTTGCGAGCTTCCCACAACACGCTCCTCTGGCGCACTTTAGCAAAGAAACCGTTCCTTTATTCATAATATATATATATAAATATATGCAGATCCTGTTCGTCACTTTCCCGCTGTATTTTTCTTTTAGCAATTTTCAAAATCAAATCTCTCGGTTTCTCTCTTTTTTCTCCATGGCAGCAGCTTCAAGGACTGTATGGAGCTTGGATTCATTGCTACTCACTTGTTTCCTACTCGTACGTATTCCGATATGTTTCGCTCTCTCAAATCTCTTCTTCTTCTCTTTTTAAATCGAATTGATTTGGATTTGAATTTTTTGTTTTAATTGGATCAATTTCACAAGTTTTGGATCTTTTTTTATGTATCGATTTCATTAAATTAGTATCCACGTTAACCTTAAAATTAGAATAAAATAGAAAATGCCGATGACTATTAGATAATGATTTGTTTACTCTGTTTTTCTTTTTCTATTCCGTTTATCAGTTATTTATTATAATTGACACCCCTAATGGCTGTTGTTTCAGGTTATTTCCAGTATTATCATTGTGGATGCTGAAATATCAGATAACAGAACAATGTGAGATCACTTCTAGGATTTTCAAGATATTTTTATCCTAATTTTAATGGACCTTAATTATTTGTTCTATACAATTTCTTTCAGTGCAAGAGCACTCAAAGCTTATCGGCTGCCGAAAGACATAAAGGTTTCCTTTGTTTTATAGCTTTCGAATCATGTTGTAATTTGATTTATCGAAATTCAACAGTGTTCCGTAGCTAATCATTGTGTTCGATACCGCTGCCTGCATATCGTTGCCTTATGAGATAAAGGTTTCCTTTATATTTTATAGATTTTTATTAATATTTATCGAAATCCAGAAGTGTATCATAACTAATTGTGGTGTTTGATACTGTAGCCTTCATATCTACCGCTTATATTTTATAGATTTTGAATAATGCAGTAGTTTGATTTATCGAAATTACGAAGTGTTTCTAGCTAACCATAGGGTTCAATATTGCTTCCTGCATGTTGGCAACTGTATGACAGAAAGGTTTCCTTTATATTATATAAGATTTTGAATCATGTTGTAGATTGATGCGTCGAAATTCAGAGGTGTTTCATAGCTAATCATGGTGTTCGATAAATCTGTCTGCATGTCCACCGTTTAAGGACAGAAAAGATTCCTTTCTATTTTATAGATTTCGAATCATATTTTAGTTTGATTCATCGAAATATGGGAGTGTTTCATAGCTTATCATAGTGTTTGATGCCACTGCTTGCATATCCGCCATTATATGACAGAAAGGTCTCTTTTATACTTCATAGATTTTGAATAATGTTGCAGTTAGATTTATCGAAATTCAAATAGTGTTTCATAGCTAATCATACTGTTTGATACTGCTGCCTGCATATCATACGTCATCTGAAAGAAAGATTTCCTTTATATTGTTTAGACTTTGAATCACATTGTAGTTTGATTTATCAAAAATCGGAAGTATTTCATAGCTAAACGTAGTATGTGATACCACTGCCTGCATATCATCCCCTGTATGACAGAATGGTTTCCTTTATATTTTATAAGATCCGAAATTCCGGGGAGTGTTTTGTCTCCCATACTCTTCCAAGAGCTAGTGTGTCAAAGCGTTCCCGACTCTGTGAGCTAGGCTCTCAGGGCAGCCGCTCACGGCACGTTGGCTATTGGCAAAGCACAGGTGACAAAACCCTCCTAGGGGACAATACCTTCAGATGTTGGGATCAAGTTGGCTGCCCAGCAGACGAAACTTCAAAGACTTCCCCTTAAGGAGCCGACCAACCTCAACAGACAAAAAGGTTTCCACTATGTTTTATAGATTCCGAATCATGTTGTGTTCGATTTAGCAAAACTCAGAAATGTTTCATAATTAATCATAGAATTCGATACTGCTGCCTGCATGGTCGCTGCAGCCTGCAGTACAGAAAGATTTCATTTATATTTTATAGAATTTGAGTCAGAATCGCTTCATAAGTTATCATACTGTGCAATACCACTGCCTGCATTCAGGGTTTCTTAATGTTGCAAGAACTAACCATCTGTCCAAATGTTGACAAGCAGGGAAGGGACGCTTCGTCTGCAGCTTACATGTTCAATGACAATGAGAAAGGTAATGCGTGGAGTTCATCTTGGTCTTAACTTAATAACTAAGATGGATGATGCTCATGTAAATTACTTTTCATACAGGATCTTGACATAATTGCAACATACAGTGATACTTCGGGCACTATTAGAACATGTAGGGTGAAAATGAAGGATCTTTCTGCTTCATGGGTTCTCGAAAACCCTATCAATGTTGACAAAGTAAAGGGCTCCCAAGTACAGGTATTTGATTTTGTTAAATACTTTCTAGTAATTCATGGTTGACCAATTCATAGCAGCAAGTATAACCAAATTAAGTGCAGTAAACTAAGCACTGCTTTATGGTGAAATTATACATTTTCAGCTGTTATATGAGCTATGGCTCGGGAAAACCAAAATTATATCATCAACTCTTATCTATCTCCTTTTTTGCCCTTGTTCAAGTTGATTATTGTTGAATTACTTGTATCCGACACTTATGTCTGACACATGAATATAGGAATAGACCTCATAGGATCTTCGATATACATGAAAAAACTTTGAGAATAAAGCATACCTATCTCAACCAATGGCCCGTGTTTGAAAGTCGTATCCAACAAATGGAGGTGGAAATAGGCCTCCAAAGACCTTCCAAATATATGAAAAAATCAAAAGAGAATTCTAACCATAACTATATCAAGCACATACCTCAACTTACACCCAAGTACTGTTGTTTGACATCACCAGTTGAGTAATTTACTTACCAGGTACTTAAGCTGAAAGATACATACCAAACTAGCACACCATTTCAAGAAAATGTTGAACAGTCTACCGATGATCAACAATTGCAAGAAGGTGAAATTCTAACTCAGCAACGGACATATTGGAGCCCCTTGAAGTTCAAGCGTCAGGTAAACCATCCTCAAGCCCTACTGTATATTTACATATTTCTTTCATGGTTTAGACTTGTGATAGTATGTAAAGGTCTTCAGATATTGCGGCAAAAAAGGAGGGATCTCCGTACTGCAGAACTTGTTCGCCTAGATAAAGAAGTTAATAAAGAGATGCAAGCAACGGAAGCAATTGAGAGCTTGAAAAATATGGACACTGTTGTCAAGGGAAAATACAGTATATGGAGAAAAGATTTCGAAAATCCTAATGCTGATTCTACCTTGAAGCTTATGCGTGACCAGATTATTATGGCCAAAGTATATGCAAACATTGCCTTGTCTAAGAACCAAACTGTTCTTTACAATTCTCTTTTGAAGCAAGTCATGGAAAGTCTACATGTTATTGGAGAAGCTAACTCCGATGCTGATCTTCATCCTAGGTATGACTACTTTTATGCCTATTGTTTTTGGTTATCGGTTAAATTACCTAACAAGTCCCTGTACTATAAGTTAACAAGTAAACTAGTTGAGCAATTTAGTCCCTTAACATATTAACTTTCAGGCAGAAAAGTAGAATTAACTTGATCGTTACTTGTTGCGTTTTAAAGTGATATTTGGTCTTTAGTTATCATGTATACAATGACTAAGTTGCTTCAAAATTAGTGAGCGAACTTTTCCCACCTTTTACAATTTTAACTATTTGGTTTAAAATTAGGGATAAGGCAACATTTTTTTTTTGATAACTTTTTCAAACTAAATTTTTGCTTAGTCCATATTAGTTTGAAATTTGAGAACTTTTCTTAATTTGTTCTCGACTTAGATTTTATTAGATGTGATGAAAATGTAATACTTAGAGATTCTGCCATGTCATTATATGAAAATTTAAAATTTTTATATAAAATCTAATAAATACAAAAATATTTTTAGAAATAATTTTTTTTTAAAATTATGTGAATGATGTGGCATAATCTCATAATTCCATGTCATCATGTTTGAATGGAATTCAAATTTAAGGACCAAATTGGTAAAAACTAACAAGTGTTGGGGACTAATGTGGACTGAAAAAAGTCAAGGACCAAGGTGCAAAAAGTTTCCAAATTCAATGACCAAATGTTGCTTTTTTTTTTTTGGTAGTAAATATAGGAGGATTAAATTGCTCATTTTTATAGTATAAGGAGTAATCAGACTATTTAACCTTTGGCTATGATGTATAGATTATATACTCTTGGTTTTCATGTAAATGGATGTTGTTCTGTTTCTAGTTCACTTGATCGTGCAAAAGCAATGGGGCATGCATTATCGGTAGCAAAAGATGAACTCTATGATTGCTGCACAGTTGCAAAAAAACTTCGAGCCGTGCTTCTAACAACAGAAGACAATTTAGAATCACAGAAGAAAATAAGCGCCTTCTTTATTCAATTAGCTGCAAAAATTATCCCGAAACCATTGCATTGCCTATCTCTGCAACTAGCAGCCGACTACTACTTTCATGGATATCATCAAATCAAGCAAGAACCATACAACGAAAAGCTCGAAGATCCTTCGTTCTACCATTACGCCATCTTTTCTGATAACGTACTAGCAACATCAGTGGTCGTCAATTCAACGGTGTTGCACGCAAACGAGCCTGAGAAGCATGTTTTCCATATAGTGACTGATAAACTGAATTTCCCCGCCATGAAAATGTGGTTCTTGGTGAATTCTCCCGAGAATGCGACGATTCAAGTCGACAATATCGATGATTTCAAGTGGTTGAATTCGTCTTACTGTTCGGTTCTTCGACAACTCGAATCTGTAAGGATTAAAGATTATTATTTCAAGGCGAATCATCCTTCGACTCTGTCTGATGGAGCTGATCATCTCAAGTATAGGAACCCGAAGTATTTGTCCATTCTGAATCATCTTAGGTTTTACCTACCTGAAGTACATCCGAAGCTGGATAAAATCTTGTTTTTGGATGATGATATTGTGGTCCAAAAGGATTTGACACCACTTTGGGATGTTGATCTGAAAGGGATGGTGAATGGTGCAGTGGAGACATGTAAAGAAAGCTTTCATAGATTTGACAAGTGTCTCAACTTCTCTAATCCGATAATCATAGAGACTTTCGACCCCGATGCTTGTGGTTGGGCGTTTGGGATGAATATTTTCGATTTGAAGGAGTGGAGAAAGCGAAACATCACTGCTATATATCATCATTGGCAAGATTTGGTAATGCTTCTTTGCTTTTCTTACTCTCAGTTCTCTTTCAAGTAGATAGTTTGGGTTTAGGAAATAGAAAATAATTCGATTTCAAAAATATATATACCTGCTTAAACTCAATTTAGTGGAAAATATAATTTTAAAGTTTTTTTAAGCACACTCACAAATAACATTTATAAATGGTTGATTTTGATCTATTTAAGTTTTTTATATTTTTACAGATGGGGTTTTAATTTGGTTGACAACCGTCTTTAAAATATATTTTTTAATATTTAACATTTTACATATTTTTAATATATTTCTTAATTTTTATATGATTCTTTATACATAATTCCATGTTACATATAAATTACATAATTATTTAAAAATATTTTAATTATAGGTTATAAATTAGAAAATGGACTGCGATGCGCTAGGCTAAGCTCAAGCCTGATGTTGGAGTCTATGCACATCGCATACCTTAGTGTTATAATATTTTGCGCTAACGCATTATTTAATTTTTGAATTTGATAATTCTTTATAATTAGGTTTGTATTTTTTTTTGGTTTACATTAGATTTTAAGCTTGACAAATTTTTTAAATATTAATTTTTATAATAATATGATATTTTGAGATTGTGTGATGTTATCACCTAAATTTTTAAATGATGATGTGGTATAATATTAAAATATCACATCATCACAATGATCCTAAACTGAAAAAAGTAATTAAGTTCATGTACTAAAATAAATAAATAAAATTCAAGAATTAAGTTGAGAAAAATTATCAAGTACTTTTACGGGCTAATATAATTTTTGTCCTCTGAATTTGATAAATAAGTCTATTTTTTTTTTCAGTTTAGTACTTAATTTTTTTTAAAGAGTTAATAAATTTTGACTTCTTGCCCCCGTTGGGTCAATAGTTAAATTGTTGTTCTAATTATTTCCAAATTTAATAATTTAAAGTCATTTTAATACAAAATTATGCCTTAAGCCCTCAAGACTTATTAATTTTATTTTGGTTCTTAATACAAATGTCTACTTCGCCCTTGGTTCTTGTTGGACAAGTCTTCTATCTTCCTTCTTTAATAAAAAAATGGAAACTTGTATTTGTCATTTGTCTGTTATATTATGTTAGCTTAATCTAGAAACCATAAGGATTGTCATTGATATATGAGTTTCTAAACATCATTTTCTCCATAGTTTACCGAGAATGGTCACTGATGAAGATAAACTGTTTTTGCAGAATGATGATAGAACTCTTTGGAAGCTTGGCACATTGCCACCAGGGTTGATCACATTCTACAACTTGACTCATCCGCTGGATCGAAAATGGCACGTATTAGGACTCGGTTACGATCCGGCCTTAAACCGAACCGAGATCGAAAATGCAGCCGTCATCCATTATAATGGAAACTATAAGCCATGGTTGGATCTAGCAGTCTCCAAGTACTAATCATACTGGTCTAAATATGTAAGTTCTGGTAACTATTACCTTCAACGCTGCAACATAAGTGAGTAACATTTTCCTTTTTTTTCATTTTCATTTTCTTTTGTTTTCACTTTGTCATACTTGTAATTCTCTGGTTATAGCAAAGAAAGAAGTAGAGGGACATTTTGTTCTTTTATTCTTTGTTGCTTTTTATGTGAATATCAAATTCTTTGTTCCGTAAAAGTATTTCGAAGAGATTTTTAAATAGATAAATTAGTTATTATATGTTTAAAAATAAAAGCAAGTCAGTTTTTTTTGTTAAAATTTATATGTATTTTTACTACTAAAAACGAGCATAGTTAACAGAATAACCAGTTAATTATACGTGACAAGTCATTTGTACCTCATATTGACGTGTAGGGATCAATTTTTAACAATAGAAATAGATGTAATTTTTAACAGAATGACTAGTTTGGTCTTTAAACTAATTTACAAGGGTTAATTTATTCATTTTTTGAGTAAAAAGAGCAAAATGTAATCTGATTCCTAGTACAAGAGTCTCCATAATACTTTTAACCTTTATTCTTTTTCGGGTTTTTTGTAAATTGAATTATACATGTAATAGCTTTTCATTTCTACGATTAAAAATTAGTGTAATTAACAAAACAATGAAATAGTTACATATGAGGTGTCATGTATACCTTATGTTGATATATAGAGATCAATTTTAAATGGTAAAATGAGATAAAATTTTTAATGACCTATTTACTCTTTGATATAACGTATAATGACTAATTTTTTAAATATAAAATATAATTTAATTTTTAATATAAAAACTTCCCTCATATTTTTACTTAAAGAATCAAACACAGCTCAAATATTAACTTTTACATTATGACTTCATGAAACTTGTTTTTTTTATCCCAAAAACAATTATTTATGTAAAATTTAAATCCAACTTATCCAAACCTACATCTAAATAAAACATACAACTCAAAAAATTTTGAATCCCCTCGATTATCACTTCCAAACTCAACCATGATTAAGTAGGGTTAAGCAGCCCTATAAATAGAAGAAAAAGGAATATAAAGTGAGTAGAAAAAGTGTACAATTTGGTCGTAAAAGTGGAACGAATTTCAGCTTTTTTTATTCATTATTTTAACCAAAAAAAAAAAAGTAGTGGGTTGTTCCAAAGATTTAATGGTAAATTATTCTCAAGATCATTAAATTATTAATAAGTTTAAGTTTTAATTATTTAATTTCAAAAAATTATAAAATAATAATAGAATTATTAGAAAGTTTTCTTTTAAGTCAACAAACCATTCAAAAAATTTTATTTAAATCACTAAGATGTTAAGTTTTTAAAAAAATAGTTCAATTAACAAGCTTCAAATGACAATTTGATTATCAATACGGTGATTAGTACCCATCGATTAGTAGAAGAATATATTCGATCCAAGTTGATCTGATGGTTAATGTTGAAGATCGGAGAAGAAAGCTTTTTGGATTTTAATTCGTAAATTCGTGATATTCAAAATTATTTCATAAAAAAATTTGAACTGTAGAAGAGAAGAATGATAGTTTTCGATTGGTGCAGGCAATACGAACAAGAAAAGTCATACAATAATGATTTTAACAGCCCAGTGACTTAAACGAAAGCTTCCAAATAATTCATTGATCATTTTATAACTTTTTGAATTTGAGTGACCATAATATAAACTTATTAATAATTTAGTGACCTCAGATTCAGTTTACCCAAAATTGAGATATAAAAGTATTTATATATTCCCAAATACTTTCGTGTGGAAGCCACACTTGCTTATAATAATCAAACAAAAATGGTGTCCAACTCAGATATGAAACCATTGATGGAGATGGATTATTCCCAATGTTAGCCCCATTTCACACATTTAACCACTCTCATTAATGGTGATTCACGATTGCTTGTCAAATATATTTGAAGATGGTGTGTTTATAAACAATGATAGTGGGCATCTTCTTGTATATAGAAAATAAACTATTTAAAGTGATTATTAGGTAATGCAACAATATAACTCTTTTTTATTTTTCTTCTTTCTCAATATCAAATATGATTTTATTTCGCATTCAATCTTAAAAGGATAAAAATCCCAGTGGAATCTCGATTCGCTTGTAATTTAGTATGGATTATATTCGAGTTTCGTGGTTATCCCTTTTAATAATATCGTTTTTAAAGTTTAAATCGAAATCCTTCATTCGAAAATGTAATGTGCCTTACTATTACATTCAACCATTGAATTGATTTCTAATTATAATTAAACAGATTTGTATTATTTATGATTCTACTTATAACTTAAAAAAAATTGTTAATGTTACAAAAAGTCAACTAAAAACCCATTATATAGAGAAGCAAACAGCTTTTAGGCTGTCCCAATTCCTAAATCATTGTCCCCAATGGGTTCCTTTCATAGCAAAACTTGCTAGAAAAATCAACTTTACTAATCTGATTTTGGTTCATAATGTGACTCAATATTCTCATTGTTGAAAGGTATAGAAAAATCAACTTTACTAATCTGATTTTGGTTCATAAATGGTTTATAGACAAGTTTTGAACCCTTGGGATAATTGGCCTTAATCTAACTCAATTATAACAAATCAACTTTCAAACACTTTTTTAGGTTAAAACTATATCAAAAGTTTCAATTAAAATCAATCATTATAAATCCTGAACTGAATAATTGATATAGAATGATCCTCATGTAATGGTCTGATGTCAAGGGTGTTCACTGCCCCAAGTGTGACTTGGGTTCGAGTTGCGCTAATCGCATTTATTGTTCGAGTTTTACCTTGTTATTGTAATTTACCAAAAAAAACAACTATAAACAGAATAAATCAAAAGAAAAAACCAAACGACCCAAACTTAAATGCTTATAATTTACATGAAATTTTATATTAATTTACTTAGATTTAATTGCTATCCTCAATCCCTGTATTTTTCAAATTTTTGGAAATTAATTCTCTGCTTTTAATTTCATAATTTCAATCTCTATATCTGTCTTATTCTAAAATTATAATTTAATTCATAACATTATAAATTAACTTCTGTTAAATATGAATATATATGTTATCGATTGGATTTTAATTCTCAAATTATATTTTTTTTAATAAAAAAATGTCTTGCATATTCATATTTAACATAAGTTCATCAATAGTATTATTAATAGAAAACATTAAAGAAAACGCGTTAGATTGGTTTTTAAAATACTTTCTAAAACTAAAAAAAGTTGAATACATTGTATTTAACTTTAAATTTAATTAATGAATTAACTTTGATTGAAAGTTCAAACTCATATAAAAATTAAAAATATTTTTTCAGTAATTTTTAAATATCATTCCCTATAAATTTAGATTTTTTTTTTTTAATTTTATCCTCACATTTCTATTACAGGAAATAGATACCAAAATGTTTTCCTTATTAAAAACAATTTCTTTTTTATTTTTATTCATCAAATATGTTTTTCAATTTTAAAAAAATAAAACTATTATTTTTAAAACAAAAATGGAAATTTAAAAAAAATATTTTCAAAAACCGATTTTAAATTTATGAAATTAAAAGTAGAGAGACTAGATTTAAAAAATTTAACAAAGAGACTAAAAGTATAATTAAACCAAATTACCTTTGGTAATTCATATTCCACATTACTTACAAATGCAAAATACACCTTATTTTGTCATTGCATTGCGAAGTTAGAAAATTTTTTTATAAGGGCGGAAATTAAGTTGTAATTTTTAATAGCTTATATCTTTATAATTTTTAAAGTATTAAATTAAATTTTTATCATTTTTTGGAATTAAAGTGTAACTTTATTTTTATTAATTTAAAATTTTTAGATTTTTAAATGACCTAAATAAACACTTTTCTATTTTAGGGGAGCGAAGCCCCTGCATCAGCCCCTGATACTCCACTTATTACACTCTCGAAAAAATAAACTCAAACTCAAACCTTTGAAAATCACATTGTTAGAAAAGGTATGGTCACTAACTATTAGTACATTTACGTTTTGATGACTTAATTTCAAAAAATTACAAATAGTTATTAAATTATTCGAAAGTTTCCATTAAGTGATTGGATTGTTAAACCGATGTTGTATAACCTTTTATGTTCGCACAGCTTACACCAAACGTAAGCTCTCCTTCCCCTTCTCTTATACAGTTTAGTTTTTTCTAATGAAACAATTCTTAACGTCACAAATTTAGAAACCAAAATTCAAACAGTTTTCTTCTCTGATTTCTAGCATTGACCGTCAGGTCTACTTGAATTTAAAATATATTCTACTTATCGGTGGATACTAATCTATCATATATCTCAAAAAAAAAAAAAAATTTTGTGTAAAATGGGAAAAAATATTTTTTGGGTAAAAGGAAAGACATTTGAGTTCCACTAACAAAATAAAATATACATTAATTATTAGGAGAGTGGACCTTCCACATCATAATTTATAATCTCACCATTGCTATTCCCCTCCTATAAATCCCCCTACATCAATGGCGTGTGTCCTCCACAAGCCTCCTTTTTCTTATCAGTATCATATTATATATTCTATTAATAGTCTTTGCTCTTTCTTTTCAATAATGGCGTTGTCAATTGATGTCAATGGCGGCACCGAGCCAAAGCAGTTGCAAGAACCTGTTGAAAACCCTGAGTTCGATTACTCTCAAAGAGGACAATGGCTTCGAGCTGCTGTTTTGGGAGCCAACGATGGGTTAGTTTCAGTATCGTCACTGTTAATGGGTGTTGGTTCAGTTAAACAAGACGTCAAAGCCATGGTTCTCGCCGGTTTCGCCGGCTTGGTAGCCGGAGCTTGTAGCATGGCCATCGGAGAGTTCGTCTCGGTATACACCCAAAGGGATGTCGAGATGGCTCAAATGAAAAGAGACGGAGAAAAGAGATCACCGGTAGTTGATGAAGATGACCGGAGAATGGAGGAGAAGGAGCGGTTGCCGAGTCCAGGACTAGCCGCCGGAGCATCAGCGTTGGCTTTCTCGGTTGGTGCGGTGCTTCCGTTGTTGGCGGCAGCTTTTATAAGGGACCATAAGGTGAGGATGGCGGTGGTGGTTGTGGTAGCTAGTGTGGCGTTGATGGTGTTCGGGGTGGTGGGGGGCCTGCTCGGGGGAACTCCGGTGGCGAAATCCGGTGGTAGGGTGCTTGTGGGAGGATGGATTGCTATGGGTATTACTTTTGGGCTTACTAAGTTGATTAGCTTAACTGGGATGTAAATTTGAGTAGTTTGCTTAATTTCCCCTTAGCTTTGTTGTCTTACTATTCTCATGCAAAGTAAAACCTTATTAGTTTGTGAAATTATAATCTTTTAGTGTTTTCAACCCAAAAGTTTGGCGTATTAGTCGGAAAAAGCGTTATGGAAGTTATTGTACTAAGGTTTATTAAAAAAAATAAATTAATCCTTATACGTTGGGTAAAAATCGGTTGTTTTTATTTAAATTTTCACTTATTTCTACGATGAAATAATCAAACAATTACATGTGATGTGCTATGTGTACCTCATTTTTAACAATCGAATTAGATGAATTTTTTAATAGAATGATTAGATTGTTCTTTGATTTAACATAAAGAAACTATTTTATCTATTTTTTAATAGATGAAACAAAATGCAATGCGATTCTTAATATAAAGACCTCCATAGTACTTTTACCCCTTACGTCTAGGAATCGAATAGCATAGACCCCAAAACGTAAATTTTTCCTTTTTATATTTAAACTAATAATTCATAATATTTATAATCCTAATTTAAAGGATAAAAATTAAATTATAAACTTTTAGAAAGATCAAAGTATGATTTTATCAATGTATTAGGAAAACAACTGTCTTAAAAATCCACCATTAATCCAGCAAATCTCCTTTATAAAAGTGATATCTACAGATGAAGAAAATCAAAATTTAACATCTATATTTCCTTTTTTTATTCCCAAATTATAATATTCAATAATCCCAAAACTGTCAATTCATCTGCGTTTGTGTAATGAAAACTGTAAGGATGAAAATAAAATTACGATTTAATTAAAAAAAATTGGTTAAAATATGTTAGTTAATCTCTGTAATTTTACATAATTTGAGATTAAATTATTATGTTTTTTTAATTTAAAAATTACAATTTAATTATTAATTATTTTCGTCAAAATTTATTAACTTCACAAGGTTATTTCCCATCAATCACAAGTGACATCATGTAAAGACAGTCTAATCAAATTAGCAAAATTTGATGAAAAAATATTAAGGATGGTGATAATTGGACCGAAATCTTTAAATTGTAAAATTAAAACATTTTAACTATAAGGACTAAATCTCAAGTTTTTTCAAAATATAAGGATTGATAACATATTTTAACTCAAATTGTTTTTTTGTAAAGAAATTAAAAAAACAAAGGGGTGTTTGATTAGATATTGGATTATATCACTTTTTGGTGTTAAAGTTGATAATTTTTTTTTATATTGAAACTTAATTTTTTTTTTTATCGATAACAATTATTTTCGTATTGAATTTTATCGAGATTAATCATTAAAAATTGCCAAATTCAAACCCGATTATGGAAAGGAAAAAAAATTAACACCAAAACAATAATAAGTTTGAAAAGCTTCAATAATAACTATGTGTATACCACCCTCCTTGATTGTACGGATACGTTTGTCGTTGTACATTCGACATTGCAACATTGCCTCCTCGCATTCCATTCCTTTTAAATTGATCCCACATTACTTGCTCTTCCATTAGCAACTTTTGCTTCTCCTCCATATCCGACATCTGCACGTACGATGGCGCCGCCACCGCCAACGACGCCGCAAACGGGTCAATGGCAACGGGTTCATTGTTCTTATTACCATTCGATGAAGGTGGTGCCGGCAACGCAAGTGTCGACGCTGGTCTCCCTGCTGATCCAAACGCAACACTGCTAGCACTTCCGGTGGCCGCAGAACTCGCCATCGCCGCCATCTTTTGTCCTTGTTGATACATTCCGTCCAGTAATAAATGGTCGAACCCACCACCGAGGGTCGGTTTTAGGTTATTTAGATTACTCGCGGACTGAACTAAGGCGGTTTCCCAATCAGCATCGGCCTTAAAAATATCCCATCCCGACCCCGACGATGTAGCCGCCGGAATGGTACCGTCGAATAAAGCTAAAGCTAATTTATCGGCGTGGTCTTCACTCGGCATAGCGCACTCCCCTAAGTTCAATAAATCAACTTCTTGTTGTACTACAATAGCTTTTGAATTATCGTCTTCAACCTTTTCTTCTTCTTCAAAGAAATTTTCCAGCGGCAGTGGTAATACTTTAATGGCGTTAATATCTTCTTCCGGTTCCGGTTCCGGTTCCAGTTCTTTAATTTCCGGTTCCGGTTCATCTCTATTGACGTTCACTTGAGCTAATGCCGATTTGTCACGGATCAACTCGTCGAGGAGGTCGAGTTTCTTTTGAGTTATTTTTTCGATCTCCGGGAACTCCGACGGTCGAGCTATGCCGATGCTCCGACACCATGAATAAAAAGCGTCGAGTTCGTCGAACTGTTTGCTCTGACGGCAAAAAATCTCGTAGATTTTCATGGTATCTATCATGTCGACTTCCATGAAACGATCGATTAAAGCTCCCATTGTTTCGGTTATGTCGTAATATAAATTGAAACTCTCTTTTACGATGGGATAGAGCGCCACCGTCACCACTCTGTTGCATTTGGCTTCACCTGTTGTTTTTTTTCCGGTCAAGCAAAAAAAAAAAACAACGTTACGTCATGAATTCATGCAACGTAAAATCGAAAATAGTATGTTAAAATTACCATGGAGATACTATACACAGAGTTGGGATTGCATTTTGTTTATTTTATTTAAAAATTTGATAAATTAGTCCATGGAAGATTAATGAATAAATCAATCATTTTTCCCGGTAAAGTCCGAACAACTAGCGCGACTTAAACCCAAGTCATACTTGGGATGGTGAACACCTTTAACCATCAAATCATCACATGTAGTTCTAAATTTCTCTTTATTTGTTAATGGTTAATCAAAACTTGTTTATAAAGTTTTTAAAAAGTTATGCTATTTTTCATTTAATACTTAATATGTATAAATGTCATATTTTATTTAAAACTATATCATCTAGTACCTAAGTTCGACACTTTTTTTTAATGTGCTACTTGTGTTATTTTTTTGGTCCAATCCGACATATTTAACAAAAGTTAGATATTTTGGTACTTAATTTTTAGTATTTAATTCAAGTTTTAGTGTTGATTTGAAGAAAATTAATGGCTAATATTATCAGGTTTGAAGTTTCATGATTTTATTAATAGAATAAACTTAGTGTTAATTTTGAATGTTTAATTTTGCATATTTGATTTCATTCAGGTTTTAATGTTGATTTGATGAAAATTTAGAATTAGCTAATAATATTAGCAATTAACTTTCATCAAATTAACTTTAAAATCTAAATTAAACACTAAAAAGTTAACAATATTACTTTTATCAAAATGTAACAATTTTTTTCAAATACATAAATCACATTTAAACTTGTCTATGAGTCGAGCCGTAACATGGATAAAAAATTAAAGCCCAAACCCATTTTCGATCCGACTTAACCCACACAAGAGCTCATTTCACTGTTTAATAATTAATAAAATATTAAAAAAATATTTAGAATTAAATTAATTTTTAAAAACATTTTATATTATTTAAATTAAATTCAGACGTAATAAGAAACCTTATCCAAACTCGAGATCAAATGTGCTACCTGACCCATTATCAAATCTAATCATATTGAGTCAAAAAATAACACAAATACCCTGTTAAAAAGAAATTGTCAAACTCTATGTATAGGAAGATACGAACCTGTTGGTCGACAAGCTAAGAAGCGTTCAAGAAGCTGCCGCAATTGCTGCATTCTTTGAAATAATTGCTCGGTTTTCATCTCATTGACCGGAGTGGGTTTAACGGCGACGAGGCTATTGTTATAGTCTTCCCCGAAATCTTCTTCGCATTTATAAACATTCCGTTTTGCATTCTTCCCTTGCATTTTAAATTCCAGACTTTCATCGAGGTACAAAGCGAAAGTCCGCACGAAGGCCGAGAAATCCCAGGAATTCGATTGCGAAGTATCACGAAAATCCGACATATTGAGGATCCGAGTCCCACGCCTTGTCGAGAAGAAGATCTCTTGCTCGTACGTCGGATCACCTTCGGTGAGAAGACGATGTATCAACATTAAAGTTTTCAATGCCACGGTCCAATTTTTAGTCTTGTTGAGACGTCTCGAGAGAGTGTTGACGCATGCACTAACGTAAGCTCGTGAATACGAGGTTAACATAAGTATTTCTCGAATGTGCCGTTCTTCGGCGGGGTATTCTTCGTGTCTCGTCGCTTTAACGATGGCGACGTCAAGGTCAGAAAGCAACGTACTGCCGCCGACTTTGGCGAGACTAATGCTCGTCTGGTCTTTAACACGGTCGAGAGCTCTTCGGATCTTACTTGGCGCCATGGATTTAAGGATTTAACTATCAAGTAAATACCCAAACGAGATCAAAATTAAAAAAGAAAAGAAAGGAAAATTCCCAACAACAATCGACGGAGAAAAGAAGAAAAGAAGAAAAGAAAAAGAGAAGAGAGAAGAAAACGAAAGAAAATTTTCTACTCTTTCTCTCCTTTGTTAGACTTTCCTAATCTTCCCTCTTCATTTTTTGTTTACCTTTGCTTTTTTGTTCTTTTGTTTTCCTAGAAACCAAACGGTATCCAATCTTGAATCAACCATGCATTGCCATTGCCATTTATTTCCCTATATTTTAGCATGAAACAAATAAAAACTAGAAAATTTTCAGTGGCAATCATTCAGCCAAATGGCAAATTTTAATTGGCTATTGCTAAAGAAAAACATGAAAATTCTTGTCTCCGGGTCTGGTCTTTTTCAAACTCTTTTTGACATTAATGGACCGCTAAAAGAAAATGTATGTTACAAAGAGGGTTAATATATAATTTGGTACTTGAATTTGATTTTAATGTTCAATTTGATACTTAAGTTTGGCTTTAATATTCAATTTGGTATCTAAACAAAATGACATCAAATGATCCAATGAATATTTGACATGTGTACTCTAGTAAAAACAAATTGATTCTTAGGATAAAAAAATTTAAATACCAAATTAACATTAAAAAAACCCAAATATCTAATTCAATATTGAAACTAAATCCAGATATCAAATGAAAAAAAAAAACTCAATTATTAAATTAAGACCTGAACCCAAACTTCGAAACTAAATAGGGAGCAATATAGTTTTTTGTTCTCATTTCGATACTTAAACTCAAAATTTTACTTAATAAATATCAAACTTCTTACAATTTGATCCAAATTTTGTTGGTATGTTAAATATATTTGAAATTATATAAATGCAACAAATTATAATAAGTTGATTAAATTAATTTGTCTACTTATTTTACAAAATACAAATTGGTTTTAATCTACTTTAAGTTAGAGAAATGGAGTTAATTTTCGGTTTAGGTTGAGACAGGTTCGAGTTCAGATTATTATAAGTTAGTTTCGAATCATATTTGATTTGAAGATCGAATCGTTTCGAATTATAATTTTTTCATGTTCAGTCATTCGAGTTTAATTTAATACATAAATTTTTTAGTTCAAATTATTTGTGTGTTTTAAGTTTTAAATATATTAAAATTTTAAATTTTAGATTCAAGTTATTTGTTTTAGGTTATGGTTTTGGATTTTTTTTAGATTTTACATTATATTTTCATAATGTCCTCCTTGAAATATTAATTCAAATTGAGAATAAAGTGATAATACATATTATTAAATGTTTATTATATTTACAAATTATAAATTAAAACAAATTAATAATTTAAGTTATAAGTATAGATTTTATTAATTTTTTTAAGTATATATATACACTTAATTTGGGTTTGAATCATTTCAGATTCGTGTTGGATGTGTTTGGATGATTAAATTTTCATAATTAAATCAAATTAAGTTGGATTCAAATTAAAATTGATAAGTTTAATAAAAAATAATTATTTATTATAATAAATTTATATTAAATATTTTATTTAATATTTTATAAACCCTTTTTTTAACTGAACATATATTAAAGCCACTTTATTCAACTCAAAAACAACGTAAAATAATAAAATGTAAATTATTTAATGGCATATAGTGATAACTTTATTAGGCGGAGTTAACTATACTACAAATTTTTAAATTATAGTCTTCATTTTAAATTAATTTTTAGACATTAAAAGATTTTAATTACATCTTTAATTTGCTAATATTATATTAATGTTAAACCACATAATTTAAAATTTTTATTTTAAAATAAAGTAAAATCGAAAAAACATTGAATAAAGATACTTGACCCATATGTAACGCCTTTATTGAAAAAGGAAAATTTCATATTGAAAAATAAATAGAGAAAAATAGAAGAAAAAGAAAATTGAAAGTCAGCTTCATAGTCCATAGGAACTAAGCAAAGGCGAGACCCGATTTTACCGGGTTTCGGAACACCCAAATCCCTCCGAATCTCTTTCAAGTCAAAACACCGTCATCTCCGCCATGGACTTCCATCGTAACCCTTCCAAAAACTCTGCCTCTTCTTCCACCTCCTCCGCTTCCTCCGCCGCTGCTCACCACCAACCTCCTCCTTCCTCCGCCACCGACAACGATCCGATGCATTCTTGGTGGGAATCCGTCTCTAAACAACGTTCCCGCATCCTCTCCCTCGCCGCTCTCCTCCCTTCAGATGGAGTCGCCGTTTCTTCCTTGGCTGATTCTGACCGTCCCGCTGTCTCCCTACTCTCGTCTCCCTCCGCTTACTCTTTGATTTCCTCCGCCCTTTCTTCTCCTAAATCCGGCTCTGGCTCCGACCGCCTCTGCCAATGGCTTTACGAAACTTTCCAATCCTCCGATCCTCATCTCCGCCTTCTCGTCCTCTCTTTTCTACCTCTTCTTTCCGGCATCTACCTTTCCCGTGTCCACTCATCGGATTCTTCTTCTTTGCCGTCGCTTGCCGGATTCGAAGCCGTTCTCCTCGCTGTTTACTCTTCCGAAGCGAAATCTCGTGCCGGGAAACCACTTCTCGTTCAAATTCCTGACCTGTCTCAACCTTCTCTTTACCACGCTCCTCGTAACAAGCCTGTTGACGACAGATCTAGACAATACGTCGGCGTTTTATCACCTCCACTGGAGCCACACTTAGCCGTTAAGTCAACTAAGCGAGCCATCATCGTTGGAACCGCACTTGATTGCTATTACAAACAAGTTTCTCAAATGCCGGCTTGGTCTAAACTGGATTTCTGCAAATTCGCCGCCGTTTGGGCGGGGCAAGATTGTCCTTGTAGAACAAAGCTTGACAGAGATGAAGATAACCACCATGAAAACGGCAACGTAAACGGTAATAGTCACATTCGCCTTTTAAGGGAGGATTCAGGGTTTAGCAACGGAACAAGAAGCGGCGACGGAGATGAAGTGGACTATGAGGATGATGTGATTAAGGAAGTGGTGGTGGTGGAGATGAGTAATTTGGGGATTAATGAAGAGAATTTGGAGACAAAAGGTGTGAGGATTCCATTACCTTGGGAGCTTTTGAGGCCGGTAGTGACAATTTTAGGGCATTGTTTGTTTGGTCCTTCGAATTCGCAAGATGTAAAGGACTCCGCCTCGGTTGCAGTTAGGTGCTTATACGCGAGGGCATCTCATGATTTGGCACCCCAAGCGATCTTGGCATTGCGGAGTCTGATAAGGCTTGATAAGAATGCAAGAGCAGCTGCAACAACGGCTGCTACGGTGACAACGAACGCATCTTCAAATGCTAACACTCCTAGCAAGGCTAAGAAGCCCGAAATCCTATTGGTTTCCAAGTGATTTCATGGTTTTGCTTTTGCAGGTAATGGATGTGCATAGTGTTTTAAGCTTCCGGTATCTTTGTGTAGGATATTTTACACTTGTGGAAATTCAATTTTACTATTATTAGTTTAGTTATCATCCTTAAAATTGTATTGATTCTTAAGGTCTCAAATTCGATGCTTGTGGATTTCTGATTGTTTAAGATGTGTGGGTTTATAATGAATCAGTTTGCATTGATGAAATTTTCTTGAAACATTGTTTTGTATTCTTTACTAGCTATACCATACGAGTCCCTTCATTTGAGGCTTACTCTTTTTGGTTAGCATTATATTGAATGATTGATGTACTTTTAAGCACTGCATACAGTTACAAATTGTTTCGATTCTCTGTGCCTGTTGAATTTACATTTCTGACTTCTGAGTATGCTGCTATTGTTATGCTTAGTTTGTTCAAGCTGCCATACCTTGAGAGTTAACACTCTCATGGTCTAGCACTAATATTGTGCTTCGGGGCAATGTCTCAAGCATAAGTTCCTTTGTTTATAATTATGTTACACTATAGACATCTAAAGCATGATATCCATTATGGATCATTTGACGAACACGAAAAACATAGTTCTCGGTTTACCTTTTTGTGTGGCTCACTATCAAATCAGTCATAACTTGGATTAGGTGTTATTCAGCGGATCACATAGATGAAATGGGGAAACTTTCATATTTGTTTTGTTCTTCTCTTATAGTACTTTATGTTTTATAGACATGGTATCTAATAGGAATTCATGCACTAGAACGGACTATAGAACGAGGTCAATGGACTGAAGGATTGCGTAGTTTGATAGATTAGTGTTTCAACTTTCGGATTATTGGGAAGTAGTGTAATACACGTTGTAGGATATTAAGACATGAACTGTAAAATTAATGCTCTTTGAGAATACCATCAAGATGTAGGATTAGATACCATCTTTGTCCAAAGCTGGTAAAAGTACCATGGTGGACCCTGCATTAGGAGTTGGATTTCATTTTGCCCATTTACTCAAAAAATGAGCAATATAGTTCTTTTACATTAGATCAAATAACAACTTGCTCTTTCTGTTAAAAACGGGTATGGTTGACAAAAAAACCAAACGTACCTTATAATGATGTACATGGACCAATTTTTAAGAGTAGAAATGGATAGAACTGTATTTTTAGTAGGAGCAGTTTGCTTTTTAATTCAACATACATGGATTAATTTACTTATTTTTTTAATAAATGGGGCATCCTAGTGGAGGGGACTCCATGATACTTTTACCTCTCCATTTTTACCTCCAAAGCCGTAAGATAAAGTCACATTAGCAGAGCTGCCTTTTAGGCATTTGGAAGCTAAAAGAATGACAATGAAGCTGCTTTGAAATGGAAGGTTAGAGATTTTCAAAAGAATGATGCTAGATTTTTGTTGTAATGAAAAATCTTATGTTGTTGTGAAAGAAGCAGCAGTATGATAATATCTTGGATTGTATGAGCTCCTTTATTGTGATTTCCCAGCTCTTTGGTATGATATGATATGATGCCAACTTACTTTTTGTTTTCCAAATGAAAACAGGCTTTTTGTTGTTGATGTTGTTGTTTACTGGAATCTAACTTTCCCTGCTACACTAACCCAACCTTTTTTCCATCTTTGAAACCTTCATGTATACTTGGATATATGTATGTTTAACCAAATATGACACAAGTCTCTGTACTTTTTTATAAATTTTAGTATCAATCTTTTTACTTTTTGAATTTCAAAATTATGGTCCAATTACATTTATAATTATGTCATTTCTTTAGTTGCATTGCTATCAAGTAGAGAAACTAAATTCTTGAAAATTAAAGTACAAGGATTAAATTTCAAATTTTTTAAATGCACAGGAACCTACGAAAGTAGATATTATATTTGTCCAAAGCTAGTAAAAGTTCTATTAAAGTTCTTAGATTGGGAGATGCGTTGCATTTTGACTTTTTCCTCAACAAATGAGTAATATAGTTCTTATGCGATATATTAATATATTAATATACGATAGATTAAAGAGTAAGTTGTACATTCTGTTAAAAACCTCATCTGTTTTTGCTTTTAAAAAAAGGCATGTTTAACAAAATAATCAAATATTGACACGTGACTGTCAGGTGTATTTTCTGTTGATGTATAAGGATTAATTTTTAATAGTAGGAATGAAAGGAGTGAAAATTTTAGTGGAACGGTTTGTTTTTTGATCTAACATACATGAATTAATTTATTTAATTTTTTAATAAATCGAGCAAAATGCAACCTTCCACCGCAGACAACTCCATGATACTTTTACCTCCAAGGCTTTAAGTCCATAAATTAACACTACTATGGCAGCCTTTTAGGCATTTAGAATCTAAAGGAACTACGATGAAGCTGCTTTGAACCTGAAGATTAGAGACTTTCAAAAGAATGTTTTGCCTTCGAGATTAAAAACATCAACACTTGATGCTACGTTACTGTTGTGATGAAAAATCTTATGTTGTTCGGAAAGAAGAAATAGTATGATAACATTTTTTTTATATGATTATAATAAAAATAATCCAACCTAATATTCAATTTTTATTATATAACAAGAAGACATCTGAGAGTGAGATCAGATTCTTCTAATCTTCTCCTGGACCAAAATTTCCTACATCTCTAGAATTGTATGAATAGCAATGCAACTATCGTGATTGGAACCCAACTCAAACTTAAGACAATGAACATTCTGACCATCAAACCAACATGCAAGATTCGCAAACTTTTTAAAAAAATATTTCAAACATAACATTTTCAGCGTCTGTGTATCATTTTTAACAAAATAATTAATTATTAAAATGAAAAATAGGTATAGTTTAGGATGAATTTGTAAATAGAGCCTATTATCAATTAAACTTCAAATTTAATTAATTTTTTAATCAATCTTCTAAGTTGAGTTTGGGCTTCACAATCTTTATTAAAAATAGCAAACAAATAATTTATTAGTATTAATATTATTTGTTTTGGAATAAAAAATACATGGTTATTAAATTAAAATTAGAATCAATTAAATTTATACATAAATTCTAGTCAAAAGTGTAATTTAATACATTAAATAAAAGAATACATATATTTAATTTCATATCAGATTAATATAATTATTTTTGTAGGCAAGATATCAACATAAAATGGTAATAATTCAATAATCAAATCAAAATTTTATATATAAAATTAAACGAAATAAAAGGTAATGAATAATATCAAAATTTGAATCAAAATTCATATATAATTTTGATATTTATCCCTTGAAATGATCTCGTACCTTAATGAAATACCAAAAAGAAATTAAAGAGGACAATATAAACACGAAGACACTCGTAAGTAGACTAAGGAGGAGTTCCACCATTCTGAACGCATTGTCCTCCACTCGGGTATTTCTGAAAGCACCGCTGCCTACACTACGCAAGCAAACAACCGCTTGGGTTCAACACCTCCGTGTGTGCAGCAACCTTCCCCACCATTGAAATAACTGCAGTCAACACGATAAAATTAAATACGATAAAAGCTCTTATATTATGAATTAAATTACATTTTATTTCTAATAAAAATATACAATTCAATCTCGACTCTTTAAAATGAAATTCCAGATTTCATTTTAAATGTATGCATAAAACTTTAATTCTTAGGGGTCTCGGGTTCGAGCGTCTATTTGTATAAAGTGTGTGTGCGTTGTCAAAGGGTTAAGAAAGTATGAACAGATACAACCATGTAATCGCACCAATGTACTAAAAAAAAACAATTCCAAGATTTCTTTCCTTATTAAAAACAATTTTTTAGGATAAATATCAAGATTATACATGCATGAATTTTAATTTGATGTAATTTTTATATATGAAACTTTAATTTCATTTTAAATGTATGCATAAAACTTTAATTTTGATTCAACTGTATGTATTTAAAGAAATACATGGTCATGTCGCATCGTCGGACCCTTAATGTTGCGACGTGCTGAAGTCAGTGAGTTGTGTCGCGACAAAGAATCCTCAAAGTCGCAATATCAACTAAACATTTTTTAAACTTTACAATTTGATCCTAATTTGACTTCAGGTTAGCATAAGAGCTTTCGTAAGCTATTATAAGACTCGGAAATGATTATGTAATATAATTAATTGTATGTGTAAATAGTTTATTTGCGTATACTTGATTGTAGTTGCTCAGACAACGAATGTAGTAGCGGAACCAAGGGGGTAGGAAAGGGCCCCGACCCCCCTAAAATGAATTTTTTTTTCATTTAAGCCCTTTATCATTTATAATATTTTAAACTAGTAATGGTAAAATTGCACTTTGACCCCCTCAAAAATAATAAAAATTTGATTGAATCCTTTAAAAAGATAAAAACATAGACTATTAAAATGGTGAAATTGTATATTTTTACTATCGTAAAATTATACAATTTAATTCCGCACCCCTAAAAAAAATTTTGGCTTCACCACGGAACGGATGAGGCATCCGTAGCTCGAACCCGACAACCGGATCGGGTATGGGGTGTTACATAAGACAAATGGTGACATGTTAACGTAAAATATATGTGGACTGTCACGCAGGTTGCCATTCCAACATTGTCAAAAAAATTAAGGTTAAAATATGTTGTTAGTCCTTGTACTTTAACAAAATTTAAGATTGCTCCTTCTGTTAATCTAACATACATGGATTAATTTGTTCCATTTTTTTTTTAATAAACGGTGCAAATGCAAAGTACTCCATGATATTTTTACCTCCAATAAAAGCCTCAAGTCCATAAATTCACATTGGCGGAGCAGCCTTTTAGGCATTTAGAATCTGTAAGAAACACAATGAAGCTGCTTTGAAATGGAAGATTATTGATTTTCGAAAGAAAGTTTTGCCTTGGAGATTAACAACATGAACATCTGATGCTACATTACTGTTGTTATGATAATATCTTGGATTGTATGAACGATTTCCCAACTCTTTGGTATGATTTGATATAATGCCAACTTGCTTTTTTGTTTTCCAAATGAAGACCGGCTTGTTGTTGTTGTTGTTGTTTACCGGAATCTAACTTTGCCCATTACACTGAAAGCCCCTTTGAATGAGCATTTATTTTCGATGCATCATTTCCTTAATTACATTACTACCAAGCAGATAGATCAAATTTTTAAAAATTAAAGCACATCAAATTTGTGAAATGTACGGGAACCAATGACATTTTTTAATCTTTTATTTTCGTATCGGATTAATATAATTATCAGCATAAAAAGTGATAATTCAATCATTTTAATGGTGAATTCTGAAAATTGAATATATATATATATATTCATGAATAATATTAAATATTAAATCAAAATTTATGTATAATTTCGATATTTATCTCTTAAAACAATATAGTTGCTTATTGAAATACAAAATAGAAATTAAAAAAAAAAAAAAAATTAAAGAGTACAATCATAAAAACAAACACACTCGTAAAGAGGCTGCAGTTGAAGAGGAGTTGCACCATTTACAATGCATTGTCCTACTCCACCTACGTGTTTTTCAGCACACTCCTGCCTGCATTCCTCAACCAAACACCCTCTTGGGTTCAACACCTCCGAGCATTTTTTTTGTGCTTCAACCTTGCTTACCATTGAAATAACTGCAAAAAACAGTGTCAGATTAAGTAGGATAGAAGTGCTTGTACTAATAATTAAATTGTATTTTATTTCTTATAAAAATATATAATTTAATCTCGATTTTACAAAAAGAAATTCTCAGCTTCACCTTTGACAACTAAAGGTGTTCATGGGCCGAGCCGGTTTCAGATCAGACTTAAGCATTATATTAACATATTTTATACTTGTCCAAGTCCGGCATGATCCAAAATCTAGGTCTAAAATTTTACTCAAAACTCGTAAATATTTGTAAAACACTAATCCAAGCCCATTTTAAATCCGTTTATATATTTTTTATTTATTTTATTTTATTTTAATATTCAATTTTATTTATTGAAATTCTTATTTAGTTATCTTAACATTATTAAAAATGTTTACATTAGAGTTGTATTATATATAATATAGGTGTATTTTTTAAATGTGCTTTAAATTATATAATATAAAGTACTATAAATTTATAACAGACCGAACTGGATCGAGTTTGGGCTCGAGCTCGATCCATATTTTAAATGGGTCTAATTTTTTTATCCAAACCCTCCTGAATTTCGAGCGAACCTTCTGGCTTGGACGAATAACCCAATCCATGACAGATTTAATAATTGTGGTCGACAACTATATAAATACAAATACGGCATGGAGGGATAGAAGAAAACAAACCATTGAAAAGAAGAGCTAGGATGAAGACACGAGCGGGAGAAATTCTGGCCATGTTTTGAGGATTTAATTTGCTAAAAGGAAATTGATGTATAGTCTAAGTGTGATATTTGGCCTTGAAATTTTTTAGCTTTATGTATACACTAATTAGAATCAAAATTTGGAAATATAATAAAAGACTTACAAAGATTGACATATTTATAGTATGTTTTGATGTCATTTACTTAAAAATAAAACCCAATTTGGCTATTTCTTTTCTTTCCCTACAAGGCAAAATTTCAAGATTTCTTTCTCTATTGGGATAAATATTAAAATTATGTATCAACTTTAGTTTAATATTCAATGTGATACATGAATTTTAATTTGATGTGATTTTTACAAATGAAACTTTAAGTGCAGTTTAAATGTATATGTGAAACCTTGTACATATTTGAAGAAATAAATACACCAATTTACTTTTATATTGAACAAATATAATTATGTGTATACAGTAAAATGATGTTATATCAATAATTGTATTATTGACTTGTGAAATACTGCAAATTGAATCAAATTAACCTTTTATTGTATAAAATTCTACATAATCAAAGTTCATGTATAATATTACACATTGGACCAAAACTCATGTGTGATTTTAAATATTATCCCAGTTTTTTTTTTTTAAAACAGTTACTCATCAGACAAATTATGTCAATAATATTTATATCTTTTGTTAATTTGGTCCTTATTCTTTCTTTCTTTCTTTCTTTTTTTTGTGAAAAAGTTAGTCCTCAACCTTTTAAAAAGAGTTGAATTTGACCATTGACCTTTCAAAAGTAGTCGTATTGTTGTTTTTAAATAAAAACACTGACTAAACGTTAAATTTTTAAGCATGGAATGTTGTATAACAATCCACGTATGCTTCATTATACTTTTTTTATTTTCTTTTTTTGAACATTGTATAATTTATATATTTTTAAATAGTGTCATGTTAACGTATAACGTAACATAAGAGCTCTGTAAGTATTATAAGACGGAAATAATTATGTAACATATTATGAGTATGTAATATACTTATTTACATGTGAATAATTGATTGTAGTTGCTTCGACAACAAATGTAGCATCTCGTAGTTTAGATTCGGTGATCGAATCAAGTATGGGGTATTAGATAAGATAAATAGTGTTATATTAACATGAAGTATATATTGTTACTCCAACATCGTCAAAAAAATTAAGTTTAAAATATATTGTTAATCCTTGTACTTTAACAAAATTAAACCTTAAACCTTAAACCCTGTAAGATTTAATCATTATACTTAAAAAAGCTAAAAATTAAAGATGAGACATGAACAGTAAAATTAATGTTCTTTGGAATATCAAAGGCTGGAGCTTGGGATTTCAAGGCCCTACTACATAAAGATGGTTAGATACTATATCAGTCTAGAGTCAATAAAAATTCTATAGAGACCTTTATATTAAGAATTGGATTGCATTTTGTTTTTTTACTCAAAAAATGGGTAATATAATCCTTGTACGATATTAAACATTAGATCAAAGAGCAAATTGTTCCCTCTGTTCAAAATCCCATTTGTTTATGTTGTTAAAAACGGGCATGATTGACAAAATATCTAAATAATGACATGTGACATGTCACGTACACATCATGAATAACATTAAATATTAAATCACTTAAAACTAAAGAGTACAATTATAAAAACAAACACAGTCATTAGCAATGCATTCCGCTGCTCCACCTAAGTGTTTTTCAGCACAATTCTGCCTACATTCCTCGAGATAACACCCTCTTGGGGTCAACGCCTCCGAGCATTTTTTTTGTGCTTCAACCTTGTTTACCATTGAAATAACTGCAGTCAAATTAAGTAGGATGGAAGCATTTATAGTAATAATAATTAAATTGCATTTTATTTTTTATAAAAATATATAATTTAATCTCGATTCTACAAAAAGAAATTCTTGGTTTCACCTCGTTAACTAGAGGTGCTCATGGGTCGGGTCAAGTTCAGATCGAGCCTAAGCATGATATTAACATACTTTATGTTTGCCCAAATCCGTTTTAAGTCTGCTCATATTATTTTTTTAATTTTTTTAAAAATATTTATTTTATTTTATTTTAATATTTAATAGATGTATACATTTTTTTATTTGTTGAAATTTTTATATAGTAATCTTAATATTATTTTAATGAATAGTATTATATATAGTATAGGTTTATTTGTTTAATGTGTTCTCAATTATATAACATAAAGTATTATAAACTTAAAACAGTCCGACCCATATTTTTAAATGGGTCTAATTTTTTTGTCCAAAACTCATTTTTCGAGCCTAATATTTTTGTCTAAACCCTTCCAAATTTTGAGTGAATCTTTGAATATGAACAAACTACCCAGCCCATAAACAGATCTGTCTACAACTATATAAATACAAATATGGCATGAAGGGCAAAAGAAAACAAACCATTGAAAAGAAGGGCTAGGATGAAGACATGAGTGAGAGAAATTTTGGCCATGTTTTAAAGATTTAATTTACTAAAAATTTTGATGTATTTTGTAAGTGTGATCTTTGAGCTTTATATACACAAATTGGAATCAAAATTTGGAAATATAATAAAAGACTTGCAAAGATTGACGTAATTGTAGTATGTTTTGGTGTTATTTACTTGATATAAAACCCAATTTGTCTACTTCTTCTTTCCTTTCAAAGTAAAATTTCAAATTTTATCTTCTCAATGGGATAGATATAAATAACTTCAACATTCAATTTGATGTGATTTTTACAAATGAAATTTTAATTGTAATTTAAATGTATATATGAAATTTTGATTTTGATTCAACTGTACGTATTTAAAAAAATAAATATATCAATTTACTAACTAAAACGTTAATTTTTTAAACATGGCATGTTGTATAACAATCCACGTTACTTCACTATAATTTTTTTTTTTTTTTTTTTGAAATTTGTCTAATTTATATATGTTAATACTTTTATAATTTTTAAATTATTAGTTGACGTAACATATAAGATAAATAGTACCATGTTAACATTAAGTATATATTAACTTTCACGGGGGTTGCCACGTCAATATTGTTGAAAAAGAATTAAGGTTAAAAGATGTTATTAGTCCTTGTACTTTAACAGATTTTGAGATTTAGACAAGCCTTTTACCTAAAACGTTAAAATTTGATATTTTTATTCAAATTCTCTTATTTTTCAGACGGATTTTTTAACTTGAGCGGATAGTTTGGCCAAAGATAGGTCTTTTTTAACAGCAAAATTGAATAATTTTTTTTAACAGAAAAGCAAATTTTATATTTTGATATAATGTATAAAGATTAATTATTTTTTTTAATAAAAAAGGATGAAATACAATCTGTACTCCATATTCTTATAAATTGCATGTATATAAAATTCATATTTTATTCATAATTCTATCACGTTTCTCCTTGGTTTATGGATAAAACGAATATTTTCTCCTTCAACAACAACAAAGTACATTCCTCCACGTGAACCTCAAAAACACCAGCTCGCCATTACAGTGTTCCCACCACCTTCCTCTAACCTTCTCCACACACTCCATTATTGTTCCAAAACCTTCTTTTCTCCTCCCTTTATAGCCGACTTTCTTTACTTTTGACCCTAACCTTTTTCCCCCTATAAATAAACCCTCAAAAACTAAACCACCCATCACTTTCTTCAACCTCATCAACAATGGAGCCTTCTTACATATTCCTTGCAATGGCTGTCACATTGTTCTCAATGCCTGCGACTGGTTTCGGGCAAGGAACTACTCGGCTCGGGTTCTATTCAAAAACATGCCCACCAGCTGAATCCATCGTTAAGTCGACTGTTGATTCCCATTTCCGTTCAAATCCAGCCATTGCGCCGGGGTTGTTGAGGATGCATTTTCATGATTGCTTCGTTAATGGCTGCGACGGCTCCGTGCTTATCGACGGTCCTAATACGGAGAGGAAAGCCGTTCAGAATAGCTTGCTGCGAGGCTTTGAGGTCATCGACGATGCTAAAGCTAAGCTTGAAGCTGCTTGTCCCGGCGTCGTTTCGTGTGCTGATATTCTAGCTCTTGCCGCTCGTGATTCCGTCGTCTTGGTAAACAAAAACACTCGAATTCTCTAATATTGGTCTAATACTGATTTTAGTCCCTCTACTAACTAAAATTTGCATTGTTAATTTTTGTCGTAGTTTGATAATTTGCTTTTGTAATGTTAGTTGTTGGGATTAAATAACAGTAAAAAAATTCAGTTTGTCATGATAGCAACTAAGGATGTTATCAATTCAACATTATAAAAATAAAAAGGAATAAATCAATATTTAGTCCCTGAACTTGGCAACTTTTTCTACCTTGATCCTTAAACTTTTCTTGGTCAATATTGGTGCTAGAACATAGTTTTTTTTTTTTTTAATTTGGTCTGGATTCTATTAAACTGTAATGATATGACACTTTGATATTATGCTATGTCGTGACCTGAATTTTTTTAAATATAATGTCCCTATAATTTTTCAGATTTTATATCATTTCTTTTTAAACTTTTAAGCCTAATGGAATCCAAATTTATGGACCAAATTGAAAAAAGTTGCCAAGTTCCAAGACTAATGTCATCCTAAAAAAGAGTTTAGTGTCCAAATTGAAAAAAAAAAAACATTGCCGAGTCCAAAGGCTAAATGTTGTTTTATCCCAAAATAAAAAAGACCAAATCAAAGTAGAAAGATAAAATCTAAATTTTGAACATAAAAGAGGGACTAAAACCAGAATTAAACTATTATATTACAGTTTTTAGTGACGACTTATTTTATCGTCGCTAAAAGTCTAATACTTTGAATAATGCAGACAAAAGGAATAAACTGGAAGGTGCCGACGGGACGTAGAGATGGGAGGGTTTCATCGCAGTCAGATGCCGCAAAATTGCCTGCCTTTACGGACTCCATTGAGTCCCAAAAGCAACAGTTCGCTCGCTTTGGTCTCAACACTCAAGACCTTGTCACCCTTGTTGGTAAGCAACTTTTTTTTTAACTCGACTCGAATCTAATCCGTCGATTAAATCCAGAATTGACATACAAAAATATACATGATATTGATAATATGTATAAGTTTGATCCGAACCTAACCCTATTTTTAAATTCCATCATATAGGAGGACACACCATAGGGACAGCAGCTTGCTTGGTATTTAACTATAGATTAAACAACTTCACTAATGGTGGTCCGGACCCGACAATCAATCCATCATTTCTCCCTCAACTCCGATCACTTTGCCCACAAAACGGAAACAACTTCCGACGTGTTGATTTGGATACCGGTAGTGCTAACAAGTTCGACACGTCTTTCTTCACCAACTTGAAAAAGGGTCAGGGAGTGCTCGAGTCGGACCAGAAGTTGTGGACCGATGCGTCGACGAGGATTTTCGTACAACAGTTCTTGGTCCGAAAGTTGAACTTTGGAAAGGAATTCGCGAAGTCCATGGTGAAGATGAGTAATATAGGTGTGAAGACGGGTAGTAACGGAGAAATCCGAAGAGTCTGCTCGGCCATTAACTAATTTATTTCACCATTGCGAGTTTTCGAATCAATGACATCTATTGGTTTCAAGTCTTGTGAATGGAGGAATGAGAATTGGAAGACCTTTACCTCTTTTGAAAATGTATTTAGGCTCTAATCAACGCATAATGATGATTGAATATTGAAAATCTTAGAAGAAAAAATATTGTCATCATTTGGTAAATTTATATTTGAATTTTAAGAATTTGTTTCGTTAAAAAAAATATGAACTGTGAATTATTTTGGATATTATAATTTTAATTTAATTATCTAAATAGTAATGCTCATTTTCTCCTTGTTTATACACTGTTTTTTAATAATATTAAGTTTTGATCGTATCTGGTTTTTTTTTACAATCTTTCTTCTTATCAACTCATAAATAAAAGGATAATGTGCTTCAGCGCACTCAAACCCGCGTCCTCCTGCATTGACAACAATACCTATATCAATCGAGCTAAGACTCAATCCACTTTTTTAATATATGAGTTATGTAAACAATTATGTAATTATGAAAATTTAATCTAATTTTATATTAGTGAAAGTGAAGGCTTCCTTTTATATGTATAAAAAATATAAAAGTCCAACATTACATGGTTCAATGGACATTCATTAATAATACAAATGTTTAAACATTATATGATTGTCGCCCCAAAAATTTTACATGAAGAAATCAAGTAATCAACTGAGCTCAGATTGACTTTTTTATTGAAATAAATAAATAAATATATTTATTTGTTTATTTAGTGATAATTATGTTATTTTATTCATAATAATACAATATGTTTTAAAAAATAGAATCAAATCATTGAATTTTTCTACATGAAAAAGGATAAAATATAGGCAAAATCATACTATAAAAACCACAATAATTCAAAACATAAACCCAATTATATCTATCCTTCTTCTTCTTCTTCTTCTTCTTCTTCTTCTTCTTCAATATAGGGAAAATCATACTATAAAAACCACAATAATTCAAAACATAAACCCAGTTACATCTATCTTTCTTCTTCTTCTTCTTCTTCTTCTTCTTGTATCTTCATTATATGATGGCAAAATCAACTAGTTGCCATTGTATTTGCTTCTTGTTATCATTTGTAAACTTGATTAGCTGCCATAATAATAAGATTGAGCTCCATCATGAAAACCATGGCGCTTTCTTCATCTTTGGTGATTCACTTTTGGATAATGGAAACAACAATTATATCAACACCATCCTTGATTTCCAAGCCAATTTCTGGCCTTATGGTGAGACCTTCTTCTTTTACCCTACCGGTAGATTCTCTGATGGTCGTCTGATCACAGATTTTATTGGTAAATATATATCGTTTCGCATTTATTTATTTTTCTTTCGATATAAACGAGATTTTGGATGTTGGAATTTGAACCTTGATTTGTTGAATATATTTGAGTTATTAAAGATTCAGTACACTTTTGAGTGTCATTTAGAGATGTTCGTGAGTTAAGTCGAATCGGATTCAAGTTGGTCCTATGCATGATATTAATACTATAGAAACAAGGAGTACTTACTTAGCAAACAAAAATTTCGGATTTAAACTGTTGTACACTTACTGAATGTCATCTCTTTTAAGTATAGCAGAGTTAAATTTCGGATTTTTGAGTTTGGATCAGAAAATTCATTGAACTTTTAAAATTTTGTTACAGCTGAATTTGCAGGGTTACCATTAATTCCACCATACTTAAAGCCAGGAAACCCTGAGTTTAGAAATGGGGTGAACTTTGCATCTGCCGGAGCTGCTGCCCTACTTGAAACTCATCCAGGATTAGTATGTTACAACATAGTTTCCTCCTTTGATGTTAAGCTTTGTTTTGTTTCCATATTTTGATTGAAAAAAACAAAAGTAAATGTCAGGTAGTAGACTTGGGAACACAAATAAAATACTTCAAGAAAGTTGAGACATCATTGAGACAAGAGCTTGGTGTAGCTAAGGCAAAAAATTTGTTGTCCAAAGCTGTTTATTTGATTGGCATAGGAGGCAATGATTACTTGACAAAAAACTCAACTATTGTCTCAAATGAAGAGTTTGTTTCCATGGTGGTTGGCAATTTGACTCTTGCTGTCAAAGTAAGTTTCATAGTTTTAAAAAAAAAAAAAAAAATCACTATGAATTTGAATTTGACAATATTTCTCAGGTTTGGGTTTGAATATATTTTTTGTCCAAGTTAATCCTTAAATTTGGTAATTGTTCCCGTGTTGAGGCTTAATCTAAGCAATTGTTTTCATGTTGGGGTTTGAACTTTTACTTTTGTCTAAATTAGCCCATGAACTTAGTAATCGTTCCAATATTGGGACCTGAACTATGCATTTATTCCAATATTGGGGTTTGAACCTTTTTTTTTTTTGTTTTATTAGCCTTTGAACTTGACAATTGTTCTCGTATTGAGGCATTGAGGCATGAACTTTTTTGTTAAATTTAGTCCTTGAACTTGGCAATTATTTCCATATTAAGGCCTTAACTTTATGATTTTCAAGGAAATATCATGGACTAATTTGGACAAAAAAAAGTTTGGGTCCTAATGTGGAAACTACTGTCAAGTTCAAGGACTAACTTGGACAAAAAAAATTTTAAACCCCAGTATGAGAATAATTACAAAGTTCAAGCCTCAAACAATGATTTAACCCTTAAAAAACCAAAAAAAAATTGTAACTTTTTCATTCTATTTTCTAAGCTGAAATTGCTTGAAATCTGGGTTTTATTTGGTTTCAGGAAATATACAAGAAAGGAGGGAGGAAATTTGGGTTCATGGAAATGATGCCATTGGGTTGTTTGCCATACATAAAGGCACAGAATGGGGGGTGTTGCATTGATGGAATCACACAATTGGCAAAACTGCACAATTCAGGGTTTCCCAAAGCCCTAAATGAGCTGAAGGAGAAGCTTGATGGGTTCAAATATGCCCATTATAATTTCTATGAATCTGTTAGTGAGAGGTTAAACAACCCTTCAAAATATGGTAATGTTAGCTCATCTCTCTCTCATTTCAACACAAAATAATCTAAACTTAAATGAATCGACTTGAAAAGTCCAAACTTCAAATTTAAAATAATTAGAACCCGAAATTGATCTACCACTTGAAAACTTTTAAAACTCAAGTCCATACTTATGTTTACGCATTTTCAAACACTGATACAAGTAGAAAAGTTCCAGCCCAAATGAGTAACTTGATTCTTGAACATGCTTAAATATGAGATATGGCGAAATTTTTGAAATATTTGTGTCAGCTTCTATATTCAAACATTCACATTGAATCCGGGATAGTAATATGTTTTCCGTGGGTGGTGATATGAAAGGTTTCAAGGAAGCGACAGCATGTTGTGGGTACGGTGAAGGCAGAGGTGCTTGTAGTTGCGGAGGGAAGAGAGAGGTAACAGTGTACATTTTATGTGAGAACCCTGACGATTATCTACTTTTCGATGCCTACCATTTCTCGAAAAAGGCCTACTGGCGATTTGCAAAGCTAATGTGGACCGGAACTATTGATATTGTATGGCCTTACAATTTCAAAACATTGTTTCAAGCCAGCGCCGAAATGTTTTAGCCATCTCAAATTCTGCTATTAGCCTTATGCGTAAGTTATGAATTTAGTCCCTATACTTTAATTTTGTCAATTTTAATTTCTATACTTTTTAAAATTGTTCAACTTAAATCATGACCCAAGTGGTAATAGCTAAATCCGTTTGGTTAAAAATTCTGCTATCAGTCTTGTACTATACATAAAGTTGTAGATTTAAGATTAGTTTATCATTACTTTTGAAAAGTGCTTTTAAAAAGCTTGGTGAAAAAATTCTTTTGAGAAGTACTTTTAAAAAGTTTGGTTAAATATTTGGTTGTTCAGCATTGCTATCAAAAAGTGTTTTTGAGAAATAAAATACCTATTTTAGACATGGTATTATAAAGTAATAATTATACATTTAAATAATGTTCAAATTAGTTAATATTATGATATTTTAGCAAGAATATAAAAATAATTTATTATAACTTATTGTTAATATTTTAATATATGAAATATTAATTTTAAATATTTCTAAGTAATTAATATTAATTATTTAAAAATTTAATATATTATATAAACTATATTTTAAATATTTAAATATAGTGATTGAATACTTATATTTAAATATTAGCACAGTTGTATTATTTTATAAAATATTTTTTAATTTTTAATTAATGATTTTAATACATTTATATTATTTTATTTTAAAATTTAATTTGAATATATAACTCATATTAGATATTAACATAATATATAAAATATAAGCCAAAAAGAGGCTACCAAGTTTACAAAAAAACCTGCTTGAAAATTGAAAAAAAAAAGAAAATAGAAGAGGAGAAGGAAGGAAATACAAGAGAGCAGAAAAAATGGAAGAAAAAAGAAAAAAACAATTGATGTATTGTGTAAGAGGTTAAAAAAGTAATTCACTTTCCTAAAAGTTCATTTGGAACTCCACTGAACAAAATTTTAGTTTTTCTGATGGACTAAAAAACCCAGTTTAAAAGTTTAAAAAAAAACACTCAAATGGTGTTTGTTTAGAGCTTAAAGCTAAAAAGATTTATTTGATAAAAAATCCATTAGAAAAGCTGTGCTAAACACAGCCAGAATGGAGATCTCCTTAATCTTTCATCCATAGTGGTTTACAAAGTTTGGTTTCTCTCTGATGTGTCTGTTTTGTTCATCATCTCATTACCTGATGGAATTCTTGGAGAGAACGTTTAAGTTAGATTCCTTTTCTTTTCTTATTTATGCTTTTTGGGGGGTTTTTTTAGGGTTTTTACTTTGCTTGTTTAGTTTTCTTTATTTTTCTGTGGCATTTATTAAAGTTTCCAAAATCAAGATAAAAAACGACTTTGCCATCGGTGCCAATCTTCCATCGACACATGCTCCACCAGAGCCGGTGCTTCTTCTACCCAGAACAGTGGCGTTGGTACTTTTCTACCAAACTTCGTCAGCTCATGCGCTGCTCTGTTCGAAGCCCTCATCACAAACTGAAAAGTAATTTTCTCAAAGAAAGGCACTAATTTCTTTACGTCACAAATGATTGGGAATAAATAGGAACGGTTCATTGAGGCGGAGTTGAGTATTTTTATTGTCGTCAGGGAATCGCCTTCAATTTGTACTCGCCTGAAACCCAGATCCCTGGCAAACTGGACAGCTTTTTCACAAGCCCTCATCTCAGCACCAAAAGCATCTGCAACATGACACGGTGGGTAAGTGCTCGCCCCCATTAATTCCCCATATGAATTTCGAGCAAGAACACCAGAACAACCCTCGTTCTTTTCCGCAATAAAGCATGCATCAAAGTAAATTTTAATAAAATTAGCATCTGGGGGCCTCCATAATTCATCTTTGTTCATAGGTTGTGGGCCTCTAATGTCTTCGAGAGATTCTCGTTCTAAAATGAACCCTTGTATAAAACCGATTAACTCATTTATCGACCATCTAATCCCATCATGTACCAATCTATTGCGTGCGTACCAACAAGCCCAGTAGCTAGTAACAAACAATTTTCTATTTGTCTCATTCAACTGCAGAAAGATACCAGCTGACCAATTATGTACATCTGAGCTTTGAGTGTCAATAGGGGTTGCCAACTGCAGGCCATTCCACACCTGTCGCAGAGTGTCACAAGACCAAAGAAGATGATCAGATGTCTCAGTATCAACCATACACAGAGGGCAACAAGTTTCAACCGGAAGTCTTCTTTTCAGCAGATTTTCTCTTGTAGGCAGTAACATATGTATTTTTATTTTGGATGGAGGCTGAAGGTTCCACATATTCTGTTAGAAAGTAGAAATAATGTATGATGTAGGCAGTAGATTACTACTCTCCTGCTGTAAGCTTTCATTGAGGAGCAGTTTGTACCGCTCTTAACAGAGTACTCACCCGATTTGTCTGGTCGCCAAATCAATGTATCAGTCGGGCGGGTGGAAGAAAGAGGGATAGTAAGGACCCGATTTGCTTGTTCATCACCCAATAACATTCTGACTTTGTCTTCATTCCAAGTAAAGGAGTCCAAATGAATAAGATTATTCACTGTTGACCAGCGAACATCAATGTTCTCACAATCAATTCTTCCTGGCCCGGGAGGAGGTAACCAACAATCATTCCAGATATTAACCCGTTCCCCCGTTCCCATACGCCAACCAAGTCCCTTTTCCACAACACCCCGAGCTGTCCAAATGCTCCTCCAGGTAAGCCAAGACTAACTGTCATTATATCAGGTTTAAGAAAGTAGCGAGCTTTTAAAACTTTCGCCAAAAGGCAATTAGGTTGCGTAATAATTCGCCACACCTACTTGCCTAATAACGCAACATTAAACTTTGCTAAATCCTTGAACCCCAATCCCCCATTCAATTTCGGATTAGTCAACACTGGCCAAGCAGTCCAATGAATATCTTGTTGGGAATTGTTATTAGACCACCAGAATTTATTAAGTATGGCCTCCAATTTGCGGCATAACAATTTCGACAGTAGAAAGCATTGCAAAGCGTAGATTGGAATGGCTTGGAGAACAGCCCTAATGAACACTTCCTTGCTTCTCATAGATAAAAATTTCGAGCTCCAACTTTCAACTTTCTTACAGAACCGATCAGCATAACGCGCAGATGCTTTTCTTTTCTATCTTCCTACCATCATAGGTAAGCCAAGGTAGCTTTCCGGATTTGAAGCAGTGCGAACCCCCAAAACAGATGCCACCATCTCACGAGCAATAGCACTCATCTGCAAAAAATAAATGATTAAGAGCTAATCGTTCTCTACCAATCGACACACCCTTCATAGAACCATCCATCTTAGCTTCATTAAGGAGCGCAAAAATACCTTCAGCGCAGATAAGAAAGAGGTAGGGACTGAGGGGGTCACCTTGACGAAGTCCACTGAAGGTAAAAATCGGTTGCTGATTCCATCATTGACCCCAACAGTATAAGAGACAGAACAGATGCACCGCATAACAAGAGCTACCAAATTAAAGTGAAAACCGAACTGAGACATCATACTAACCAGAAAGTCCCGTTCCACTCTATCATACGTTTTACTCATGTCGCGTTTAAGCGCAAATTCACCTTTTCGACCCCACTTCTCCATTTTTAGCGTGTGCAACACTTCATATGCAATTAGAACATTGCCAGAAATTTGTTGACCCGATATAAAAGCTCCCTGAGCCTCATCAATGCAACCATCCAAAATGCCACTCATCCTGTTAACAACAATTTTCGCAACAATCTTGTAAAGCACGTTACATAGGCTAACTGACCTAAAATGTGACGAGCAATTTTTGGTATTCCTTTTATTAGTAAAATATAAAATAAGATATAAATTAAATATTAAAATTATATACATGAATTCACGGTTGGATTGAGTTGGATTCAAACCAAATTCTAATATTTTACTTATTCTCTTTAATCGGTCTAACCCAATACAAAATTTATATTTATATTTTTATCCAAGTCCAACCAAAATAAAATTTTAAAAAAAATTTATGTTCGACTTCATATATAATTTTTATGTCCAAAATAAAATTATTAAATAATGTTTCTTGAAAATTAATATTGGGCAAAAAAATTAAATTACATAGAATCATAAGAATTAATAATATTTTGCAGCTAATAAAATGTATTAATTGATTTAATTTTTCGTTGAATGAAATTAAAATTATATTTTTTATTCAAAAAAATTAAAACGTAAAGGGAAATGAAGCTAAGAATGACACGCGGAATGAGGGAAGCCGATTAGATCCGATCAGTTTCGGCGATGTGATTGGTTGACGTCAAGTATCTGGTTCGAAATGCCGACACGTTTCCCGAACCACTTGGCGAGGAATATTTTATGACGCCCTACTTCCCGTAGGTTACTTGGTCTTGTCGGGATCATAATTTTAAAAACAATTAATTAAATACTATTTTAATTATTGTAACTGTTTTTTTCCCAATACATCAGTTTTTAAATGAAATTTTTAATAAATTAATCAATTGAAATTTAATTGAAAATGAATATCTTGAAAACTTCGACCTACTTTAAATGTAATTTGAATTCAAATCGTATTAATTTCATTTATTATTCAAATTTTACTCTGTTATAATAATTCATCAAAAACAAAAAAATACTTCGTCCCCTTTCAAAAATTCCAAATGCACTTACTTCATGAGAAAGAACGAACGTCAAATACGAGTTTGTAATCAAAGTTTGGTTCACACAACTAATATTTTAAAAAAAAAAAAAAAATGCAAATCTCAAAATCTTCGACCCCTTTCACTATTTCAAGAGTGCTCTTTCTTACGGAATGAATGTCGAGTACGATCACAAATCCGATATTTGAATATTGAAATCTTCAACCTCTTTCACTATTTCCGAAGTGAATATTCTCGGTAAAACATCAACATTGAATCTAAAACTTAATTCAGTTGATTCATACAATCACTCTTTAATAAGTAAGATCAAAGACTCGAATCACAAGATCTGCAACCCTTCCTTCCATGATTTCCAAACTACAGAGAACCCGAAACAAGAAATAAAAATACCCCAACATTCTTTACATTGTACAATTGCAAAAGAAAACATCCAAATACCATAGATAAAGATCAACAGGACAACATAAATAATACAATGTCCAAAAATTAAGCAACTTTATAGTTCAAAATTGCTTTTTTATCTTTTACACTCTTTTGAGCACATGGAAGGGGATTTCCCATGCCATTTTTAGCAGACAAAAACTCTTCCTCGGGTTAAACATGTGAGCCCGTTTCTACGGTTTCAAGTCCGGTTTTTCCATATATATAGATGATGGTTTTAGTTGACACAAAAGTAGAGGGGGAGAATGTACATTCACTTTTTGAGTAGCTTCTGAGAGAGAATCCTCTTCGAATACGGGCTGTTGCGTGATATTGCTTTATGGGACTCGATTGCTTCAACAAGCGAATTGTGCAGAGTTCCCTAATATAAAGAAGAAAAATGAAGAATCAAAACATGGGATTATGTTGATTAAGGGATTGGGGGTTTTGTAAATAATGGGAAAAGTAATTGATTCTCGAACCTCAGATACACGGAGAGCGGTTTGCACGACATAGTTTGCATGCGGATCTTGAAGCAATCGTTCAAAATGAGCTGTAGAGAGCAATTCATGAATGATTTTCGATCGGCTGTCGTCATTTAACACCACGAGACATTTTTCAACAACGTGACTGCTGAACTTCTGAGACGAGAGGTGCACGTAGTTCCCTTCAAATTGAGAGATCAAAGTTGAAGTGGCTGATGGAATTTTTAACTCCAAGATGAACTGAACAACATAATTTCTGCAAAATGAAAAACAAAAATTCAGGGGCACCGGGGAATATCATCTTTAGAATGAACTGATCAGTCTCGTTACAATATGGGCCAACCAAGAACAAACAGTTGTTTTCTGATAACAATATGAACACTAAACTGATATGATGACTTGCTCAGCATGCTTAATGTCTGAATTTATTATCGTACTATAAGTCCATGACACAAAACAAGCCATTAATACATTCAAACATGCAAAGAAGATTTTCAGCTTACTGCACCATTTTGCATTATCAGTCAAACCAGAAAGTTTCGCTACTCGGTAAACCAGAAATTCATAATTGTATAAACAACTACATGTCAAGATTATGAAAGTCGAGTTTTCTTTTTCTTTTTCTTTTTCTTTCTTCCCGGGAAAATGCAAGCAGAGATACTTACCCATATGCATCCTGTGCAAGTAGAAGTCCATTGGAGGATATTTCTTCAACCAAATTATCTCGATATTCCCCGGTAGAATGACTAATGCATCGTTGCAACACACAACAACCGTGTTGATGAGTTGCAATATCAACACAATACTTTGCAGCGGCAATGAAAATAAACTGTCAAAATGATCGGGGACAAAAGACCATTGTCAATGTCTGCTACTGAGGAAAGTAAATGACTTGAGAAAAAGAGATGAACAAACAGAACTCGATATGCACACACGCATAATTGTCTTAATTGAATTTTAAACAAAACAACTAAGTTACACAATGTACCACCAAGTACTTCTTTTCGGTTGTGAAGTTTCGATATGCAATATGATGCATTCCAGTTTTTGTGTCACTAAAGCTTAATTTGGTTGTGATTTAAAGAATGCAATCATGTATGACATTTACACGTATAGAGCCCGAAAAGAGACAACATTTTACTTTGAATTAAGGAACAAAACCAGAATGGAACAGAAAAGATTCCCTTTGTTAACACCTACAAATCTATAGGATGGAAGGCTTTACCTTGTTATCTTCACAGCTAAGACATTGCAAGCAACGCTGTACGACATGATTGCCATTCAAGTCCTTGATGAGTGATAAAAACCCGGGCTCAAGAGCTGATACAACAAGCGAAACTTGTTGCCTGGTTTTGAGTGTCTCGATCAACTTTTGCACCACACGAGTCCTGAAACAAGGAAAAACAATGTTAGAAATACAATCAACAAATACAAACATATCGAAGACAAGGTGTTCTCATACATACCCGTGCGTGTTTAGAGATATTCTAACAAGTTGACCCGGTTCCTCGGTAGCCATTAACAAAATCTGGATTCTCTGTTCTTCATTACACACTTCCAATAACTTCTGCATAAGATAATTCCCGAAAGGGTTCATCATAAGTTCGACTACATGACCGATAATCTCCTTAAATATTATTCCAACATCCTCTCGGGTGCCCTCATCAAATAGCCGTTGTAAAAACCTACAACCATGTTGATCTTTTGCTATCAAGTATATATATCCACGAGCTTCAGCCAACGAGTTATACTTAGGTGGCAAAGAAAACGAGGTGCATAACTTAGCAGCACTCTTAGAATTTCCACAAGCTGGTGCAAATTGAGACCAATTATCGAGTTGCAACCTTCCTTCTCGATGCTTACTCACACCAATATCCTTTGCCTTGTTTACCCCTCTCGAACAATCAAGCCCCTTATTGACCATTACATAATTTAAACCATCTCCTTGAATAATGAGACTATCCTCATTACTAAAAGCCCCAACATTTGAATGAGCTCTAGGTCTAGCCAAGCCATTGGACAATGGCAGCCCCTGGTTTAACATGTTTCGAACCGGCCGGGGAGAACCATGAACAATCAGCTCACCATTACTCAAAGAAGGGCTTAAATTCAATACATTACAAGCTTGATCCTTGTTCTGCCATGGAGATCTCATTGTACCATTCCAACAATTCATTCCTTGAGGATACATTTGAGGACCTAATAAATTATGGGGCAAACCAGAAAATGCCATATTCATCCCACCATTGAAACTCAAAGGCATAAAATCAGAAAACCCTTTCCTCAATGTATCACAAACACCATGTTTCTCAACATTGAATTGATCAAAACGTTGAATCCCATTGGATTCAAGTGAGAAATCTCTAAAACTAGAACCCAAATTCTCTTGATCATTGCTAATATACAGTTTACTAAGGTTTCTACAAAGATCAAGTTCACCAAACAAGTGTGGCTTAAAGTCCTCTAATGGTGGTGGTGGTGATCCATGGTCAGATAAAGACTGCCCATTGTGTGAAAACAAACTTGAAGATGAACCATCTGATAGTAAAGAGAAACCGCTTACAGGGGAAATACATGTACGGTTATGGAAGTAACTTGATGATGGGTCATCATCATACATAAAACCATTACCATAGATGCCATGTAATGACCCATTCACATGATTCTTCCTCTCATGTTGATGATGATGATTATGAGATGTTGCATGAGGGATCTCATCTAATAACATTTCAAACTCTTCATCATCCTTCATGTTCCCAATCTCAGCAGTAGATTCCAACATCAAACACAAACAAACAGACACAAGAAGAAGAACAAGAACAAGAACAAAAGAAAAAATCAAAACACAAACATCAGATTAAATCAAACAAAAAAAAACTTTAAAAACAACAAATACCCAGAACAGATTACCACTTTTTAACATCTGGGTTTTGCTCAGATTTTGAGAAAAAGCGAAAGAAAAAAAGTGTGGGTTTTCTTTAAGGATTGGAAACCAAATGGCATTTCATTTCATTGATATCAAAAATAATATTTTGGGTTTTTGGGTTTTCTTTTTTTGTGAAAGAGTTCGGTGAAGCATGCAAAGATTGAAGGAGATCACATACGGTTTTACTTTTAAGAAAAAAACATATACATATACATACACACATATACATATATACTCTCTTCCCTTTGTGTACGCTCTCACGCCATTAAAGCTGGACTTTGTGAAGAACAAACGCTATTTATATTTTTCTCCAACAAAATAAATATATAATTAATATAAAAATAATATTAAATAAAGAAATTATTTTTTTTCCTTTGGTTTACAAATTTATAAAGAAACAAAGACAGATTGCAAACTGACTCACGCTGGGATTTTCTTCTTCAAGCAATTTTTTTTCTTTTTTTTCACTTTTGGTACCTTTTCCACTACGACTTAAATAAGCAATACACACTTACTCGTATGCGTGAAGTACACGCAATTGAGCTTTCGTTACTCAAATCGTAATCGAGCGTTTGTCTCCTGAAGGTTCGGGACTTTTGGGTCCACTCCCTCCAAATGGCGCGTGGTAAAATAAAAAGAATTGTCATTAATTATTAATTAAATATTATGCATGCATGTAATGTATCACTATATATATTAATTAATTTGATTTTTGAATTTTCTCAACAAATAAAGTTAAAATAATAAAATTAAAACTTTAACTTTTTATAATTTATTCAAAATAGCTTCTCACTTAAAATTTTAATTTATTTTTCATCAAAATATTTATAATTTTAAATACATATTTCTTCTAGATGGATGAAATAATGTTTTGTCAAATCATCATATTGTTAAAGTATTTTTTTTTAAATATCATGAGTAACGTATCCTTAAAATTTTATCTCTCAGCTCTGAAAAATTTGGGTTAACAAAATAATTATTTTTAAATAATTAAATTATTTTTTTAATTTATTATTTTTGCTAAATCATTCTATTTTTAGGGGTTTAGCTTTTTTTAAAATATATTTTTTATTTAAAAAAAAAAAAAAAAAAGCATACACCCACTCACGTCTCTCTTTTCCCCTTTTTGAGGTTGTTTCCTCTCTCTTTAAGGTTTTTTATAGGTTAGGCAAAAATTTATTCAATTCATAACAACCAGATGAATATATTAATTTAATTTAATATTACTTTTTTTTTTTGTTTTGTTTTAGACCTAAAATACCCGTAAAAAGTTGTAAATAATATTAGTTACAAATTCAAATTTTTTAGATGATATGGGATAATCACGAACTTTAAATATGAACTATCAATTGGACATATTTTTATGTAAATTTAGGGACTGAATTAGAAAAAATTGTCAAATTCAGGGACATATTTTTATATAAATTTTACCATTTTTCAAAAAAAATATAAATTTTATCTTTATATTAATTTTTAAAAGTTAATAGTTCAAGTTGTACAATTTTTTATATATTCATGTATTTATATTGTATTTGTATTTCTCTTTTACATCGTGACTTGTTTTATATAGATTGTTCGTGTATTTTTTATTCCATAAGTAGTTTAAAAAATTTATCACGTATCTCTTTTTCTAAAATATTTTACTATATCTCTATAGAACATTTACTAACTCTTAATCCTACTTATAAAATTTACAAACTCCCGTGTACCAAATATTTTCCATTTTATATTATGTTTTTATTTTTAATTTTTTTTATACTTAAACTATTATTTTTGTCTCAATTTAATCTAAAAAATATCAACTTTCAATAAAAATGTGCTATGTGTCACGTTTTTATTAACAATTTTTTAAAAGTTTCTGATAAATTAGGATGAAAGCGATATTTCAAGTACTAATATGGGACAAAAGAAATTTAAGTATCAAAATTAAAAAATGAATATAATTTAGGGCTAAATCATTACTTAAAAGATATTTATTTGATACAATGATAATAGAGCTATTAACTTCATGAGAAAATTTAGAAAGTGTAATATGTTCTTTATTGATATTTTTAAAAAATAAAAATTAAATAAATAAGACATAACGATTGTTTACATTTAATTTTGAATTTAAAATATTTTATATTAAACAATAGTCATAGTTCGATTGACATCGATATTATTGTCAATGCATGAGAATGTGAATTCGAGTGCACTGAAACGCATTATCCTCCTAATACAGAGTTGGATCAGATAAGATAAGAACCTATAATGAGATCAATGTTTAAAAAATATTTTTCAAATTTGAAATTTAAGAATATAATTTTTAATTTTTAATTGATTGAATTTTTTTCACCATTAAATATCTTTTACTATAAAATATATAGCACAAAAGCTTATTTGGTATGGGTATTGTTGTTAATACAGGAGGACGTGGGTTCGAGTACGTTGAAACGCATTATCCTTCTATTTATGGGTCGGGAGGGGTTATGAGTAGATCTAAGTATTGTATAAAAAAAAGTAAATATAATCAGAACCTATAATAAAATTATCAAAAAAAAAATTACGTGATTATGGGATAAGAAGTATAATTACAAAAAATAGATTCCAAACATTAACATTATAAAAATATATATTTAAAAAAGTAATTACATATGTTTTGCTTAACCTATGGGGGAAAATATAAAAAATTAAAAAGAAAGAGGAATCAAATTGGTAAGAACAAAAACATAGCATTTGTGTAATGGCATAAATTCTTTTTAATTATTTTTTCTCATTACATTGCAAAAAAATAATAAAAAAAAGATGGTGACTTTATTGTAATTTAAAATTAAATCTATTTGGCATTAGCCATTAGCTTTAGCTTTGGTGTTTTTTGCTTTGTCTCCAAGAAATGAAAGGGACAAAAGTGGTATTTACAAAAAAAATATTATTATTATTGTTTTAAAAAAAATCTTCCTTTGTCGGAAAGCGAGTAGACTTTTGGGTTCGACCCAACTAATTAGGCCCATTTCAGATATTAAGTCCAATCAGATTATGACAAGTGTCAATAAAAAATTATAATTTAAATTCTATAATGATTAGAAATAGAATATGTTACAATATACTTTTTATTTTCTCAAACAAATTTTTATTTAAAAAATTATCAAATCTATCTATTTTGATATTTTAAAAGCTACTTAAATATTATTTCTTTTTTTAAATATCTTTGCTCACATGGTAGAGGTCCAAATAATTATTATTAAGGATAAAGTATTAATTTTTAAATTTGATATTTTTTTATCCTTCAATTATTTTTTTTAAATTCAACCTCAAATTTAGATTTTATCACAATTTTTTTAAATTTCTTATTAAAAATAAAGAGATGACATGTGGCATGTTTGAAGATTTTACCATATTATCACTTAAGAATTTTAAATACATAATTTTAAATTTCTAAAATATTTAAATATATATATATAATAAACAATAAAAAAAAAATTAATAATTTAATATAAAAATTACTATGATTTCTGACCCGTGTTTCGTGTTGTGTCAGTAAAAATTTGAAGATTAAAATATGCTTTAAGTCCATACACATTTTCTACATTTGGAACTTAATCCCCTTATTTTTGTTAGCATGAATTTAATCGTGTAACTTTCGAATTTAAAAATTTAGGCTCAATTATTACGTCGTTAAATTTCTTCTATTAAAATCTTTTGCGTGACATTTTAAAATTTTTAAAAAATACAATTGATAATCACGTAACAATAAAGACATCATTGAAAAATATTGATGAGGAGTTTGTCTTAAAAACATTGAAAATATCAATTTTTGGTTTTTTTTAATATTTCATGCTCGGTCTTAGTGTATATATATATATATATATATTGAAACAATAATATAAATTTTAAGTGGATTGAGTTTAGACTTGAATCTTAATTTGAAATTCTTTTTTAAGAAAAAACGAAAAGCAATTTAGTTTGAACCAAGTCATGGAGATCTTTAAATGCAATATTCAACTGTTGCTATCAAAATCGGATTAAAGTAGTCGAGATATTTATCCGGAATAAAGGATTGAACAGATGGAGTCACGAACCAGAATAAAAAACAATTGAGATGGGCTGGAAAATATACGTTTTAAGGATCTTCCAAGTTACGTTAGAACCATGGACCCAAATGACCAAATGCTCAATGATCTCCTCCAAGAAACATTCTGCGACTTTAAAGCATCGGCTTTGATTCTCGACACAGTCGAATCATTGGAACCTGATGCTTTGGATGCTATGTCGTCGATAATAGACATGAAGGTTCCCGTTTACAGCATCGGTCCTCTTCGCATACTGGTTGATGATATCGAAGACGATGAACCGAAACAAATCAGATTCTAATTTCTGGGTCCGCATGGCTCGATTCTAAAGAACCAAAATTTGTAATGATTACATAAATTTCGGGAGTGTTGCAGTAATGGGTCATCAAGAACTGATTGAAATTGCTTGGGGATTGGGTAATAGTAAAAAGCCATGTTTGTGGATCGTCGGTCCTGATCTTGTTAACGGTGAGGCAGCGGAACTGAAGGTAGAGGCTTGATTTGAGTTGGTGTCGACAAGATGAAGTGCTTGAATACTCATCGATAGGAGGGTTTGTATCTCACATGGGGAGGAAGTCGATGATCGAGAGCTTGTCAGCCGGTATGCCAATGCTTTGTTTGCCGTTTCTGGCAGACCAATTAACAAACAGTTGGTGGGCGTGCTCGAGAATGGGTGTTGGCATTGAGATAGATGAGAATGTGAAGAGAGATCAAGTGGAGAAGCTTGATAGGGAATTAATAGGAGAAAAGGGCGTGGAAATGGAAGAAGAAACCTGCCAGTCCCGACGGTTCTTTTGCGATCTTGGATAAACGGTTAACTCGAGTTCTTTACACTCAACTATTTAAATTTATCCTTTTTTGATCATCTAACCATTCCGAATTTTTAGATTTTTTTCATTTTTAAGTTAGCTTGCTGATGATCAACATATATTAATAATTATTTTCCATCGTACCAAACATTCTTCATTTTAAAATAAGCAAACCATCAATATCTTAAAATCAATTAAAAATTATATACTATAAATTATTAAGGTGCATAACTTTATAAATAACATAAATTATTACTATGAGTAATATGAGCACAGTAAAATTTATATAACTTCAATTATTTTTGGTTGAAATTAGAGTATCAGTGATTAATCTTATAATCACGGATGCTCTTCGAAGAGATAAATTATTGGTCATGAAATATACTCCATTCTCATAATCAGGAGTTAATGTATTATGAACACAAGTATTGCACAGATATAGAACGGATATAGAAACCACCGAGTATAACGAGACACATTTCATTAAGTACTAGAGCACTACCGGCTTAGAGTATATATCAAATTTATCTGACGAAGTCAATTGTGGCTCCTGCAAATCAAGAACAAACCGGCTTAGAGAAGATGGTGATAGGCTCAATCAGTTGGAGTGGGACTCGAACAAACGTATTCACTAGTAAAAATGAATTTTCGAATAGATTTAAATTTGGGTTTAGTTATAATTGTTTTTTAGAATTGAATTGTGGCCCGACTTGACTTATAGATAGATTTATAAGTTGTATATCATCAATTTCACATCTAAGAAGGAAAAAGAATCTTATTTGCGTATTCAGAATCATCTTTTAATTATGTCATTTTTTAAAACTAGATCAATTGGACAGGAACTTGATCAGGGTTTCGATCCGAAATAAGGGTTGGACTAGTTGACCCCCAAACAGGAAAGTCGGACTTATTTTTTTATATTTTTTAATAATTTATTCATTTGAACCTATCAAATGGATCGAGTAATTTGGACCGAAATTTAATGGTCTAACCGGTTCAACCACCAATTTAGTTTTGAAAACCTTAGTTTAAATACCTGTGACGCTCCATGAGCTTTGCTAACATCACCGATCGTGTAACGTATTGCATTAAGCAAACACCCATATGTCAACCCCGGTTCATCTTGAATCGCTTGTACGAAACTATATGTCATCACGCCAGTTCTCACATTGGTTCCGGTGAAAGCCTACAACATAACAATTCAAACAACAACCTAAAGCTAATGATATTTTTACTCAAATGCTTTCAAGACCAAACGATGCGAATATTGAGATTCGAATATGATCGTTTAAAATAGTTGCAAAATCAAAGCTCAGTTCTAAATTTGAAGACTATTCGAATTAAGAGTGTAATAGAACCAAGTCGAATTCAAACTATAAAAAAACTCCAATGTCTTGAAATTCCATTTAAACTCAATTGAATTTTACTTTTAAAGCTTGAGCCTAATTCGAGATAAAATATCAAATTCCTCGAGCTCTTCGATAAGTTTCAATCAAGCTCGTTTACCTAATAAAAAACGAAATCATTAATTTGCGATCGAATTTGAGTTCGAAAGAAAATTTTATAATATTAATTAAAAATAAAAAGTCAACTAAACTCCAAATCTACTCAATTCAAGCATTAAAGATATTCAAATTCGAACCGCTCATTATCCTAATCCGTTCAAACTTGACTTGATAGTGATTAAACCAAATTCAAATTTTTTCGAACCGAAGTCGAAAAATTTTACTCACAGTGGTATCAGCAGAGGTTTGATGATCATCACAAGCACTAAAACAAAAGGCTAATCCTCCACTTGTACGCTTGTAAAATAAGGGATTTGTTTGATCTTCCCACATATAACGCCCTTCCCTGCATAATACCAAAAAATAAACAATAAACCCAATATACATTGCTCAGATTTTTCCTTTTTTTTAAGAAAATTACTTGTATACCCGGACATGAATACGAGGAGATGATCCTCCAAAGATCGGACACATACTCGTGCCAACACTCTCGGTCTAGTCCGGGTAATACAGTGTATAAATTTTACGAATTAACTAACTTGTTCATCCTGCAAACGAAAGGGAGATCGAGGACAGTTCCACTGTAGCACGCATCGATGATCGCGTGCAGTGTGGTTCCTCGAGTCAATGGTTTTACGATGGTGTCGTTGATTTCGTCGTCGATTATGTTCCCTTCAGTTTCGTGATCGAGAGGGCACAACGCTTCATCAAATCCATCGACTTCGTCCTGGTTGTAATCTTTTTGTCGAGTGCCGTGACCAGAGAAATGGAACACCAACGAGTCCCCCGGTTGGCATCCGTAGACCAGCCATTTCAAAGCCTTACGGATGTTCTGTTTTGTTGGGATCTTTGAAGGCTGCCTTTCATTTTCTACGCATGCAAAAGTGTCGGTTATGGAAATGTATTCAGCACAAGTATGAGAAAGTTTGAAACTCGACTCGAAATTCGAGTGAAGTTCAATATACTTTTAGATTTAAAAGTTGGGTTTAAGAGTCGACTGCTCGAACTCGCTCGATTAAGTTTGTTTTCCTAGTAAGAAAAACAAAATTCATTCTCATGCTCGACAATATCTATGCTTGTGCTCGATTCCAAAATTGTTTACGCTAAATAAAAATAACATATACCTCGAGCTATTCGACTCAAGCATTAAAATATTCAAATTTAACTTGTTCAATAGCTTATGCTACCAAAACTCGACTCAAAAAAAATGACCAAGCCGAATTTAATTTTTTCTAATCAAACTCGAATAGCTTGTGAGCATACATGTTTAGTTTACATCCCTATTTACTCCTTTGGTAGGTTATATATGCTTACGAATCGGATTCCATGCTGAGTTAGTCTATTATAGAAGTGTTCATGGGTCAGGCTTAGACATGATATTAATACATTTTATATTTGCTCAAGCCTAGCTCGACTCGAAACATAGGCCTAAAATTTTGTCCAAACCCGTCCATATTTATAAATAGTTAATTCAAGCTCATTTTAGACTTACTCATATTATTTTTAAAAAATAAAAATATTTTAATATTATTTTAAATTTTTATATGTATTCATCTTAACATTTATTAATATTTTCATTTTTAATTATTTTAAATGGGCTTACTTTTTTGTATAAGTCAATTTTTCAGGTTTAATATTTTTATTTAAATCCTCTTAAATTTCTAACAAGCCTTTAAGCTTGAACGAGTAGCTTGACCTATGAATATGAATAGGTCTCTATTCAACCGCCCATTAAGCAAAAAAATATGAATTTAAATTTAAATCTCAACATTTAAAAATCGGAGATTACCTGTCAGCATTAAAATGGAATCATTGGAAAATCCTAATCTCTCCACAAGAAGGTACTTCATACTCTTGACATCATTGATACTTCCTTTGAGCTTATAACTCTTTCCATGGTAATTCACTCCACAAAGAAGTGCTCGTTTTCTCCCGTAAACCGGAACCGGAGACAAAGATGGTCGTGGTTGCAGATATTGCATATGTTGTGGACTTGGGCCGTTCCCGTACGGATTTCCATGCATTCTTGGTGGCCCATTATTCCTATCATAACAAAAAAAAAAAAAAAAAAGTTAAACTATATTAGTAGTCACTCAACTAATAGTCAATTTCTTTTTTGATAATCCAATTGTGAGAAGTTACAAATTGGCCACTCAATTATTCAATTTGTCCTTTTTGGTCACCGATTGACTAATGTAAAAATGGAAAAACCTAAAAATCCAATATAATTGGGTGACAAAAAAGGTAAAATTGAATAGTTGAGTGATCAATTTGTAACTTTCCATAATTGAGTGACTATTAATGTAATTTATCCAAAAAGAAAAAAACCTTACGCATTGTCAATAACCAAAACGAAACAACGGAAACACGGATCTTAATTACAATTGCGTACACATTTTTCAATTGGTACTAATAATAAACTGTAGTGCTTGAAAAGAACCTGGTTCGGCCCGATCGAGCATTGATTGGGACAAGATTGGTAAGGGTGTGGCACTCGGAACAACGAACGACACGTGCCTTGGGTGAAACCAACATGCTGATCCCACATCCGCTGCATCGTTCTCTTCGCGCCATCGATTCGAACAGTTTATGAGCCCGTTAAATAACCCCGATGATAACGAAGAACAGGAACCGTGTGAAAAGTTGTGGGGAGTAAGCTAGATTTATACACTTATGGTTCAATCATTGTAGACAATAATCGAATCCCGCAAGTAAAATTGGGGGAGAACCAGATTCATTTGTTCCTTTTCTTTGTTTATTTGATAAGATTCGTTGTGGCAAAGCAACTCAATTGCTATCCATAAAACATACGATCTAAAGGGGTCGCTATTTTTTTTAAAATATTTATATTTATCTGTCCCGTGATTACCAATTCAGTTAAGAAAATTATTAATATGTTTTTACCGATTTATTTTTAGTTCGATTGGCATCAGACATCGTCGCAGTGTAAGAGAATGTGAGTTCGAATGCGTTGAAGTGCATTATCCTCCTATTTAAGAGCTTGGGAAAAACTATGAATAGTTCTAAGCATTACATAAGAAGAATTGATATTATAAGAATCTATAACGATATTAAAATTTCGCCAATAACCATAAAGATCAGATTTAAAGGGCGGTTGCATATTTTTTCTTTATTATTTATATTATTCATATCTGTCCCATGATTGAGTTGGTGTTACGAATTAATTGGGTATCAACTTGGTTGAGAAAAAAAACTAAATTATATCACCCTTTCTATTAAATGATTACTAATTTTCTAAGACTTACATTTAAACACTTTCTTGTGTTGATATCACATCTAACCGAGTCACCAACTCGATTATAAAATTACACAAACACTCCACCTATATTAATTATTAAATGATTTTTAAAAGAAAATATTATACCCACATCTTGGGTGTGACAAAATCTAATATTATTTATACTTATTATATAAAATCCTTGACCGAGTTAGTGTCACGGATTATTTAGATACTAACTCGGTTAAAAAAATCAACATGCCCCTTTCTATTAATTAGATCATTTTTAATATTATTGTGGTGATATTTTCGTCTTTTCATATTTTTATATAGTTTTTAAATAAAAAATTAAAAACAACATAACCAAAAATTAAACATGTTTAATAGATTTATTTAAAAAAGTATATCTTCATTCATCCTATTGTGAGATAATTTAATTTATATAGGGAATTAGATTCTGCGTTGAATTTAAACAATAGAGGTCAAATCATTAACTTTTTTCAACATTATAGGTAAAAATCCCTCTTTAGTCCTTCTAAATATTTCACTATTAAACAAAATAGTTCTTTCAAAAAAAAATCGAAGCAATTTTATCATTATCAATTTTGAAAGCGAGCAACTAAAAATAATTAATCACAACAATTAATATTTTTCGTCAATTATACATAATTTTAATTGATATAATAACAAATTAAGTCATCAATATTTACATATTTTGTCTTTGATCTTGATTCTAATTAAAAAAATATTCTGAAAATTGTATACAATTTTAATAAATAAAAATATAAAAAAAATCTTTAACTTCAAATATATATGTAAAAATAATTATCACGTATAAACTTTGAGAGCTAATTTTGTTATTATAACAACCGTATTATATAAATTTGATAGATTAATTGTCTTTATATACTTACTTTAGAAATTGATAGAAATTAAATTGCTTCGAGAGGAATCAAATATAAAAATTAAGAAAACGTTATACAAATTATTATATAATAATAATGAAACTCCCCATTTTAAACAACAATGGCAATTGGCAAAGGCCACTCATGAATGAAGAGTCAGAAACCATGGAGCCCATGTTCTCAATTCTGAGAAATTACCTTTGACTCACAAGTTATAATTTTTGGCATGTCAAGAAATTTTTCTTTTTAAATTTTGGGATCTGTTTTTTTATACTTTAGGTTATCTCTTTGTTACTATATGTTGCAGTGGTGTATTTTATCGTATCAAAAGTTCATCTAAACGTTGAGGGTTAAAATTTTTTAAAATTAAAATTAAATTGATATGATATATAAATGTCGAGGTTAAAGTTACCATTATGTCAATTTTAAAAGTTGTCACCATTAACCAACTGGTGACCAGGAAAGATATATTTCAATAACTGAGTGACCAAATAATTAAATTTACTAATAGTTAATTGGCTACTATTATAATTTACCCTTTATATTTATACAATTTTCAGTAAATTAAGTTGTGTTACATAAATTATTATCATGTTATTATATTCATGTGTAAATATCGAATTGATTCTTTACTGAAAAATCATTTTCTAAAGTCACGAACAACTAATAAGAGTAATGAAAGATGCTAACGAAATTAGCTCTTTCTATAGGACATGAATAATAACATGTTAATGGGTAAAAGTACCAAGAAGATTATTGCATTAAGAGTCAGATTACATTTTGTTCCTTTCACTAAAAAATTGGACAAATTAATCTCTGTATGTTAGATCAAAGAATAAATTAGTCCCTTCTGATAAAAATTTCATCTATTATTACGTATACCTCATGCTGACGTACAATGACCAATTTTGAACAATAAAAATACGTGAAAATTTTAACAAAAATCAAGATTCAAATCCTATTTCCATATTCGCCCTGTATTAAAACATATAGCCTCCTGAATACAGTGTACAAAGTTTTCCTTCAGCTTCAATGGCGGATCCAATATTAAAGTTTAAATTCCCTCTCGTAAACTGAAAACTCTTCAGAAGCTGAAAGCAGAAGCTTCTATATACATTCAAAAGAAAACAAAGTGTCAAAGTCATGTTTCTTAACTTAAATTTGGACTTATTTGATTTGTTTTAATAATATAAAGATTAAAATCGACCAATTCAAAAAATGTAATGACTAAAATTGATCAGATTAAAGTATAAAAACTAAATCCACAACTGTTGCTTAATAATAACACGAGTTGACCTTCGGAAAAACCATTAAGCAACAATTCGAGTCAAATCAAATCAATCCAAATTCATAAATAATTTACCCAAAACTCGACTCTTGAATAAGTTTATGCATACCTGAGTGAGATTGGGACCAAACAATTTGGTTAATATTCTTGAACCACCAAAGCATCCTTGTTGGTTGGCATCTTCAATTCTCTTCTCAATTTGGTCAAGTAGTTCTCCATATGTTATATTTGGTTTGCGTCTCAGAACATCTATTAAAGCATATGTCATTGCTCCATTCATTGTCTTTGAATTTAATGCCTACATGTGTGCATATATCTTGTTTTTAGAAGAAAAAAAATTATCACGATTTGTGAAAGGATTGTCTAGATTTGAACTCGAGAATTAAAATCAATAAGACATGAGTTGGAGAATTTCTTACAGATGTGTCGGCAGCAACCTGATTATCTTCGCAAGCACTTATAGAATACGCTATGCCACCGCTAGTTTTTTTCCTCACACCTGATGGAGGACTATTATCGACCCACTTTTTGCTGATAAGATTAGGAAAAGTATCGGATACATGTGTATATATATATGAATATGTATGGGATGTAAGTAGGTTTTGTTTTAAATTTTGATCCAAATACGAAAATCTGATTCGATCAGTTTAATTTGACCACTAATTAAAGGTGAACAACTTGAACTCGTCTAACATGAATATGAATTGACATAAACTTGAAATTAAATTGAATTCAAACGATTCAAACGTGAAATAACCCGAAAACAAGATAATCCACACTTGAAATAAGCAAAACATTAAATGATCTAAAAGCTTTTGATGACCAGAATCCAGAACAACCCGAACCGAAAATGACTCAAGTTTGAAGTATTCAAGACCCCAAATAATGTTAAACTTAAAAAAAACACCTTAAATAACATTGATTAAGTCTTGATTCAATCGACATTGTTATTGTTGCAATAAGCTGGAGGATGTGAGTTCAAACTTATTTAAGCATGCAATGTCCTCCGCTTTAAGGATTAGGGGGCTTATAGGTAATTTAAGCATTGTATAAAATAACTTAAAATGCCACAACTAGAAGAAAGGGTCATGACTCAAACCGAAAGATTCAAACTCAAAATAACTTTGAACTTCAAATTTATTCAAATTCAAAGTAATCCTAGACCTAAAATTAACCCAAACCGAAATACTCCAATCCTAGTTACTCAACTCAAAATTAATTTGAATTAAACTAATCCAATATTATTTCTATTGATAAGTATAGTTACTTTATAAAAAGAATTAAATATTTTGTTATTTTTATCTGAGTTAGTGTTTGATTGGCTTGTGACGCCAACTCATTCCAAAGATTAAATATAGTGTATAGATTGTTTAGGGGTTTCGCGTCATCCGCTCAAAGCCGACGAACCCCTCAACACATCCGATATTGTCTCTAGTGGGAAGGTTTTGTTTTTTTGACTCTATCAAGAACCACTTGTGGTTCACAGTACCTCATCCAGTATCTAATAAGACAAACCATACGTATGCACACAACCACCCGCACTCGAACATCTAAAGTAACAGAATTAGGGGTGTCTTGTACTTACTTGTCTCTTTCATAGACATGCTCTAGATCAAGAATAGTTCCGCTATGGCAAGCATCAACAATGGCGTGAAGCGTAACACCTTGCGATAATGGCTTAACAATGGTGGCGTAAATGTCATTATCGACGATCATTCCTTCTCTAAGGAAATCGACAGGGCAAATGGTTTCGTCGAACCCATCACGTTCATCTTGGTTGAAATCGGGTTGCCGTAACCCGTGACCGGAGTAATAGAAAACCAATGAATCTCCCATCTGACAACCGTTCACTAGCCATTTCAAGCTGTTCTCGATGTTAGCCTTCGTTGGAATCAGTCGAATGTCTGATTCTTCCTCTGTGAATTGAAATAGATATTGTTATTTGTTATTAGGGCTGAGAATTTTTTTTTTTTAAACAAAAATCAAATATCAGTCAGAAGAATTATTTTGAATCAATTAGATTGAAAACTTGTACGAATGGATTGAACTAGTTAAAAATTTGATTGAATCGATTTTATTTTTATTTTTAGTGAGTTTTTAATCGAACCGATTAGACTGATGAGAAGTGGCTTAACAGTTCGACCATCGATTTGATTTAAAAAATAATGATTTGGACGATTTTTGGGGTTCATGTTTAAAATTATGATTTTCAAATCAAATCGATTTTTATTTTTATTTAATTTATAATTAATTTTAAAATTTTTCATTATGTGAAAAGTATTTTGTATTTAAAATAAATAAAATATTTTTGTTAAAACTTTCATTTATAAGTATTTAGTTTCTTTATTTTTCAGATTTTAAAATTTAAATTCAACTGTTAATATTATTAATTTTTTTTATTAAATTTGTTAGTATGATAAATTGAAATAAAAAAATACCAACTTGATAAGTATATAATTTAAAAATAACATTATAATGAATTTAAATTTAACAAAAAAAAAATTAATAGTATTAACAGTTAAATTTAAATTTTAAAATTTAAAAAATATAAAAATTTAAATTTAAATTTTTAAAATATACAGGAAATAACATATTTTTAAAAAAAACACTCACCTGTGAGCACCAAAATATTTCGCTCTTGAAATCCGTACGTTTGAGTCAACAAAGTTTTCATGTTCCTCACATCGTTGACGGTCCCTTTAAGCTTATACTTCCATTTCCTGTAACTCACGCCACAAAGCACGGCTTTCTTCGCCGGCAGTTGGTCGCGGGAGTCGTCCAAAGCACAAAGCTTGGAGTAACTCGCCGTCGACGGCGACGAGGATGATGGCCCCGATGAATCCGAAAGTCTTTGGGTGTTACCGTGCAGTAATTTCTTCAGTTTCTCCATAGATTTGCCTTTCAACGGCCGATTTATCTTCCCCTGCTCTCGGGAAGTCGCCGGCGACGGTTTCTTTATAAGTGGATTGACCTCGCCGCATTGTCGGCAAGTAATTTTCTCGGCATAGTCCGGGGCCGTTAGCTTTTGCCGGCAACGGAAGCACACGATTTTTATTACCATTTCATCGGATAAAAGGTTATATTTTTCTTGAAGTTCCCATGGAACATTTCAACTCGTCTTATATTATTATATGAGCAGATGTCAATTTTTAGTCTCAGTCCCTTTATTCTTATAACTTTTGAAATTTAATCCTTTACTTAATTTAAAATTTAAAAATCAATCACTATAATTCACAAACGATGGCAAATTGCAATAAATACATTTAGATCTAATTTAGAATAAATATGAATAAAGTTCACACATGTTGAAACAATTAGAGTTGTGTGACCCAATTTTCGTTACTTATTAAAAATTTACAAAAATAAAATAAGGAGATCAATGGGGGTGAATTATGAAAATTAATAACAAAACCGGAATGTTAACTTGTAATCTACTTGGACAAATCTTAGCAAAAATCAAAAGTAATGTAAGAAATATATTTATAAAAAACAATCGAGGCTTTGGTTAAAATGTTTAAGTTAAATGTTTCGAATTCATTTTGTCGTGGATTCAAATCTTATTATTATTTGAGTTTTTATTGATACTATTTGATAAACCGTCGATGCATGAATTTTATGCACCATTGATGAATAATAACATGACACTTTTTCTTAAAAAAAATAGTGGAAAACTGATAAATAAATACTAATAATTTTATATGAATATAATTAAATAAGAATTCATTATAAATAAATGTTCAAGCCCGATACCTTAGGCTCGAAATCCAAGACCCTAAATTTTAAACCTAAGATTCTAAATCTTAGAGTTATTAATATTTATTTATAATAGTTACAAAATTTAATATTTATTTTTAGGTCCTCCAAATTTTTTTGTTTAATTTACGTGTCATCCTATTATTCACTTATGGTGTATGGGATCAAATATTATTCATTTTAGTAATTTTTCAATTAAATTAATATCTGATTGACTCGTAACACTAACTCAAATAGAAATTTAATATAAATATAAAAAAATAAATATTATTTAAATAAAGTACAAATTTCCACCAAACTTTTTTATTCTTTATTAATAGAATAAAGAGTAAGAATCAGATGCATTTTCTTTTTGAAAATCAGTTATTTTCAAATTCTATTCACACATTTCCTTTTTATTTTCATTTTTCTAGTAAAGTATATTATTTATATTTTTAACAAAAATTCCATTTTTAAGTTAATCCAACTTCAATTCTTATACTGAATTATTATTTTTTTCATAACTTAATATTTTTATAATCATTTTAAATATTCAAATATTTAATTCAATTGTGAAAGTATTGAAAATTTTTAAGTTGATACAATGCTTAAAATTATTCATAATTCATCACAATTCTTAAATAGGAGGATAAACACATGCTTGAATCCATGTTTTCCTGCACTGATAATAATATCAATACCAACCGAATTAAAACTCAATCGACATATTTGACTAAACAATTTAGACACTTGTTTTTTTTTTTAATTACAGTTGAGAAAATTCTAGTAATTATCTAATTAACCAAAAATTATACGGTTATTAAAAAAATCTAATGTAAGAACATTTTATATTGTGATAAGTATATTTTTTTCCCTCTCACTTGAGGACCGTCCATCAAGAATATTCTTAATTTTTACGGAAAAATCAACTTAAACCAAAGTGTTTTTAGTATATAAGTTAAAAAACTATAGTTATTTGATATGAAACTGAATATTTTATTTAATTTTTAGGATGTAAAAATAAAAATTTCATATTTAAAATTGTGAAAAGAATTTATATAATTTTTTAAATTTATTTTTATTTACTTGGAAATAATATTTTTATTAAATTTTTTTTAAAATTATCAAATAATATAAAAAATCATTAAAATTAAAAGAACCCAAGATTTAAATTTAATATGAAAAAAATAAAAAATTTATGTCGAATTGAATTATTATGAATAATTTTAAAAAACCCGACTTAACCAAACTCGAGAGGGACTTTTATAAAAAGAAATTTTAAAAGTTTTTTTTAAAAATATATTGGTGTGATTATATGATAATATTTGTTCATACTTTCTTAACCTTTTGACAACGCACATATACAAACGCTCAATCTCGAGACCCTTAAAATGAATAATATTTTATTTTCTATTGGAACTATTTGTTGGATTCATAAACTTTAAAAGTTATATATAAATTAATTAATAAAAGATATATACCTTACTTTAAATTATGGTCCACATATGTACAGGCAACCGAATATTGTTGTTTTCATTATTTCATTTAAGCATTTGACTTCCCATCGCCGACACAAATGATACAAGCATTTGTTATTTCAAGTACTTCATAATTATGCCACGTGGAAAAAAGTTAGGTAAAAATATATTTAAAAAATTATATAAAAATAGTATTTTTTTTTAATATTTTCATATTTTATTTTGTTTTTATAAATTTATATAAATGGGAGTTTCAAAAAAAATTATAAATGGAATAATATAATTTTGGTCCCTAAACTACACAATTAGATCTATTTTTGATCATTGAATTTGATTTCGTCAAAGATTTTATGATATAATTAGTGTTTTTGGAACATGATTGGATTGGTCGGTTGAATCGATTGATATACTGATCCAAATCAATGGGTTGAATTGAAAATCGCTTGAAAAAAATAAAAATTGACTTAATATTTAAAAATAATAATAAACTAAATTGACAATGGATTAACGATCAACAAATAGTGAATAATCAACGATTGTGAACCATCTATGAATATCGATAAATAGTCAATTGACAATGGATTAACCATCAATGACCACATCATCATGACATAGTAGGAAGATACATGATATGTTGACATTACTTGGATGTACCATTAACATGATTAATTTTTAGACTAAATGGAGAGAAAATTTTAGTATCAAAATGAGACGAAAGAAAATTTCAAATACCAAATTGTTATACCCAAGTTAAAAAAAAAAAAAGAAGAAGGAAAATTTAGTCCTTCAACTTGACTATTTTTCTCAATTAAGCCCTTAAATTTTTTGTCTATATTAATCTTTAAACTTGATAACATTTTTCAATTTTGGTCAATGTGATGATACGATACTCTAAGATTTTACCACGCCATCACTTAATTTTTAATAAAAATACCATTTTTAGGTGATGGTATGACACCATTTTTGAGTGCTACACCATCATGTGACCAAATTTTGGAAAAATCGTCTAGTTAAATGACTAATGTAGTAACACAGATAAAAAAAATTAGGGACCGAAATTTAAAAATTATCAATTGAAGGATTAAATGTTGCTTTATCTTAAAAATTAAAAACAAATAAAAAATAATAAAAATTTAAAGGGTAAACTACACCCAAGGTCACTAACTATTAATATATATATTTTTTATCATTTAACTTAAAAAAGTTACAAAATGATCATTAAACTATTTGAAATTTTTTATTTAAGTCACTAGGTTGTTAAGTTTTTTTAAAGTCTGGATAGCAAGCCCTAAGCGAAAATTCAGAGATCAGTATGATGGATCAATATTTATTGACAAGCAGAAGAACATGTCTTACATTCAAGTCGATTTGACGATTAGTGTCAGAGATCGAAAAAAAAAGTTGTTTGGATTTTCGCTTACAAATTCATAATATTCAAAGCTATTTCATGAAAAAAAAAATGAACTGTAGAAATGAATGAAAAAGAGAGCTTTCGATTGGTGCAAGTGATTCAAATAGAGAATGTCATACAACAACGATTTTAATAGCTCAGTGACTTAAATAAAAACTTTCAAATAATTTAATGACTATTTTGTAATTTTTTGAAGTTAAGTAATCAAAACACATACTTACTAATAATTTAATGGGCTTAGGCGTAGTTTACCAGAAATTAGGAAAAAGGAAAAAGAAAAAAAAACAAAAAGTCAAAAGTTGCTTTCCCTTCTCTAAAGCACAACCTCTCAAATCCCTCTGAAAAATCCTCTCAAATTTTCTTTCCATCCAAACGTCCCCCAAAATCACGATGGCCGCTACTTCACCACGTGAGGAAAATGTATACAAGGCGAAACTCGCCGAGCAAGCCGAGCGCTATGAGGAGATGGTTAAGTTCATGGAAACCGTCGTTTCCTCCGTCGTTGCTCCCGACGAACTTACCGTCGAGGAACGGAATCTCCTCTCCGTTGCCTACAAGAACGTGATCGGCGCCCGCCGTGCTTCCTGGAGGATCGTTTCTTCCATCGAGCAGAAAGAGGAAGGATGTGGCAACGCCGATAATGTCTCCATCATCCGTGAGTACAGGACCAAGATCGAGGCTGAGTTGTCTGATATTTGTGCCGGAATTTTGAAGCTTCTCGAAGAGAAGCTCTTTCCGGCTGCCGGGAACGGGGATTCCAAGGTCTTTTATCTGAAGATGAAGGGAGATTACCATAGGTACTTGGCTGAGTTCAAGACTGGTGATGACCGGAAAGCCGCTGCTGAGAATACGCTCTCTGCGTATAAATCTGCTCAAGTTTGTACTCATTTCGTAATTTGTTCATTTCCTTTCCTCGATTTGATATGATTTTTTTAATAAATTTGTGCTCAGATCTGGATCTGCTTTTAATTGCTTAGAAGACATAACATTGAATTACAATGGAAAGTTTATGAAAATTATCAAGAAGAAAATGATCTCAACACTATGGGTTTTGAATTAGTATTATATGGTTTTTCACCATTTGTATGATTTGAGTAACTGAAATTCCTGTTAGACCAAAGCAAAATTGTGTTTTTGTATCTAAAATTCTGAACCACAATCAGTCCTCTTAGACTCCACACGGCATAAACTTGAAAATTCCTTCAGTAGTTTATACAAATCCAATTCAAACAAAGTAATATTTGGTGGTTCAATTTATTGATCCTTGTCTTGTTAATGATTTTCCTTTGGATATGGTTTCACATTTTAATAAAAGATTTTACTGAAGTGATTATGATTTATGTGTTTTATCCATAGTTCCAGTCTTTTCTTGCTTTTACCCGCATCCTTTTGTTCCGCTTTCTTTCAGGACATTGCGGTTTCCGAGCTCGCTCCAACTCATCCTATTCGTTTGGGTTTGGCTCTGAACTTTTCTGTCTTCTACTATGAGATCTTGAATTCTCCGGACCGCGCTTGCAGTCTTGCAAAACAGGTAGGATAACAAAGCTTTGGAATTTTAGTTTACTCGCTATATTCACCTTGTTCGTCTAAAACATTCGAGAAGGGGAGCTTGGGGGGTTTATACTTCTGAATTGTATTATCTTTGTTACTCGGTGCTTTTCATTTCCCAATCGGGTCCTACCTATTCGGATATAGGGATAAGAGTAAACTACATTAATAGTCACCTGACTATGGTTTTTTCTTTTTTAGTCACCTAACTATGACCAGTTACAAAATGGTCATTCAACTATCTTGGATTTTTGGGTGGCTCCATTTTTACGATAGTCAAATGGTGATAAAAAAGACAATTGAATAGTTGGGTGACCAAAAAAGAAATTTACTAATAGTTGGGTGACTTCTACTCTAGTTTACCCCAGAGATAATGATCTTGCAAATATATGGAAAAACTTGCATATCATCGGAAACATACCCATACACGATACTTACCCTAGGAGTCCAAGTAAATATAAAAAAATTACAAATCTATATTTGCTCTTTATTTTTATATTCAAATTCTGTTTAGTCAACTAGCTTTGTTTCTTTTCCTCAGGCTTTTGATGAAGCCATCTCGGAGCTTGATACTCTTGGAGAAGATTCATACAAAGACAGCACTCTGATAATGCAACTTCTTCGTGACAACCTTACTTTGTGGACCTCGGATATGCAGGTTAGAATGCGCATGGTTGGTTTTAACTTCTCGTATATCGAATTCTTTTATTAACAATTATTTGTTTTTTTATCTATTTAGGAGGATGGAACCGATGAAATCAAAGAAGCCTCCAAACCTGAGGATGAGAAACCACAGTAAAATCCCTAATCTTCGAGTTAGTATTTTACTTCTCTGGTTGTTTTTGTATGGAGAAGTTGATTGGTCCCACTATCCCTGCAGTTTGCCTTATATTTAAAAAAAAACTTGAAAATACTGCTAAAAGTTTCTTGGTGTTTCAGTATATATATATATTTAGTTGAAGCTTTCTAATTATAGTGGGGGCATTGTGCACTATTTTCCTAATTGTTTACTTCACAATAATGGAACTGATGATTTGAGATATTTTTCTAAGCTTAATGATATTGATGCTACTGTTACTTGCATTGGATCAATCACTTGGATGTTTGTGATTATTATTTTCAATTGAATGTTTGTTATCAAAGTCCTTTGCCTGGATATGACACCTATCGGGGTCTTCTGGACGGAGAAAACAGTGCTGGTAGGACTTGCCCGATATATGGGTCTGATCCAACTCGACTCCGAATTTAGTATGGTCCAATGTGACCATTGAATACAGAGTCGTCTCACATTAAAAAGAAAAGGCCAGTCTTTTCTTGGGGATGAATCCCAACTGCTTGGTCTTTCTATATTATTTTACTTGGCTTTGAGTACTAGTGTGGGATATCAGTATGTGATCGGTATAGGTATAGGTATATTTAATATTTCCTATTGTTTTTCATGCATTTGGAGGATTCTTGGATGATCTTATTATCATACTTATGCACGAATATGCATCGGGAATCGCGTTTGATCGGGTTATTCTCACGAGTTAATTGGAAAATGATTTAAACCTTATTTCATTCACAAAGTAATATATATTATTTTGAGTAGCCAAAAGTGTCATAAAAATTTTGTATTAAGAGTTAGATATATAATTGGTGGAGTTAATAAAGTGTGTATAATAAAACTAAAATGTATAAAAATATAAAAATAAAATTTTAGTTTAGTGGTCAATTAAAGTTTTTTCTAATGCAATTCACTAAGTGCAAAATTTTATTGATTTTTCCTATATCTTTAAAAAATTAACCATTGAATAATATAGATAAAGCTGGATTGATAACCATGGTAGTTCACTTCAATAAAAAATAATTATTCTTCAAAAAATATTTATATATATAATATTATTTCTACATTGTGGGTGGAATGAATTTTAAAATTAAATTCTTTTTAAGTAAAATTTAATGTTTTTTCCTATAAAAACTTGGGTAATTCATTGTAAAATCTGGAAGGTTTTTTCCTTCGCTTTTATTGAGAAAAATAACTGAAATTAATGTTAAAAAAAGGAATAAAAAAGCTAAAAAGATAAAATAATGTTTCTAATCCAAATATTTATCGTAAAATTTCAAGTTTTTTCCTTACTAAAAAATTTATTAAAGTTGAGTGACAAATAAATATATTTAACTATAAATTAATAGTGAGTGACTAAAATGCTAAAAAGTATATAATGGCAGTGAATAAATTGTAAATTTTTTATTTTTATGCCTAATATTGGATGACCAACTTTGAATTTGCCTTTTTTATAACATTAAACTTTAAATGACGATAATACACCTATGCAGTTATTTATATCTCATCCAAGCCAACCGTAATACCCGGTTAATTGTTTGAAATATTGTCCTTTTTCGTCCACCAAAAAAAACCCAGACACCACGAGCTTTATCCTTTCGTTACCAAACAAATAGTTTCCCAAAAAAAATACAAAAGTGAGAGAAACGGAAAAACCCTGGAGAGAGAAAAGACTGGGAGAAATGGACGACGGCAACACCACCGAGGCGGAGCGATGGCTAACTATAGCGGCGAAGCTACTCGCTTCCGGTGACTTTCATGGCACCAGGACCTTCGCGATCCGAGCTCGAGAATCGGCACCTGTCCTCGCCGACCAAATCTTAGCTGTCACCGACACTCTCTTAACCGCTCAATCTAACCCTCGTGACTGGTACGGTATCCTCCAACTCGTTCCTTTAACTCAATCCATGGAAGTCGTGGAGAGTCAGTATAGGAAACTCGCGATTCTCTTGAACCCTGTGAAGAACTCGTTGTCTTTTGCGGATCAAGCGTTTCGGTTCGTTTCTGAAGCTTGGAATGTGTTGTCGAATCCTTCTAATAAGCTCATTTATGATAATGAGTTGAGGTTTCTTCAGTTTGGTCATGTGAGTCAACTCGGTCAGCAACATTATCAACAAGAACAGCCACAAATTCAGCAACCGCAACCGCAGACGCAGACGCAGACGCAGACGCTGTTTTTGCAGCAACCACCACCGCCGAAAGAAACGCAAACGCTATTTATGCAAACGCCGTTGAAAGAAACGCAAGCGCAAGTTACGCAATCACTGTTTGTGAGTCAACTCGGTCAGCAACATTATCAACAAGAACAGCCACAAGTTCAGCAACCGCAACCGCAGACACAGACGCTGTTTATGCAGCAACCACCACCGCCGAAAGAAACCCAAACGCTATTCATGCAAACGCCGTTGAAAGAAACCCAAGCGCAAGTTACGCAATCACTGTTTGTGAGAAGCCCTAGAGATAATAACAGTGATGGAAATGCTACATTAGAAGGAGGGGAACAGCTGGGTTTAAATAATTATTCTTTTGAGTCAACTTGGACGAGGCAGATTAATCAGACTGGTTTAAATCAGCCGAGTCAGATTAACCAGACGGGATCTATTGGTTCGAGTCAAATTAGTTGGCCGGAGCCAACACGAACTAGCCAGATTAATCAACCTGAGGTTGTTGGGGCAAACCAGATTAATCAGACTGAGCAGACTCGGATGGGTCAGATTAATCACTCAGCAGCTCCTGCTCCTGCTCCTGCTCCTACTCCTCATACTAAGGAGCATAGTCGGGTAGAGCCAACTGGTGCAAGTCAGGAAACCAATTCGGCTCAGGCTAGTCAAGCTACAGAGTTAGAGGGATCAACTTTCTGGACAGCTTGTCCGCACTGTTACTCTCATTTTGAGTATCCGAAGATGTACGAGAATTGTACACTAAGGTGTCAGACTAAGGACTGCAGGAAAGCTTTCCGTGCGGTTGTGACACCTTCTCCTGTTCAGACAGAGCCAACTGATGTGACTCGGGCTAATCAAGCTATTGAGTCGGAGAAATCGACATTCTGGACGGCTTGTCCGTACTGTTACACACTCTGTGAGTACCTGAAGGTGTACGAGGACTGTACACTAAGGTGTCAAACTAAGAACTGTAGGAAAGCTTTCCATGCAGTTGTGATACCACCGCCACCGATGAATGGAAAGGACACATATATCTGCTCCTGGGGTTTTTTCCCTATAGGATTATCACGAAATAGTAATTTCCCAAATTGGTCACCTATTTCGACCATGTTTGCTTGCCCTGACAACAAGAATGCTGGAAAACAAATGAATACCAAAAAGTCTGCTCCAAGGCTGTCTTATGATGAACAAGATGTATATGTAGAGATCTCTGATTCAAGCATGAGTTCTGAGAATGAGGATGATGACGATGATTGGCGAAATGAAAAGAGGGAGAAAAAGGTGAACAATTCTAAAGGGAAAGGATCTAGGGGGCGATATGCAAAGAAACCACAGAGTGAGAGGGTGAAGCAGGGGGGTGATGACCAAGTTAATGCGGATCATGGTGGGAATTCGGGTGGTGCGTCCATGGTGCCGGACAGTGTGTCAACTGCTGAATCAAGCAGAAGGAAGCAGATGAAACGAGGAACAAAGGTTTTGGGGAAGTTGGATTTGAATGTAGAGTTTCGGAACGAGGCGGAAGAGCCGGTGGCAGGGAGGAGTAAGGGGAATGATGCCGGAAATGAGGAGGAGGATAACAATGAAGGGAACGGTTTTTTTGAGGGTCTAGATGAATTTTTCAGTAGTTTGCCTATACTCTCAGTTGTCGGGGATGATAAAGTTAAGGCTTCCGAGTGAAGTAAGATCGTTTTTATCCCCCCACGGTTGTAGTCGTTTTAATTGTATGCTTATTGTATTTAAATTATATGGAAGGTACTCGGGATCTCATTTCACAGTTCTTCCCTGAGCTGAATCAGACTGTACATTTTGCATCATCATGTTTTGTCATTATTTTCCTGTTTGGTAAGATAGGTTAGAGAACTTACTGTACATACCATGAGACATTTTCTGGGTTGAAGATTGAATATTCTGTTTACCATGATACTTGCAGAATCGCACGAATGGATGGTAAGTTCTCTGACTGTTCTTTTTCATCAAGTTATTTAGGCTTGTTAATAATTCTCTGGAGAAAGCTTCACTGGATTGTGGATTAATAGTAGAATAAAATTCGTCATGACGGATCATTATCGATTTAGTTATCGATGCTTCTGTTGCTTTTCGCTTACCAATCTAAAAGATGCAGAACTGTGCCCTTCCTTTTACTTTGTATTTGTCATGGAAGCTTTAACTGCTTTGGTGAGTCTTGCTCGGCAGCTTTGGGTTCTCTCACTTTCTCTTTTATCCAACTATCAGTTATTTACCTTGGCCAGATACTTGGTAATGTTACTAACCTGGAATTAGTTTCGAAGCTGCATTTCTGGCCTTCTTGTCACTTAAAAAATGGCATTTCCTTGAGTTGTTTCCAGCTCTTATTGTATTTTACGAACGGAACCACCCAAACCTTATGGGAACAACAACGTCAAGTCCTTTAGGCCAAATGGTTTAGAAATTTATAGTATGAAAGACCTTACTTATAGTCTACAATTCCTTTTGCAGGTTGAAAACATTTTAATTATCGGCGATCGCTATGCTGTCCTCGTGAGTATGCAAGACGAGGTAGATTCGTGGTTTTTTTTCCGGTTATCTATTTTTTGGGTTTAGGCTCGGATCCTGGTTTTTTTTTTCCGCTTATCTATTTTTTGGGATTTGTGTGTCTGCTTATGTGGCTCGGATCCTGAGGTGAACGTCGAATATACGAGTGCTGAACATGAACACTTTTTAAAGACAATGAAAAGTCGGAATAAAGTAGTTTTGAGTCTGGTTAAACTGCTTAGTCGATGACAGTTCTGCTTTTAGCAAATTTCATGTCTATTGTAAATGTTCCAGTTTTTCATGTGATGAGCCATTTTTTTTCTCATCTTAGGCCCTCAGCTATTCGGCCAAGGATGTTTGAACCAGATTGGACTGATCGGTGTACCGGTTCAGAGAATGGCTTTGAATTGATTAAACCGAGAATCATAAAAGTGTTTTGAAAAATATTTTTTAAATTTCAATTTAGAACAAAATATTTCATTTCCAGAATCATAAAGAATTTAAACATATTAACTTTGTTACATAGTAAATATTAATATTATTTTAATTTGATCTTATTTGGTTTTTTTAATGGTACAGGAATTTAAAAATATTAACTTTGAATGACTTGAATTTGAGTGTTGAAATTATCTGAATCTGAAATGATCGGATTTGAAAATCAAGTTCAATAAAAACATGAATATATCTGAGACCGAAACATTCGAGGATAACATAAACGACATCATTTTTGAATCTGCAACTATAAACATTACATTAAATGGCAGCGCAGAATATGGTGTTAAAAACACTCAAATAAACAATATGATAAAGACTTACATAAGCATCAAGAAACTATATACGAGTAATTTCAAAATACATACCAGCTTCCGGTCTCTGGTATTCGAAGTCGGAATATGATTTAACGGGTGCACGATATGCCATTACAAATTGACAACCAAATCACTAACAATACTAAACAAATAGCCACATCGATGGCGAGAACGATACGGACTTGGTGACACCATTTCTTACGGATGTTTTGAGATCCAGGTCTAATCCTTGTCGAGCTGAAGTCCTTTGGTAATGCGATTGACGAACTTGCTCCGTTTTGGTTACTTGGATCAAATGTGGTTGAATCAGTTTTTACTCTATCTGTTGATTTCCGATGTTCTTCCAACTCGATGTCTCTCACCGCAACTACGTGATCCTTATTTTTCTTCTCTTGCTTGCTCAATTTTCCCAACAGAGGGGCTTTCGTGGAACTAGCAGCTTCAAGTTGTGCACTTGTATTGCTTGAAGATGGGGAGTGACTTGGATAATCCGATACTGGAATCTCGGTTTTCCAATCATTGTCACTATGCGAAACCTGCTCTAAAGAAGTTATCAAGCGCTGAATAACTGGGACTAGTTGCTCTTCGATGCCGATCGAACTCATACCCGAGAAACTACTTCTCGAACCTTTCCTAGCGACGGTTTTAAATTCATCTCTCATGTGCTGTAGGAACCGAAGCACACCATGGTTTTCAACAGCTTTATCAGCGATCGCGAAATAAACACACCCATCTTCGAATAAGAACCCGAAAGTCCATTTACCTATAGTCTCGAAATACCATTTGTGGAATGACAGAGTCCTTTCTAAACACAAGGCAGCCATATTTTCAATCTCATGATCTCCCCTACTATATTCATATAGAGTCCTGTTAGCCTTCGAAACACAACAATAATGAACCGTATTCTGAATCGTTCCCATCACAGCCGGTCCCGGAAAAAAAACTCGAACCTTCAGCTTCCTCCGAATCAAATAAGTATTCGATATCAAAATCCCAAAAAGTCGTCAACAACAATCTAAACAAGATGAACAAAACTACAACACAATCGAAAAGGACTTGAACCTTTCGATTACTAACTCGAATGAGCTTTTAGTTTCAAGCCCGAATTTCGTCAACAATCCAGCAATCCATACAAGGCGAAACAAGATGAACAAAGCTAAAACACGAATGGAAAGGACTCGAACCTTTCACTTACTAACTCGAATAAGCTTTTAGTTTCGAACCCGAATTTCATCAACAATCCAGATGAGGCAAAACAAGATGAACAAAGCTAAAACACGATCGAAAAAAGGACTTGAACCTTTCAATTACTAACTCAAACAAGCTTTCAATTTCGAACCTGAATTTCGTCAACAATCCAAGCGATCCAGATGAGGCAAAACGAGATAAACAAAGCTCTCAAGCAAGGTTTTAAAACACGGTCGAAAAGGACTCGAACCTTTCGGTTACTAACACGAACAAACTCTCGATTTCGAACCCGAATTACGCCAACAATCTAAGCAATCAAGACGAGGCAAAACGAGAGATGAATTAAGAACTCAAGGAAGGAAATTAAGACCTGGAAGAACGCAATAAATTCCTCAGCAACAATGTCGAAAGCTTCGAAAAAATACCAACACAGATCTTCAGCAAAGTACTCAAATTCAAGAATGAAGTTCCTCATACCTGTAATTTTACAAAATATATACAAATCAGTCAATCACAAAATAATCAAATCATAATATCAAAGATATTTCATGGATTGATAGAAAAAATTCTAAGGAAAAAAAAACCCAACACTCCATAAACTCTCAATTACTTAAACCAAAAAAGAAAAAAAAAACCCATGAAAACTTAAGGAAAACCCAGAAATAATTATCGACCAAAATCAAAAGATCCACTTAAAAACTAACTTCAAGCATAATATAACAATCGAACTAAAAAAAAGTTTTGACCTTTCCACTCAATTATTATTATTATTATTGAAACAGATCGATTAAAGGGTTTTTTGTTTTTTTGGTTCATTTTAGTAATTTAAAATCGTTATTTAATTACCTGTGAACGATAATGATCTTCAAAAATCCAGGGGGAAAATTTGAAGCTTAACATGGAGAAATTAAGAACTGAGAGAAGACCAGACTGCCTTTGAGGAGTTGAAACTTCAAAGAGAATTGAAGTTATTACTTTAAAAAAGAAAAAAAAAAAGTATTTTAAACTTGTACGAGTAAATAAGGGATAAATTAATGATTAGTCCCTAAATGTCATAATTTTTCACTTTTGTAATTGATTTTTTTTTTTCATATTAGCCTTGGAACTTGGTAGTTGTTGAGGCTAAATTGTTTTTTTTATTAAGAGAAATTTTTGAAGTGTCATCTACTAAGCAGCCAACTCAGATCTCGAACAATGAAGGTGTTATGCTTGGGGTGTTTATGCTTGATTTTAATCTCGAGGTTTTATCTTTTGATTTTGAAAAGAGTCCAAAGGAGTACATGGAACTTATCGAGGAGCACCAAGGTACACCAAGGAAAGGTTTTATCATTTTGGTCTTGGTGGAGTTCGAACTCAAACCCTCAATTAGAACACTGCCAACACATTGAAGTTGCAAGACAAAACCCCGAAACTAAAATCAAGTATAGACACCTTAGGTACAATACTTCTATTATTCGAGGTCTAGGTCAGTTGCTCGAAAGATGACACTTCTATGATTTTCCCAATAAGAAAACCGCTTCCCCCTCAAGAGTAGTCTCTTTTAATTTGACCCCTACACTTGAATTCCAATAAAGTATCATAACACTCTTAACATATTATCACTTGAAAAACTTTTTTATTTCTTCATAATTTTTAGATTTTTATATATTTTTTAAAATTTTTAAGCGAATGTGTAACACATTACACTTTAATAAAATTTAAGTTTAAGAATTAAATTAAAAAAATTACTAAATTCCAAAACTAACGTGAAAAAAATAATTTAGACATCAAATTAAAAAATATTATAAAATTTAAGGAGTAAATGTTGTTTTATCTCATATAATGTCGTGTTGTTTTGTTGTTGACGTTATTTATGGCTTTTAAAAAAGGTAAAAGTAAAAAGAGAGGAGAATTCGACGTCGTTTAGATATGCTTAAAGATTAGGATGACGCTGACACAATATTTTTTTTTTGGTAAAATGTTTCCATTAATCCTTATATTATGCGTAAGTGATAAATTTAATCTTTGCATTCCAATTTGGTCATTTCTAGTTTTAAATTATGAAGTTTCAATCTTAAATCAAATGATAGAAGTTGAATTCGGTAAGTCATATTCTGATAGTAATATCGTACTATATGTTGCAGTCTCTATTTTTAATTTGATCATTTTTACCATTTATATTTTTTGAGTTTTGAAATTTTAATTTGGTTAAATTCTGCAATTAGTTCATGTATTTTGGAAAATTTGTGGATTTAGTCTCTATATTTTAGTTTGATCAATTTTAGTCCTTGCACATGATAATATGTTTATCGCATAAGATTCTGAAAATGAAATAATTTAACTTAATGATTTTCTTTAGTTATCGTTTGGTTTCAGGACTAAAATTTCAAAATTCGAAAGAAAATGTAACACTAAAAATATCAAATTAAAGTTAGTGACTAAATCTGTTAGTTACGGATAGAAGAGGGACTGATATCAAAATTTGACCTATTTATCTCTGTCCTAAAAAGACAAGCGTACGCATTGACTCGAATCCGACGTCGTATTGTTCCCCTATCACTCCCCTTTTTTCTTTATTTCCCCCGATTTCATTTTGGGAGCTCTGAGTTTATTTAGGGATTTGAGATTATTGGGAAATCAATGGAGGCAGAGGTGATAAAAGCAGAGTTGGTATTGCCAACGCATATGAGTTTCAAGAGGATTCAAATGTATGAGAAATACCCAAAGGGCCAATCTAAAGTGAGATGGAAACAACTCAAGCAAATCCTTCAAGCTGAAAATTGCCAGAATTACTCTCCTGATGAACCCAATTGTAAGCCTATTTCAATTTTTTAGGGTTTCTTTTTTGTGTTCATTTGTGTTGATTTAAGTACATTGAATAGTTCACAATTGGATCAATTTTCTGTTTTTTTTGGGAAAAAGTTGGATTCAATTGTCATCTCAGTTATTTCTTTGAAATTATAACGAAATTCCGTAGTGGACAACCTTGATATGATGTTATTTTGAGTGGAATTCCATTATTAGAAGCTTATGTTGTTGTTTTAGTATTTTTTGCAAAGAATCCTGTAAAAGTACAGGCCTTGTACTTCGAATTACATTTTGCTCCTCTTCTCAAAAAATAGCAAATTAGTCATTGTATGTTAGATGAAATAGATGAAAATTTTAATTGAAATGACTAGTTTTCTCTTTAATTTATCATATAAAGACTAATTTGCACATTTTTCAATAAGGGGGCAAAATGCTATCAGACTTTTAGTACAGGGGTCTCCATGGTACTTTTACCCAAAGAATTCGATGGCAAGGTTATTAGTGCTGAAACTATTTCCTTTGTGTAATTTGGATTTTTGCAGATGTTAATATCGAATCACCACCTTCAATGCAACCGTGCAAAAGAATTTGTGATATAACGGGATTTGAGGTTTGTTTCAGAACATATGCTTTAAGCTTTGCTCCTATTCTTTGTTTTTTCTTGAAGTATTGGTGTCTGACACTTCTGTATTGACATTTTAAAACAGGGAGATATAACTTGTCGGGCATATATGTTTCATAGATAAAGAATGCTTTAGTTAATAAAAGTGATAGTTACATTTATCCCATAGTTAATCTGATTGGTCTTGACGCATACACCAATGGTTTGGATTCATATATGAACCTTGTGATGTAAATTGCAAAATTCAATTTCCGGGAACAAAATAAAAAACAATAAACTTGTAATTGTTGTGCAGGCACCATACCACGATCCGAGGACAAATCTCCGCTATGCAAATGCCGATGTTTTCAAGCTTGTGAGATCTCTTCCCAATGAGTATGTGCAAAGGTATCTAGCTCTAAGGAAAGCAGCAGTGGTTTTGAGGTGAAGTTTGCAAACTTGGGGACGGACTCTGGTCTTGGTTCAAACATTTTTTTTACAATTAGATCAGTCTTTACTTATATGAATCATCATAGAGATTCTCATGATGTTTAATGTACAATTAGATCACGTATTTTGTTCCGTTTTCATCCCTAGAAACCTCTGCAAAGCTGAAATTTGTTGGATAGTTTTAGGGTTAGTTGTAGCATAAGATAAACTGGTTAAAGCAGTATTGTTGTATGGCCTATGAGAAATGATATTTGCAATTCTCCGATCTGTTTTATGCGGATTTGGGTAATGAGAATTCCGATAATATTTGGATTTAGATATTACTATTATTGTCCACAGTTGATTCAGATTGGAATGAGCAAGCATTACTAATGTGGTTGATAGATTATTGTATATATATATTCGTATCTTTGAGCGACTTTGTAAAAGAAGCATCTCTATATACAGTCTACAACGGTGAAAGTACCATGGATGCCTTATACTAGAAATTGGATCGTATTTTGTTTTCTCTACTCAAAAAATGAGAAAATTCGTTCTTGTACATTAGATAAAAGAGCAAATTGGTCTTTCGTTAAAAATTCTATCAATTTCTACAGTTAAAAACTAATTTTTGTACATCAGTAGGAGGTATACGTGGCAGTCATGTGACAGTTTGATTATTTTATTAGTCACGTTAATTTTTAACAATACAAATGAATGAAAATTTTTAATAGAAAAGATCAATTTTTTGATTTGATGTACAGGGATTAATTTGCTCATTTTTTTAAATAAATGATGCAAAATGCAATCTAACTCTTAGTACAATGACTTCGAAGATACTTTTACCAGTCTACACTTGAAAATATGTACAGCAGACATCGAAAAAAAAGCTAGCCATGGTGACTGGATTTACTTGTAAAGCATCTATATTTGAATGTTGTCTCTCTTGGAAGGATCCAACCAGACATAAAGCAGACGATAATGGTGAGAACAAAGCCAGCAGCAACACCGAATCCGAATTGAGGACCAAATACCGTCATTGCTTCACTTGGAGATTCATCAACAGGAGCCTGTTGAAGTGAGCATGGAATATAAGGTCCACCACAAAGGCCATTGTTCCTTTCAAAGCTTGAAGATGGGAAAGTCATGAACTGACCTCCCATGGGGATTTCCCCATAAAGTTCATTATATGCCACACTGAACTTGGACAAAAAACTGAGCTGCACAAGTGATTCTGGTATCTTTCCAAATAATTTGTTATGAGATAAGTCCAGGATTTCCAAGTTTTTCATCCCCGACAAAGACTCTGGGATTAAGCCTCTCAAGCAATTCTCGTTGAGGTTTAGAACATGAAGCCTTCTCAAGTTGCCAAAACTTGGCCAAATGGTTCCACTTAGCATGTTGTAACTCAGGTCCAATGTTGGCCGGAAACTTATGATGTTGTTATAACGAAAAGTTGCACCGTCTATACCAGTGCTGAACAAAGGGAATCCTAAAGAAGCCCCTAACAAAAAAATGTCAATGTCGATGAGGGCCGGTAGTTGAGTTAACCCTTTTGGTATCTCACCTGTGAATGAATTATTTGACAAATCCAGGTAAAACAGGTACTTAAACTTGTCGAACCCCAGAGGAATGGTTCCGGTCAGATGGTTCCTCGACAAGTCCAAGAATTGTAACCCGTTGCAGCCAAGCAACCATGGTGGGATTGATCCTCGCAGTTCACTGTAGGCAATGCTGAGTACCTTGAGGCTTCCTAACTGAAAATAAGCATCACTGGGAATCTGTTCACCCTGAAAATTTTCACTGAGCATCAAAACAGTCAAGTTTTTGAAGTGCTGCAGAATCTTAAGGGTGGATGAGAGGTTGACCAGGTTGGTCCTTGAGAGAGAAAGCACCGTGAGGGCATTGAGATTCTTGAAACTTTCAGGGATTTGACCATCAAGGTTGTTGTGGCCAAGGTTGAGCATGTTCAAGCTCTTGCAAGAGGAAAGGCTATGGAGGATTGAACCATAGAGATTATTAGACCCAAGGTGAAGGGACTTGAGTTTGGTCATGGCTGAACAGTTGAGGTTAATTGGATCATTCAAACTGTTGTTGTGGAGATCAAGAGTTGTATTTGAAGGTGAGTTGAGCAATGAGATTGGCAAAGCTCCATTGAAGTTATTTGAACTTGCAGAGAATTTCTCAAGCTTTCCTAGGCTCCCAAAAATATCTGGGAAAACCCCTGTAAATGAATTAGAAGAGATGTCTAATTCAACAAGGTTTGAAAGATGACCAATCCCATGATCCACTGTCCCTGAAAAGCTGTTGTTCTGAAGATGCAAAACCCTAAGATTTTGCATCATTTGGAAGATACCGCTTGGCAAACTCCTGAAATTGTTGCCATTGATCATGAGATACTGCAATGAAGTACAGTTTGACAGACCTAGTGGAACTTCCCCAAAGAAGTTCATTGACATATCAAGAACCTTGATATTGGATGACGATGAGTTTTTGCAGAGATTTTCACCCATGGATCCGAGCAAACCGTTCTTTGAAACATTAACGTACCATATAGACGATGACAAACGAAGCTCTTGGGGGATTCTATAAACGAACCTGTTGTTGCTAACGTCGAGGATTTCCAGTTTCTCCATGCGGAAAAGCTCGGTCGGGAGTGAACCGTGAAGCTGGTTATGAGAAAGGTTCAGGATTCTCAACTGGTTTAGCCCTACAATGGAATCACAAATGGTTCCATAATATTCCTTTGACCGAGTTCCAAAGCCACCACCCTTTTGTTCACGGAATCGTCGCAGGTGACACCGGTCCAAGTGCAGCAATCCGGAACAGAGTTGCTGTTGTTGTTCCATCCAAGAACATGTGGTTGCAGGCAGGTTGAAAATCCATTCAAGGCCTTCAAATCATCGGGGTTACATGGCGTTGCTTGTGATTTCAAGACCCATAAATGGAAACTGAAGAACAACGATGAAATGAAGATGAAATAGAGATGAGGGGAAGACATGGCGTACATTTCTGCAGATGGCTCAGTTCAGTTCAAGTTTTAATGACAGGATCGTTGCTTGTTTTTGTGGTTGGGCTTATTGATCCAATTTTCGTTGAATAAAGGATCGTTGGCCTAATAATCAAAAGGTCGGCATCATTTGTTTCGTTGGATCATTGGGGTTTCTTGCTTTGTGAGATATTTATAACAACCACACTTATCCATATTTAATGTAGATACAAAGTCATTGAACCATTTATAAATTTATGTTTAAAAAATTACAGAATGATTATTAAATTATTTAAAAAAATTTATTTAAGTCATGACATTTTCTATTTGTAGTTCTCATTTTAGGCTGTGTTTGTTTGAGTGTAAAAGATTTTCTGGAAAAGCTTTTCAATCTTTTACGGTGTTTGTTCGGCTGAAAATAATTTTTCACTGTAAAAGCTTTTACAATGCACGGGAAAATATAGCTTCATTTATGGAAGATGTCTTACCCTTGTGTTTTCGGTTAGACATTTTCGCATCTTTCTCTCTTCACATCCTAGAAAAGCCATGGGTTATTTCTGAGCCATCTACAAAGCCGATGAACACTCTCCTCATACCCTCTGCCTCACTCGATGAGCCATCCATCTCACTCCTGGCAATTACTTGAATAAAATCAATTACTGGTTCAAGATATGGGTAAGCTTATTCTTCTTTAATTTTCCCCTCAATTGTTAATGGTGGAAAGAATCCTTCTGATTTCTACTCTTCTTCTTCTTTTAACACTGTTGCTACCCATATCAATACTTTAAGTAAGAATTCCATGATTGCAAGGGGAAAGCCAAAAAAATATGATAGTTTCGATAATGTTGATGATGCTTTGTTTTTGTTTAATAAGATGATTCACAAGTACCCAATGCCTTCTGTTATGGAATTTACCAAATTATTAAGAGCCATTGTTCGAATGAAACATTATGCCATTGCTGTTTCTATGTGTAAGCAGATGGAATTCTTCGGAGTTTCCACTGATGTTTATACTTTGAGCATTTTGATTAATTGTTTCTGTCGCTTAAGTCAAATTGATTGTGGGTTTTCTGTTTTGGGGAAAATGTTCAAGTTAGGTGTTGTACCCAATGTTGTAACTTTTTCCACTGATTTCATTATGGCAGCTATATCATCGCCATTTGAATTTGGATAAGTGTGTTTTTTCTCTTAGGTTGTTAAATATGGGTTCTAAACAGATGACTTATGGTGATCTGCAGGCATAAAAAGTCTTTGGCTATAGATGGACTGAAGATAAATCATAGAGCATCTGGAACAATGATGAATCAACAGCTAAGACATCCCTTTGCAATTTTGAGTTAAAATCTCCACAATGCTAACAATGTCGTGGTTCAATATCTAGTCAACAATGTTAATGAGGTTTCGAACAATGGTAAATCACCTTGAGCCAATAATTCTTGGCATTGGCAACTATGTTTCTGTTGTCAAACCTGCAAAGAGAAGTTCTTGCATTACCCAAAAACTATCTTGTTTTCTCCTCTCCTTTCAACTTCTTCATAATATACCCTTATCTTCTCTTCCTCTATTATTCATTAGCAGCTCAGGATAATAGCACTCGAGGAACATTTCTCAGAAAGGATGATCCAAAGTGATGCAGCAAGTAGAGCTACTCAGCTCACTTGCATCGAAAGTTAACTCGGACAAAATGCTTGGAAGGTGAGAAGTGATTTTGTTATTTTCTATATGTTTTTTTTTTTTTGTTATCAACATGATAGCTCACAATTGGTAAAGTGCTAAATCTTGAATATTTTGGGGGAAATTAACTAACAATTCAAGTTGTGCATTGTACTATGTCCCTAACCTTCATCCTAATGTTATATTCAGATGCTCCAAGACTTTTTGAATCAGAGTAAAGAAAATGACATCTTGAGATATTCAATGTTTGATATTGATTTGCAACTTGAAGATTTCAAAGACTTGCTCGAGGATTTAGGGAGTAGTAATGAGTGAAGTCGATCACCTTGGAGGTAATAGAAAAATCAGTTGACTTAAATATAGATTTTATTAAGTTTTATTAGTTAATACTAACTCATGATTTATATGTTTTAGGCAATTTGATTTGTAATAGGCTTTGCCAAATCAAATAGGGAAGCTTAAATACCTTCAAACATTGGATTTATCTGAGAATTTCTTTAATGGTTCATTGCCTTCATCAATTGTTCAATGCAAGAGACTAAGGACCTTTAATCTTAGCGAATACAATTTCACTGGTTCACTCCCAAATGGGTTTGGGATTGGCTTGGTTTCTCTTGAAAATCTCTATCTTTCATTCAATAAGTTCAATGGTTCAATTCCTTGGTTTATATTGGTCTTTTATCCTATTGTTGTTCAATCGTCTGCATATTTGATAATGATAAAGATGATCATGATGATGGGTTTGATAAGGGAAGAAATGGAAAGGAATGCTCATGCTTCCGGAAAGTTGAGTTGGAACTTTATCAGAAAATATAAACTAGTATGATCTTATGATGTCGGATACACAATTGACATTTGATTTGGATGAATTGCTTAAAGCTTCTGCTTTTGTAGTGGGGAAGAGTGGAACTGGTATCATGTACAAAATGGTGCTCCATGATGGGCTTATTTTAGTTGTTAGAAGATTGGGAGAAGGTGGCTCTCAAAGGTTTAAGAAATTTCAGACTGAAGTAGAAGCAATCGAAAAGCTGAGACATCCGAACATCGTTACTCTTACAGCCTATTATTGGTCTGTCGATGAAAAGCTCCTCATTTATAATTATGTACCTAATTGAAGTCTTGCCATTACATTCATGGTATGCTAACATTGTATTATCTGATTATAACTGCAAATAATTTAACTTTTTGGTAATTTGTAATAAATGCCACTATTTTCTAAACAATGTATGCAAAAACCATTCGTAATAAGTCATTTTAATATATACAAAAACTGTAAAATATAAATTTAATAGATATAAATTAAACTTGATTAAACAATGAAAAGATAATAAATTTTTAAATGTATATTTATTTAATTTAAAACAATTTTGATGAAATATTTTTTTTTAAATCTACCAAACAATAAAAAAATATTTTACACAGATTCATCCAAACACCAAAAAATATTAATTTTTCCAAAAAAATAAATCATTTTCCAAAAATCATTTTCCGAAAACTATTTTCAATCAAACAAACGGACCCTTAATTTTTTTTTGAAACAACTTTCAACGTCACGAATCTGCCAACTAAAATTTTAAATAATTTTATTTTCCTATCTTTAAAACTAACCATCAGATCGATTTGGCGTAAAATATATTTTTCTACTCACATATTATCTTTTGCTTTTGGTACACCTCCATGAGTTTTAAAGCTATTTTATACAGGGAACGAAGATCTCACTCTCAACCACTGATTAAGATAGAAAATATCCTTATCATCTCTCCTAACTTTCATGGTTTAAATCCAACACAAAAATTGAACACAGATAATAGGATACCAAAAAGAAAAAAAAGAAAAAGTCAGACCAAGAATGTAAGGTATGTGCTTCCCACAGATGATGTTTAGAACATGGTAAATTGACAGAATAATTAACCTTTGTCCGACCAATCTTTCATTCCAGTTCGACTGTCTTGGTGAAATCCCGATGCCGTGGCGAAATATGAATGCAGGCAAAGCAGAATGTAATAACAAACACCTCTGAATCGGATCCTTCAGTTTCCCTCACGTATTGGTATCCCGATACATATTCGAATGGACGTAGAACGTACCAGAGACTCGTCCCCCTATTTCCAATACAACCACTGTCATTCCAAGCATTCAATAATGACCATAAAAGGCAGCAAATACTGATAGTCTCGAATAAAACCTCTAAAAGCTAAAAATCCTCTCAAAACAAGAAGGAATTTGACAACTCTGATCTTCTTTGAAACAAATCTAATACCAAGAAAACGGCGACATTTATTTAAAGATCCTACTATAGAAACCAATCCACCTCATGCCACGTAGGAATTACATTTAAAAATGTGAGTTCACCTTCTAACCAAGTTAATCATTTTGAACACCAAAGAAGGAGAGAGACTGATTTCTAGATAAAAACAACTTATTCAGTAACTCACCAGCACAAGTTCCTAGTTCCTGATGTGACATGATCAAACAGCTACAGTCTCCCCCATTTCTGTCTTGATTTAAAAAAGATTCTTCAGGATCCCACAATAATAAGATCTCACCTTAGACATTACTCAAGAAAACAACTTACTCTTACACGAAAAAATGGAAAGCTCGCACTGACGAACAAAACATTAAACTCAGATACTCCACACCAACCATAAACATCAAACTAGAAACCATAACATCTTTGTAGTTCCAAAAACTCATACCATAATTTGGTTCTCATCAGCAAAAACAACATAAAATCAAATAAAACTCGATCAAAATCATACATTGCCTCACCTCATCTTAATCGTGATTCATTATAAACCTGATAGCAAAGAGAACAGATTATATATAATAAAGAAGCTTTTACTATGGTATGGAAAATAAACTACTGCATGACCGAATAATAAAACCACGAAACAAGCAAAAGTAGCAATTCAAAATGCAATACCAGATCGAAATCGACAGAATAATCAGTGAATATAAAAACCTGAAGTAAAACCCTTGCTATACAACAATAACCATAATATCTTTTGAATTGCTACAATAAAGAAGCTCTTTACTATGGTATGGAAATAAACTACGGCACAACCCCGAATAATAAAACCACGAAGCAAGCAAAAATAGCAATTCAAATCGCAATACCGGCCCAAAATCGACAGAATATCAGTGAATATAAAAACCTGAAGTAAAACCCTTGCTAACAATAATCCTAACATCTTTTAATTCCAAAAAACTCATACCATAACTCATTATCAACAAAACACCATATAAACAAAATCATAGAAAACAGATTATATACAACAAAGAAGCTTTTATTACATTTAAAACCCCTAAACCAGTAAAATATAGCAATTCAAATTACAGTACAAGACTAAAACCAACAGAAAAGCAGTGAACATAATAACCTGAAGCAATTTAGGAGTGTTTCTCATCCATAGCCTCTAATGTCCATCAAGTTTTCAATTGCCAATTATTTAACTACAATTAGCAGAAAGACCAATATTAAACTTGGTCATTACTCATTACTCCCTTACTTCAGTCTATCACTCTGGTTTCTTTGCATTTCTCCCCCATAGATCCTTTACCCTCAGAATTCTTCGCCTCTTTTCTTTCGTTTTTCTGGTCATTCATCATTATCCTCAGAACCGATACTCGAATCAGAAATCTCAACACATACATCATGTTCATCATAAATCACTCTTGGAGCAGATTTTTTGGGGTTCTTTTGTTTTCCTTCATCCTTGTTGTTAGAGCAAGTAAACATAGGGGAAATTGGTGACCAACTGGGAAATTTACGGCCCATATTCTTACCATTCCCGGAATATCCTAAGGGATAAAACCCCCAACAGCAGAAATATGTGTCCTTTCCGTTCAATGGCGGCGAAGGTATCACCATAGCATGGAAAGCTCTCCGGCAATTCTTAGTCTGACACCTAAGTGTACAATCCTTGTACGCATTTGGATACTCGTAAAGAACGTAACAGTATGGACATGCCGTCCAGAAAGCCGGTCCTTCTGACTCAGTAGTTTGATTAGGACGAGTCGAATTTGTTTTCTGAGTCACACTAATTGGCGTCCAGAAAGCCCGTCCCTCTGACTCTGTAGCTTCATTAGGATGAGTTGAATTTGTTTTCTGAGTTACACTAGTTGGCGTCCAGAAAGCTGGTCCCTCAGACTCAGTAGCTTCATTAGGAAGAGTCGAATTGGTTTTCTGAGTCACACTAGTTGGCTCTGCCCGACTATGCTCCGTAGTAGTAGGAGGAGGAGGAGGAGGAGGAGAAGGAGAAGGAGATGCTGTGTTATTGATCTGACCTGTCCGAGTCGGCTCAGTCAGATTAAACGGAGTAGAGCTAGATGTTCCTGGCTGATTAACCTGACTCGCCCGAAAAGGCTCAGGCCGATTAATCTGGCTAGGCCGTGTAGGCTCCGGCCAACAAATATGGCTCGAACCAACTGATCCAGTCTGATTAACCTGACTCGGTTCAGCTAAACCTAACTGATAAATCTGCCTCGTCCAAGCTGACTCAGCCGGCCGAGTTGACTCAGGTAGAGTATTACTTAAACCCAACTGTCTTCCTCCTTCTAATTCCGCATTTCCATCTTTATTATTACTCCTAGGGCTTCTCACAAATAGTGACTGCGTAACTTGCGTTTGCGTTTCCTTCTGCGGCGTTTGCATAAACAGCGTTTGCGTTTCTTTAGGCGGTGGAGGAGGTTGCGGTTGCATGAACAGCATCTGCGTTTGCGGCTGCGGTTGCTGTTGCTGTTGAAGCTCTGGTTGATGATGGTAATGCTGCTGATTGAGCTGGCCGAGTTGATTCATCTGACTCACCGGACCAAACTGAAGAAACCTCAACTCATTATCATAAATAAGCTTCTTAGAAGGATTAGACAACACATTCCAAGCTTCAGAAACTAATCGAAACGCCTGATCTGCAAACGAAAGCGTATTCTCCGCAGGATTCAAAAGAATAGCGAGTTTCCTATACTGGCTCGCCACTACTTCCATGGACTGAGTTAAAGGAATGAGTTGAAGAATCCCGTACCAGTCATGAGGATTGGCTTGTGCGGCTAAGAGAGTATCTGTCACGGCGAGGATTTGATCGGCGAGGACAGGAGCCGATTCTCGAGCTCGGATCGCGAAAGTCCTTGTTCCGTGAAAGTCACGTGACGCGAGTAGCTTCTCCGCTATGGTCAGCCACCGCTCCGCCTCCGTAGAGTTGCTGCCGTCCATTTCTCCGTCTTTCCCTCTCTAGGGTTTTCCCTCCCTTTTTTCTCTCTTGCTTTTTTCTGTTTGTGTACGGGCCGGGAAATTATTTGTTTGGTGACGGTATGAACCAGACGAAAGTGGCAACTCTATTTTTTGGTGGACGAAAAAGGACGGTTTTTTCAGTTAAATTACAGCTGGCTTCGTTTATTCTGTATGGGGATATCAAATGTTATCGTGGGTATTGTTGTCATTTAATGATTCAAAGGAAACTAGACGTGTTATTGTATGTGCAAAAGAAATTTCCGGTGTCCGATAACTACATTACACCTCGACTAAATCAAGATTCGTGTTGAGCCTTTAACGAGTGGCATAAATCTCCAAGTTTTATTTTTTATAATAGTTGGAATCGAATTGGATTAATCGATTAAATAAGAACTAATCGATATATGAATCTAAATAAAATGGTTGAATTGATTGAATCGAGAACTAATCAAATTACAGTTAATTTCCATTAGTTTGCATGGGAGATATCCAATGTTATTGTGGGTATTACTGTCATTAAGATTCAAAAGAAAGTAAAAAGTGTTTATGTTAGTGCAAATTTATTTTACATTAAACATCGATTAAATCAGGAGTTAAATCGAACATTTGACAAAACTCAATCAGCTCTACTATCTGTTTCATGCTTAAGATTTAAACTCAAAACCTTTTATTTATGCAGCATCGAACCCAGTAATCATTATTGTAACATTGTTTTATTATCTACTCAATTTGAGTATAAGGCTCATATCTATGCGTTTGGTTTGTATGTATATTTCTTCAAACGCTACCTTCGGGAATAGAAAGATCCCAATTAATTATTAGTGAAAATGTTTAACTTAGAATGTATTTAAAAAATTTTAAAAAAATCATATGTTTTATTATTACCTATAAACAAAATCTCTATAAACTTGTTTCGACTTTAATTTGTTAAAAAAATAAAATTATTCTAGAATTGATTCATTTAATAACTCTTGCAAGATGAACTTATTAAAACTGTTAATACCACCTTTTCAAACTATTAATATTGCTCAGATTCTTTGTTTTTTTTTCCAAAGACAATCAATATGTACTCAAATATGAATATGTAAATATGATCTTCAAGTATATAATTATAAAAAATTTGAACAACCCCATATTAAATATATATCCGACTCTTAAACCCAAGTTTGAGCAACCATTAAATCATTAGTAGACACGTACTCATATGTAAATATGAAAAATATAATTTGCCAACTCAACCCATATTATTATTTATAATTTTTTTTTTAAATTTAAAGAACATTAATATTTTGATAATAATTTATTATCATTATAAATAATAAAAACATTCAAGCCGATCAAACCTAAATCGAACTTAGATATGATTTGATCCGATCCATAAACACAAGTTGACTCCCAACCAAATAATTCTATCGAGTTTAATCTTTAAATAAATAAATAAAGCTTCTAAAATTGGATAGATCTGCTTTGCCTATTTTCATAAAACGTGGAAAAAAAAGCCTCTGCTTTCTATTGAAAAGTTGAAGGTTTTAACAACACAATTTGAAGGAAATTTTGACACCGTTAACGGATGAAGGAAAAAATTCAGTACTTTTTAAGGTTATCAACAACCATTCATCATCTAACCGATGTACCGAAACAAACATGAATGAACGATCATCTTCCAACGAACTCTAATGAAGGTGAAGGTAAGCAATGATCTTGATACAATACAACAATGCTGCGAGCAAAGATATGGTGGTGGGCACAAACCTGCCGGGGATGGATCATCATCTTCGTAATAGTAATAGTAGTAGTAGTAGTAGTAGTAGTAGTAGTAGTGCCAAAATAATAAGCTGAAGAAACCGCAGATACGTATGGTGCATGAAAAGAACTCAAGATTTGGCATCTTGGGGCTTGCCGGTTATTAGTTTTCTCAACTTTCTGTCGTGGTTTAACATGGCGCTTACACCCTCAACTACTAAGACAATCTGCAAAATAAGGTCAAAGTAGGGGCATAATCCTGTCTTCATATCCTCGAAAACAAAAACTTTCCAAGTACTATAAATCAAATTGCATTGTCCCTTTTACTCAAAAAATAAGCAAATTAGTCCTTGTACGTTAGACTAAAGAGCAAATCGATCATTTTTATTAAAAGTTTCATCCAATTCTATAGTTAAAAATTAGCATGGCTAATAGAATAATTAGACAGTTACACTGACATGCCACATGTACCCCATTCTAATGTAACGGAAGGATCAGTTTGCTCTTTGATCTATCGTACAAAGACTGATTTGCTCATTTTTTGAGTACATGGAGCAAAATGCAATCTGACTTCTAATACAAAGACCTCCATGATACTTTTATCGACTAAATTACACTTTCGAATGCCATTTGGAATATCGTCCATAAATAACAAGAAAGCTAATTTGTTGACATTGGAGTTTCATTTTTGACAACTGATAGCAAGTTATAGATAAAAAAACAATGTATCAGAAATAGCAGTAACTCACCTGCAAGCAAGCATAAACCATAGCTGTCGCGAAGTAGAAGTTTGCATTGCCTGTGCCCTGTAAATTTCAGTACGTCAATAGCAGTCCTAAGCTACATTACTCGGACTTGTATGAGCGTTGGATAAGGGTATTCATTTTCTTAAAGTTTTCCATATATTTGGAGAGCCTTTGGAGGGTCATATCCCATACCCAAGTCCGAGAATATGTCAAGCACGGATTTCAAACATTAACGAAAAATGAAGAGTTGGAGCAACGTAGATACGAAAGAATTAAGAAGAGATGTACCCTCCATATCCATAGGTTGTGCATGACAGGGCTAAGAAGAGAAACCCCGACATATCCACAGAAGAGGAAGAGAGAGAATTGCATATCTGTAAGGAAGAGATAAGGCTTAAAATACAAAACAATGATAAATTTCATTCAATATCGGAAAAGATTCTATTAACTTGCCTGCTAATTCGTTACCAAACCAACCCAACAAACCCAAGTACAGTGCTGAATCTCCAACCTAATTGATATTAAAGCACAAAAGGTTAGGGAATAACCAATCTGGTTTGCCATATTAAACAAACCAAGTTTTCGTGAATAGGAAAAATAAGGTTCCAGAAAGAAAATGACAGTGTACAAGCCACAATCTCACCACAGTTACTTACATGCATAGGTGATTCGATGTGAACCAAGACGAGCAACATTTAGAGCTCATCTCAAGTAAATTTACATCATTGAAGCTAGTGCATTCAAACTAGAAGATAATGTCAATAAAGCATGGCAACATTCGACCAACATTGAAGGATGCTTTTGGTTTTGCATATTTAAATAATATTCGTGCTCAAGGAGGGTGGCACAGGCAGTCATGTTTCCATATCTGACATTGCCAATTAAGGCACAAGTGACATATTTAGTCACTCAATGTGGATTTTATCCAAGATACTATCTGCTACAGCAATCATCATTTAACCAAGTGCATTTCAAGCATCTAGCGAAAACGAAATAAGTGCACTTCATCATCTACCCTAATTCGAGGAACTAATTGATTGCACCAATTATATTATTATTTAGCTCATGTCGCATGTATGGGTAGTACATAACTAAAATCAAAAGTTGATGGTGTTGCATGTCAAATTTTCATAAAATAGTTACGAAGAAAAAAGGTAAAAGTAGAACAGCCAAAAAGATATAGTGAGCTTACTGATGGATAGGACTTAAGCATGGAACATATGGCAACGTATACAAAAGCCAAGTAGCAGGGCCGGTGTCGAAGCCGAATGGCTAATGGCAATATCATAAATAAAATATTGACATGGAAAACTATCAAAAAGAAGTTCCTGAAAAATTCAAAAACTTCAGCAAAGAAGTACCTGCCACAACATATCAGGGACATGAGACCGTAAGTTGTGATCAACTTAAACTGTGTATACCAAAGATAAATTTGCACTCACCATAAGACACCGATATTTGGAGACAAATCTTCCACAGTGAGGATGAATCCATATGTACTAAAAAACCAGCCCCACATAATGAACAGTCAAAATCTTTTATATGGCAATCTAGTTTGAGTTAAAAGCAACAAATTGCCAAATGACATAATTGGTACCTTTTAAACATCTCCCATAGACCACCAAACTGTTTCAAAGAAATGCCACAAACAACCAACACATAGACTGACCACAGAAAAGCCCAAAATGCAAAATGAATGATTGGTCCCCATGAGAAACCAGGAGGGAGCTTCGACTGATTCAACACTCCTTTTTGTTGCAGAAACAATTTTGCAGGAGGAGAATCTGGACCATATCCTAATAAAAAGATCACCTGTGAGAAAACTGAACAATGAATATATGTCTTGGAGATTTTGTTATGTTGAGGAAACTGAATAAAGAAATTTGAAAACTATCTCGTGCATGTTAAGCAATTCTATGGATACAGATAGGAATAACAAAAAGAAAGATGTACCGGAATGATCAGAATAGCAGGATAAAGAGACAAATGAGTTGCAATAACCCACCCAAAAGCCGCCAAGGAAATAAGTCCTGCAATTCATAAAGATCATTATTCAGTAGCAAATTATGCAAGAAGAGTACAAAATACACACTAAATCCATACATATGTTAATAGTTGCTAATCACAACTCACAATTTCACAGAAAATTTTCAGCAAATGATGATCCAAAAGTAACCATGTGTAATAACTTCCATTTATAGCGACATTAAAATGTAGCAGCACACATATACACACTGTTTCAACAAATAGCTACAGGCTGGAAACATCTCCAAAACAAACGAAATGTTGCCCAGGCTTGACTCTGTCCCTCAAGTAGGATTTAACATTGAGCTGCAACTCAACCCTGCCACTTATGTGCATTTTTAGTTACCCTTAATTAAATTGAACAGTCGATTATTTGAAACACTTATCGTGAAAGTAGGTTATCATAAAAAAATGTAAATTTGTATGATGTATATCTATTCCATATGCTAAAATTTTTTAGGATGCTTGCGTCAGACTCTCCAAAGGTATGTAGATACTTGATATCCATGCCATTTTAACTCGAGATTAAAGCTTGTGATTGACAAATCAGGTAGCATAAGGATATGAGATGGGAACAATGAACAGAAGTTGTAGCAGAAACAGATAGAAAGGGTTTTAACCACCATAAGAATGAACTCTCAATTCATTGTTTTACAAGCATTCAAGAGATTACTAGGTATGAATTTATTTCACAAGAACAAAGTGACAAATTCAACGAAGAAACGGAAGAAGACATCAGGACAAAGTAGAATAGTGTTCAAAGAAAACACACAAATACACATAGAAGACAAGTAATCAACTATCAGGAAGGACATTGCGGCCTTTTAGAAATCTCTTACGTGAACATGCTCCATAAAGGCACAGAATGACAGCCATATTTTCAATTGGTGATGTCGACAAGCCCACACATGCAACTATCGTGAAAGGATTACATAAGTAGATAAGAGCGGCAATATCTCCTGAAATGAGGAACTCTGGTTGAAAAACAATAACTAAGTTCATCAGCTTCGGACAAGAAAAAAAAGAGAGGAAGTAGACATACATTTAACTATAATTTTCACATACTGAAGAATTTACCTGAAACTTCTATTTGTTTAACAAGGTCTAATGATTCCAAACTACGAAGATAAGCGAGCCGAAGATTTTGCCCAGTAGCACGAATAAGCATTGCACTAACAACATCTGCAATCACAGAAACCAAACTGTATCCAAAAATGTATAGGTATTAACTACCTGAGCAAACAAATACACAATTTTTATTAAGAAACAACAATGGCCATACTCTAAAAGTCCACTAAAGAATTTAGCAACATTTTGCCTTAAAACACATCAAAATTATCACTAATACAAATAACAGAAAAGATTTTACCTGTACAAAAGATGATTTGGCTGTCCTTCAATTCTGAACCACCCAAAAAAAAACCAAAATTACTAAATCAATAAGAACTGTAAATTTAAAAAAAAAAAAAAATTAAAGTCAGACAATGAGCTGAATGGCACCTCTTAATGGTGAGAGGACCAAGAAGAGACAATAAAAAAGGTGAACCATGGTACATAGATCCTGAAAAACCCAGAAAAAAATTAAGTACATTTCTAATTTTTTATGGAATTGATATGAAAATGTTGAACAAACCTGCATAAGGAGACATAGACGACTGTTTTAACCAGTAACCTTCAGCCACTGCACCCAAAAAATTCAAAATAAAAAGGGACAATTAAGCTAAAAAGAAGAGGGAAATTGATTTTTTTTATAGTGAATGAAAAAAAAGAGGATGATTACGGCGGCGGAAGCTGGTGAGCGGAGTGGAAACTTCAGGACGAGAAGATAGATTGAGGTTTTTGGGGAAGTAAATTAGAATCAATCTGAAGATGATCGAAGCTATCACCCAATTCCAAAACGAAAACGATCCTATTTTCTTCTTCACTTGTTCCATTTTTCTTTTTCTTTTTTCTTTATGATTGATTGAATTGATTTCGGAGTGAAGAGAGAACCGGGCTCGATGCTCGAAGATGAAGATCACGACACACACAAGAAAGGGGTAACTGGGAATTTGCCGGATCTCAGTGAAAACGCGGTTTAGAACGACGACGACGCCGTAGCAGATTTGATTTTTTTGAAAGCTTTGTATCTTTGGGTTAATAGCCTATATGAAATTTTTGGGTCAAAAAACCATCGCCCAAATTCTTTTACTATTTAAATGAAATTAGATCCGCCATTGACTTCCTCCTTAATTTTCATTTCAATGCACTGAAATTTGAAAAAAGATGTGGGGGAAAGACTAAAAAATTAGGTAGATTGGTTCATATATATTATTAAATTAAAGAGTGAATTAATTTTTTCGTTAAAATTTTTATTTATTTTTATTATTAAATATTGATCTTTATATTAGCATTATGGCAGACAGGGGGGCCTTGGTCTCTCCTTGCCTTCGCTAAATGGAAGAATTATTTTATGACCCTTCTCCAAAATAAAAAAAAAATCAATTTAATCTTTTTTAACCTTTGATAAAATATAAATTTTAAAATTTTAATCCTTTTAAAAATTTAATAATTTAATTTAAGCATTTAGTACAAGAGTTTTACTCTCCCCTCCCTCTACTCAAGTTTTATAATTTTATCTCGACCTCCCTTATACAAAATTTTTGACTTCACCTTTACATGTTATGTGAAATTGTCATATTATTTTGTTAATCATAAAATAAAATAAATTTTTAATAGTAAAAATAAAATAAATTTTAAAAAAAAAAATTGATTTACTCTTTAATCTAATATACGGGGATTAACTTATCTATTTTTGAATAAAAAAAATAAAATGTAATCTATCTTTTAATTCGTAGGTTTTCATTATACTTTTATTAAAAAATTTATACACGTGACCATCAATTTGACTTTTTTTTTCCTTTTAGTTATGAAAGTTGAATTTGTTTATTTGTTATTTACTTGAATATATTATCCAGTTTAAGTAATAATAGTAGTAAATATCCAATTTTCTTAGTCAAATACATGTTTCAACATTTCAATATATATATATATAAAAATATTGTGAGACTCGAACTTAAATTTTTAGTGTATCGTCAAGTGATGTTTAGAATTAGATAGTGTGTATTAATCTCACATCGAAGAGGATCTTGACATATATATGGGCAGTCACATTGGACATCCTAAGTAACATGCTTTTTTGAAAAGAAAGTAATGACCTTTTAACAAGTGATATTAGAGCGATCATGAAGTAGATTAACCGTGAGTGACCATTAGTCTAGTTCCTGATTTTTCGTTTGTTATATTTTTATTAGTTTGTAATAATAATAAGTTGTAGTTTTATTTGTACCTGTAGCATATTTTATTTGTAATAATAAAATGCTTTTTTTTTTTTTTAAACCGCAAAAGTGTCTTTCTCATAACATGCTTTCAATTGTTTTGCACAGATTAAAAACACAATCATAACTCTTCTTTAAGTTAACATGATAATTAGATAATACTTGGACGCACGTTTGATGAGAAAACGCGCACATGATTTATGCAAAGTGCATCAAAGGTCTCAAGGCTTTAGCCGTTGTCAACAATGTGTAAGTAGTCACAATTATAACTATAATCAATATATCTAAATCATTACTACCATAATCAATATTACAATGCATGAACATATCCATAATCATGTTAGTACAACATCCATCCAAATATGCATCAGCACCAAGTTTTTTAAGATTAAAAGAAAAACCAAGAGTCCAAACAACATTAAATACAACCACCATCAAGCCTATTGAAATAGTCATAGATCACATGGCTACTACCCAAAGAATCAATCAAGAAGCAAAATATTTAAAATTGTAAATGCCTCTCTATTGATGCTGAAAGATCTCAAGTTTTAGGGTTTTAAGCATACAAAGTACTTTATAATCCCAACCCCCCCCCCCAAACTATTTTTTTAGCTACAAAAATATCTTTCTTCTACCAAATTTTTTCACTAGATTTTGCCAAAAAAACCCCCCACAAATTCAATCATTCATTCTCCAGCAATGATGACCCCCATTTTCCATTTTCATCAGTTTCTTTCCTCTAAAGGGAGCAACAACCAACCATTACAACTCACACAATACACATAAAAAACAACCCACCCTGTACATCAACAAAAGATAAAAAAGAAGAAAAAAGGTTCATACATTCAACATTTAATACACTGAAAATCCACATCTAAACTTTTTTAATTTGTTAGCAGTGTTAGTAAATCTACCTCATCTATAATCTCCACTTGGATTGCCCCTCAAAATCTCAGCTGTCAAGCTTCGAAAACATGTAACTCTGCCTTCATGACCGAGCATCATCAGCATCAGAATCACTTCCCGAAGAACTCCCGGAATCGGAACCTGCAATAACAACAATCAATCTCTTGTGCAATTTCGACCCATCATTCCAAAATATGGAATTGAGATGAGTAATAATACCACTTGACGACGATGAACCACTGCTTGAACTGCTGGAGCTGCTTGAACTGCTACTGGCACGGTCGTTATCTTTCTCAATCTCCACAGGTGGAAAACTGCTCATTGGCATTTCATCCCCGATGTCAACATCTTCATCGCCAGCATCACCTTTCTTCGGCTTCTTCATCTCCATTGCAACATCCATCTTCTCCACAGTTGTTTCTCTCTGTAATTTCCATCATTCTCCAATTAATGTACAAATACAAATCATCAAATTCATATAAAGCAATCACAACATGGTTACCCTATTGCTGTCATTAGATGCAACATTGTTTGCCATCAAAGCTTGTCGCTTGATCTTGCTGACCATCTTCTTATAATTAGTGACAAACCGATCCAACTCCCACAGTGTCTCCGTATCCATTGCCTCGATATCGAGCTCAATCTCATCCCCATCTTGCCTCAAATGCCCGTTCCTTTTCCTTATAATATGAACAACATTATCCATCTTCTCCTGTGGTAAGCTCTGCAATCCAATCCCCAACTTTTGCTTCTCCTCCATTGTCATTTCCCTCTTGTTTGGATCCTTAGCTTTCGGCTTTGGCAGCTTCACTGGCTTAACCGGTGGAGCCCTTGCAGGAGAAGCCATTCTTTCTGGAGGCTGCAACTGCATCTGCATCTGCGATGGTAGCACATTCTGGATCGAAACGAAGCCAGAAACCCCTCCAATTTTATCAGATCTTGAAGCAATGTTAATGGAATCTTCCTTATCAATTTCCCAATCTTTCTTCATTCTCTCAGCTTCCCCGTGATCCCAAGAACTTGCTTGTAGCTCTTCCTCGTAATAATCCATTTCTTGTGGATCTTCTTGCTCCTCCAATTTCAAACTCAAAGGGCGAAACAATTCCTCGAATCTCGCAAGAAGCTGCTCAGCCAACGCATAAACCTCGTGCCCTTTTGGATTATACAACATGGCATTATTGAAAGTCAGCCTTACATCAGCTGCGAAATCCAATGGAGACCCATAAAAGTTCTTCGTCAGCCTCGATTTAACAGTGCCCAGATCCATGGGGTTCTTGATTATAGCATAATAATCATGAAGCCCAAACCCAACGACATCCACCGGTGAATTGAAGATATACCCATGCTTGTGCTTCATCAATTTGCTCAATATTTGAGAACAATTCTTCATCAAATTAGCCCTAGAAGCTTTCCCGTTCTCTTGAGGGTTCAATCTCTTCAACTCTTTGCTGAAATTTGGGGGCAAAGGCCGTTTGTTGCCAGAAATGTTCTTTTTGGGCAAGGGTTTCTTCGTGGAGCTGAATCTAGCGTGAACATCATTTGATTGGATTCGATTCTTAAATTCACGAATCTGCTCCAACTCGGAAATCAACCGATTCTTCAGATCAACCAACTCCTTCCTCGTAAATGAGCTGATGGAGAAGCTAACATAAGCGCCGTAGCTGAAATCATTTATTTTCCGATTAATCGACGACGCATCATCAGAAGCCGCGGATTGAGTCACGGCAGGGGGATCATCAACGACATGGCCTCCAACGTCATCAAGTTGCGCAAATTGACGGTAGATATGACGTTTCTTGTTGAATTTAGGGTTAGGGTTTGGTTTTTTCGCTGTAAAGGGAGCTTTGCCCATGAAATCGACAACACTGTTCTTCGGCTGTGGTGGCCAACTTGACTCACTTCGATTCGCCAACACTGCCAACGCCATTAAATTCCCGAGAGCCGGTAGGGTTCCGGCGAGGGTTTCCCAATTGGGACCCGAAAACTAAAAACATGAAATCGATCAAGCGCGGCCTCCACGTGCCGATTAACCAATGCAACCAATAATTCAACAAAGGAAAAAAATTCAAAAATTTAATTTCTTTTTTTTTTAATAATCTAAAAGTAAAAAGATTAGGGTTTCAAATCTAACCCCATTCGAATCGATAGAGCGAGGAACAATCGAAGGATAGGGTCGCCTCTTAAAGGCGATGAGATCTGCCCGTTTGAGTTTCGGGCAGTATTTTGACCGTTAGATGGAGTTTCATTTTTTATCCAACGGCTGTTAGTGATTTGGAAGGTAAGGAGAAGGCTGGCCACGTGATCTGGCATGGACGGTGTAGATGGGAAGTAAAGACACGTGTAAAAAGGAGAGTCCATTGATGCGGATCGTTTATTTTGGGTTTAGTTTTGGGGTGCATGTGGCGTGAAATTTAGGGTTCTTCATATGGGTTGCGGGGCCCACCGGGTTGATGACGTGGATTATAAAGCCGATTTTTTGTGGTCCGGCTCAAGCCGGAAGCCGCACTTTGGCATGTGTCTTTCGCACGTGTGGATTTTGACACTGTAGTACTGTAATAGTTTAGTGTAAACTATAGTAATAACTCAGTTATGGTTATTTTCTTTTTAGTCATCTAACTATTAGTAAATTTCTTTTTTGGTCATCTAACTATGAAAAGTTACAAAATGGTCATTTAACTATTTAAATTTGTTTTTTTATGACCCAACTATCTTAAGTCTTTGGGTGTTTTCATTTTTACGTTAGCCTGCTGATGATCAAAATATACAAAATTGAATTTTTGGGGACTATTTTGTAACTTTTTTCATAGTTGAGTGACCTCAATTGTAGTTTACTCGATAGTTTAAAAAGGTTAAATTAAGTTATTAGTCCCTACATTTTTTGAAAGTAACGAATTTAAATATGCATATAGTGATATTTAAACTCGTGTCAATTAGATTAGTAAAACATTAAATTCAACACTCAACAAAAAGTCTCACTTTCATTTAATTTATAAATTTTTATTTTAATATGTACAATTTATTATCTTCATTAGTTGTATATCTTAATAATGTATATGATTGAGTTTGTGTCATAACTTAACTCTTGACTTAAAATTGATGACAACATAATAATAAACAATTTAATATTATTTTTTTAATTTTAATATCGTTCATATTTCATGTGTTATTATTAATAACTAGTTTCAAACCATTTGTTTCATTGCTTATTGTATGTTGTTTTTAAACACGCATTTTATCCTAAATTTGTGAGTTTTGTGGTTTTCACATGCACACGTATTTGATAATATTTATATTATTAAAGTTGTTAATTAAGTTGGTGTCACAAGTCAACTCGACACTAACTCGTAAATATGACAATATCTTGATAAATAATTATAATGCATTTAGTATTATTAATCTTGTGTATTTATGTGTTTAAATTTCATTATATTCACAATTTAATCTGGTTTTTTATTTTAATATCGTACACATTTCATATATTATTATAATTATTTAGTTCAAAACTGTATGTTTAATTGTTTATTGTATGTTAATTTTAAACACACATATTTGGTTTCCACACGTGATAGGACTTCTCTTTTTTTTCTAAGATATCCAATAAAACACACACATATTTGGTTTCCACACGTGATAGGACTTCTCTTTTTTTTCTAAGATATCCACTAAAACAAGCTTAGTGATTAATCTTTCACGTTCTGTAGGTTCATTAAAGGATAGCCGTTGACCATGAATTTTAAAGATGCTCCATACTCAAGACAAAATTTTTTAATTTTTTTTATTTCTTTTGAAATTTTATGGTGTTATAATAAATTTTTAATTATTTTGTAATAGTTGGAATTAATATCTCCCAATGGACATAAATTTAATTTATTTTAACAATTTTATAATTTTAAAAGATAAATATATAAAGATAAAATAGTCATAATAAAATACATGAGACAAAGAATCTCGTGTGTTGACCTAATGGTAAAAAGTGTTCATTACCTCAAGTGTGGCCTGAGTTTGAGCCGCGCTAGTCGCGTTTGGTGTTAGAGCTTTGTCCTCCTCTTATAATTCACAAAAAATAAATTTATAGGAGATAAGGCAAGACAATTAAGTCACTACTTCATACTCTATTAAAAAATATTAAATTATTATTTAGGGTCTGAACTTAGCAACAAGTTTTACATTGAAGTTTGAATTTGTTTTTTAGTCCATGAACTTGGTAATTATTCTCATATTGAGGCTTAAATTTTTTTTTTTTGTCTAAGTTAATCCCCGATCTAGTCAATTGGTTTCATAATGGGATTTGAACTTAGCAATTGTTCCCACATCAAGCCTAAACTTTAGAGCTTTGAAGAAAACATCAAACCTTAATGTAGGAACAATTGTCAAGTTCAGAGAATAACTCGAAAAAAAAAATCAAACCCTAACATGAGATTCATTGCCAAATTCAATTCCCAAAAAGCAATTTAACCGTAAAAAAAAAAACTTGAGAGTAGAGGCAAGGGTTATTCATGTGAGTTTTTTTTTTTTTAAATAATCTCATTATAAATTTTAATCATATCTTTTTTTTTTAACATGATAATTTATTCTAATGCACTCAAATCCATATCTCATGCATTGACAATATGCTCGTACCAATTAGGTTACGACTCAATTGACGTGGAAAGAGGAAAGGTTAGAAAGAGGGAGAGGAAATAGAGATGATATCGCAAGTGCCGAAGCCGTAAGATATGGTAATAAAATGGGCTTTTGTTCGGTTTCTATGTAATGGGCCGAAATCATTGGGAGATATTAGTTTCTTTAACGGTCTAAATATGGAGTTTTATATCTAAGTCCTCAACATTAATTTAATTGGAAAATAGAGAGTTTTATAGATTAATTTAATTAAGTTTCTAAAAAGCGGAATATCTCAGTTACATTTCACATTAACTCTATTTTTCATCATACTTCCGTTAACATAGACATCAAAAAGTACTCTGAAACTAAAATTTGGACGCGTTTTAACTCATCTTAACCCAACTCACGAAATCCACACCAACCAATATAACATCAAAGGGATGATGCCCTTGGAATTCGTATTAATTCAAAATGATGAGAACATAAGTATGCAATCTTCTCAATCATAAAGAGAGGTATTAATTGGACCCCATGCTCAAACGATGAGCTTAGCTCATGCATGACATTTCCAACACGGATATGAGTGGCATCAAATTGCTTAGTGCAAAAGTCAATAACATGTTCACTTCCGACAATGTCCTATTTTGATGTAACCCTTTTGGTTGTACTTTGTATTTTAGCTACCCTTTTCCTCTATTTATATAACCAAACTCTATCTCTCAATCCATGACGCTTGCAGCACCTTCAGAATTACAGGAAAGATGACTGGTTCTGGACATGAAAACGCCGCCGTTTCGGTTCGATCGGCGGACAACCTTTCCGTTTTCGAGGTTCCGAAGAAACCCAAGAAGAACAAGTTTGCTCTTGGTTGTGTCATGCTTGCTTCTTTAACATCCATGTTACTCGGTTATGGTAAATCGATATTCCATTTTTAAGGTTTTTTTTTTTGGTTTTTGGGTAATTTGCACCCAAGTCCCTAAACTATTAATGAGTTTATATTTTGGTTGCTAAACTTAAAAAAAATTATAAATTGGTCATTGAACTATTCAAAAGTTTTCATTTAAACAACTGAACTATTCGAAAGTTTTTATTCAAGTCACTAGGTTGTTAAGATGATTTGATGATCGGTTTGATGAATCAATACTCATTAATGAGTAGAAGAACATACTTTAGATCCGAGTTGATTTGACGGTTAATGTCGAAGATAGTAGAAAAAAGTATTTAGATATTTTGGTTTGCAGATATGTGATAGTCAGTTGTTTTACTAAAAAAAAACCTAAACTGTAGAAAATAAGAGGAATGAGAGTTTTGGATTAGTGAGTTAAATGAAAACTTTCAAATATTCAGTAATCATTTTGTAACTTTTAAGAGTTTAGTTACCAAAACATAAATTTATTAATAGTTTAGTGACATTGAATATAATTTACCCTTCGTAATTTCATTCTTAATTTTTATATATATACGTATGATATAGATATTGGGGTGATGAGTGGAGCTATAATATTCATAAAGAAGGATTTGAAAATCAACGATGTTCAAATTGGAATCCTCGTCGGCATACTCAACTTGTATTGCCTAGTAGGTTCGATTGTCGCCGGGAACATAGCTGATCGGATCGGTCGTCGGTACACCATTGTGTTGGCCAACGGCATTATCTTCACGGGATCTCTCTTCATGGGCTTCTCCATCAACTATGTTTTCCTTATGGTAGGCCGTTTCATTTCTGGAATCGGTGTCGGCTTTGCCATCATGGGTGCTGTTCTTTATAATGCCGAGATCTCACCCGCTTCTTCTCGTGGTTTTCTGACTTCGTTCCCGGAGGTAATAATTTGCTTCATTTTTTATTTTTAAAAATTAAGATTATAATTTAAGTTAAGATAATTTTTCCCTAATACTTAAACTTGACAACTAGGTCCATTTTGTACATAAACTTGAAAAATATAAAAATTTATTGATGTGATACAATTTTAAAATGTCACATTTAGTGTTTTAATAAATGAACTAGTGGTTAATAACTCAAACCATCGGTTCTTGATTCAACTAATTCAATTGTTGAACCAACAAAAATTAAATAAATAATTAAAATTCATAAAAAAAAACATTAAACCAATTGAACTTGTTCAACTGTCGATTTCTATTTCTATTTTTTATTTTTACTGATTTCAAGTAATTTTTGAGTTAATTGATTTAACTCCTTTATTTGAATTGTTATATCGATCAATTATTAGTCCATTTACTTCAATTATATTCCAATAAAACACTAGTCAAATCATCAAATATTGACAAAAATTCAAGTTTAGCAACCAAAATGGATCTAGATACAAAGTTTAAGGATCAAAGGGACCTAGTTAAATTATTCCTTTATAATTATGATTTTTTTTTTTATGTTTGTAGGTGTGTATTAATATGGGGATATTATTAGGCTATATTTCAAATTACGCATTTTCAAAGCTACCGACGAGAATAGGTTGGCGGTTAATGCTCGGCGCCGGAGCCACCCCATCAATTTTCTTAGTTTTCGCCGTTCTAGTCATGCCGGAGTCACCACGTTGGTTAGTCATGCAAGGTAAACTCGGCGAAGCCAAGGTAGTACTTGAAAAAACCCTCGACACCAAAGAAGAAGCTCAGATCCGGCTCAACGACATCAAAGAAGCCGCCGGAATCCCTCAAGATTCCACCGGCGACGTCGTCGCTGTACAAAAACAAACGAACTCAAACAGGGTATGGAGAGAATTACTTTTACACCCTACACCCCCCGTCAAACACATTTTGATTTGCACCGTCGGAATTCATTTCTTCCAACAATCGTCCGGCGTTGACGCCGTCGTAGTATACAGTCCAAGAATTTTCGAAAAAGCCGGCATCACATCATCAAACGAACAGTTACTCTCAACAGTTGCCGTCGGAATTTGTAAAACGATCTTCATTTTGGTAGCTATGTTTTTGCTTGACAAAAGTGGCCGCCGGGCTTTGCTCTTGATAAGTACCGGCGGCATGGTGGTGTCTTTAACGACGTTAGGGTTTTCTTTAACGATCATCAACCATTCTGAAGCGAAATTAACATGGGCTATAGCGTTGTGTATAACAATGGTTTTGTCTTTCGTAGCGTTTTTCGCCATCGGAATGGGACCCATCGCCGGCATTTACACGTCGGAGATTTTCCCTTTGACGCTTCGTGCTCAAGGAATTAGTTTAGGAGTGGCAGTGAATAGGGTGACGAGTGGGATCATTTCCATGACTTTCCTTTCGTTATACCGAGCGATTACCATCGGCGGTGCTTTTTTCTTATTCGCCGGCATCGCCGCCATTGGATGGTTGTTTTTCTATATATGTTTGCCGGAGACACGTGGAAAAACATTGGAGGAAACTGAACGGCTTTTTTTGGTAATTTGGTAGGTTGGAGGGAAGTGGATAAGAAGATGAAGGAAGGTAATCCTGAAGGAACCACTCATGGCCAAGAAGGTAGTGAAGGATACGGGAAGGAATAGTTTTCATAGATTAGATACCTTAATTTGGTTAAACTGTGATATTGGTCCTTCTATTTTATGAAAGTTGTGGATTTAACCTTTATACTTTAATGGTTAAATTCTGTTGTTAGTCTCTATACTTTGTGAAAGTTGTGGATTTTATATCTATATTTTTCAAATTGACCATTTTTAGTCTCTATACTTTTCAATTTTGAAATTTTAGTCCCGACCCAAGCAGTTAAACCTGTTTGGTTGAATTCAATAACTAGTTTTATACTATACATACTATAGATATAGTCCATTTTCTCCAATTGGATCATTCTAAGTTGCTATTCTAGTTGAATTTTGAAAGTTTAGTCTTAATGCAATTGACAATCATTAATCCATTAATTGGATTTTCAGATAGCAATATGTGAAAAGTATACTGAATAAAAGTATCGGGATTAAATCCACAACTTTTGCAAAATACAGGAACTAATGGTGAAATTTAACCTACTTCAGTTTGGTCATTTCGAGTTCTATACTTTTTAAATTATCAAATTTTTATCTCCACCAAACGATAATTATTAAATTAAGTTATCCTATTTTAAAAATCGAATTCCACAAACATATTATTATATGTATAATGTTATATACTTTTTGTTATTGCCATATATTATTCAGTAAAAATCTGGTTAATGGATTAATGAATGTTATTGGTGTCAAGATTAAAATTTTAAAAGTAGAAAAATATAGGGACTTAGAATGATCGAATTAAAAAATATACAACTGTATGCACTAGATAAGACTAATATAATTGAATTTAACCAAACGAATTTAAATACTAGAGGAAAATTTCAAAATGAAAAAAAAAATACAAAGATTAAAATCTGATTGTTATTTTTATTTTATTATTTTTGTCAAAACCAAAGTACTCGTCGCCTATAATTAAACAATTGACCATAAAATTTATTCCAATCCCATTAGTGAGGATTGATCCAGTGCCAATGTACTCATTAGGTAAGGGTTGCGTAAAATTGTTATTTCACGTTATTTTTATCCTTTTTTAATAGAAAAATGGTAAATTAATTTTTTTTTCTTGATAAAATTTAAATTTAATTCATAATTCTGAGGTAGAATCCTGTCTCCTATTAAGATGCGATCAACAATCACTGCACGTCTATTATCCTTCAGTGCCAATATCATTCGTTTTCTTAGATGCCTCCTTCCAACCAACCAATTTACCAAAAAGACATTCAATTTCCTCGAGTGTTTTCCCACGCGTCTCTGGCATACACACATAGAAAAACACCCATCCAACGGTGGCGATGCCAGCGAATAAGAAAAAAGCACCGCCGATAGTGATAGCTTTGTATAAGGAAATAAATGTCATTGAGATGATCCCGCTCACCACCCTATTCACCGCCACTCCCATACTCACCCCTTGTGCACGTAGCCTCAACGGAAAAATCTCCGACATGTAAACATTGGTTATCGGCCCCATTCCGATCGCAAAAAATGAGACGAAAGCTAAAACCATCGTCATACACAAGACAATGGCCCACGTTAGTTTTGTCTCTGAATGGTCGGCGATCGTTAGGGACAACCCGAGTGTCGCTAGCGACACTACCATGCCTCCGACGCTGCTTAAGAGCAAAACACGACGACCGATTCTGTCAAGTAAAAGCGTTGCCACCAAGACGAAGATTGTCTTGAAAAAACCGATGGCTATGGTTGCGAGTAGTTTACCATCTGATGATGTGATCCCGGCTTTCTCAAAAATCCTCGGACTGTACAAAACAACGGCGGCTATCCCGGATGATTGTTGGAAGAAATGAATCCCGATGGCACAAATCAAGACGTGCTTAACAGCGGGTGTGGGGTGTAATAGTAATACTCTCCATACTCCTTCTCCGTTTGTTTGGTTTGGGATGATGTTGCCGGTGGTGGAATCTTGGGGGATTTTGGCGGCTTCTTTGATGTCATTAAGTCGAAGTTGAGCTTCTTCCTTGGTGTCTAAAGTTTTATCAAGCACAACCTTGGCTTCATCGAATCGACGCTGCATGACCAACCAACGCGGCGACTCCGGCATTACTAAAACCGCAAATGCCAAGAAAATCGACGGGATAGCTCCGACGCCGAGCATCAACCGCCATCCGATCTTCATCGGTAGCTTCGAAAACACATAGTTCGAAACATATCCCAACAATATCCCGCTATTAATACACACCTACAAATATCAAAACTCTTACATTGCATACAAAAATATAGAAAAACATACAAAACCGATCAAATTACCTCTGGGAATGAAGTGAGGAAACCCCGGGAAGAAGCCGGGGAGATTTCGGCGGTATAAAGAACGGCACTCATAAAGGCAAAGCCGACGCCGATACCGGCAATGAAACGACCGACCATAAGGAAAGCATAGTTGACAGAAAAGCCCATGAATAGAGAACCCGCGAAGATAATAACGTTGGCCAACGCGATGGTGTACCGACGACCAATCCAATCAGCTATTTTTCCGGCGACGATCGAACCAACTAAGCAATACAAGTTGAGTACGCCGACCAGGATTTCAATCTGAACGTCGTTGATTTTCAAATCCCTCTTTATGAACATCATAGCTCCACTCATCACACCTATATCTATATATATATATATGAATTTAGCCTAAATTCGTCACTGAAAAAATACCCCAAAAAAAGCTTTAAAAATGGAACTTACCATAACCGAGTAACATGGAAGTTAACGAAGCAATTACAGCACAAGCAAAAGCAAACATCTTCTTCTTTGGTTTCTTTACAAAAGCTGCTTGCTGAGTTGAAACGGCACCGTTTTCGGGACCTAAACCAGCCATTCTCGTCATCTCTGCAAGACAGAAGAATATTATCTCCAAAGTTTTGGAATTTGGGTTTTTTTTTAAATAAAAGGCCAAATTAATTATTATTACAAATTCAAAGCAAAGGTTTACATAAAATTTGGACATTATTGTCGTATTTTGTTGACTTGTATGCAATGTAATATAAAACATAGTCAAATTATATTTTGGTCCTTCAAATTTTAGATTCAAAAATCTTAGTACTTTAATTTGGTATAATATGATTTGTCTATTTTTAATGTCAATTGTTAATCAAAATAGATAATACTGTTAATTATCCCAATTAAAATGTTAATGTCCTTTTATTTGTGTAGGAATAAGTGTTTTTAAGAAAAACTCGAGTATTTTATAATTATGGATAAGACCTTGGCCCTTGGTAAAATGGGATAATGTTTAGTCCCTGACAATAATTAATTATCAATTTAAGTCCTTTTAACCTTTTGATTAATGGAAATTTTATATGTTTAGTCACTCCAAAAAATTAAGAATTCAATTTAAGTTCTTTTTAACATTTTTTTTTCGAATTTTTTGTCTAAAATTTTATAGTTATCTCTCGATCTTCCTTAAAAATTTCTGGCATCGTTGTTGATTTTAACTTAAATAATTAATTGTGTATTTACTTGGACTAACTAATGATATTATATAAATAAAAAAATTGAATTAAATCAAATTAAAATATAAGGACTAAATAAAAAATGTAGGCATAGCAAAAGAACTAAACTAAAATTTGACCTAAAATCATAGGTGAAAGAAAATTTTGACTTAAAAAATTTAGGCATAACAAAAGGACTAAAATTTATTATGATTATTATTATTACAAATTGAAACAAAAAAGAAAAGGTTACGTCAATTTTGGACATTCTTGTTGTATTCTGTTGACTTGTATTCAATGCAATATAAATCATGATGAAATTATATTTTGATCCTTTAATTGTGTTTAAATTTTGTATTATTTTAATTTAATATAATATAATTTATTTATTTTTATAATGTCATAATTAATCAAAACAGTTAACTATTCCGGTTAAATTGTTGCCTTTCTTTTATGTTGGAATAGTTTTTTTAAATCAAGATAGGGGCCTTGGCCCATTGGTAAAACAGGATAATGAAATTTAAATCCCTAACAATAATTAATTATTTAATTTAAGTTATTTTAACCCTTTGATTAATGAAAATTGCATTTTTTGATCCCTCTAAACAATTAAGAATTCAATTTAATTTCTTTTAACATTTTTTTATTATTTCCCTAAAATTTTATAATCTTACTTATCTCATTCCCTCTTAAAATTTTTCTAGCATCATAACTTATTTTAATTGAAATCATTATATGATGCTATTTGTTTGAAATAACCAATGATATTATGTAAATAAAAGAACCAAATTAAGTTAAATTTAAATATAAGGAACAAATCACAAATTTAGGCATGGTAAAAGGACTAAAAGTAAAATTTTACCTAAAAAAATAGGTGGATGACCCATTTTAATAATGAAAAGAGACAGGTCCGCCACCAAACCCTGATGCAATGAATAATTAAAAAAACACACACACATCAATTTATCTTATCAAGAAAAAAAAGAATCAATTTAGACCACACACAATCATGTTTTGTTTCAAAGAAGAGAGAGAATGGGACAAAAACATCACATGTTTGCTTCATCATTGTCTCATGCATTTTCTAAGACATCTCTATCCCTGTATCACACCTCTAACGCAAATGAAAATCCCTACTTTTTGCCTCCCAATTATTGGAGCTTGAAGGGCAATTTTGGAAGTATATTGTATAATTAAATATAAATCATATATGATAGTTTGAATGGATTTTGCAATAATTCGTATATACTATATACAATGTTAACAATCATATACATATATCCTCGCAGATAAAAGATGATAAGATTGGTCATTATCGAGATTTAAATTTTAAATGTATTCCATATTTATATCTTAGTAGAGCAGTTGGTTGTTGAGTGGCTCGTGATTTCCTCCTCGTCGGGACTGCTTGAGTTTAACCATTTCACATAACCTTGACGATGGAGATGTTATGTTAGGACAACCAACGACGTGAGCAAAACCGAGCTACATTGGTGATAATGTGCTTTTTTTGCAACAACAATCTCGTTCAGTACTTGACCGCTAACATATGACTAGCCCACACACCTGTTTAAGCTACCGTACAGATCACCAAGTCATACTATGAGACAGGGAGTAGCCTACTATGTAAACCTAGGTGCACGAGGGAATAGGGGAACCCTCCTCCTTCCATCATCACCATTGGCTTCTTCTCCTGAAAAAGACCTCACCTTCCTTCTTCCTCAACCAACTTTGACCGCGTGAAACTAGTATCCCTATCCTCCACCACCTACCACTTGTTGGTAAATGATATTATAAAAATAGGAAAAAAGTAACTTTGTACATATAATGAGATACAATGAATCATAAATCTTTAATTTTACCATTTTATTGGATCCAACAAGTGATTTCAATGAAAAAGAAAATGTTATTCATCTTAAGAGTCTTGAGTTCGGGCACTTGTGTGTGCAAGGTGCGTGTGCCTTGTCAAAAAATTAAAAAAAAACATGTACAAATATTATCATATAATCATACCAATATATTCAAAAAAAAATACTATTTTACTAAAAAACTTCAATTAATTTCTACGTAAATTTAAAAATATATATGTTCATTACATAATTTTTCCACTCACGTTGATGTATTTATTACCTAACATGGACGGCGGAGTGCTATATTTTCCCTAACTGGATTTGATCGTTACCTATTCCGTCACCGTTAGCCTCATTCCTCTTCCTCTTCATTTTTTTAGCCTCTTCCCTCCACCCGACCAATTTACCAAAAAGCCCTTCCATTTCCTCGAGCGTTTTCCCTCGAGTCTCCGGCAAGAAAGTGAAGAAAAAGAAAAACGCCACCAACGCAACTCCGGCGTACAAGAAAAAGGCTCCACCAATGGTAATAGCTTTGTACAATGAAATAAAACTCATAGAGATTACACCGCTCATCACCCTGTTAACCGCCACTCCTATACTCGCTCCCTGAGCGCGTAGCCTCAATGGGAAGATCTCCGTGCTATACACCCACGCAATGGGTCCCATCCCTATCGAGAAAATTGCTACAGAAGATAAAACCATGGTGATGCACAATCCTACAGCCCAAGTTATTTTATTGTCTGAATGACCGATGATCGTTAATGAAAATCCGAGTGTAGCCAATATAACGACCATGCTGCCAGAACTGATGAGGAGCAACGGACGTCGTCCGATTTTGTCTAGTAAAAATGTGGCCACTAAGATAAAGGTTGTCTTGGAAAATCCGACGGCCATGGTGGCAAGTAGCTTCTGATTTGACGATTTGATCCCAGCTTTTTCAAAAATCCTTGGACTGTACAAAACAACAGACTCTAAGCCTATCGCTTGTTGGAAGAAATGGATCCCGACGGCGCAAATCAACACGTGCCTAACAGCTGGTGTGGGGTGTAAAATTAATTCTCTCCACACTCCTTCGCCATGGGTCAGCTTTTGGACTTGGACAATGTCATCGGTGCAATCTTCTGGGATTCCGGCGGCAGCTTTGATGTCACTGAGTCGAGCACGAGCTTCTTCTTTGGTGTCTGAAGTTTTGTCGAGAACTCTCTTGGCTTCACCTAATCGACCTTGCATAATCAACCAACGAGGTGACTCAGGCATTGTAAGAACCCCAATAGCCAGGAAAACCGACAGAATAGCACCGACACCTAGCATTACTCGCCACCCTAAGTCGGCTCGCAGCTTCGAAAATGCATAGTTGGAAACATACCCCAACAATAACCCAGCATTAATGAAAACCTTCAAAAGAAAAGTTCAAAAAAAACATCAACACTCATTTAATATTCTTTGCCATTGTCTCTTGAGTTCCATTTAATTTAGTTCTTCTTTCATTTAATTTTCAAAATAAAAATTTTCTATTTAAATTAATGAAAAATCTTTTTAATAATAAATAAAAATTAATTTTAAAAATTAATAAACCGAACAAATTCAAACTCATTAAATTCGGTTTGGGTTGATTCGATTATCTTTGATATTCAATCAAATTACATATTTATTAGGTTTAATATTATTATAAGCCTTCGAAATTAAAAAAAAAAATCAATAAACTCTTCAAATTTTGTGTACCAATTAAGATCTTAAACTAATAAAATTGGTTGACATTGACGGTCAACAATTGATGATGATGTGACATTGTCACTTCATCAATCGACGTTGAAGTAGATCTTTTAACATTTATATTAGTATTGAAGTTAAAAATTAACGGTTAACGTTAATCAAAAGATTTATTTAATCAATTTTATCTTAATTAGGAAAAAAAAGTTGAAAAGAAATTAATCTATTTTATTGAAAATGTCGGAAGGCTTATTTTACGGCCAATTAATTATAATTTTATAGTAAGATAATATAAAAATAAAAATAAATAAAATAAATTTCAGTGGATATGGGACCTCGGGGAATGAGTTGAGAAAGCCGCGAGCGGAAGCCGGAGATACTTCAGCGGTGTACACCGGAGCAATCAGTAAGGCAAAGCCAACGCCAATTCCGGTGACGAAACGGCCAACCATGAGGAAAGCGTAGTTCGTGGCGAACCCCATGAGCAAAGCTCCCACGAAGAAGATGGCCGCAGCCACGATGATGGTGTAACGGCGACCTATCCAATCGGAGGTTCTACCAGCGACGTATGCTCCGATGAGACAATACAAGTTTAGAATTCCGACAAGGATTTCAACTTGAACGTCACTAATTTGCAGGTCGTCTTTTATGTAAAGAATAGCCCCACTCATCACTCCAATATCTATGCAAAAAGAAAGAGCCGAATGATACCCTGAGTCCCTGTACTCTTCTACTATAAAATTTAATTTTCTACTTTCAATTTTAGAAATTTAATCCCTCTAATTATATGGTTTAGAAATTAAAGTCAATTTAATAACACTATTAAGTGATTTTTTAAAATTTTATTAATTAAATTTTAAATATTACATATTTAAAATTCAACGGAAGTTTATTTTATGAAATGGAATTTTAATTTTAAATCAGACATAGTAAAAAGATTAAGGTTTATTTCTGAATTTAATCCCTCTACTTCATGAAAATTGAGAACATAATCCATTACTTTAATTTGTAATAATTTTATCTTTATACTTTACAACAATTAAAAAGGCTGTCCAATGTTGTTAGACATTTTTATTAAATCGTTGACCTAAAAATCAACCGTTCAATAATCTATATGCAAGAAATTAGCCAAAAAAATCATTTATATTCAACAAATTAGCAAAAAGTTGTAGTTGTTTAAGTTCATGTGTTTATCAATAATTTGATTTATTTCTTAATTTTCATACAGTAAAATGGTCAAATTCTAACAAATTAAAGTATATGATCTAAACTTCTCGATCTTTGGTATAAGGAAGAAACTTAGAATTGGACCAAAGATTATTTTTTTAAAAATTAAAGGCAAAGAGACTAAATTTCAAGGTCTAAAAAGTATAGGGGGTGAGAGTAAAATTAAACTGAAAAAAAAAAAAAAATTATTTTCTTTCCGTGTAGGTTAAAAAGGGCAAATATACTAAACTATTAGTAAGTTTACATTTTGGTCATTCAACTTCAAATTGTTATAAAATAATCACTGAGCTATCCAAAAGTTTTCATTTTAAGTGATTAGGCTATTAAAATTGTTGTTGTACGGTATTTTTTTGTTTGCATCGCGTGCATCAATCAAAAGATTTAAAATTTCCCCCTTCTCTTCTATAGTTCTATCTCTTTTTTGTAAAGCTGTTTTGAACATAAAAAATTTACGAATCAAAATCTAAACAACTTTCTTTTTTGATTTCTACCACTCTGTCAAATCAAATTGGATCATTGCTTGGAGCTTGCTAGTTAGATTTTTTTTTTTGAAAATTTCTTTAACAACTTAATAACTAAATAACTTTCGAATAATTTAATGATCATTTTGTAACTTTTTAAAATTAAGGGATCAAAACATAATCTTAGTGAAATTGGGTGTTAGTCTACCCAGAGGGAAAAAAGAAAAGAACTCACCATATCCAAGCAAGATAGAAGCTAATGAAGCAAGAATGGCACAAGCAAAAGCGAACTTGTTCCTTTTAGGTTTCTTCAAAACCTCAAAATCTGCAGTAGTTTTATTGTCGGCTGCAACCGAAATGGAGACGCCATTGTTGTCTGATTCAAACCCAGACATGGTTTTTTTTTTTAAATGTTGTAAGTATTAGAGATTCAAGCTATGGTGGCAGCTATGAATCTCCATCAAATTTGCTTTTGAAGAAGCCATTGTTGTCTTTAAATAGAACAAAAAAGGAGTTAACATCAAGGTGGACCATATATACTCTATGAAACACTGGCCACTCTTCCATAATATCTCAATTTTATTTATTTATTTTCTTCCTTTTTCATAATTTTAGTCATAATATTTAGGTTAAATTTTGTTATTAGTACTTGTATTATGTGAAAGTTGTGGATTTAGTTCGTATATTTTAATTCTGTCATTTTTGGTTTATGTGCTTTTTGAATTTTAAAATTTTAGTCCTAACTAAATGGTAGCTATTAAATTCTTTAAGCTAAGCTCTGTTATTTTCAGAATTTGATGCGGAAAACATATTATTGCATTTGAAATATCATGTCAGTTTATTGTTTTCACATATTACTCACAAAAAGCTAGTTAATGGACTTAACAATTATCATTTGCATCAAGACCTAGCTTCCATAATTCAAGTGGACTAAACCTGCAACTTTGCAGATGGTATAAAACTAGTAGTAGAATTTAACCAAATAGATTTAACTACTACCTTAATATCAAAATTTAAAAATTCAAAAAGTAAAATAATTAAAACTAATCAAATTAAAATACAAAGACTAAATCCACAACTTACAGGGGCTAATTGCATGTTTTACCTAATATTTTATAGAACCCACAATCTACAACCTTGATCCTATCCTCCACAACTCAGAATCTTGATCCCTAAATCTCGAACCCTAAACCCGGTGTCAAGGTTCAAGATTCCACATTCGGTATTGAGGTTAAGGGTTATTGCATAAAATTACATTTTATTTTCTAACATTGGCGATTCTTAGATATATTATTGCCTAACTGGATCTGATGGTAAGCTTCATTCATCTTCCTTTTCCTCTTCAACTTTTGAGCCTCCTCCCTCCATCCCACCAATTTCCCAAAGAGCCCTTCCATTTCCTCGAGCGTTTTCCCTTGAGTCTCCGGCAAGAAAGTGAAGAAAAAGAAAAATGCCACCAACGCAACTCCAGTGTATAAGAAAAATGTTCCGCCGATGGTAATAGCTTCGTATAATGAAATAAAACTCATTGAGATTACACCGCTGGTCACCCTGTTAACCGCCACTCCTATACTCGCTCCCTGAGCGCGTAGCCTTAAGGGGAAGATCTCCGTGCTATACACCCACGCAATGGGTCCCATCCCTATCGAGAAAACTGCTACCGAAGATAAAACCATGGTGATACACAATCCGACGGCCCAAGTTATTTTGCTGTCTGAATGACTGATGATTGTTAATGAAAATCCGAGTGTAGCCAATATAACGACCATGCTGCCAGAACTGAAGAGGAGCAACGGACGTCGCCCAATTTTGTCTAGTAAAAATGTGGCCACTAATATGAAGATGGTCTTGGAAAATCCAACAGCCATGGTGGCAAGTAGCTTATGATCCGATGATGTGATCCCCGCTTTTTCAAATATCCTTGGACTATATAACACGACAGAGTCTAAGCCTATAGCTTGTTGGAAGAAATGGATCCCGACGGCGCAAATCAACACGTGCCTAACAACTGGCGTAGGGTGTAAAAATAATTCTTTCCACACACCTTCACCATGGGTCTGGTTTTGGACATGGACAATGTCATCGGTGCAATCTTCTGGGATTCCGACGGCGGCTTTGATGTCACTGAGTCGAGCACGAGCTTCTTCTTTGGTGTCTGAAGTTTTGTCGAGAACTATCTTGGCTTCACCTAATCGACCTTGCATAATCAGCCAACGAGGTGACTCAGGCATTGTAAGAACCCCAATAGCCAAGAAAACCGATGGAATAGCACCGGCACCAAGCATTACCCGCCACCCTAAGTCGGCTCGCAACTTCGAAAATGCATAGTTGGAAACATACCCCAACAATAAACCAATATTAATGAAAACCTTCACAAAAGGGGAAAATTACATTAGAATATATTTATTATTATTATTCAAACCAAATTAAAATTTTCTTTCATTTAATTGATAACTATTGTATTAATTTTGGAATTAATAATTTCTTTTTAAATTAATGGAAACATTTTTACATTAACAAATATTTTTAAAAAAAAATTATAAACAATATAACCACAATTAAATTCGATTCGGATTGATTCAATTATTTTTTAATATTCAATTAACTTGCAAATTAATTATATTTTTAAAAATTAATTGGAATCCCATTTATATAAAAATAACAATATAAAAATTAAAATAAATAAATAAAATTTCAAAGGATATGAGACCTCTGGGAATGAGTTGAGAAAGCCACGAGAGGATGCCGGAGAGACTTCGGCGGTGTAAACCGGAGCAATCAGTAAGGCAAAGCCGACACCAATTCCGGCGACGAAACGACCAACCATGAGGAAAGCGTAGTTCGTGGCGAACCCCATGAGCAAAGCTCCCACAAAGAAGATGGCAGCTGCAACGACAATGGTGTAACGACGACCTATCCAATCGGAGGTCCTACCGGCGACGTATGCTCCGATGAGACAATACAAGTTTAGAATTCCAACGAGGATTTCAACTTGAACGTCGTTGATTTTCAGATCGTCTTTTATGTAAATAATAGCCCCACTCATCACTCCAATATCTATGAAAAAATATCAACATTAATAGATGTAGAGATTAAAACGTTAACTTTCTAAATACTTCCAATAACAATCCACATGTATTTAATATATTTTTTTAATTTTTATATTTTTATAATTATTTTGAATTTTAAATATTTTATTTTTTTATATTTTTTAAAATTATTTGTTGACCGTGCTTTGTCTTTTTCTTGTAATTCATCAAAAAAATTATTTGTTAACATCACATATAAGATAAATAATGTCATGTCAATATTAAAGTACGTTTAAAATGTCATGCAGATTACAACACCAACATAACTAAAAAAATTAATGTATTAGTAAACATTTTCGTTTAAAAATAATAATTTGATTTTTTTTTCAAAAGTTAAGGATAAAATTTAGCCAAAAAAAGAATAAGGGTCAAATTAGAAAAAAAAAGTAAATACTAGGGCCAAAGTTGGCATTATGCCTAATTTTTAAATCAATATCGTCTATTTCTGAATTTAATCCCTCTACTTTATAAAAATCAATAAACTAATTCCTTACTTTAATTTATCATAATTTCATCATTATATTTTATGGAAATTGAAAACTTAATCCAATCTGATAACGATTAACATTTTTCTATTAAAAAAATTCACCTAAAAATCAATAGTTGAATAATTTATATGCAAATTATCAATTTATTTATCAACAATTTGATTAATTCCTCAATTTTCATAAAGTAAAATAACCAAATTCTAACAAATTTAAAGTAAACAAATTAATTAACTTTTCATTAAAATTTTCATAATCGGACAAGTGATCGAACTGGTCATGCCACTGATTGATTCAGTTAAATAAACAATTAAAAATTCAAAAAATAATTCAATTCAGCCCGTTCAACCGGTCCAGTTCAGACATCTTTGCTTTTAACTTTTGGTATAGGGATGAAATTTAAAATTAGACCAAAGATTAAAATCCTTAAATTAAAAAACAATGGGACTAAATTTCAAAAGTCTAAAAAGCACAGAGACTGAAAGTAGCATTAAACCAGAAAAGAAAACACAAAAGAGAACTCTTCATTTTTCTTTCCAACAAAGGTGATAAAAGCTTTAAAACCAGGCATTAACGGAGGTTCCAAAAAAAAAAAACTCACCATATCCAAGCAAGATAGAAGCTAAAGAAGCAAGAATGGAACAAGCAAAAGCAAACTTGTTCCTTTTAGGTTTCTTCGAAACCTCGAAATCTGCAACAGTTTTGTTGTCGGCTGCAACTGAAATGGAGACGCCATTGTTGTCTACTTCAAACCCAGACATGTTTTTTTTTTGTTAGAACTGCCGTGGTTTTTTTTAAAAGCTATGGTGGCATCCATTAATCTCTACTAAGCTTGCTTTGAAGAAGCCATTGTTGAAACATAAAAAAAGCTTTGCTTTAAATAGAACAAAAACAAAGGTTAACATCAGGATGGACCATACTCTATCATGAAATAAAATACAAAATGGTTACGAAATTTATTGGAGGGTAAATTACAACGAAGGTCGTTGAATTATTAGTAAATTTATGTTTTGATCACTTAATTTTAAAAAGTTACAGAATAATCATTGCACTGTTTTAAAATTTTTATTTAAGTCACTGTGTATTTAAAATTGCTTTTGTACGGGTATGACCTTCTCCTTCTCTTTTGCTTCTTTATGTTCATCTTAGATATGATATTAAAAATAAAAAAATATTTTTTAACATTATAATATATGAAAAATCAGTTTTAAATATATTTTTTAAAATAACATATTTTTTGTAAAAATTAATTTTAACATATAAATAATATTTTCTCTTTTTTGGTAACTAACAGACTAATAGTGATTTCTTTTAAAATTGATATAATAACAATCTTAATCCTCAATATTTATAAGTCTTGATTCTAAAAAATCTAACTTTCAATGTTTACACATTATGTAATTTGGTTTTTTTGTAGTTTTTTTTTTTTTGACCATTTCACCTTAAAAGCTAAAAAAATTATCAACTAAATTATATTGAAATTATACAAAAAAAAAAAAAGGAAACAACAAAAAATCCAAGATAATAATTTTAATACTTTCTAATTATTTTAAAATTAATTTTCAATGTCATCAAGAAAAGCAAAACTATAAAAAAATCCAAATTATGTAATGTGAAAATGTTGAGTTATTTTTTTTAGAATCAAGACTAAATTGATACAATGTATGAATGTTAAGGGTTAAAGTTCCTATTATACCAATTTTAAAATATGCTGTGTTATCTTTCCGCTAGTAATTTAATAGTCTGTGACCAAAAAAAAAAAGTTGACCAGTTGGATGAATATTTTGTAACTTTTCATAGTTGGGTGACAAAAAAATAGTAATAGTTGAGTGACTACCATTGTAATTTAACCCTTTTTTTGCTTTACAGTCAACGAGGGACTGAAATAGTCAACAAAGACAACCCAATCTGTCAAGTATGGGCCTCGCTCTTTGATACAGGTGACGTCGTTTAATTGATTAAATATTCAGGTTACAAGTCAAGTGCGAGCCGTCAAGGTCACCGACTGTTGATTTTCTGGCAGAAAGATAACTTTTATTTGTATGAATGTTCGAGCGTTGGAGGGATGCTTCTGACGGAGGATTTGTTGGATTATAGAGATTCAATTAAGATCGAAATAAACGATTTAAGATTTATATTTTTAAGTTAAATTGGATTATTAATCTTTTAAATTGAGTTGAATCGCTTTTTTAATAAAAATAATGATTAAATCATTAATTTTTTAATGATGTTAAAGTGATAACTCGCATGATAAATAATAATTGATAAAATTATTAAAAATTAATATAAAATACACGTAAATTATCATATTTAAAAATTTAACCTTCTAATCAATATTTCTATTAAAAAACTAAACTTCCTTTAAAAGGTTAATGTGAAATTCAACATTTTTTTAAGAAAATGATAACCAAATTGATTTTTTTAAAGGAATGTAAATAAATTGATAATAGTATAAATATACAGTAATTATACATAAAATGCCCGAAAAGTCACATTATTGGAGTAGTAAACTTTGCGTCGTCAAATTCACGTGCCTTTGAAATTTGCTTCACTGCCAATAATTATAGCTCTGCAAAAATATCTATTTGAATTGCCATACGCAAATATTTGTCATTTTCCCACCACACATATATTTTTATACAAAAATTATTATTTAAATAATAAAACAAATTTTAATTTGATTTAAATCTCATCCAAATTCAAGTTAATCGAAACTTTAATTTATTTTTTTGGGTAAACACAATAAACTATTAATAAATTTATGTTTTAGTCACTTAACTTCAAAAAATTATAAAATGATTACTAAACTATTCAAATATTTTCGTTTAAATCATTAGATTGTTAAAATTGTTGTCAGCATGCATAAATCGAAAGATTTCATTTTCTTTATCTTCTACAATTCAATTATTTTTTCATAAAATTTTGAATGACATGAATTTGTAAACTAAAATCCAAACAACTTTCGTCTCTGATCTCCGACAGTGATCGCAGAGGTGAATCTAAGGAGCTGGCAGAGCCTTGGCCCCCCCTAAAATGAAAAATTACTATTTAGGCCATTTAAAATTTTAAATTTATAAAGGTAAAATTACATTTTAACCCGCTAAAATTATAAAATTTTGATTTAATCATTTAAAAATTATAAAGATATAGACTATTAAAAATTAAAATTTAATTTTGTCTCTCCCTAAAAAAAATTTATGGCTTCGCCCTGATCGTTATATCAATTTGGATCTAAGATATGTTTTTTTACTTATAGATGGGTATTGATCCACAGCATCGATCATCAAATTTTTGCATAGAGCCCGCCAAGCAAACTTTAAAAAAAAAAAAAAAAAAAAACTTAAAAACCTAATGCCTTAAATAAAAAAAACTTTTGAATAGTTTAGTAACTTAAATGAAAACTTTCGAATAGTTTAACGAGTAATTTATAACTTTTTAAAGTTAAATGATCTTACTAATAATTTAGTCACTTTCATTTTTTTTATTTTTTAATCATGATCCCATTAGATCCATAAACATTTTTAGACTTTTATACCGCATCTTGTAGTTTCTTCCTTTTATTCCATCCATTAATCAAGCAGAACTTAAATTTTTAAGCCTTTAAGTACAAGGATTAAATACCAATTTTTGTAAAAGTACAAGGATTAAAAACACATTTTAACCCAAAAATCTAATGATTTGATTTCTCAACTAAATCAATTGCTGGTTGAGACAGTTATTCTGGTAGGATCTGTGGAGGAGATACAAAGTTCACAACTTTGCGAAAACAACATTTCATCAAATTAAGGTCTTAGCTTTAATAGAATATCCGGGTAAAATTATTATTGAGGCCCTTGTATTAATAGTCAGATTGCATTTTATTCCCTCTATTTCAAAAATAACAAATTAATCCTTATATGTGAGATCAAAGAGCAAATTAGTTTTTAGCACTAAAAATGGATGAAATTTTTAACAAAATTTACCAATTTACTTTTTGATCTAACATATAAAAATTAATTTACTTTTTTTTTTTTTTGTATAAATGAAACAAAACACAATCAAATTTTTTGTACAAAGGTCTTCATTGTACTTTTATCAATATTGGGAAGAAATCGAAATGGAAATGTGATTCTCGATTTTTTATTTTTTTTTATTTTTTTGCTTTCATGTATTTCAAAAGCTTAAAAAAAGAAATTCAACATATTCATATTCGACATGTATATTTGTATCTATATATTAATTTGTGAGTTAAACTTGGAAATATGTATTGAGATAGGAGTACGTGTTGATAATAGATTTTTTTCATGTATTTAAAAATAATATTATACTCTCATTTAAGTCATATTCATATTCGGATATTTAAAAAGAATACGAAATTTAATAAGAAGATTTTAAAAATTTTCTGTGATTTTTTTGTATTCGATTGTCATACTAAGCTTCGAGTTTAATTCTTAAATAAATAGGGCACAAATCTCATTCACTCCTTTTTTTTACATCCACAAAACCGAATTCGAGATTTTGTTTAAAGAGCATTCAGCTCCTTATAACTTTATATGGTATGTTATCGTTTTTTTTTTTTTTTTTTTTGCATAGGTCTTATAAAGACTAATTTTTTCACAACTAGTGATGCCCCTCCCAATAACACCATCTCTAAGATTTGAACTCGAATCTCTCTTTAGAAATGCAAAACCTCATCACGTGTTATCCTGTTCATATTTATTCTGATCTTAGGGTCAAATATATTATGATTATTGATATATTTATTCGTGCATGTAATAATTTGATTATAGTCGTAGTTACACATTTATATTAATTATAACTATCACATGGGTTTGTTAGCATTAAAGCACTTAATTTTACAAGTTTGCTTCAAAAGAAACTAATGCAAAAATCAAACATTAAAACAGAAAGTCCCCAAATGAAGAAAACTCTAAAGTTACAAATCGCTTTCTTGAAACCTACAATAAATAAACCTTTCTTATTATACATTTGAAGCAACCATGGAAATCTTCTCTTTTGCAAATTAGTCCTTTTTTTTTTGTTGGTAAGCCATTATTACCGGTTACGATACTCGAACTCGAGTGCGAGTATTTGATTCAGGTGTGTTAACTTTTTTTAAGTTTTTCATTGTATTTGAAAGGTTTTTTTGAGCATCATATCGATTAAATTGAACCTGTGATTTAATCTTTGTATTTTAATTTGATATTTTCACATTTATAATGTCGTTAGTTAATTTAAATATTTAAAACCGTAAACAATGTTGGTTAAAATACTGATGTTTTTTATTCTCTTAAAAACACCTCTTCTAACTTATTATGTTGACGTAGATATTTGTATTGATACGAGTATAAAAGTATAGAGACCAAAGATCGAATTTGAGTATAATAAAAAGGACTAAAATCATAATTTGACTACTCATATCTCATACCCCGTGTCCGAAAATAGGTCAGACAAAAATGGGATAGAGAAAGGGCCAAGCCGAAGGGGCTAGATTTTGCACCTCGGATAAAATGGTGGAATTTCACTTTTGGCCCCTTCTAGATAATTACAATTCAAGTTTTGCCTTTTAACAATGAATTTATATATTTACGAATAAAATATTTATTGTAATGTTTTAACCGGAATAACTAATGATTTGAACTAACCAATGATATTATAAAAGTAAAAGGATCAAATTATATCAAATTAAAGTATAAAGACTAAATATCAAATTTGAGTACAATAAAAAGGACCAAAATCATAATTTGACCGATCATATCTCGTAACCCATGTCCCAAAACAGGTCAAACAAAAAAATAGCATAGAGAAAGGGCCAATCAAAGGAGCTAGAAGTTTTGGATTGGATACAATAGATAAAACGGTGAAATTTCATTTTTGGCCGCTCCTAAAAAATTTTAATTCAAATTTTGCCTTTTAGCATTAAATTTTTAGCTTCAGCCAGTTGAATTTATATTTTTACCTCGACTCCCAATAAAATATTTACCGTAATGTTTTAATCAATAATATCAAATGAAAGTATAAAGACTAAATATCAAATTTAAATATAATAAGAAGGACCAAGGTCAAATTTGACCGATCATATCTCGTGCGCCATGTCCGAAAAGAAGTCGGACAAAAAATAGCATAGAGAAAGGGCCAATCCAAAGGGCCTAGAGGCTTTGGATTTGGCACCTTGGATAAAATGGTGAAATTTCATTTTGATCTCTCCTAGAAATTTGTAATTCAAAATTTGCCTTTTTAACATTAAAATTTGGTCATGAATTTGACACTTTTTTAATGTGGTACCAGTATTTGACAAAATTTATACATTTTGGTACTTGAAGGAAACAATGTTAACTTTTAAGTGTTTAATTCGAGTTGTAAAGTTGATTTGTTGAAAAGTTCATAGTAATAATATTAGCATTTAACTTTCATCAAATAAACCCTAAAACCGAGTTAAATCATATACATCGGACTATATTTGACAAATTGAATACAAAATTAAACAAATTAACAGTTAATATTAAATATATTCTATTAACAAAATAACGAAAATTTCAAATTTAATAATACTAACAATTAACTTTCATCAAATCAATTTTAAAACCCGAATTAAATACTAAAAAGTTAATAGTGTTATCTTTGGATATCAAAATAAATAACATTGTCAAATACAAGTACCAAATTGGACAAAAAATAACACAAGTACCATATTAGAAAAAAAATGTCAAACTCGAATACCAAATGATATATATATATATCAAGCCTTAAACTTTTAGCTTTGGCCAATTGAATTTATATTTTCCTTCCTCAGACTCCTAATAAAATAAGGGTAAACTACATTAATAGCCACCAGAATATGAAAAATTGCAAAATGATCACTCAACTATTGTCTTTTTTTTTTGGTCACCCGACTATGAAAAGTTATAAAATGATCTCTCAATTGAACTGTTGGATGACCGTTTTGTAACTTTTCATAGTTAGGTGACCTCTAGTGTAATTTACCCATAAAATATTTATGGTTTGGTCCCTAACTACCAACTTTTTATTGCATGCTATATATATATGTAATGCACATAATTTGATTTGAGAAAGGGAAAATGGGTTCAATGGAAGTAGAAGAAAAGCCATCGGAAGTAAAGCAAAATATCATATGGGGTGAATCAAAGAAGTTGTGGACGATTGCAGGCCTTGCGATTTTGGTATCGGTCTCTCAGTTCTCAATCGGTTTCGTCACTGTTGCCTTCACCGATCATTTGGGCGAGCTCGAACTCGCCGCGATCACCATAACAACGAACGTGATCGAAGGCTTCGTTTTCGGAATCATGGTTAGTATATATGAATATCAAACAAATTTTAATCAACATGTCTTCAACAAGGTTTTTTTCTCGGTTTTTCTACGTTTTTATATGATTTTATGAAGATATATCTTTCTACCTACGTTTGAATATTCATTAAAGATGGATATACTATAGTCTTAGAACTCTAATCAACAATATAAAATAAGTTAAAATTTGTCGTAAGTACTTCGTAAATTGAGAATTTAGTCTTTGTAATTTTTTTTTCTGTTTTAGGAATTTAATTCATCTACTTTTCATATTTCAAAATACAGTTTAACTGTTAACCCTATTAAAATTATTTTGTTAAAATATATTCATTATAACGTTATTTTTTTGTTATATTGTTACCAAGCGAGTTTTTTTCTTTTTTAATTTTCAAAATATCATGCCAACATATTTAATGAAAAAAATTAACAGTGTTAACAATTGGACTTGAATTTTGAAATCTGAAAAAGTAGAGGGACTAAATTCTAAATTCATGAAGAGTACAATAACTTATGACATATTTTAATCTATAAAAAATGTAGAGTTGTAGGAGTAGCCAATTCGGACTAGCTCGAAGTTGAAAAGTATAAACCAGTGTTTTTGAATTGGACTAAACTAATCAGTTGAATTGAGAAGTGGTCGAGATCCCGATTCAGAGAGTGACAAAAAACTAATTGACACGAGAATAAGTACAAACTAATTGAATCATATTTTATTTTTCTTTATTCTGATTTTTAATAATTTATCTGTTTTGAGAACGATCGATGTAAGTTAAAAAATATTTATATGAACCCAATTTTAATCCAAAACGAATAAGATAAATCGAGCCACTCGACTATATACACCTCTAAATATAAGAAACTTCCATTACTTTTAGTTTAAGTGAGTCGAATCTTCATAGGCATATCTTCATACTTATGTCCGAAAATGTGCTGAAAATAATGTTTCATCACAAATATTTCAAAAATAAAAAGAGTCGAAAGAACAAAACTCAAATCTAAACCGATCTTTCTCCGTATTTAGTTAGGAATGGGAAGTGTACTCGAGACACTATGCGGTCAAGCCGTCGGCGCCGGCCAACACAACATGCTCGGAATCTACCTCCAACGATCATGGATCATTACCGGAATAACCGCTTTATGTCTAACACCATGTTACCTCCTCGCCACACCAATACTAAACCTACTCCGACAAGACAAAGCCATATCAGAACTCGCCGGAAAATATTGCAAGATGGTGATCCCTCAATTCTTCGCTTACGCAATGAATTTTCCAATTCAAAAGTTCCTTCAATCCCAAACCAGAGTCTGGGTTATGACAATAATCTCGATTACCGGCTTGGGTTGTCATGTTTTGTTGAATTGGGCTTTGGTAACAAAGCTTGAGCTCAGTTTACTCGGTGCAGCCATGGCCGGCAATATTTCATGGTGGCTTCAAGTTATAGCAATGGTGATTTACGTGGTTGCTGGATTTTTTCCAGATTCATGGACGGGTCTTTCATTGTTGGCGTTTAAATCATTGTGGGGTTTTGTTAAATTATCGCTTGCATCTGCTGTAATGTTATGGTGAGTTCTCTGCTTATATATATAAGTTTGGTAAGAAAAATGACATTTTTGATGAATGATTGCAGCTTGGAGCTATGGTATTTTACGGCAATTATTCTGATGGTGGGGTATTTAAAAGATCCTACACTTGCTGTAGATTCCATTTCAATCTGGTTAGTTTGTCATTTCTACTACTAGTTTTAGAACACTTCCTAAATCTTTTTAATTTATGTACGTAGTTTATAACCAATCGTTAATTAATGTCGCGTCAACACAAATTAACAGTGTTAACGTAAATATACCAATTTAGGTGACGGAATAAAACAATTTTTTATTACTTTGGCATAAAAATGAGCCATTTGGACTAGGCGAGCTTGATCTTAGGTTTGTAATTTTTTTTGAAATCAAATTTATGTTTGAGTCAACTCATGAACACCTCTAATTTAAAGCAATGCAAATTGGAGTTTTACCTTAAAATTTTTCAGTAGAATTTAAGCATGTCATTTCTAACCCTAATCTAAAATTTCAACTCTACTTATTCGAATCAAAATCTGACCCAAAACATAAAAAATTTAATGAATCAAATAATCCTAATTCAAACTTAAAATAATCCAAATAAATAACTCAAAATCACCCAACCTGAAAGCACCATTTAAATCTTAAAAAATCTGAACCTGAAACTACTAAAAAAATTTAAAACATAAATTGACTCAATCCCATTTAATCGCTTAACAAATCTAATCAAATAGAGTTTTTAATAAAATCCATCAGATTCTTTTTAGCCAGGATTCTTTAATTTTTACAAAACTTTATCATGTGTATTTAGTTTAACCTTATAAAAATTAACATAATATAAAACATTAAGCAAAATTTCAAGTTAAAATGATTTTTTTTTTCTTTTTCAAGTCGAGATAAAGCCTTACAATCTTTAATAAAATTAAATTTAGAATAAACTTCGAGTATAGTTAAGATAAACAAAAATCCGCCCCGTCCCGTCCCGTCATCAAAATAGTGCCACTATAATGTATATGCTTTTAATATACTTTTCTCTATTAATATGGGTTGTCAAATTTTGCAGCTTGAACTTTCAACTTTGGACATCAATGGTTACATTGGGTTTCAACGTAGCAGCAAGGTCTGTCGCTTAACCTACATATATAGAACAGGGTTTTTCACATTATATCGGTAAAATATTGTGAAGGCTTTTACTTTTAGGAATAGAATTGTATTTTACTTTCTTTGCTCAATGAATAGGTAATTTAATCATTATACGTTAGGTCAGATAGTAAATCAGTCTTTCTATTAAAAAATTCACCATTTCTACTGGTACAAATTGCCCATTATACATCAATATGAGATACATGTGGCACGCTACATGTCACTGTCTAGTAATTTCATTAGCTACACTAGTTTTTAACAATACAATTGAATGAAAAATTTAATTGAAAGGACAAATTTACTCTTTGTTTTAATGTACAATGACTAATTTGTCTATTTATTTAAGTAGAATAAATAAAATGCAGTTTGACGCTTAGTACAAGTGCCTCTATGATACTTTTACCACATTATCACTTATCCCCGTGATTTGGCTTATAATTATGTGCTTATTTTCTTACAGTGTTCGGATGTCAAACGAACTCGGAGCTGGACGTCCAAAAGTTACGAAATTCTCGATCTTGATGGTCGTGTTAACATCTTTGGCAATCGGAACTATTTTTATGGTGATTATTCTAGCAACCAAGCACGATTTTCCGAAGTTGTTCACCGACAAACAGCCTGTTATAAAGGCCGCGTCGAAGCTTAGATATTTTCTTGCAGCAACAATCTTCCTCAATAGCATTTTACCTGTTCTGCATGGTAAAGTATTGCAATTTGATTTACTTTTAGCTACCATATTTAAATTTGGATACGAGCATCCAATTAGTATGTGTATGCTATGAATTTATAAATCGATTAACAAACTTAATTGACCAAACGGTCAATGTTAAGTAGATTCAATTAGGTCTGTTTATACTAAATACATAAGTCAATTCAAGTATTTTATATAATAGTCGATTAAATTGAAAAAACTGATTGAATTAATTGTTTTCACACTTCTATCTATTGCTTTTTTTCTGCAATCAATATAATCACTACAACTTTACTTTCATCATTTTTACAAATTAATTTTATTCGGTTTCTCTAATAGGGAGTGTGACAAAGTACTTTTACCTTTGGTTAAGTATCTACATGTAGAGACTTGTATTTGATGCATTTTCACATACAATAATGACAAAAAATTATCGAAATATGTAAAAAACTTCTAACCTGTATCCATATATGATATTTACACATGAGTACGACCAACTCGACATAAAAACTACGATAATTGAAAAGAAAAAATAAATGAACTCTTGTTTTAATTTTTGTTGGTTGTATAGGAGTGACAGTAGGGGCAGGATGGCAAGCATATGTTGGGTTAATCAATGTGACTTGCTATTATCTACTTGGAATTCCAGCAGGAGCTTTGTTAGGTTTCAAATTTAAGCTAAGGGTGCAAGGGATTTGGTTCGGTATGCTGGTCGGAACCGTCCTTCAAACCATCGTCCTACTCTTCGTAATGCTTCGAGCCACTTGGCGAAAAGAGGTAAGCCAAAAGTAACATGATATGTTAATATTTTGGGATTTATATAATACGGATTGTTAATTTATCAAAAGATATACGAGAGGTTGACTCTTGAAGTGTCATTTGTATAGAGTTGATGGACCTCTAAATTAGTTAGTATCGTCTCCAAATCGAGTTAAAGTTTTGCCTCTCAACTTTGATGAGAGCTCGAGTGATAAAGAGTCTATGTTCATGATCCATATTGTCAAGTCGAGTTATGCGTCACCTTAACTAGATTTAGGGAAAAGACCAACCCGACGAATGATTCGTCAACTTTGAATGGATGTCACTTTGAGAACTTCTCTAAAAAGAATTAACCTCTCTTTGAAAACTTCAAGACATGAGTTTAATACCAAGGGGTGAAGTTAAGAGACATGCGGAGGGCTTCGATCTCAATGATTAAATAATAAAAAAAAAACATTTTTTAACCCTCCAAAATTTATACTTCATTTATAATTATTTTGTAATTTTATTTTAGCGCCTAACGTAAAATTTTTTATTTTACCCATACGACATGGAAAAATAAACAGACGTATCATAGATGCAAATTAATAAGATAATTGACATGGTAATCGATACTTATAGTTATTGTTTTTAATTGATACCAAGTAATTTAAGTTTTGTTTCGATCAAAATTTCAATATTTTTTGTCATTTCGATGAGTTTAAGATTTTAAATTTGTTTCGATTTGTACATATTGGTATAATATTTTAAATAATTTTTAACACTTTTTATTTTAACCACATTTATTATTTTATAGTTACATTTAAAAATAATATATAATCATTTAATTAAGTTCAACAATTAATAAATTTTTAATATTTGCATGTAAATATAGAAATATATATGTAGCCAATATATTTGCATATATATATATATATATATATGTGTGTGTGATATATATAAAAAAATATTAAAACTATCAAAGGAGTGAAAACGATACAATGAAATAATTTAATATAAGCCCATATTAGATTTGATAAAAGAAATAGAACATTTATTGATATGATACTGATTATTTTAATAATGAAGTAAAATGATGCAGGCGGTGCAAGCAGAAGAGCGATTAAGAACGTGGGGTGGACCGACTGAGACTCCAAACATTTCGTTGGAATCTAATTCTGCTGGCTAAGTCCATTACCAAATACTATATAGCAAAATAATACCTCATGAAATTTATATTGTTTAATAATTTCAAAATGTTTTTTTTTTGGATATTTTTTTATTTAGTTATAAAAATATATGTATTCAATATTTATTTTAATATTAAATCAACAATAATTTCAGCTGTCAGATCGGTTTGGATAAAAAAATAAATTTAGATATTTATTAATTAGATGACACAACCTACTTTGGATCAAGTATGAATTTATATTTTTAATTCTAATCCGTCCGACCCATTTTGCTATTTTGAAGTAATAACAAATATAATATTAAATTTACACTTTTTTATAATTAAATTTAAATAAAAATAATTTTATTGTTTTTTACATTTACGTTTATTTCGGACAAAATTTTGAAGTAACCATATTCCCTTTGTCCCATTAAATTTTGCTATAAGAAATTTTAACATTTCTTAATGTTGTGAAATTACATTATTTTCCCTTATTATGTTGGCAGAGCTTACGTACGTATGTAATAGCTTGAGTTTGAATTCAAATAAGTTTGATAGAGCCTAGATTTGAGTCTATGCATGAAATTTGATAAATTAGCTTAATCGAGTTTAAATTTGAGTTGTTCATCAATTGGGTTCAAATCAAATATTAAAATTGAGTCGAGGTTAAAGGTAATGTTTTTAAAATTAGATTAACGATCGAACTTGTTATTAAGTCATTGATTTATCAGTTTGATCGATTTAATTAAAAAACATTTAAAAAATATATAAAAAATAAAAATCTTAATTCAATTAGCCTATGCGAATTTTTGGTCCAATTTATTTAATACAATTATTCGAATTGATATTTTAATTGATTTTCAATTTAATCGATTTGATTGATCAATTCAATCCAACTAAAAGTTGACTAAAGAACATCTACACCCAAAAATTATTTGAATTCGACTCAATCAATATTAATTAAATTTAATATAAAAAGTTCCGGTTGAAACAAATTTGGGGAAAATAGATGGAATTATAGTAAAAATACTTGGATAGAGGGACAACCACACCACACCACACCACACCAAAATTGCCTTTGCCGTCGAATGCTCAGTTCCAATTTGCCAAAGCGAAAAGTTTTGTTCTTCTTGGTGGTGCACACTCTCCACGCGAATTTTTAACGTCATTTATCGATTCTTCTTCTTATTCTTTTTCTTATTTTCGAGCTTATCGTCGTTGGATTCGATGCCCTGAACCAAAGATCTGATACGCATTTTTGTACAAGTTTTTTTAACATTTTAGGGTTGGATTTTCAGCAGTTAGTGGTCAGGGTAGGGGTTTTTATGGCGGTGACTTTACAGACCCTCCGCTTTTGTGGACTGGCCGCATCTGGTCCCGCCGGCGGAAGCTTCGAAGCGTTAAACCGTATACTCGCCGACCTCTGTACCCGTGGCAACCCTAAGGTGATGTTTTTCCACTTTACTCCCTTGCTTTTTTCTTTCTCTATTTCTCTTGCTGAGTTGTAGAAAGTGGAAGGAATTTGAAATTGAATTTTCGGGATTCTTAGCTGAAAGATTGAAGAATAAGATTTACCTTAGCAGTTCAATTGATTATCCTTTATTTGTTTGAAAATTTTAAAATTTTGGCTTTGTTTGATTGTGAACAGGAGGGAACTTCATTAGCATTGAAGAAGCATGTGGAAGAAGAAGCTCGTGACCTTAGCGGGGAAGCGTTTTCTCGTTTTATGGACCAGTTATATGATCGAATTTCGAGCTTGTTGGAAAGTAACGATGTTGCACAGAACATGGGAGCTTTAAGAGCTATTGATGAGTTGATAGATGTCGCACTTGGGGAGAATGCCTCCAAGGTTTCCAGGTTTTCTAATTATATGCGGACTGTTTTCGAGACTAAGCGCGATCCTGAAATACTAGTCCTTTCTAGTAAAGTTCTTGGCCATCTTGCGAGAGCTGGTGGGGCGATGACTGCGGATGAAGTGGAATTTCAGGTTTGTTGGGGTCTTTGCTAATTTTTGTAGTGCAATTCAAAGCCTATGGGAATAATGTCTAGTCCATGTGTCTGTTTCTCAGGTCAAAACTGCCCTGCAGTGGCTTCGTGGGGATAGAATAGAGTATCGCCGTTTTGCTGCTGTCTTAATTTTGAAGGTGCGTTCTATGTGAGATTTTTATTGTTCCTTATGAAAGGATTTCTAGAAAATGATTATTATTTTTGATCTTATCCTAGAAGTGCTGCAGATTGTTTAATTTAATTTTAGTTTATTTTTGTTGTAAAAGATTATTTTATTGAAGCTATCTTTGCATTTTACTACTAAAGGAAATGGCAGAAAATGCTTCCACTGTATTCAATGTTCATGTACCTGAATTTGTTGATGCTATTTGGGTTGCATTGAGGGATCCGACGTTAGCTGTTCGTGAGCGTGCTGTGGAGGCGTTGCGAGCGTGCCTTCGCGTTATTGAAAAACGTGAGACACGTTGGCGTGTGCAGTGGTTAGTTTATTGATTGTGATGTTCTGATATCTCTTTTCTTTGTTCTTTTCATAAATTTGAACTAAATATCTGCATCAGCATTCCTAGTTTTCTATTTTAGATGAATGTATGTAGAAACATCTCTTCATGGTTTCTTAGTTTCTGGTGTCTGAGTTGAGTTCCTATTTGTTGTTTCTGCTACTTGATTTTTGTAGAACCTTAATTTTGTTCCAAACCACCCTTTTATCTACTATGGATCTTACTATGCTCTCTAAATTGCAAATAAATTGAAGAATAGAGGAATTATAACTTGCCTTGCAATAGTAGTGCTTTATAGTGTGCTATTCTTGGTAGAGTTGTCACCTGCTTGGCTTCTTTACATTACTTGTATGCCCCAGTTTGTTGGTTGGTTTTGTTTGTACATGAGGCAGGGCGTACTGTTACGCTTCTTGTGCATGTTCATTTCTTTGTAACTTCTGAATTTAATTTTTTAAATGTGTTTTCTTTGTCCTTTTCTATGCTCAACCTTCGGTGCTTCTATAGGTACTATCGAATGTTCGAGGCTACACAAGATGGATTGGGAAAAAATGCTCCTATTCACAGTATACATGGTTCTTTGCTTGCTGTTGGAGAGCTTTTGAGGTTGGTGTGATTGTCTTATTTATTGTTTGTAAATAAAAAGGACTTTGAGTCCTGTAATTTCTGTTTCAACCTTTTGAGTTAATTGGTTCCCTCCACTTGATCACTTCCCCCTCATTGAAAAAAGAAAAGGAGAAAGAAATAGAAAAATAAGTTTTTATACGTATTGTGTTTGCGTATATGCCTCATTGGTTAGTAAAATAAATACGACTATACATACATATGTGCTGGACAGCCTTTCACCTACTGCTGATTAGCTGCTGTATGTATAGCTTGTAATTAGTTTATAGACGTATATACATGTGTAGATATATTTATAGTGTTAGTCAATTTTTAGTATGCTCATCCTCTATGAGACGAAGATTATCATTTTCATATGGGAAATATTTTATTGTCATATGAAACGATATATAATTGTATATGTGTTGCTAATGACATAAACTTCATCTTTAACAGGAACACCGGTGAGTTCATGATGTCAAGGTACAGAGAAGTAGCTGAAATTGTGCTTAGATACCTAGAGCATCGTGATCGCCTTGTTCGCCTTAGCATAACTTCTTTGCTACCTCGCATTGCACATTTCCTGCGTGACAGATTTGTCACAAACTACTTGACGGTAAGTTGTTATTGCTCCATATAAGATCACATTATTTAACCAGCATGTGAACCCCTTTCAATTATGTGCATTTGGATTTTTTGATATCTTGCAGATATGCATGAACCATATCCTTACGGTCTTAAGAATACCAGCTGAACGTGCCAGTGGGTTTATTGCCCTTGGGGAGATGGCTGGTGCTTTGGATGGAGAGCTTGTCCACTATTTGCCGACAATTACTTCTCACTTACGTGATGCAGTGAGTCTCATGTCTCGTGATTCATGACTTATCTTTTGGTTGCATCTTGTTGGTTTTTTTTTAATTACTACTATTATTATTATTTGAAGTTTGGTTGTTTTTATTTGAGAAGAAAGAAGTTGTCCAACTGTTTGCTTTCATATTATTTATCTGCAGATTGCTCCACGAAGAGGTAGACCCTCTCTTGAAGCTTTGGCTTGTGTTGGAAACATTGCAAAAGCTATGGGACCGGCAATGGAGTCCCATGTTCGTGGTCTCCTTGATATTATGTTTTCTGCTGGTCTTTCTCCTACACTTGTTGAAGCTCTTGAGCAAATTACAGTCAGGTATGTGGGGAGCCATGACCTTGTGTTCAGATTGTATTTGGGGATTAATTGAGGGTATTAATTTTATAAAATACTGGTTGTGTTTCAGTATTCCGTCTTTGCTTCCCACTATTCAAGATCGGCTTCTTGATTGCATTTCCTTGGTTCTTTCGAAGTCCCATTATTTTCAGGCAAGGCCAGCTGTGGCTCGAGGCACCACTACAAGTATTCCCCAGCCAGTGGCTGAGCTTAGTGGTTCGGCCCATGTTCAGCTTGCTTTGCAGACTCTTGCTCGTTTTAATTTCAAGGTTTGTTTACCCATTATATGGAGTGCCTGATGTCAACCATGGTTTGGCACTAATTATTTTGTGGTGTAGGGACATGAGCTTCTTGAGTTTGCGAGAGGGTCAGTTGTTCGTTATCTTGATGACGAGGATGGAGCCACACGAAAAGATGCTGCTTTATGTTGCTGCAAATTAGTTGCAAATTCCTTTTCTGATATCACATCGTCACAATTTGGTTCTGGTAGGTCTAGCCGAGCTGGAGGAAAGCGAAGGCGTCTTATTGAGGAGGTTTGTTTGTCTGTTCAATAGTAGTTACAATAGTGATGATATTAATGTATTAAGTTTACCTGCATTGGAATCTTTATGATGCGTTATACTTGCTTATAAATTATATTGGGTTTTCAACAGCTTGTGGAGAAGCTTCTCATTGCAGCCGTTGCAGATGCTGATGTTACTGTTCGCCATTCAATATTTTCCTCTCTCCATGGAAATAGAGGTTTTGATGATTTTTTAGCACAGGCTGATAGCCTGAGTGCAGTTTTTGCTGCTTTAAATGACGAGGTGCGATTTAATCCAATTTTATACTGTCAAGAATGTTCCTCTCATCTTTATATGCCTCTTTATTAGTACGTTGTTTATAGGCCTATTAATTGTCTTGACAGCCGGCATGTCTTCAATGAAATAAAAGATTATTAGAATGTTATCATGATTACAAGATTTTACTTTCTTGGTATCTCGACAAAGGGGATGAGTAATGTTGTTCTTTATACTGTACAGGAAATTAGAAAAATAATGTGCACCTAATTTCTTGTTTGAAGGTGAAAAATAGTGTTTGTCAGCGTTTTTCCATAGTTAAAATGACTTGATATTTCCTGATTGGTAAGTCTTCAAAATAGGGTTGATTGGCATTTTTCCATATTTAATGAACACTTTATATTTTGCTGATTGGTAAGTCTGGTCTATGCAGCTATTACTGTTCTTAACATCTCTAACTTTTCCTAAATGAGACATTGTGTCTAATAGTAACCATCTTGCCCCAACTATTCTTAAGCCACTTTTGCCTGCACTTTCTCTCTGCTGTCTTTTCCAGCAGATTATCATTTTCATAAAAGTGTTTCACTTTGTTTATTGGAATTGCCTTTTGCAAAAAGTATGAAGACATGCATACTGATTAGATTTAAGGACAGTTTCATATGAGTCAGCTGTAGGGTTCTAAGCTTGATAGCTAGCACTTAAAACGTGCTGAAATAGCTATGCTTTTTTGTTCCAATTTTTGCATTACTTTGTGTTGCACTTTTATGAATAGAGAATATTTCTGTTGCTATAGGATTTTGATGTGCGAGAATATGCAATATCAGTGGCTGGGAGATTGTCAGAGAAAAATCCAGCATATGTTCTTCCAGCACTTCGTCGTCATCTCATACAATTATTGACATACTTAGGGCAAAGGTAAAGAAAAAGAACTTCTGTCCTCTCTATGCTGCATTAAATATTGACTTCTTCTGCATTGTGAGCAGTGCAGATAACAAATGCAGAGAAGAGAGTGCCAAGTTGCTTGGTTGTTTAATACGCAACTGTGAACGACTAATACTCCCATATATCGCCCCAGTGCACAAGGTTTAATTTGTCTTGTGTTATTTAATTATTTTCTTTCTGCTTTCCACTTTTCTAGTAGCTCTTTTTTTTTTTTTTGGGGGGGGGGTGTTGGGGTTATTTTCCTTTTTTAAAATTCTGCCATCATGTTATTGAATGTTCTATTTTTCAGGCCCTTGTGGCGCGACTACTTGAGGGCACTGGAGTTAATGCCAATAATGGTTTTATCAGTGGAGTTCTTGTGACTGTGGGAGATCTTGCTAGAGTGGTGGGTGAACTTCTGTTTGTTTGCTTTTAGTCTTTCACACATGACATTATTTTTGGAGTAAGATATTCAGTTTGATAGACATAGGAAAAGATTATTGTGTTGTGTTTGCATTAATTGTGAATTTATAAGTTGTATGTTGTATTAAATTTGCTGTCTGATGAGAATCCTCTCTTGGTTGCTGTGTAATTGGTTGTAAGTTTCCTTGTATAACGCTTTCTTTTACTATTCTTTCTTGGACTGTGACTTATTTTAGGGTGGTTTTGCAATGAGGGAATATATCTCCGAACTTATGCCTTTAATTGTTGAGGCATTATTGGATGGGGCAGCCGTCACAAAACGTGAAGTAGCTGTTGCTACTCTTGGTCAAGTTGTACAGAGTACTGGGTAAGACATCTTATATTGCTTTGAATTTGCCCGAGGAGCTTTGGACTAATCAGTATTCTTAAACTTCTGCATGTTCTATGTTAGAAATGTTAGCCCCCCCCCCCCCCCCCTTCTTTCCTTTGATGGTGTTTAAGAGATTTTTCTTGAATGGGTCTGACAGGTATGTCATAGCTCCATATAACGAATACCCTCAATTGCTTGGCTTACTTCTGAAATTGTTGAATGGTGAGTTAGTGTGGTCTACCAGACGAGAAGTACTGAAGGTAGTTGCTCTTGAACTTTAGATGTTAACTTTTCAGCTTTCATGTGAAACTGAGTATACTTTGTCTTCCCCAGGTTCTTGGTATCATGGGTGCTTTGGATCCCCATGCGCATAAAAGAAATCAGCAAAGCGTGTCTGGGTCACATGGAGATGTTACCTGTGCTGCCAGTGATTCAGGTCAACATATTCCATCATCAATGGATGAACTACCTATGGACCTTTGGCCATCATTTGCTACATCTGAAGATTACTTCTCCACTGTAATGCCCTACCTAATTTATATTTCTTCTTGCTTGTTTTAACAGTTTTTGTTTGTTTGTGGTAGAACCTCTTAATTATTTGCTAAATAAATTGAATCCAGGTTGCTATCAATTCTCTCATGCGAATTCTTAGGGATCCTTCTCTTGCCAGTTACCACCAAAAGGTGGTTGGATCTCTTATGTTTATTTTCAAGGTGCGTTCAACATATGGATTTTAATCTTTTTCCTAAAATATTTATCTTAGTTAGTATTTAATTAAAATTTGCTTTTTTTAACTTCTTTAAATCATTGAATTTTCTCTTTTGCGAGGTTAGTCAATGGGTCTGGGTTGTCTTCCATACTTGCCAAAGGTTTGTCTATTAATTTTTCAGCTGAGTTTGGTTTTTATGCTTGGTTTTTTGTTAGTTATTTTTCTGAACCGTGGCTTATTTTCTTGCTTCTTTCTGTAGGTTTTGCATGATCTCTTTCAGATTGTTCGTACATGTGATGATCATCTGAAGGATTTTATAACATGGAAGTTGGGCACTCTTGTGTCCATTGTGCGTCAGGTACATTTAAATGTCTTTAAGATTTCATGTATGTAGCTGATATTGGCATTCTTCTGGCATTTGATTTTGGGTTTTTGATGTGCTTATGCAGCATATTCGTAAATATTTACCGGAGCTGCTATCTTTAATTTCCGAACTATGGTCATTATTCAGCTTGCCAGCCAGTACTCGCCCTTCACGTGGTTTTCCGGTATTTTTATACTTTAGTTTACATGTACAAGTAATTTGTACTTGTGTCTCCTGCAGTTGGATTGTTAGATTGATTGTCTTGATTTTTATTGTTTTACTGCTGATATTATTTCTTAAACTCTCCCTACCTCTCTTTCTTAGGTACTGCATCTAGTTGAGCAGCTTTGCTTAGCTCTCAATGATGAATTTCGAAAGTATCTTCCTGCTATTCTTCCTTGTTGCATTCAAGTTTTAAGCGATGCAGAACGTTGCAATGACTACACCTATGTTCTTGACATTCTCCATACCCTGGAAGTGTTTGGTGGTTAGTAGTTGCACTTATTTCACTTTCGGGACTTAAGTCTATTATTTTGTAACTGTAATGCTGCATGTGACCATAGGCATTCTCTTTAAGCATGCTGAAAGAAGAATAAACATCAGAATGTAGCTTTATAACCCGTTATTTACAAGTTAGAAAAAGTATGAAAGTGGAAATTTTCATGTTTTATTCTGGAGAACCTTTTATTCAAACCTTTGATTAACCCATGCTCGTCTAAACTAAATTTGTTAGTTTTGAACTGAAACTTATTGTTCTCTCTATCTATCTAATTTTTAGCATCTTTACATGATAATATCTAAAGGATGTCTTATTATGATTACCATGTAGGGACATTGGATGAACATATGCACCTACTTCTTCCTGCCCTTATTCGACTGTTTAAAGTGGATGGTTCTGTGGAGATAAGACGTGCTGCTATCAGAACTTTGACAAGATTGATCCCCTGTGTTCAGGTAGGTAGCTAGAATTTAACTACATTGAAGAATCAGTTACAATATATATATGTTTTAAATACCTGTGGATTCAAGTTCTGTTGAGCATCCATTTTTATTTGTGTTTTCATCCTTGTAAATCAGGTTACAGGTCACATATCTTCTCTAGTGCATCACCTGAAGATAGTTTTAGATGGGTGAGTTATCTGTTCCTTTTGTTTAAAACTCTATGAATACAGGAAACTTCCCTATTTAGGCTTATGTATGGTCTATCACTTGCCTTGTATAGTCTGCGTGCATCTTTTCACATTTCTATATGTTTGGTTTTGGTGCCAAAACAGTATCTTGGTTATGGTTTAGATAATTTGATTTAATTTGCCTTCAGGTTTTTCCGAGTAAATTAGAAAGGATAATAAAATGATTGTTTATGATGATATCATAGGGTTACAATGAACTGATAATTTGGGATAAAAAGAAACTCATTTTAGCAAAGCACTTTTGGTTTTTAGTTTATAAATGCTTTTGGTACTTGTCTATGGAAATTAATAGTCTATGAACCAAGTAATTTGTTTCAAACATGAGTCGCTAATGGTGATAACTGATGGATGGTTGTAATGGGTTAGAACCATCATCATCAGAGGAGGCTTGATGGAAGCACCATGCTATGCACTATGTCTATACCTATAAAAATTTTGATCTACAGGAAAAATGATGAGCTCCGTAAAGATGCTGTTGATGCACTTTGCTGTCTGGCCCATGCCCTTGGAGAAGACTTCACTATTTTTATCCCATCTATACACAAACTTTTGTTGAGACACAGCTTGCAGGTATTGCTTCTGACCATGTCATTCTTTCTTTTTTTTTTCATGTGGAAAACTTGTACCCTGCTACTTCCCATTTTCAAATTTAATATCAAAACTTGTTTATTTCAGCATAAAGAATTTGAGGAAATTGAAGGTCGTTTAAGGCGACGTGAGCCATTAATTGTGGGGAGCACAGCAGCACAAAGATTAAGTCGACGACCTCCAGTGGAGGTTGTTAGTGACCCACTAAATGATATGGAAAATGATCCTTATGAAGAAGGGAACGATGTGCAAAAACATCCTAGAGGTCACCAGGTATCATCCTTTTATGATTGTATGATGAGCTATTGTTTATTATTTATTTTTTCCATAGCTTATTCACCTAGGTTCCTGACCATGCTGCCAAGTGAACATGCAATGCTAGCTTGAAGATGAAACTTGGAAATAATCTGTACTACATATCAGTTAAAACTGGTTATGTTGTAACTTTCAATCATAATCTTGGTAGCCAGTATCGGATGGACTTAGCCTATCGCTGTAGTTAGCTGAGTAGGTGTTGGCATGGCGAGATTTCTATTTAATTGGTTACACTGTGTTTTAAAGAAATGAATGTATGATCAGCAAATTTCTTACGTAAAACAAGAATATTAAATGTGATGTGGTAGGTAAGCACTGGCCTCAGTTGCATGAACAGGCAAGTGTTTTCTTATGCTTTGTAGCATCTCATGTATGCATAGAAAGATTAGGTTTTTTTATGGAGTTGTACAAGTTATTTAGGGAGTTAGCTACGCTTGTATACATCTTTCTTGATACCTTTGGCCTTTGTAAATTTGAAACATAGAAATAATTATTTTTTACCAGTCATGCTGTGAGCAGTTTCTGACATGTAATGGCTTGTGATGTTGCATTCGTTTTACATATCTGACTTGTTAGTTTGTTGTGGTAGATGTGAGCCCTGACAATTTTTATACGTCATTTCTTAATCTTGTGTAGTTCTATATTCTTATGCTTGCTGGATACACGGAAATTTGATTATTTCTGTCCAATGTCTTATCCTCTGTACCTATGAAATTTTGCTTTGAAGTTGCATTCATTTTATCTTTATTTTGTTTTTTTTAAAAAATAATTCTCATACATTATTTCATGTGGTCTATAGAGGCCTTAATTGACATAAATTACTTGTCGATAGGTCAATGATGGGAGGTTACGCACTGCTGGGGAGGCTTCTCAGCGTAGTACGAAAGAAGATTGGGCAGAATGGATGAGGCATTTTAGCATTGAACTCTTAAAAGAATCTCCTTCTCCAGCACTACGAACCTGTGCTCGGCTTGCCCAATTACAGGTATGTTTACAAGGTTTATGTTTATATATTGTTTCCTTAGGAGTGAGGTTTCTAATCTGCTCCTTTTGCAGCCTTTTGTTGGGCGTGAGTTGTTTGCTGCTGGTTTTGTTAGTTGCTGGTCTCAATTGAATGAGTCTAGTCAGAGGCAGTTGGTTCGAAGTTTGGAGATGGCATTTTCTTCTCCTAATATCCCTCCTGAAATTTTGGCTACTCTTCTCAACTTGGTATGTCCCTTCAGCTAATTTTTATTCCTTGTTTTCATGCAAGCTATTTAATTGCTTTTAACCTTTACTCAATGCAGACTCACTTTACAAGACCATACTAATCTGCTTGTATATTGTTTTGCTGTTTTTCTGTTCTTGGTAACTCCATAGTTAAAAGAGTTGGCATTGTATAACTGGTCCACAAGCAATATTAAAAAACTATTTGGTAAAAATATCAGCTTGAGGTGAAAACATATAAGCAGATATGTGATAAAGAAAACCCTTTGCTGTAGCCAATAAGCAATTGTAACATACATAACCCATTTGTCAGGGCAATCTGGGTACTATGTATTTGAAAGAGAAGGTGATGTACTTCTTTTGTTTAAAAGGATATATGTGGTCATTTCAGGCTGAATTCATGGAACGTGATGAAAGACCTCTCCCTATAGATATCCGACTTCTTGCTGCACTTGCTGAAAAGGTATGCTTTCCTTGAGAAATAGTTTTATGCAATATTGTTTTTTTTTTATATCATCTGGACAGTGAAAGATTTATCATTCTTATGGCACGTGCCAGTGTCGAGCATTTGCTAAGGCACTACATTACAAAGAAATGGAATTCGAAGGTGCCCGCTCAAAGAAGATGGATGCTAACCCTGTTGCTGTAGTTGAAGCTCTCATACACATAAATAATCAGTTACACCAGCCTGAGGTATATAACTATATATATTCTGTGAGCTGTGCTTTTTTTTCTAATATCTACATGCTTTCTCTCAAAATCTCCTTATTGATTTAGGTTGTTAATTGTTTTTCTTTTAACCTTTTTAGGCTGCTGTGGGGATATTGACTAATGCTCAACAATTTTTGGATGTTCAGTTGAAGGAATCATGGTATTAGACATTTGATTTTCAACATGATTAGTGACGTTAATGTCATTCACAGAGCTTTTGTGTTGTAGTTTTCTGCTTGTCATTCCCTGATTTACTATTTCATGATGTCTTCCTCAAATGGGGGAAAAAGATCTAGTTACATATATTTGTGTTTATTAGGTATGAGAAATTGCAGAGATGGGATGATGCTCTTAAGGCATACACTGCCAAATCCACTCAATCATCAAGCCCTCACCTCATACTAGAAGCTACTCTAGGTATTAACTTAAGCACAATGGCTCATTTAATTGTTTGTTCTGTTCCTGTTTCTTTTAATACTTGCATGCTCTTTATTAGTATACTTTTTATAACAGAAATTTGGAATTCTTTGAATTTCTCTATAAGAATGCAAAAACAGGTTGCTGCAAATTTGTTTAGATGGTATGACATGTTGTGGACTGAGCACATATATTTTGATTTACCTTTGTTTATAGTCGGTGTGAGCAAAGCAAAATGAATACTGATGGTTTTGCATTCTCTTATTTAACTCATTTCTTTTTTAATTTTTTGAAATTTTATTTAGAACACTCATGATCAGGCATTTTTATGGGTCAAAATAATTTTCTTTTTCCTTCAAGCTTTTTTTGTAAGACAAAACCTTCCTATTGTTGTATTCAAGTTAGCTCACATGAGCTGAAATTCTGTTTCTCGGGCAGTTGTGTTTATTTATTCTTTTTTTTTAAATGCCTTGAGTGAGTTTTCTACCCTATAAACTGTTGTTGGTTGCACTGATTAGGTTCTAGTAAATTGATCAAATTATCACTAGCCTTTTTGGGTTTTCATTCTCTGAAGTAAAATTTTCTCATATGTATATTTCACATCATAATAATTGAGCTTAGAAAGCATAATTTGCTTCCTGTACCAGTGTATGCTAGTTTCTTGAAAATTTTAATGTGGCATGTACATTGTAGGACGGATGCGATGCCTTGCTGCATTGGCTCGATGGGAAGAGCTCAACAACTTGTGCAAAGAGTACTGGACTCCAGCAGAGCCCTCTGCTCGACTGGAAATGGCACCAGTGGTTTGTTGTTTATGCTGTAGTTGCTGTCAACTTTTTTCCATATAGTGCTTGTACTCAATGAATTTATTCTTCTAGGCTGCAAATGCTGCTTGGAATATGGGTGAATGGGACCAAATGGCTGAGTATGTGTCTCGATTAGATGATGGTGATGAAACCAAACTTCGGGCTTTAGGGAACACTGCTGCTACTGGTGATGGAAGCAGTAATGGTACATTCTTCAGAGCTGTTCTGTTAGTTCGGAGGGGAAAGGTGCTTTTTCTAGTCTATACTCATTTCTTCTATTAATTCTTGTGAATGCTCGTCATCTGTTTCTATCTGCATTTTGCAGTATGATGAGGCACGTGAGTATGTTGAGAGAGCTAGAAAGTGCCTAGCAACAGAACTTGCTGCTTTGGTTAGTTTTTAACTCCTCCAATTTCTTGAACTGAATACTAGGTGTTTTTTTTATTTGAGCAACTGCTTTCAAGTTTTTCTTTTTGTTTTTTTTTTCATTTCATTCTTTATGTTAGTGAATACTCTAAATTGCTACTTTTCAGTTTCTAGAACATATCCAACATTATACATGCTTCCCTCTTCCTTTTTACAATTGTCGATATTTCTAGTCCTTATGGCTCTAGCTCTCCCATGCTTTGAGAATAGTTGAAAGGGAAAGTAAAACACTGTTTAAGTATAGTTAAATTCCCTGTGCCCTTTTGTAGTTTATACGTGTGTCTATATATATGTATAAAGGTTTTTTCTTCTGACTTTGTTGGTATGGCAATGATTGTTATTGGGCTCATTTGGTACACGATATAAAAAGTAATGAAGTTACTTGATCCAAATAAAATTATAGAACTGAGCTTTTGTTATGGTTCAGGAACCCGATGCTCTGTTTAATAATACTATAGTTGTTCATCTGTATAACAGTACCTTGAATGATACCATCGTGATTTCTGGTGGTGAAACTTTAAAACTTCATGCGTTTGGACTGGAGAAAATCTTTACTTTATGGCTATCATGATATTGATACCTACTTCAGGTTTTGGAAAGCTATGAGCGTGCTTACAGCAATATGGTCCGTGTTCAGCAGCTTTCAGAACTAGAGGAGGTTCATTATACATCTATTTTAGATTTAATTTGCTCACTTTTAGTTGTTCTTTTTTCTAAGCGTGACTTCCTTAAAGAATTATTCTCAGGGGAAACCTTCGTTTATTGCAGGTCATTGATTATTGCACTCTACCTATGGGAAACCCTGTTGCTGAAGGGCGGCGTGCCTTGATTCGAAATATGTGGACTGAGCGGATACAGGGAGCAAAACGAAATGTTGAGGTAAGTTATTTACTTTGATGAAGTGTTTACCGTTATGTCTTAGTATTGCTTTTGCTAATCTATGAACCATGTATGTTATTTATTTATTTATTTAAATATTATAAAGTTAATTTCCTTTTTCATTTTTAATGTACATGTGTCGGATTCATATCCAAATACACGTAGATTGACATGGAAGATTTAATGGTTTTAGATTTCGGTTAGGATTTCAGGCATACATGAATTGTTTATGATGTGGTAGTAAACAAACATGAATACTTTGATTCTGTATGCATTTGCTTAATTGGAATGAACCTAGTGCTTATTTATACTATCTTCTAATGTGTCTCATGCATAAGTGTTGGTTCCTATACGTTCAAATATGCAGGTCTGGCAAGTTCTTTTGGCTGTTAGAGCTCTTGTTTTACCTCCAACAGAAGACATTGAAACCTGGCTCAAGTTTGCTTCTCTCTGTCGGCAGAATGGAAGGATTAGTCAGGCTAGGTCTACCTTAATTAAGCTCTTACAGGTCTATACTATTTTCTTAAGCTCCAAGAATGCACAAAATCATGTTTGTTTTCTTAATTTAAATTTTTTCTGGATGCTGTGTGCTACTCAGTATGATCCAGAAACTGCTCCTGAAAATGTAAGATATCATGCCCCTCCTCAAGTAATGCTGGCTTACTTAAAATATCAATGGTCACTTGGAGATGATCTTAAACGAAAGGAAGCATTTTCCAGGCTGCAGGTATATCCAATTTCAGCCAAGCGCACTTATCCTTTTTCTAGCTTTTCATGCATATCTACCATAGTACATCTTTCTGCTGGCATTCACTACTGCTAATTTGTAAGTTGCATTTTTCCTGATTAATTTTACATGATGGAAAAATTACTGTTCCAGAATTTGGCTAGAGAGCTTTCAATCTCCCCAAATATTCAATCCATTCCATCAACTGCTTCAATGAGTGGTACAAGTGCAAATGTTCCACTTCTGGCCCGCGTGTATCTTAAACTTGGAGCTTGGCAATGGACACTCTCATCTGGATTGGATGACGATTCTATACAAGGTAGCTAATACTAAGAACTTGATATCTTATTCATTTGCAGCTTTTTCCCTCTCTTAAATCAAATATTTGGTTATTGTATAAAAAGATGTCTATTATGGACTCTTAAATGCTGAAGTTGTTATCGATATCTTTTTCTTGTTAAATGGTCCTTTTTTTTTTCAGAGATACTTTCAGCGTTTAGGAATGCCACTCAGTTTGCGACGAAATGGGCAAAAGCATGGCACGCATGGGCATTGTTCAATACAGCTGTCATGTCTCATTATGCCAGAGGCTTTCAAACCATCGCCTCTCAGTTTGTTGTTTCAGCTGTGAATGGATATTTCCATTCGATAGCATGTGCAGCAAATGCAAAAGGTGTTGATGACAGCCTACAGGTATATTAACTAAATATATAATATCATTTTTAAGTTTGGTAATGGCACAAAACCTTTAATGATAACTTTGGGATCTGACCTATTTTTATTTACCTTAACTGCTACTTGATAACTTTATTGTTCTCTTCTAAACATTGTTCTCAAAGTCTGCTAATTTTCTTTTTTAGGATATACTTCGCCTTCTTACCTTGTGGTTTAACCATGGAGCTACTGCAGAAGTTCAAATGGCCCTACAAGTAGGATTTGCCCATGTTAATATCAACACATGGTTGGCTGTTTTACCTCAAATAATCGCCAGAATACATTCAAATAACCATGCTGTGAGAGAACTCATACAATCACTTTTGGTGCGAATTGGACAAAGTCACCCCCAGGTTTGCATTTATTATCTCTGTTCTGCTTCAGGATTGGAGCTCTTGGTACTGTAGCAGCCTCAATTCAAACCGTTACGAGATGTTTCATTTGCTAGACTGATTTAATTCTTTCTCAGGCTCTTATGTACCCTCTACTTGTTGCTTGTAAATCCATAAGCAATTTGCGCAAAGCAGCAGCTCAAGAAGTGGTTGACAAAGTGCGTCAGCATAGTGGTGTACTTGTGGATCAGGTTGGATAATTAGAATCTGTTTTTGTTTCCTTCTTTGTTTTATTTGCCTTAGCTGTTTGATCTAAAAATAGATTTGATCTGTTCACAGGCACAATTGGTTTCAAAGGAACTAATCAGGGTTGCAATACTTTGGCATGAGTTATGGCATGAGGGGCTAGAAGAAGCTAGTCGTCTATACTTTGGTGAACATAACACTGAAGGGATGCTGAAAGTCTTGGAGCCACTACACGAGATGCTTGAGGAAGGGGCAATGAGGGACAATACTACTATAAAGGAGAGAGCATTCATAGAGGTTTTCTCAATTTCTTTGCTGCAACTGTCTTATCTCCTACCATGGGATTTGATCAGTAACATATGCATATTCATTTCATTATTTGAATTAAGGATTTTGTTATCATAATTAATGGTAAATATTCCAAGTCTAGTTGTTTATACTTCTGCTGTTATGTGCCATAATTTTTTTCTGATATATTGGAGCCCACTTGGCATTTTAGGATTCCAGTGTGCATATTCAGTTAATTCATTTTGGTTTCACGGTATTGCAGGCATACCATCATGATTTGTCTCAGGCCTATGAGTGTTGCTTGAAATATAAGAGAACCGGAAAAGATGCTGAGCTTACTCAGGTATGAACTGTTTGATGACTAAATTGTTAGATTTTACATATATTTGAGTGAGCAATATTTGATTGTAGTCTGAAGCAGCTTTATGCCCAACTTCTGTGGAACCTCTTGCTTGAGGATATCCTAGGGTTGTACTTGTATATACTCTTTTACCAAATAGAAATACTGATTAGAATATGCTACTGGTTCATCTGTTCTGTTTTTTCTGTGGTTCCCAGAAGGTTGATCTCTTTAATTATTTTTTGAATTCATCAGGCATGGGATCTCTATTATCATGTTTTCAGGAGAATAGACAAGCAACTTCAAAGTCTTACTACCCTGGACCTGCAGGCAAATATCGATCTTCATATTTCTTCTCAATTATTAATTTGAAAATGTCTACTTTTCACTGTAAATTCTGCAGTCTGTTTCTCCCGAGTTGGTTGAATGCCGTGATTTGGAGCTTGCTGTACCTGGGACATACCGTGCAGGTAAGCTTAGTGGTTGCTTTGAATGGATGTCTTGGTATAAACCTGACTGCCTTGCCAACGTCTTGTCGTAGCGGAAAGAAGTTTGTGTGGCATTAGAACTAGGGTTCAAACCCTAGCATCCTTATCCCCTGATTATCTAGTGTATCCATGTCTTTCTTCTTTTTTTTTATTTAAAAAAGAAGAAAAACTGGCTGCCCCAACTGAAGTGAGCCCCTTTTTTAATTTTCAGAATCGCCAGTGGTAACCATTGCATCATTTGCACATCAACTTGATGTCATAACCTCAAAACAGCGCCCTCGGAAATTGACTATTCATGGGAGTGATGGTGAAGATTATGCCTTTTTACTAAAAGGGCACGAAGATCTTCGCCAAGATGAGCGTGTCATGCAGGTAGTTTCTGCTTACTTTTCCATTCCCCTTTTGTATTGCTTTCCTGCTAGTTTGATGATTCTACAGTTCTTTTGCTTGGTGTTTGGAGGTTTACATTTCTTATATATGACTATCATTTTACTATTTCACATCATCTATTGAGATCTAATATCCTTGATGATCAAATTTTATCAGCTATTTGGCTTAGTGAACACTCTCTTGGAGAACTCCAGAAAAACTGCAGAGAAGGATCTGTCTATTCAGCGATATGAAGTCATACCTCTATCTCCAAACAGTGGGTTGATTGGATGGGTCCCTAATTGTGACACCTTACACCAGCTCATAAGGGAGTACAGAGATGCTAGAAGGGTTGGTTGAAGTTCTCCAAATACTTTGTTTTGGTTCTCATATTCCAACTATTGTCTGTTTGGTCATACCTGTTGCCTCTTTATATCGTAAAATTTGCATTAAACTTTTCCTGTGCTTCATGGTTTCAGATCACCCTAAATCAGGAGCACAAGTTTATGCTAAGTTTTGCACCGGATTATGATCATTTACCACTCATTTCTAAAGTGGAAGTATTTGAGTATGCTCTACAAAATACTGAAGGAAACGATCTGGCGAAAGTATGTGGTCTTAATATTATTCTCTCTTTTTCTTTTATTTTTCCGCTTCATATTTATCGACTTCCATAAATTTGGCTTTTGATAGGTTCTTTGGTTAAAAAGTCGTACTTCTGAGGTGTGGCTAGAGAGGAGGACAAATTATACTCGAAGTTTAGCAGTAATGAGCATGGTATGTGATTACCTTATATTTTGGTGTATCCGTGATTAATGCAAGTCTCTAGCTGTAAATTAACTTTCATTATTACTTTTGTTGTCGGAGTCCTCTCTTTCTTTCTATCTTTTTTTATTAGATAAATTTTTACTGTATCCCAGTATGCAATTGTATTATCTTTGGCTACAGTAGTGAGTATCGGTAAAAGGTTTGGATCACCCCTGGTTTGGAACCATATCTGCTTGATATCGACTGGAAATGGTATCTAGGGTGTTTAGTTTCTTCACTTTTTTAATAAATATTTTGATTACTCTGTAAAACTTCCCATTTTGGCAAAATGAAGATATCTCGATGTGGTGTACAAGAAAAGAGTAGGCTGCTAAACTTCCATGTGTGCTTATTTGCTCTTTTAATATGACATACAATCAAAATATTACTTTGAATACTACAGTTGCATTTCAAGGCCACAAATCTATTTGGAGTTTTTTTTCCCGAGATTGTATGGAGAAAGTCAATTGATGTTATGTTAGATTTTGAGTTTCATTGTAAATCCGTAAATTTACGTTATACTTGTAGTTATTGTGTCTTTGTCAAGAGATTCGGTATGATTGGATGATGCATGGCTTCTGTTTCAGGTTGGTTATCTCCTCGGCTTAGGTGATCGTCACCCAAGTAATCTCATGCTACGGCGCTCTAGGTATAAAAAAAAGTGTATTAATTAATAGTTACTGATGTTTTTATGTGTTTCATAGTCATGATACTGTTTTGCAGTGGAAAGATATTGCACATAGATTTTGGAGACTGTTTTGAAGCCTCTATGAACCGGGAAAAGTTCCCTGAGAAGGTATGTCCGTCGAAACAATTACTAAGGTTCTTTTTGTCATTCTTTTGGGTTAGGGAGGAGGGAGTGCAGTTTGTTAATGTCCATTGTGTTGAATTCTCGATTCAGGTTCCTTTCCGTTTGACTAGAATGCTTGTGAAAGCCATGGAAGTCGGTGGTATCGAGGGCAATTTCCGCTTGACGTGTGAAAATGTGATGCAAGTTCTCCGGTCAAATAAGGATAGTGTTATGGCTATGATGGAGGTATGAACCTCTGAACTTGAAATATTTTTTGTTCGTGTTGTTCCATTGAAGCTTTGATAACTAATTATACTATCGAGAACTTCGTGTTCATAATAGAAAAATGAAACAGTGATGTATTTATATATGCGATTTGTGCCCTTAATGAAATCACATTTGTTTAACTGCTCTCTGGTTGTTTTGTTGCCAATCCATTACTATATATGAAAACATCTGTTTTCCGGTTTATGGATAAAAATTGATGGATCTGACTTTATAAATCAACTGTGCCTCAGGCATTCGTTCATGATCCTCTCATTAATTGGCGTCTTTTCAATTTCAACGAAGTTCCGCAAGTGTCAATTTTTGCGAGTACACATGGCACTGCTGTCACAAACACGGAAGAAACAGCTCCAAGTAAAGAGCTTGCTCAGCCTCAGCGAGGGGCTCGGGAACGGGAACTTCTTCAGGTTTTCGACATCTCAAAAACTCTACAATTTATCTTTTTTATGAATGTAAATGTAATATGGTGCCATTGTAGGCTGTTAATCAACTTGGTGATGCTAACGAGGTTTTGAATGAGCGAGCTGTGGTGGTTATGGCTCGTATGAGTAACAAACTTACCGGACGTGACTTTTCGTCTTGCTCCTCAATACCGACAACCTCTTCTAATATCCAACATTCAATAGACCACAGCACCTTAATTTCGGGAGATAATCGAGAAGTGGAACATGGTTTATCTGTTAAACTGCAAGTTCAAAAGCTAATCATCCAAGCTACGTCCCATGAAAATTTATGCCAGAACTATGTTGGGTATGATCCTCTTCCTTCTATTTCTCTTTTTGTATACATGTTAGACTAGACCTGTCAAGTTGGTTTTAGGTTAGGTAGTTCAAGTGAATCTAGATGGGTTTTAAATTGTTTGGATGGTTCTGTTTTGGGTCATTTCGAGGTACTAGCATACATTTATTAAAAGGAGGGAGGAATCACTAACTTGTTATTGCTCCTATTCTATTACAGGTGGTGTCCCTTTTGGTGAAGAAACACAGATGTATATTTTGTATAAAACTTTAATGTAAATATATTGTTTTGAAGATCAAATAAAAAGTATTAACTTATCCATTCTTTTTTTATTTCTTAATTATGTCTATGTTTCTTTTTTATGTTTTTGATAAATTAATATTTATGTTATTTAATGAGACGATCTTGCACTTGGTGCTCTAACGTTTGAATCGATCAGGTTGCTGAGTCGATTCAATTAGTTTAACAATAAAATAGTTAATAAATTCACAAAATTAATAAAAATTGTTATCCTATGTTCGGTTTGATTGTTTGATCTCGCTTCACACTGACCTAAGTAAACCCGGCTGGACGCCAAATAGAGAACTACATGGTGTGCTTAGAGTTAGTTTAGCATATCATTGCTTTTGAGAATTTATTTTAGAAAGTGATTTTGAAAAGCATGTTTTAAGATTTCAAGTGTTTAGTATGATTGTCAAAAAAGTGTTTTTGAGAAATAAAATATTCATTTTAGACATGTGTTATAAAATATTAAATAAGTATTTGAATAATGTTCAAATTAGTTAATATTGTGATATTTTAATAAAAATATAGAAAATAATTTATTGTTAATATTTTAATATATGAAAAATATTTTTTAAATATTTTTAAGCAATTAATCAAAAAAAGAAAAATATTATGTGTTGGAGTGATGAAAACGTAATTGAGTTGTTAAAAATGTTTTTTTTGATGAAAAAGTGAAAATTTTTAACTTCTTCGTTTGGAGAAAAATGTTTTTGAAAAGCTAAATTTTTTTTTTTTTCAAAATTTACTTATTTAGTATTCTTTTTGGTTTAAAAGTGTTTTTGAGAATTACTACTAAACAAGTTTTAGTCTTGTTGGTTGCATATGTGGTATTGATGGCCGGCAATTTTAGAGATGACATGGACATGGTACATCAACGAGTAGGAGTGGATCAATTTAAGTTTTTGCTTGATTGATGTTGATATTGCTATCAGTATAAGAGAATATAAATTTGAAAGAGTCATGAATAATTTTAAGCATTATATAAAAATAAAATATTGGTAGATGATCAAGTTTAGTGGTAATTTATCAAATATCAACCTTATGAAAAAAATTGAATTTCGATAATTAAAAAAATAATAAAATACTAATAAAGTTTAAATTAAATTTATTGTTCAAAGTTCTCAAACTTAATTACATTCGAATATCTCTAAAGCAAAGGACACAAACAAAATAACATGGTCCTTGTGAGAAAAAGGCAAAGACATGTTCAACCATTAAAATGAAAAACAGTTTTTACCATGGAGTATAATTGTCTGCATAACTAGTATAATGAATCATAGTGTTAACTTTCGGCGGTGGCCGAGAGTTGAAAACACCGTACGGTGGCAGTGATCGCATAACCGCAAAAGGATAATACGAAGGTCCCGATGGCCTTCCCATCATCGGCGGATAACAAGACTGAAACGGTTGATAGTATGGCCTAGGACCACCATATTCCAACATTGGTATCCTCGGAAATTGCCATTTCGACGGTCCATTCCCCATCAAAGGTTTCCTCGACATAGTTACCTCGTCCGATTTCTTTCTACGAAACAACCGGAACAACGAAAGGCACCCTTTCTTGGGTTTACTCTTTGTGCTGTGCTTGTTCAAAGTGATATCGGGGTTACTTTCCTTCGATACACGAACTTCACTATCTTGATTTTCAGAATCGGAATCGGAAACCGAATCACGATGACAAGAATCATCATTGTTGATTTCGGATTTTGATTCATGATGAACACTATGAGTGCTATTAGGGGATTGTTGCCAAGACAAAAGCTCAGCCTTTTTACCCCATTTTTCAACCTTCTTCACAATATCCATTGGGTTTATTTTCCCGGAAATTTTTAACACTCTTTCCGAATCATATTCGATAAACTCCACACCTAACAGTAAATAAAATATTTGAAATTCATATAAATAGAACCCAGAAAAATTAAAAATAAATGTCATTAATAAAAATAATTTTTAACTAATTTAAATTCAGAAAACAGATATAGAATATTAACTCAATTAAAACCGATATTATCGGTAATGCAAGAAGACATGAATTTGAATATGTTGAAATATATATATTTTTATTTAAAAATTAAGGAAATTTTAAACATTGTATATAAAAAAATGTATACGATAAGAAGTTAATATTAAAAAATAGATATATAAATACCGTCGATTTTTTGCAGTTTTCCCTTCGCTTTCGATCGACACTTGTCGCAACAGTTAATATTCACTTTTAAAATAGAAATCTACAAATAAAATAAATAAAAATATGAAACTAAAATACTAAATGAGACGAATTTAAAAAAGAAAAAGAAAAAAGAAAGAAAAGAAACTGAACTGCAGCCTGGGATTGTTCCATCACTTCAGTACTGTATTTTGGGTGAAATTTTTGAAAGAGAAAATAACCCAAAAACAAGAACAATATTTATAGTTAAAATATGTAAATTTTTGCAAGAAAAATAAGTACATGAAATCTTTTTATTTAAATGCAAAATTACTACTTAATTTATAAATAGAATGTTAATCAATAGTTACTATGTTGATATTTCAAATCAATACTCAATTTATTACCTTCTATTAATACGAAAAATGTCCAAAAAATTGCTTGCTTGGAGTAAATAAATTTTCTCTAGGGACTAGAAATAAAGAATAAAATTGGGGGTAAAAAAAGTGAATTTACCTTTATACTAGTTTCAATATTACAAAATTTGAAAGGTTAATATAGTAATTTTCTTTTTATTGAGGGGGGGGGGGGGAGACCAACACCATTGCCTGTTCCCTTAGTGCCACCCCTAATGGATGCTGATTTGAATTGTAGATTTTAATTTAAATAATATTTAGATTTGATTTTTAAAATCATTATTCGTTGTGAATTTGGAGTGAATGTGGATAGACAGCCTGTGATATTTATTATCCAATCTGAATTGATTATTCATTAACAGGTACGAATTCGAATCTTCGAATTCACTGGTTACAAAATTCTTATCATTTCAATTTTATATATACATAATTTTGCAAATTCGAATTCAAGCTTTTGGGGATTTAGATATTTAGAAAATTATTAAAAAAATTTAAATTAATTTTTAAATAGGAAGATAGTACGTTTCAACACACTCGAATTCATATCTTCTTACATCGACAACAATGTTACCAATCAAGCTAAGATTCAATCGGAGATAATAGAAAATAATTAATTAGCTATTAATTTAGCCTATCATTTTGATTACAATGTATTAATTATTGATTAACATTCTATTTATAGATAAATATTATAAAATATAAGTACTAATTTTGCAATGGATTATTGGCATTTAAACCAATGATTAGTTATTGGCTAAAATTGCTTTGATTTCGTCTCTCTCTCACTTAATGATTTTTATTTTGAGATAAGTTAAAACTTGATAATGTTTTTATTTTAGTTTAAATGTTTTGTGTCCATATTAATTTCTGAACTCGTTAACTTCTCTCAATTTGTCAGTTGATTATGTTACTCTATAAGACCGTGCCACTTCATTACATGAACCAAAACAAAAAAATATTGTCAAGTGTGGATAAAAAGATTATAAGGACTAAATTGAGAAATGTTATCAAATTCAAAGACTAAATGTAAATTCATCCCTTCGATTTTTCCTGCATTTAGACAGTTAAATTAATTGTCGAATTGATTTATTTAATTATGTCGGTCGATTATCTCACAAATTTTGATTTAATATACAATTCTACACATAAATTTTGATTTTTTACAAATTTTAATCATGAAAATTTATTTTGATCCAATTCTCACGAGTATTAACATAATTATTGATATAATATACACATATAATTATATTAATCCAATATAAAAATAAATTGATGTACTTATTTATTTAAATGTGTATGATTAAACTACAACCAAAATTTTATATATAGATTTAAACCACAATCAAAATTTCATATATATAATTGCATCAAATTAAAATTCATGTATTAAATTAAACATTAAATCAAAGTTCATGTATAATTCTAAGATTTATCCCTTTGAAGTTCATATGTATAATTGCACTGAATTAAAATTTATGTATCAAATTGCACGATAAACTATCTTGAATTTTCCTTTACTTGTATTCAAAATGATACAAAAATTTTACACGTAAGTATGCTATGTATATATAGAGGGTCTGTTCTTACAGATCGCCCCTAAAAAAGGGATCACTTAAGAAAGGGTTAGAGAAAGTACCACCACCATTAGGGAAAAGAGTGAGGAAGCAAATGAGACCTAAAACTATACCCCAAGCAAACCTGTTATCTCCCAACGGCGTTATCTCGTCTTTTGCCGGCATTTCTTCCCCGCCACGGAAGAAGGTTGCAAATAATCCCCATGCCAAGCAAAGTACGCTTCCACTTAGACCACCGATGCCAAGGAGAAAGGACGTGGCAAAGGACAACAACGTAGCCGTACTACGTCCGAACATCGCTTGAGCTATTCGGCCGCCTTCGAGTCTTCCGCAAGGCAACAAGTTCAAAGAAGTCACCACCATTCCTACGAAAAACAACAATGGTGAATAATGTTCGCTTATCAAGCTAAATAAACGACTATAAACAATATTTAAATGTTTGTTTATTAAACAAACTGAACATGAATATCGCTTCTTCAAGGGGGAATCTAGAAATTTTTTTTAGGAGGGCCGGAATTGAATTATAAATTTTTAAGAGATCAAAATATAGTTTCATCATGTCTAATTTATGATTATCTTTTTAAGGGACTTAACAAAAAAAAAATTATTTTTGGAGGGTCAAAGTATAATATAACAATATATTAATTTATGATTTAAATATTTCTTAAGGGCCTGCATAAACAAGCTCGTTTATGTCTGTTCACGCTTGATTCATTTACAACCCTAAAGATTTTAATGGAAAAATTACAACAATGATTAAAAAAGGCAAAGAAACTTACCCAAAAGTCCAGCAAAAGCGAGGGGATCGACAGGAATTCCGACCCCTTCCACGGCATTTGGTAATACGTTTCCGAGTTCATCCGCATATGGTCCAATAACAAATTGGACAAAAGAAAGCAGCGGATTGTTGTAGAAGAACTGAGGCCTTATGAACCTGATTCATGTCGGATAACAAATGGGGATTTTATATACTTGTGTTTGAAACTCGCACCATAATCCGAGTATATAGCATAATACTATAACAGATCTTACAATGCGTTATTGCCGCCATTAAGGTTGCCATCAGATATGAAAGCAGCGATTGCAAGCACCAGTGATGTCAAGTAAGCACTAGCCATACGTGCCACCGGGATATCGAAAAGAGCCTTCTTATTTGGAAGCAATGACTCGTAATTGTTCATCACACCTAAACAACCGGTCCAATTGGATGGAACAAGAAATGAAGGGCTGAGTTTAACACCGTAACGAGCCGCTGTCACCCTCGTGGCTATCTGCCAAAGACGAGAGATATGCTCTTGAATAACTTTGTGTGTATATATGCAGCAAGAGTGGAGGAAACTATTAAATGTACAACAAAAATGCAACTTCGGGTTACGTCTCCACTGCAATCTCTCTGCTCGGATTAGGAAGATTAATGCACAGCCTTTGAACAATCACAAGAACAAATACTATCTTATTCTACCAACAACGGAAAAGAATGCAACTTCGGGTTACAATGCCTCCCTGCAATCCCTCTGCTCAGATTAAGAGGAGTAATGTACAGCCTTTGAACAATCATGAGAACATATACTATCTTATTCTACCAACAACGGAAAAAATGCGGGTTACAAATTACAATGCCTCCCTGCAATCCCTCTGTTCGGATTAAGAGGACTAATGCACAACCTTTGAACAATCATGAGAACAGATACTATCTTATTCTAGCAACTTTGGTTACAATGCCTTGAGGAGTTATGCACAGCCTTTGAACAGTCACTAAGAACAGATACCACATTATACTAAGCCAAAAGGGAACAAATGCAACTTGGAGTTAAAATGCCTCAGAAACTCCCCCACGGAAAGTTCTGACATACCTCAGAAGCTCACATATGGAAAGATATGCCTCGGATAAGATATGCATATTACTTATGAGGCTCCATACGGAAAGTAATGACATACCTCGGAAACTCCCAAAATGGAGACGAAGCCACCGAAGAGAGGCAAGACATCGGCGAGATAGTCATCAAATGTAGCACCGGGTTTCAAGAAGAATCCGCTCATTAAAGCAATGGTCCCGAAAGTTGTAACACATAACGCTATTGCACTAACATATCCCCAAGGAGTGCTCAGCTTGGTAGACTCGAATTGGAGATCGATTTCGGCTTTAGGTTGCACCACACATGCCTGGAAGTACATCAACAACAACTAAATTAGTCTTCACCTTCCTATTCCGAAAGCATAAATGCAAAACATCGGCCCTGTCTCGAGTTACCTGTTTTGTAATGTCGTTCGCTTTTTCCTCCATGAACCACAAGACGACTTCCCTGCCTGCGGCATCGGCCAGCTTTTTCTCGAGTATGGGAATGACTTCTTCAATCGGTCTCCTCAGATTCCCAATGAAAATCCCACCATCTCCGAATCTTCGAACATCCGTTGCAAAAAATGTATTGAATCCGAAACAGCTCTTTAACTGTTATATCGGAACATCAAACACAAGGAAATATTAGTATGTATTACCGTGAATCAGTAGAAACCCTTGGTGAGCTATCAATATGTATCCAGAAACTTTATCACCCCGACTTCAGTGAGTGTCATCCAAATTTTTCATATATTTATCATGTAATCAAACCATATTCGAATAAAAAAAAATGAAAAATCAACCCAGGATTTATGATCAAAATCCAACACTTGGAAGAATCTAAACTTTCTTTTTTATTCTCACCTTATTAAGATCAAGAGCTTTAAAAGTCTCTTCAGCTTGCTCCAACCTTTCTTTTTCTCTAGCCAAATTATCACGCACCACCTTATTGAAAAGCCCCACAATGGCGTTCCCATTACTTTCCCTATCCAATTCCTTAAGCTTCCTATCCGCCCTTTTCTTCTCCAGCTTTATCGCAGCTTCAATGGAAGGATTCCCCATAAATCTCTTGAACTCCTCATCCGTTTTCCAATCCATTTCTTGTTGGTCTTCTTTCCCCTCCGTTTCTTCACTGTTCGGACCGTGTGTTTCATCGCTCAGTTCTTTAGATTCCACGGCGACGGGGGAATGGGCGGTGGGTTCGGTTTCGGTTGCTTGCTCGTCTTTGACGAAACATATTAGAGGAAAGTGACGACGATTAACGGAGAAATGAATGGAAACTCCAGGATTGGAGCTTTGGGTTTTGTTGATAATGGTGGATAAATTCGACCCAAGATTGTTGAAGTTGAAGCCGTGTTTCTTTTTGTAGTGGTGGGTGTGGAGGTTGCATGAAGATAGAGAAGAGTGTGAAGTGAAGCACAGAGCTGTCATTTTTGTTGAATTTGAAATTCAAAGCTGGCCTGTGAGCTGAACATGCATACATACATACATGCATACATATATAAATATATAGAGAGAGATGTCTAGAAAGGTGGAGAAGTGTTACAGGTGGAATGATTCATGGAGAAAGAGACGAAAAATGATTGGATTTTGTGGTGATCGATCCAAATGGAATCCAATTTCCAATTGGCAGTCGAGTTTCCTGTTTCAATCTAGTTAGACACTTGGCATTTCCATATCAAGTTTCGAGGACTGTTTTAGTTGTATGAGTAAATTTACATTTTCATCGCACAATTTTAAAAAGTTATAAATTAATCACTAAATCATTCAAAAGGTTTCATTTAAATTTTTGAACTATTTGAAAGTTTTTATTTAAATCATTAAATTGTTAATTTTTTTTTAAAAGTTGGTTAACGAGCATCAAATGGCAATTCAATTGGTATAGTGAATCAATACCTATTGATGATAAAACATACTTTAGATTCAAGTCAATCTAATAGTTAGTGTTGGAAATTGGAGAAAAAAACTATTTGGATTTTCATTCATAAATTCATGACCTTCAAAGTTGTTTCATGAAAAAAAATCGAATTGTAGAAGAAAAGGGAATGAGAACTTTTAACTGGTGCAGGTGATGTAAAAGTAAAAAGTCATACAAAAGCAATTTGAACAGTCCAATGACTTAAATAAACATTTTCAAATAATTTAATAACCATATTATAACTTTTTGAAGTTAAGTGATTAAAATATAAATTTATTAATAGTTTAATAAAGCAATTCAGATAGTGTTGTTAGAATCGAATTGGTTAGATAAAGAAACGGCCAATATACCGATTCAAACAACCAATCTTTTTTTTTTGGTGGTAGGAAGAACTAATCAAAACTAGTTACATAAAAGTGGACTGGAAAGGAGGAACATTCCTAGCTTTGTCTAAATCCAACACAGCTCGAGCCTCTTCATTGGGTGAATCAAACACTTGTAGATCATTATGACTGAGTAAGGCTTGTTTAGCCAAACAATTCGCAACTTGGTTAAAATCTCTCGGGATAATTACAGAGACTACTGATTCTCCTGAGCTAAGATACATTGTATTCATCTGGTCAAGGCTAAATTAGAAGCATTGGGAGAGGCTCCAAGAATAGCATTAACAACTTCCAAGCTATCTGATTGGATTGTGACTTGATCATGTCCTCTGCGTTGCATTATCTTGAGTACTTCGAAGATGCCCCATAACTCCGCATAAAAAACAAAGCGTTTCCTAAGATGCCGATGATAACCAACCACTCATCTCCCATACTTATCTCGAACGACCCCGCCTGTAACAGTGTACCCAAAATGTAGTTGAACCGCACCATTAGTGTTGAGAAACAACCGCTCTCCTTCGAGCTGATTATCGAGGGACACTTCATGGACCTCAATATGTGGCTTGTAAACTGAGAAAAAAGATTGAAACGCCCAACTGTTGGAAACCTGAATTATTTCCCTCAAGGTCCAAGATTTACCCTGAAAGATGAAAAGGTTGTGATTCTTCCATAGACGCCAAATGAGCAAACCAAAAAGGCATGCCCTACTAGTTCCTTCATCTTGCAACTTGTTATGATCCTACACATTAAGAAGAAGCCAATCCTGAAGATTAGTCGAAAAGAAGTTCAAAAGATGATTACCTAGAATGATTTGTGCCCAGACTTCCTTAGCAAAAGTGCAGTCTCTTAATATATGTAAACTGTCTTCAGAGGAGTGACCACAAATAGGGTAAGACGAGTCAACCGCTAAACCTCTTCGAACCCTTTCAACATTACTAAGGAGTCTTCCTTGAAGAACTGTCTAAATAAAAGTGTGAACTTTTTGGAGACCCGGGGTCTTCCAAATAATCTTCCATTTCTCATCCTTCGGGTTCCAATCATCCTCCTTAATAATCTTGTAAGCAGACTTGATTGAAAAAAGACCACATGAGGTATGACACTAAGGGATTTTATCCAATCCTCTAGTCGGATGTGGGGGTGGAGTGCCTTTGATGAATTGAATCACATTTTCCGATAACCAAACTCGAAATAAATCCAAATTCCATGACCCATCTTCATTGACCATCTCATTAAGAGAACAATTTAAATCAATATTACCTGAAGCGAGATGAAATAACGGTCCTACACTAAGAATCTAATTATCTTTCCAACATCGTATGGTAGTTCCCTCGCCTACAGACCAGTGCAAGTTTTCCCGAAGAAGAGGCCAAATTTTAGAGAGAGTCTTCCATAAAAAAGAACTTCTGGCACAAGAAATACAATCAAGCATATGCTTCTTAAGCTGATACTTAGACTTAGGCACACGAACCTATAGCGCTTCGGTATTGGACACAATATTAAATTCCAATTTCAGCAGAAAAGAAATATTCTGATCCCGAAGCTTCCTCAACCCAAGTCCCTTACATTCTCTAGGTTGGCAAATGAAATCCCATCCTATAAGAGACATCTCTTCTTCCCATTCGAGGAGCCTCAAATAATCTGTTTAATCAAACTTTCAATTTCTTTCGTAATTTTCCTAGGCACCATCATGGATTACATGAAGTAGCTAGGGATGGACAAAAGAACAGACTGGGCCAAAGTAATGCAAAAAGATTTCTTACTTCCCAGCTCTGTAATTTCCCACGAACTTTCTCCACCACAAAAAGAAGAGTACTATTCATCACCCTTTGATGGAAAAGAGGAACCCCAAGATAGTGCCCAAGATTATGAACTTTTTGAAAGCCAAGGAGAAAACTAATCGAATCAATCATATCAGCTTCAACCCCTTGAGAAAAAAAGATGTTACTTTTTCGAGCATTAAATTTATGACCAGAAAAATCACAGAACCTGTTCAAAATGTCTTTAATGACCCTACTGTGCTCCATATCCGCTTTGTTAAAAATGACCAAATAATCTGTAAAAAACAAATGAGAAATACTTGGCCCTGACCGGTCTAACCTAATTGGATTCCATTACCATCAGAAATAGTTGACTGAACCAAATGGCTAAGCCATTCCATACACAAGACAAATAAGTAAGGCGAGAGCGGACAACCCTGACGAATACCTCTTGCAGGTCTAAATTTAGACAAAGGAACTCCATTCCACAAAACCTGCATGGTAGAGCTAGATATTGAGGATATAATTACTCTATTGAGATACTCAAGAATACCTGCAGCTCGGAGAGATGCAAAAATAAAATCCCAGCGCACTCTGTCATATGCTTTTTCCAAATCGATCTTAATCGTCATCCACTTTCGTCTTTTTTGACTCCTCATGGAATGGATAACCTCTTGCGCGATAATGACGTTGTTAGTAATGTTCCTTCCTGCAATAAAGCCTGCCTGTTCCGGTGCAATAATTCTAAGAAAGATTAGTTTAAACCTGTTAGCAATTACCTTCATAACCAGCATGTACAGGACAGAACAAAGACTTATTGGTCGGAATTGACTGAAACTCTTCGGATGTTGAACCTCTAGAAGAAGGATAATCAAGGTGTTGTTCAGTTCTAGATCTATAGTATTCCTAGCAAAGACCCTCCTAACCCATTCACAGATAGCTTCCCCAACTGTATCCCATTGACACTTGAAGAAGAATGCATGAAAGCCCACTCCTTGGAGCTTTAAGAGGTGCCATGTCAAAAAGGGCTGTCTTAATTTCTGCATTCGAGATCGATTTACCCAAAGAAACAATATCAACAGTATCTAGCTGAGGAAATCTACTAGGAGGGAGTGCACTACATGGTTCAGGATTATCACCATACAATTTCTGGAAAAAGGTATGAGCCTCCGATTCAATAGCCTCTGAATCATAAATCCAATTGCCCTCAGAATTACAAATGGCAGAAATACGATTACTCTTCCTTCTTTGTAAAGTACGAGAGTGGAAAAATTTAGTGTTCTTGTCCCCCAGCTTAAGCCAATCGCATCTCGTTTTTTTGCTTTCATAGCAGCTCTTTATGATGTAACACATTTTCTAACTCTTGTCTAAGCCTTCGATCTTCCTGCACAAGTTGGTTAGAAGAAGAAAAATCCATCATTCTCTGAACTACCACAAATTTACTATTAAGCGCCATTTTGCAAGTGGAAATGTGACCGTAAACTTGCTTATTCCACTCCTTGAGATTGCTCGTGAGTTTAACCAGAGACTTAGACATATTACCATTAACATTCCACTTGTCCTTCAAAAAGTCATGGAACTCAGGATGATCAACCCAACCAGCCAGAAATCTGCAAGGTCTCCCTCGAGGCAAAGTGTGATGCGAATTCAAGGACAATAAGATAAGCCGATGATCAGACTTAATCTTTGGGGGGTAACCAAACTATTAGGAAAATTACGCATCCAAATGTCATTACCAAGAGCTCTATCCAATCTTTCGAAAAAAGTACCTTTGTGCCAAGTAAAAGGAAGATCTCTGAAACCTAAATCCTAAAGTTCAGCCGAATCAATAAAATCACCAAAAAAAGGACATCTCCGTCCTTTAGAAAGACCATTTTTTTTTCGGATGAGGAAAGAATAGCATTAAAATCTCCAATGGCTTAAAGGGATTGAAAGTCTCAAGTCTGACCAAAAATCCTTTCACAACTGTTGATTGAGACTACCATAGACGAAGGAAAAAAAGAGCGGGTAAGAATAAGCTGGATGCCACACACGAGTCAGAATAAATTGCGAATGGCTACGGATAACCTCATGACGAATCGAATCGAATCTCTCCACCCAAGCCAAATGCCCCCGAAAAAGCTGATAGCCTTCACGCGAAATGAGAACTGAAAATAAAGCTTTGCAATAATATTGTCTGCCTTAACCCCATTGACTCTTGGTTCGAGCAAACTAACAATGTCTAGCTTGTGTTCCAAAAAAATTCCCTAAAAATCCTAGGAAATTTGACACTAGCTCAACCTTGGCAATTCCAAGATAAAATAGTAATATTCATAATAAAATTGGAATTAAGAGAAGAAACCAAACCTCACTGTTGAGAGACATTGTCACTGTCCATGGTTAGATCCACCTTTTCCAGATCAGTATTCGCAAGATTAGTAATCTGAGAGGAAATTAATTTTGCTATCCTTTCTATGGATTTAGATAATGGAACTCGTGAACTTCCAAAAGATTTAAACCGACCACCTCGTCGCCATTGTGATCTTACGATTACCTTGGCTACTGCCATCTCTAGTTCCACTCCTGCTATCTTTTGGACCAGAATGACCCGTTCTTGAGCCCTAACCCAATTTTTCCACCGAAGAATAAGGCGCGTTATTATACTGCTTATCCTTCAAATTATTTTTAAAAATAATAACAGAATGATTTCCTGGAATGGAGGAAATTTTTTGAAACTTAGACAGGAGTTCCTTCAGGACCTTCAAATGCAAGGTTGTAATGCGCTTGAATACCTTCTAGACTTCCAGAGTTAATATTGTCTAGATCACAAGAATTTTGAAATAACATGGTTTCTTTCATTCCAACAGTTTGCGTCACACCTGTAGGAGAAAGTTAATGCACTAAATTAGTGTTGGGTAAAACATTAGAAATAAAATCATTATTTTGAGAAGTAACCAAACCCTCCATAGGCCTTTTACCCATGGACTTTTTCATTAAGACCTCATGATTATGATCCATTAATTCTAATCCATTTAATTGACCCACATCCACCCCCTATTTGTTATGGCCCAAGATGGTTTCTTCAAAATTACCCAGGCCATGAGAAGAAATGGGCTCCCTAAGTCGGCCTGTTTGTGTGCCAATGACCTGCTGTTCACTTTGATTAGCAGCTGATCCATATCCATTTTTACCAACCGACAAAGGGGGATTTCCCCTTTATGATTCACCTTAAAATTTCCTTTCTTATTTTCGGTAATGTTTAAATCCCCAGATATGCCCCCTAATTTTTCTTCATTTGATAGCTCTTGATTGATGGACGTATCTTATTCCGAAGAAAGCGTCGAGAAACAAAAACCCAAAGGCTTCTTTCCCAATTTTGCTTCACCTATCGAAGTCGTTCGTGAATTACGTCGTGGTCGCCGTTCTACCAGCATCCACGACCCGAACTCAGAATTTTGTGCCTTCTCCTTGTTCTTAACCATAGCAACACTGGCTGCACCCCTTATGCCAAAAATTACTGCACTATCGGGAATAAGATTGGGATTTACTCTTACCGCTGTCGAGCACAGTTTTTTGGTGTGTCCATACTTACCACAATCAAAGCAGACCATAGGGAATGCTTCGTATTCGACCCTTTGAGAACACCCATCCACCACAATCTGAGGGATCAACGGTTTGTCGAGGTTGACAAAGACGGCAAGACGAGCGAACCAGCCCTTGGTACCTTTTCCTGTCTGAAAATCCAACTTGACAACTTTCCCGATTAACCCCCTAATAGCCTCAAGTATTTGTTTTTTGTACAGATATCCCGAAAGGTTTGGCAATCGGACCCAAGCCATCACCGAACTGGGATAGGCATGCAAAGGGTTGAAATCTTTAGACCATGGTTGGACGGTAAGGTACTGCCCGTAGATCGTCAATGGACCTTGAGTTAAAACTGTGTTGTAATCCTCCATTGCCTGAAATTTAACCAAAAAATAACCATTAGCTACGTTCATAAGTTGGATAGATTTAGAAGGTTTCCATAGGTTGATAACACGATTGTATAAAGTGTTGTATCCGATATTGCGCCCTAGAAGCTTTAGAACGACTGTAGATTCCATGTCCTTAATTAGAATTTCTCTAAGATGATTCGAGAAAGCGATGTTTGAAACTCCATCAATCACATTCGTGTTGACGTCTCCGTCCTGTAATTCCACCTCATTCTCAAAGTCTCCAGAATGACCAAGGTTATCTAGATTAGAAGCTATGGAGGATTGCCCCAAAAGTTTGTCTTTCCACGACAGCAACGATCGTGGAACTGGATCTACGACCATCAAAGATTCATCCTCACTGAGACTATCCTTGAAGCGCACTTTCTTAGTATTTCGCTCACCAGCGTGATGTTGATCACCTCCACCACTATTGTCGGAGTTTTGCATATTGAGAGACACTGTTTACAAATTAATATTTTTATTCTTTATTTGATCATTAGTTTCCAAAAAACAACCAATCTTTTAAGCAAACTGTTCTAAACTATTAATAAATTCAAAACAAAAAAAATACAATTGAATCAATTCAACTGATTTATAAAATATTTTAATATATTTATTAATTTTATAATTATTTGTTTAATTAATAATTTAATAACAAATCAATAATTAAAGCGGTTGCAATCGTTTTTAAAGCATTATGGAATAAAGCCCCGTTCAGCAGAGCTTTTTGAACCAACTTTTCATTGAAAAAGTACGTTTTGTAAAAAGCCCTGTTGAACAACTTGCAATGGGTTGATTTTTTTTACTTTTTCAACTAGCTTTTCTAACGGTAGAAAAGCTAAAATTTCTGGCTTTTTCTCTCTAAAAGTCCTTTTAGCTGGTCAATTTCTCTTTTGTCTTTCTCTCTGCTTTCACTTTAACGATTCTGCTTTCTAAAATTAAATTACTTTCTCTTCCCATTAACTTTGCTTTTTTTAAGATCTTGGATCTGGGAAGGATGCTTGCCTGCATTTCCAGTTCAGCTGTACCAGGTATTATACATGTTTTTCCTTAGGTTGTTGATTTTTTCTCAGGGATTTAGTTCATTTCTTACATCTAATCCAAGTTCCTTTTTATTTTTTGTGATTTAATGCCAAGTATATGCTTTGTCAGGCATGATTGTTGTTCCTTTACTCTGGTTTGGCTTTACGATAGAACATATTGCGGTCAAATAGAAGTGATATTCATCCATGGTAGTTGCTTGTCATCTTCTTTCAAGAGTTTCCTCAAAGCAAAGCTTGTTTGCTTTCTAGTGTTGATTTTGTTTGTGAAAATGGGACTTTGTCATGAAAATGTGATTGTGAGATGCAGTACTTTTGAGATTAAAATAACCTGAAAGGTGAGTTTAAGTTCAGGCAAATGGTGACTTGTGGCCAAGATTATATTTGAAGATAAGCTCATTTCCTAGCTATTAGATGGTTCTTTTTTTCCTGTTTCTCGTTTAAGGGTTACTAACAAGCTTTTAAGTATATCTTAGTAGTTTTGATGTAATGCTAGTTAAAGTACAATGCTTGAAAGAATTAAGCAATTGGTGTCATTATTCTGGTTCATGTTTATGCACTAACACCAATCGTTCTGCCATATCACATTTTCATTCTGGAGTAATCAAATTCATGTTGTAATTCTCTCCCATGCTTAGGTTGGTGAACTTGTGCTATTGTATAGGAACACTTGGATGAGATATTTGCTTTCTACAGAGTTCTTGCTTATGTGTGAGTACCTGAGTGAATGGAGAAGTAGAAATTAGTGAGTAAAATGCATCAGGGAGGATAAGATGTCCTAAGATCGTCACAGGAGAGTTTGAAGGTGAGAGGTTACCAGTATAGGGTGGAATATTCTTATTTGTTTGTGTTAGGACATAGATAGATGGTGCCTATTTCAATGTTAAATTTCTCCTTTGTTTACTTTATAAGAATTGATGTTACGTGCTGGCTGTAACTTGTAACCATTTCTTGTGCTGTAAATGGTTTATCTATATCTTACTCCTTGCCTGGTTGGAATCAAATATTTAAACATTCAAGTAGGTAATTGGTTTTAGTTCGATTGCTGTTAGTGCTTGGAGCAGTCTCTTATTGCTCTTTTTGTAAACCTCTTGATTTATTGTCTTGGCTACATTGCATGATCTATTGGTGAGAGTGTGTAGACTTGCTTGTGATTGTGTACGTGCATTTTGCTTGGCTATATAAGCCCCTTCTAGCTTGGGCTGAATTGCATTAATTACAACTTCAACATGTCAAAATCGGTGGGGAAAGAGGTTTTATCCATGATGGTTTTATCTGGGTTATTTGAAGTTGTTTGAATCCACTCAGTAACTGGCTTTAGCCATGAAGCCTCCAGTACCTTGTGGAATTTCTTCTTTATCAGTATAATTTTATGATTTTGTGGAAATTTCTTATCTAGTCTAGATTTAATATGTTTTCAGTTTTGTGCGGATACATGTTTTTTGAGAGTTAAATTTATTACCCACAACTTGGGAGTTAAATTTATTACCTACATTATGAAGTTCCCATGTGCTAATTATCAATTCTAAAACTTCTAATGTTCATTTTCGTTTATTATCTGTAATTTGTGTTTGTGAATCATATTTTCTTGGTTAGTCTTGCAATTGAATTGTTGACTGTGACACGTTCCCAGGTCTATATGTCATCTGTTTAAAGTATCATTCTTAGTATATTTTCTCATTTTCGTTGGTTCAACATTTAACATTTTGTAGGGCACAACTACTTATCAAAATTTTTGTACCTTGTATCCCAAATAGTTGTATTTGTCAATTATTTCAGTTTAAAAGGCAGAGTTCTTGGTTTTCCATTCTAATTTTTTTTTTGTTGTCCCATGCTATTTTGGATTTTTTTTGTTGGGTTTGTAGATGATTTCAATTTTTTGATGTCCCAGAGTTGATATTGTTGTTCATGCTACTGCCTCGTGCTTGTGCATGTTAGTCGTAAAATCTTGCTTTCATCCTTTTTTGATTTTAGTAAACTATTTTGCAAATCTATGTCGAATAAAGTTGCTTTCTAATATGATAAAATTCAAACACAAATTGATGAACCTAAGGGATTGAGGGTCTCTTATTTCTTTATCTACTCTAGTTTACTGGTAGTTGATGGTCTAACTTCAAGGATTTGAAAACTGTTATATTGCAAGAAAGTAGAATTAAACCACTCTTTTAGTATATGATTAGCTGTTAGTTATTTTTTGGTAAATTAAACCATTTTTTTCCTCGTTTTGAAAGTTTAGTTATCGAAAATACAAATTAGTGTCTAGAGTATGGGAAAATCTGTTGCAGATGAAAATATTCTCTGTTACAAAGATGTTGTGCTTAGACGATCAGACTTTTCTTTTTAATTCACTTAAATGAACTGTTAACATCTACCCTTTGCACAGTCTTTACCTCTATGGAATTTAACGTCATTGAACTTAAATGTTCAAGGATTGGTGTAGCTTGATACGTGCTTTGGTGGTACTGTTAAGGGGGATATTTGATTTATTATATCCAGTGTCATTTTTACATACTAATTCTCCAGTTTGAAAACTTAAAATACATACTAATTTCTTGAGTTTGAAAACTTACAATACATATTGATTTCTTGAGCTTGAAAACTTACAAAATGAGTTGTGTTTCTACTTCATTATATATGATATTAATCGGTTTTGATAGTTATGAAGAGCAACGTGATATGCTTTACAATCAATCGTTCAACCTTGATCAAGTTGCTTTTGCTTCTGAGGGTTTTAAAGATGCTTAACAAACAGTATGTGGTAGTCTTCAATGTCATTGTTATAAATTCCATTCTGTATATTTGAATATGGACTTGCTGTAAGTGATAAACTAATATATATATTTTCTAATATGATATTGTTATATGGTCTTTCATTGATAATTGCTCTTGTATATGCTTTTCAAGGAGCATAGATAGTAGTTTGTTCATGATATTAAATGTTTATTCCATGCTATGGTGGATTTATTGGGGCTTTGTTATATTTATGGTAAAACATTTGAGTTTTTTGGTGAGCAGAGGAAAGTCAATTTGGTAGCTGTTGCAGATTGTGATTCATTGAAATTGTTTATCAGATATGAATGGAAGACTGAAGTGGGAAAATATTGATGTAATTTTCATTCTTTTTTTTGCAAATAGTGTGTTGACAGAAATTGTTTTAGTTTAGAATATAGAATTATGTGAAAAAAATCCAATTTAACAATCAACGTAATGAGGAAGTTTGGTGTGATTAAAACAGGTATAATTCTCGCAAGTAAATCAAATTTCTCTTTCAACTATATGTATCTGTTATATTGATTTATGTTGTAAAATTTAATCCAAATGCATGTAATATTTTAATTTGTTACGTTTATGCTTTTTTATGATATGTTAATATTTAATATGGATTATATAGTCAAATTACATTTTAAAATAAAATAATACAATTGTGTTCAAATCATTAATTAAAAATTAAAAAAATTAAAATAATACAACCGTATTAATATTTAATTACAAATATTTAATGATTATATTTAAATATTTAAAATATAATTTATATATTCTAATTAAATTTTATAAATAATTATTATTTACTAAAAATATTTAAAATTAATATTTCATATATTAAAATATTAATAATAAGTTATAATAAATTATTTTTATATTTTTGTTAAAATATCATAATATTAACTAATTTGAACATTATTTAAAAAAACTAATTTGAATATTATTTAAAATGCATATTTATTATTTTATAATATCATATCTAAAATAAATATTTTATTTCTCAAAAATATTTTTTGACTGCAATAATACTAAATACTCAAATTTTAAATAAAAACACTTCTCAAAAATCTTTTTTTGCTACACTTTTTTAAAAACTCTTCTCAAAAACAATATTAATTAAAAACTCTTTTCAAAAGTTCAAAAAGTAATATTAAACTAACCCTAAATCAAAAGTTACGGTGGTAAAAGAGTACTACAAAATAGTCTTTAACACTAGCGCGCAAGTTAGACTACGAAGGCTATAAATACTAAACGGCACCATTTTCTTACTCTAAATTTCAGTATCGAATGATCTTCCAAAAGATAAACCCCCAAAAATGAGGAGTCAACCTCCGTCGTCACCGCCTAAACCCGAAGATGACCCGGATCCATCTGCCCGATCCGCTCCGTTCCCTAACCAAACTCTCCCTACCACCACCGCCACTGTTTCCGGTCATCGGAAAAAAGGGACCGGTGTTCGAGCATGGCTTATACTGGACTCGACATGCCAAACCCAGATGGTGGAAGCCGGAAAACATGCTATCATGAGACGTACGGGTTTGCCCGCTCGAGATCTTCGGATCTTGGACCCGCTGTTGTCGTACCCATCGACTATTCTTGGTCGAGAAAGGGCGATCGTGATTAATTTGGAGCATATCAAGGCAATCATCACGGCGCAAGAGGTTTTGCTTTTGAATTCTAAGGATCCTTCAGTTACGCCCTTTGTTGATGAGATACAGAGCCGAATTTTGTGCCATTATCAAGCTACTAAAGACCAGGTACCTTTTTCTTTTCTTTTTAATTTCTTTATATATTTGTTTAGGTGATTTTCTGTTATTAGATTTTGATTTAGGGTTTCGCGCCGATGAAATTTTCTTATTTTGATTAGGTGGAATTATGTGTTATATTAGAATTTCACTGTGAATTTATGATTTTGGAGAGGTAAAGGAGAAATTTATATTTTTCATTCAAAATTGCACTTAAATTTCTTTTTAGAATTTAGCATCAGCAAACTTAAAACAATACAATTTATTGACTTCTAGATACTAGATAGCTCAGCTGGTGGTTACACTCCATTTTCATAGCTAAGCTTGGCAGCTCTGGCTTGTCAGTATTAAGCTCACTCCTGTAATTTTTTAAGGATTAAATCAAAATTTTATCATTTTTGGGGCCAAAGTGCAATTTTACCATGTACTAACTTGAAACTTTATAAATTTTAAAGAGCCAAAACATGATTTTACCATTTTTAGGGGGGGGGGTGGGCCCCTGCCAACCCCCTGCCACCACCCTAGGCCATGTTACTCGTACTCGGTTGTGTTTGGGTACTGGTATGTGCCTGACATTGGAATGCTCAAAATCTTTCCCATGTATTTGGAGGGTTCTACGAGGTTAATATCTTTGTTACCTATTTTGGATATGCATCCTGCATCAATGTCGGGCTCAGGTACAAAAAATGAACAGTTGGAGTAACCTAGATAATATCAGCTCGTGCTGTTTCATTCTTTCTACTGTCCCAAACTCCTGATTTCCATCTTGTTACTAGGCTCTCCAGCCAGTTCCACTACATATTCATTGGCCAAGTGTTTTTGTTTTCTTCTTTAGGAAGGTGGTGTTGATGATTCCAACTACATAATTCGATCCAGTTCTCAAAATTTGTCGTCAAGGTTTTCACAGACTCAAACTCAGGATGATGAAGGTAAATCAGAAGAGAAACAAAGTTTGGAAAACCCAAATGGCTCGAAGATTCTCCCATTTGAATTCGTTGCATTGGAAGCATGCCTTGAAGCTGCTTGCAGCTGCTTGGAAAATGAAGTGAGTAATTCATCTTTGTTAATTCGTCTATGAACTTTTTTTCGCCATCTTATTGTTTTATTTGTTATATTTGGTTATTGTTTTCTATTGCCGATGCAGGCAAAGACATTGGAGCAAGAGGCACATCCGGCCTTAGATAAATTGACTTCCAAGATTAGTACTCTCAATTTGGAGCGTGTTCGCCAAATTAAAAGCCGATTAGTTGCAATAACAGGGCGTGTCCAAAAGGTTGTGTATTTTAACATAACTATGCAGATTTATATTTTTCTTCCATTTTGAATTCTAAATTAAGTATATAGATATACTTACTTCTCAGGTAAGGGATGAATTGGAACACTTGCTTGATGATGATGAAGATATGGTCGAGATGTATTTAACTGAGAAACAACTACTTGAAAATTCTTCAACCTCGTCTATGAATGAGAGGGATAATATGGATGATGACGTTCTTCGACCAGACATCCATGAGAGGTGCTAAACAATTTCATTGCTAGTTTCGTTAAAGGCTCCCTTTTTAGGTTCATTTTATTTGCAATCTTCGGCATCTCAGATTTATCACTGCCTTATGTCAGGACACCTGCTGAAATCTCCCTGGCAGCCAATTATGAAGGTGATATCCAAGACTCCAATAACCCCCAGGATAATATGTTTGGTGCTACCAACGCCATTGGCCGAGACAGTCATGGAACTCATACAAGTACCACTCGCAGTGCTATCAGCAAGCACCTTGATGTAGAAGAGTTAGAAATGCTCTTGGAAGCATACTTCGTTCAAATTGACGGTACACTGAACAAGCTTTCCACGGTATTTCACTTGCATTTACTACTTTACTACTGTCCCCTTTGTTATCATCTAATAACTTGGACATGTTTCGATTTCATGCTCACGGAAGTTGATTGATTCTACGGTTTCATGCAGTGTATCTATATCATTTTTGTGGTTTTTGTTGTGTAATGATCATGTTTAAGTTACTTTATATGGTAAAAGTACCATAGAGGCCCGGATTGCATTTTGTCCCTCTATTAAAAAAAAGTGGCAAATTAGTTCCTATAAATTAGATCAAAGAGCAAATTGGTTATTCTATTAAAATTTTCATCCATTTTTACTATTAAAAACTGATCTTTATACATCAGCATGATGTACACATGGCACACCACGTATCAATGTTTGGTTATTCTATCAGCTACACCAGTTTTTAACAGTACAAATGGATGAAATTTTTAACAGAAAGAATTAATTTACTCTTTAAACTAATGTAGAAGGACTAATTTGCTTATTTTTTTGAATAGAGGAGGCAAAATGCAATCTATCTCCTAGTATAAGGGTTTTCATGGTACTTTTACTCACTTTTTATTTATATAAAATTTGATACATTAATAATTCATATTATATAAGATTTATTTGTACATTCGTGTTATTTCTTGTGTGTCAATGTTTGATATTTCCAGATCTGCTGTACAATCCCTTTTTGTACATTTCATTCGCATTTATAGATCCTATGGTAAGCAAAAAGCATATCACGGTCCATGCGCTCGAGTCTCAGCCCGTGACATATACATTGTACAAGCCATCATTTGCAGTATGAAAATTAGCTTCTTTACTTGTCAGTATTCTTTCAACCTCTGGATTCTGACATTGTTCTTAATTATGTTTCATCTTTTCCTAAAGCTGAGGGAATATGTCGATGACACAGAGGACTACATTAATATAATGCTCGATGACAAACAGAACCATCTCCTTCAAATGGGAGTCATGCTAACAACGGCAACCCTTGTCATCAGCGCTTTTATCGTAGTTGCAGGTATCTTTGGCATGAACATCCATATTGAGCTATTCGATGAAGATAAAGCAGGGATGCCAGAGTTTATGTGGACAATTGGAGGTGGTGCCGCCGGCTCGATATTCCTCTACGTGATAGCTATAGCGTGGTGTAAGTACAAGCGGTTGTTAGAGTAAGTCTTCCTAGACCTTACTGTATATCGTATGAAACCATATGAAAGAAATAACATGAAATTGAAACATCTATTGTATAAACTTTTCTGGGATGTGGACACGAAAAGCTTATATTTTTACTATCTCTATAGCCGACTGACATTAAATCGACGTTTCCTAGTTTTAATAAGACTGGAGGTGTAACCGAGTCAGAGTTTAGTTTATATGCAGTTGTAGGCAAATAACGGAACAAAAAAGTACCCATTTTATTTCCAAAAATCTCTTCTTACAATGGAAGATGATAGGTTCAAAAAATTTTTTTTTCCTAAAATCTATTGCGGAGTTCCGATCAGTGGAAATATAAAAAAGAACAGGTATCGAGTGGTGTCTACGATTCATGGAATTTTTTGGGCATTCAGTCTCGAGTTGGCTGTAGTTTCCTTTCTCCTTGAAGAGCTGAACATGGTGATGTTTGCAATAAAGTTTTCCTTCATGTGCAGCGTAGTTTGCCATCTATTTTTTAGCTCACTAAAAAAATTTATAATTTTTAATTTATAATTTAAATTAGAATCCTTCGAAAATGTCGAAAAACGATTCGCAAATAACAAAAAGAATGAATGAAGGTGCGACTTAGCCATAACTGCTTCTAATATTCTGAAATTGCTTATTCTAAAATGTTATTTTTATTTCTATTTAGAGAAATTTTTTAATGAAAAAAGGCTTTTGGTTTGCACTTAAAAAACAGTTTCATTCTAACAACTGTTAGAACAGAAACAAACAGAAAAGTTAAAAGGCAAAGTGGCAGAAGGAGCAAAATAAAGAGAGAATTAATTACGAGAATTAGGTGAGATAATAAGAATCTCTTTTATTTTAATTAATGGTTGAGGGTTTGATCCACATCTTGGGTATGGAGAAACTTTACCAAGCCGTTTGGTATGGACATTGTTGCTAATGCAGGAGGAAGTGGGTTCGAGCGATATCGTTGAAATGGATTGTCTTTGTCGCTTCCTTTATTCGGCGTAGGGCGGGGTACCGAAAAGGTTCGATTAAGAGAGGATGAATCGAAAAATGATTTTTAAAAGAAACTATCTTGAATGCAATGGGGAATGTGGTAGATGCGAAAAATAATACAGATGAGTAAGATATCAAACTCTTAGAGAGTGATGTTTTGACTGAAACCATTGGTTGAATCACTTGAGTCAAATTCTTTGAGCAAATTCGCTCATTGTTGCATAGAAGAATGAGTTATAATCAAATTGCTTCGAAGGAGACCCTTTTGAGTAAGCTTTATTCTACTTGGAAACCTTTAACAACAATCTGTCCCACGAATTAGAAATAAGCATTACAAATTGTATATATAAAATTTTGTTATCTCGACCTACAAAATAAGCATTAAAAATGTAACTCCCCAAAATTTAGGGGGAGGGTTAATAGTGGGGAATAAACAAGAACAATGTTAACAATTGGACTAGAATTTTAAAATTTAGGGATTAAATTTCAAATTTATAAAAAGTACAAGAGCTTATAACATATTTCAACTATATGAATAAACAGGGATGGCACCAAGGGTAGGTTGGGGCCCTAACCCTTCCCCAAAATGTAAATTATTGTTTTAGTCCTTGAAGTTTTTAAAATTTGGCCCCACCCCCAAAGAACATTAAAACTTGATGATGATAATAAGAAGAAGCGTCCCAATTTGATTGCTTATAGATTAGATAGAAATGTTGTCCTAATTTTGCATCAAATCAAATTTTGGTTTGGCAAGGTAATTGATTTCTCTGACATTGAAAGCATAATTGTAATGAAGCACACGATGATGCCTACCTCATAACTGCATAGAAACGTTTCTTATTAGATTCAAGCAATGAAAAACAAAGTCTATATAAACTCTATCTCATGCAATGCAAAACAATCATCAACAAATCTATGCATCTTAAAGGGAATCAAAGATATACATAATGGGGGAGAAAATAAGGGTTCCGTCTCAGGGGTGTTGATGTTCTGTTTGGTGTTGGGGATCCTCGTTAGTCCCTCACATCAAGTTCCTCCAGCACTCATCCGGATTGGGTTGAAGTATGTGATTTGCTTTACTACATGCGCGGCCAACGGATCCTCCCCTGAAGACTGCATTAAAAACTACTTCATGTCGGAAGCAGTGGTGGAGACCCACCACACCAACAGCTCCGCTTGTGCTCCAAGTTGAGCACCAGAGAAAAGCCCGGTAGTTTTTCTTTTTTCTTTTTATATTAATATTTGATGCAATGCTTAAGAACTCAACGATTTGTTTTGTTCTTGTTAGCTGCAAGGGAAGTTGCGGGCTGTGTCAATAGCTGCATAGCGAGATGCGCCGTGAAGAACTGATGATTATCGCCAATAGTGTAGAAGGCCTTGAATTACATTTAGGGTTAGTCTGGATGTAAAAAACATAATTTGGCTACTGCTGTGTTGCTCAAAAAGTAATAATGCAACCACATCTTAACTTTTTTTTATATGTTTTGCCTACTTCGATTTATAATCTATCTCAATCCCAATCCTTAAAATAAATAAAAAGAAATGCACGTTCAAATACTTGTCCTTGTAATTTTTCCAATAACAATACTATTTGTTTGTTTTAAGTATTCTCAGTCTTGTGTTAAAATTGTTGACATAAATTGATCACCAATCAATAATAGTCGGAAAAAAAATGACATAAAAAATGTTTATAAAGATTTTTCCTTCATTTGAACTTGTATCCATGGAGCAAGACTGAGTCGATTGATAAACATCCTTTGGTGAGAAGCGGAGCAACAAATAACTGCTTGGATTTTTCGTTCTACTATCCCATCCTATAGAATGGACTCCATACAACCTTCCACTTAAACATTCGATAGGCCCAAAAAGATGGCACCAAGGGCAGGGTGGGGCCCTAGCCCTTCCCCAAATGGCAAATTATTATGTTAGTCCTTGAAGTTTTTAAAATTTACCCCCTCCCCAAAGAACATTAAAACTTGATGATGATGATAAGAGAGGATAAGCCAAAAATGATGTTTTAAAGAGACTCTCTTGAATGCAATGGGGAATGTGGTAGATGCGAAAAATAATACAGATGAGTAAGGTATCAAATTCTTAGAGGATAATGTTTTGGCTGAAGCCATTGATCGAATTCCTCGAGTCGAATTCTCTGAGCAAACTCACTCATTGTTGCAAAGAAGTATGGGTTATAATCAAATTGCTTTGAAGGAGACCCTTTTGAGTAAACTTTATTCTACTCGGAAGCCTTTAACTACAATCCATCCCATGGATTAGAAATAAGCATTAAAAACGTAAATCCCCAAAATTTAGTGGGGAGGGTTAATAGTGGGGAATAAACTAGAACAATGTCAACAATTTATAATTCAAATTCGACTCCTCCAAAAATAATATATTTTGACTTTGCCCCTGAATGCATGACCCTAAAAACTTGATTTTGACAAATAAGGACATCTCAAACAATCAAGAGAATACAATGCACTCCTATGTCAAAAAACGACTCACAAATAACCAAAAGGAATGAAGCTGAGACTTAGCTATAAAGAGGAAGGTATTACTGTTAACAAGGACCAACTTTATTTTTCTAATATTCTGAAATTGCTTATCCTAAAATAGTAAAATAGTGTTATATCAATAATGATATTAGTTGTTAATGAAAATTTAATCAAATAAAAATGTCATATATGAAATTGCACACATTCAAAATTTATGAAAAACTTTGAGATTTACCCTTGTTTAAAACTAAGAATCTGAACTTAAAATAGTTTAAATTTGTGAAACTTAAAATAACCGATAGAATCCCCAACCTTCACCCGATCTGTTTTTAAATTTATAATATTTTATATTATTATTTCAGCATAAAAAATTAATGAAATTGACGTTTAAGGCGACGTGAGCCATTAATTGTGAGAAGCACGACCCATGAAGGTTGTTAGTGATGAACTATTGTTTATTATTCATTTTATTCATAACTTATTCACCTGTCATGTGAATAACTCGAGTTATTGATTGGGTCAAATCCAAGTAGTATAATACCTGTTTCATATAGCCCAATTTTTTTAATATATTTTCAGATTATTAATTTATAATTTCATTGTATATATAACTTAATTTTCCCTTCTTTTCTCAATCAAAAGCGTGTTCATAAAGAGAACGCATATGTCGGTTTAAACTATATTTATATTCTATAATATTTTTAAATTTTAAATTATATAGTAAATATATATCGTTGAAGCTCAAGTTTGGAGTCTAACTCGAGCCCTAGGTCCCCTTTATCCAAATATATATATTATTTTCAATTGGGTTTATATCACAGTTGGCCCCTAAACTTTTAACTAATGTGTATTGTGGTACTTGTACAAATAAAATCTCCAATTTGATACACTATGTTGCCTTGTATCCATACGGTCCAAAACTTTAACACTATTTAATTCACAAGCTAACTTGACAACAACGGATAAATAAATACCATATGATTTTTTATAATTGGTTTTGAAATTTACCTATAACTTTTATTGACTAGTTATATATTTACTGAGTGATTAAATTATTTTATTTTTCTTATTTCAATTTTTTAAGCAACAACAAAAAATTGAAATAACTTAAATTTTAATTAACTGAAAAAAAATATAATCAACAAATAAAAAATTATATACAAAATCCAAAATCAAATACAATGCCAAATTATTCATGTATTCATTATTACTAAGTTATTGTTTAAGTTAAGTCGTGTTAAGGTTTTGGACACAATTTAAAGTTATCAGTATCGTACTAGTGAGCATACCATTTTTGTTCCGGTATTAGTATGTACTGGTGATAGCATATTTCAGTCTATTGTTTCGAATTTATCAATGTTTTCAAATATTTTTTTTGAATATATATAATCTAATTCTAATTTTTTAATAAGTATATGTTATATATACAAACAAATACATCTCAATTACACCCATTTAAGTATATTTATATGCAAATATAAGTTTTAAATTTATTATTAATTGGTTTAATAATTTCACTTTATTTTTATTTTAATTGTAATTATAAAAAATTAAAAGGTAAGTTTAAAATATAAAAATTTTGTACTAACCAATATGGGCTGATATTAGTTAGAATGGGCCAAAACACATTGAAACGTGCGAAGCACATTGAAATCTTGATCAAAATGAAACTAAACGACTTGGTATAGGTAGAAGACAAACGGTATGGTACCGATTACTATGATACAACCACACAAGGTTTAATAGCACAAGTACTAAATTGGATTTTTCTACAGGTACTAAATTACAGATTAGGTGAAACATCGGGGGCTAACAAAGACATTAACCCCTTTTTTTTTTATTTCAGATGACTTCAATTACTGAATTACCCCCATTGCACTGGTTAAGAAAAAAAAGAAGCTTCTTAATGAGCCCTTGCTATTTTTATTTTTGTCACTTCCGCTCTTCTCTGTTAAACGTTTAGCCGTCGTTGCCTGCCATCGATTTGCTAAGGTACACCGGAAACGGCTTTTAGTTTTTTATCACATATAATAATTTTATATTACTTTTTGCATATATATTTCTCTTGGTTCATTTCAAGTTTTAGAGTGTTTTAATCATCGTTTTTTTTTTTTTGAGAATCAGTTCGACAATAAACACAAAGAAAACGACCCTTTTTGTCCCATGATTGAGGTTGTTTATTAGCTCCTCTTCACCGATTTAAAGTCCCTTATTCTTTGGCTTTTTATTGGGTGTTTTCATCCTTTTTCCCTTTCTTTGTATGGTGGGTTATTTCTCGTTTCTAATTTGTTTATTGTTTTCATTACCATTGCATGAATTTAAGTTTCAAATATTGATTCTGAGCATTGAAAATTTTCCGATTATGCTGATTTATTGATGAATTAGAATTGTTTATGTTGAAAGTTATGCTAAAATTTACAAAATATTGATGCTGTTTGTACAACTAAAACGCATATTTAATGGAAAAAGCAACATGGAAACCCTTTTGCCCCTGTACATTAAATCGAAGAGCAAACTAGGCCTTTCAGTTAAAAATTTTCATCTAAGGTGGCTGACGGAATAACCAGACAATTATTCCTTACTTTCACGTGTAGAACTAATTTTTAATAGTAGAAATGAATGAAATTTTTAACACAAGGACCAGTTTGCTCTTTGATTTAAAGTACAAGGACTAATTTGCTCATTTTTTGAGTAGAAGAGGCAAAAAGCAATCCGGCTTCTAGTACAAGGGCTTCCATGGTACTTTTACCTTGAAAACAACATTTTAAAATGAATGAAATATAATTTCTGATAATGGGTGGTTATAAATGTGTTTTTTCTCCCTTTTCGATCAAAAGAAAATAGATTGACAATGGGATTACCAAATGCGAGCGGTGACTTGTCAACTGAAGTTGAGGTAGATGCTTTCAGACGCCTCTTTCCCCTTCGTTTCTACGAGAAACATCTTTTAGAGTCTATACGTCCTGATGCTCGTCCGCTTGGAAGAGCAAGAGATACCTCCATTGCCCTTGGTTAGTAAAAGAAAAAAGATATAACCATGAAACTTTTATGTGACAGAATATTTCTTCATACTTGGATCTGATTCCTTTAATATCCAGGGGCTGTTGCATCTGCTAATGGTTCTGCACTTGCAAAAATTGGTTCAACTGTAAGTTTATCACTTTCTCTTAATACATATACTGCTTTGCTTTGGCAAGCAATTAAGCTTGGAGTTTAATAATTAATTCCTTGCATGGCATAGACTATGTTGGCTGCTATCAAAATGGAGGTCATGACCCCTTCATTGGGAACACCGGATGAGGGTTGTATAGGTTTGCTGCCATTAGCTGCATGCTTTCCTGATTCTCTTTCTTTTCTTAAAACATATCTCTTATCTCTTGTATTTTATCGTAATTTCTTTTTCATTTTCAGCGATTGATTTCCACATGCCTCCAATTTGTTCTCCAATTGTTAGGCCTGGCAGACCGGCTGAGGCAGCACCAGTCGTGGCAAAGCAATTATCAGACACTATTTTCAGGCATGTCAATTTAGTTCCTTGATTGTTTATTGATGCTGAGATGCACCCTATTAAGCCTGTTAATTTACTTGTAGTTGTGACGTGTGATGTTTATCTATGCTGTAATTCTTTAGAATTCAGAGTCTGCAATTTGTTATCTCATCTTTGTGTGGATTCAATCATTATCTTCCTCTTCGCCTCCTTATCTACTTATGATTATTGGTGCGGTTAACTGGGACTTTGAGTTCTCCTTCTTGCTGAAGCACACTGCTCAGTTATTTTATCTAAATTTGTTGGTGTTTCGTTTCTTTTGAAGCTCTTTACACTCATAAATGTTCTGTTTCAAAACTGTTCCACTTTGAATCCTTTTCTTTCTGTTATGTTCTCAAACAACTTGTCGTGCGTAATTACAGCTCTGGCATGATCAATTTGAAGGAACTGTCATTGGTTAGTGGAAAAGCTGCTTGGATGGCATATTTGGTACGTGATTTTGGTTTTAAAATGTCTTAATTATCCGTCTTAGGACTTTCAAATTGTGTAAGAGTTCGAACATAAGCTATCTAGTGTTCATGTAAGTTGATATGGAAATTCAAGTAATACCATAGTGCCTTTGTTCTCCTTGAATATGGAAGTAACATAGTATTCTGTTTTTTCAGGACATATACTGTTTGGATGCTGATGGTGCTCTGTTTGACACTGCATTACTCTCAGCTGTTGCTGCCTTTTCTCATTGTAAGCGTTCCTCTCATTTTCATCAAATATTATAACATCAATTCACCATGCCACTAAATATGATAATACTTTCCGAAAACAACCAACCTCTTCCATGAGAAAGAAGATTGACAATGAGAGGGAAAAGAAAATTTGTGATGGTAAAATTGCTTTTTTCTTTTTAAGAGAAAAATGTATGCACTTCCTGAGGAATTCTTCCAGTGTAAATTAAATTAAAAGTAGCATTTCATTTATTTATCAAGAGTGAGTTGTAATAGGTTGACAAAAGACACTTGGAACATAATGCTCCTTTTCCTCCTGTTATTTTTAAGATATTTATGATAAACCACTTAAAGCTATATCCACTTGATGCATTAACATACAAATTGATTTTATTTCAGGGTTGACATTCTGATTTTCATGCTTCTTTTAAGTGTGTGTTTGACGATCTTGGGGTTTTTGCATGAATTACTTCCTATAGTTTTAACACAGGAAACACAATTTACAGTTTAGGATCAAATGATTTTCATGTACCAGCAAAAATTATCACTGCTCTATCTTGGCAATACAATGATCAGAATTTGCTTTAGGAACATGGTTTCATCTAATCCATGATTAAAGCTTTTCCTTAGGTAAACCAAAAAAAAAATTACTAAATCTCATATTAGATGAGTGATTAGTATGCATCATTGGTAGTATAAATCTTGACCAAGCTTATTGGTTATAGGGCATACTTCAATAGTAAACCCTGTTACAAACTATTTTATACTTTCATGATATAAGATACAAAGCAAGGTCATCCATATGTTATGGCTGTAATCTATTTACCTTTTAATTTTGCCTAGCTCTCTGTCCCATGCAAAGCCTCTTTGTACTATCTGGTCTTGAAATTATTTTCCAGTGGAAATCCCGGTGGTATCTCTCAACGATGATGGAAAGATCGTTTTATCTGAGGAACAAGGACTATCCGTCAGGGAACCAGTCAATAAGGAGAAGAGAAAAATTAATCTGAGCAGCATTCCGTTTTCATTGACATGTATACTTCACAAGAACTACATTTTGGCAGATCCTACTGCCGAGGAAGAATCTATTATGGACACGATTGTAACAGTGGTTTTAGATTTATCTAGTCAACTCGTGTCGCTTCATAAACCAGGTGGAACAGTTCTAGCATATACATCAGCTATCCAGGTTAGTTGAATTTTCAGTCTTGATGTCCCTTTTTAGGTTTTAATCATATGCTTTACCAGCATAATGCATTTTAGTGCTGTTATAATGGTGTATTTTTCACCGTTAACTTTAGAAGCCACCTTGTCTCCAAGATTAGGCCTGAAGGTCGTTTTCTTGCCCAAAGGGAAATCCTTTATAGAAATATAGGTTGTCATGTTCAAAATTCAAGCTTTTTGGTGCTTTGAAGTCTTTTTTTTTTTTTCCTAACATGTGTTTGCCATACAAATTGTCGTAAAATTAGGGTTAATGTATTTTTTGTCACTTAATCTTGACAACTAGGTCTAGCTTGATACTCTTAACTTTTTTTATTAGTCTCAGAACTCGGTAGCTTTTCCTAATTCGGTCATTGAACTTTGATTTCATTAAGGTGTAATGACTTAACACTCTAATATTGTACCATGTCAGCTTTTCCCAATTATATATATTTTAGGTGATAATGTGGCACAATCTCAGAGCACCATGTCATCACACTTTTAACGAAATTCAAGTTCAAGGATCAAATTGGTAAAAGTTGCAAGTTCTAGGGCTAACGTAGACAAAAAAGTTCAAATACCAAAGTTAACTTGGTTGCCAAGTTCCAGAACTAAAAATTACATCAACCCTTGAAATTATATTGTTAAAATTATGGTTAATGTAATTTTTTACCCCTAAACTTCGCAATTAAGTCCAGTTTAGTACATAAACCTTTTTTTATCCACGTTAGTCTTGGAACATGGCAGCTTTTTTTCAATTTGGTCTCTAAACTTGGGTTCCATTAAGGTGTGAGCATAACACTCTAAGATTGTGCCACTTCTTCAAACAATCTCAGAGCGTCTCGCTATCACACTTTAACGAAAATCAACTTACAAAGATCAAAATGACACCAAACCTAATTGCAAACTTCGGGAGCTAAAAATTTATATTGACCCTTAAAGTTATATTGAACTGATGGACCAAAAGCTTGACATGAAAATAACTTTTCCATGGATGCAGGACTGCATTGCATTAACACGGCAAAGAGTGAAGGAACTTCAAAAGATTCTAGAGGAAGCCATTTCTGGCATGGAGGTTCACTAATCTTGCACCTACTAATTTAATGTTAACAAGTTATCTTTTTTAAACTATTGTCGTTTGGTCTATTTCGTTTGTTTAGTGACATTATTAGTTCAGGGATTGGTTTTTGGAGGGTGTAATGAACCAATTCTAGTATGCTTAAAAGTGGCAAATTTTGTTTATTGCCTTTTGGTATGTTGAAAATGTTCCCATTTTGTTCTAGAGAATTTCTTAATGTTCCCTTTGTTATAGGAGCGGGATCAAATTAGTTCATTTACTTTTAAATAGATCAATTTTGTCTTGTTTTTATTAAAAAGAACCAAATAATGTTGACATTTACTGTTTGAAAAATTACATGGAAATTAATTTTTATTCTTTTTTAGTTCAACTCTAAACAAAAGATTTTATTTAAAAATTTCAAAATATTAACTTTGCCGAAGACTCTTTTAAAAGAAAATTGTTGAAGTTTCACTTTAGAGGGATTAAATTGATTGATTTAATGTGGGAAAGATGGGGTTTCCAGGTAGTTTGCCGTTTCTTAATTGCTCTAGAATGCTCGACTATAAAATTGGTCTCAAACTATACCACTTGTGCCCAAAGTTTGTAAAATACTCAATTTCTTCTTATTTTACTCTAAAATTTGTGTACAACCTTGTTCTTATTGGTCGAGACATAATTATTTGTATGGTATTGAAAAAGAAATAGGTTTCTAAAATTTTATATTTAAATTAATAAATTATATACAAAATTGATATTTGCATCCGAATAATTAACCTTTGCATGAGAAATCAATCAATTAGACCAACATTCTTTTTAAATCTACGTTGTTAGATATCTTTTTTTTAGCTCTGGATAACATCAGATCGTATCAATTAAAAAATCCAAATTAATTAAATTTAATATTATTATAACTTTGTTTTTATATTTATATAATTCGTTATTCATTAAAATATTCTTAAATATAAATCAAGTCCACCCAATTTTATTACTTTTTTTTTTCAGTTTTTGGACGATTATGTCCACTTTAATTCTTGATTTTTTTTTTTTGTCTATATTTGCTTTAAACTTTGATAAGTTATTTTTAATTTAGTGCATTGTATCGAGTCATTATTTAAAATGTAAAAAATTATATAAATTTGAGAAAACTAATGTGACGAACTGAAAGAATTCAAGTTTATGGATTAAATTAGAAAATGTTAAATTTTTAGATTAATGGTTAGATATTAAATTTGACTTAATTATTAAGTTCAAGGATTATTATTTTTTTAGTCTAAACAAATATTTCGTTTTATTTGAGTCCCAAGCACCACATTCATTAGGAACAATTGTATAATATAAAACTTTTAGATGCGGTCGTTGGGAATCCAAATCCCCATGCATATTTAATGTGAGACTATATCTAATAATTTCAAGTATAAATTTTAGGGATAATATATATTTTTGGTACTCGAACTTGGGAATTAGGTCTGTTTTGGTATTCGTATATTTTTTGTTCTATTTTGGTCTTTGAATTTGACAGTTAGATCCATTTTGATCCTTAAACTTAGATATTGTCAAGACTTGATGATGTGATTAGTATTACTGAAACAAGATTGGATTGGACACACTGATAATTGATCGTTGAATCGATTGACTCAGAAATTGGTGAAAATCGAAAATCAGGACAAAAGTCGACAGTTGAACATATTGAACAAGTTCAATCATTAGCAAACGTTAATTTTCCATCTGTTTTGGGGCGATTTGACAAACAGTACAAGTTCAAGGGCTAAAAGAGATAACAAATTAAACGAATGGTTAAAATGATTTTTTTTTTTGGTAAAGTTGGAGAGCCAAATAAATCATTGTGCCAAAAAAATTAAAGATTTCACAATCGATAATGTTTGAACCCATACCTTAAATGAGGCAAGAGTACAAGTTGGCTACACGAAAACCCTCATTTTTTTTTAGTAGAAAACACTTACAAAATAAAGTAAGTTTAACTTTATACTATCTCCAAAGACTCGAGTTAATTGAAAACATCTATTTTCATGGATCGAGTGAAAAGAAGCTCGATGTCTTCTAGACCAAACCAACTTGGACGGGCCGCTCGAATATAAACACCTCTGGACCTAACCCACAAGCACTTAATTACAATGAGAGTAAATTGCATTAGAGATTCTTGAACTACGACTCTCATTTTCAATTGGTCTTTAAATTTTAAAATATTTTAATTACATCTCCAAATTTTCAAGGTTATGTCAATGAAGTCCTTCCATTACTAAAATCGTTAAATTCATTGTTAAGCAAAATAGCGCTTTACTTTTTAAAATTTAAATTATGTCACATAGGATTTGATGCGTTACTTAACGGTGAACTCTATGGTTTAAATAACATAAGAACTTAATTAACACAATCTTGAAAGTTTGAGGATGTAATTAGAATATTATAAAGTTTAACGTCTAATTTAAAATAAGTCATAGTTTAGGAGCCTCTAGTGCAATTTACTCTTACAACGAGCAATAAGATTTTTTTATTCCTAGCGTGTCAAAGATTCACCAGCTGTGTTCTAAAATCATATAAAACAAATAAAAGAATCATAAAAATGTTTGTTTAAAAGATCAGAAGTTTCGACTTTTGATTTAATATTTGATGGCCATTTTCACTATTTTTATTAAAATAGAACCCATTTAATTTTACATGTTTTTCATACACGATCTTCATCTTCTTCATCAGTATCGTCCTTAAAACTGATCCAATCCGAATCCAAATCCCAAAAACCGAAAACCCAAAGTAAAGATATGGAGCTACGAACATTCCATCATCATATTCTTCGAGGATTTATGTTATTATCTTTGATAAGCAACTGTTACGCGAGATTCGTGGTGGAAAAGAACAGCTTGACGGTAACATCGCCGGAGAAGATTAAAGGAACCCGTGATAGTGCGATTGGGAACTTCGGGATACCTCAATATGGTGGAAGCATGGCTGGTGCTGTGGTTTACCCTAAAGAAAACCAAAAAGCTTGTAAAAACTTTGATGACTTTGGGATTTCGTTTAATTCCAAGCCTGGTTCTCTTCCTACTTTTGTTTTGGTCGATCGTGGAGGTACCCTTTATTTTCAAAATTTTCGCCTTATAAGAAAATTTGATCTGTGATTTTGTTTATTTGAGCTATAATTTGTGTGTTGTAGGGTTGACCGATGAGGAATTTTTGTGTTTGTTTTAGCTAATTTGAGTGATTCCAAATTGGGGGATTTTTAATATTAGGTTTAAAGATTAATCTGTTGGATTTGGTTTATTTATGGGGCAATAATTTATTTGTTAGTTTGGGATTTGAGGGTTAATTGATTTAGTTTTTTCATCTACTTGGATTTATGTTATTATTTTTTAACTCAATTCAACTAAATAAATTTAGGTTTATCAGTTTCCATTGATTTCATTATCATTATATGTTTATTTATTTATTCATTCGTTCATTTATGTATTAATTTACTTGTTTTTAGCTTTGCTTTAAGTTGTTTGGACGGATGTCTTTCTCTCTTTTTATCTTACTAGTTGTTTTCTGAAATTAGGTCCATTTTTTAGCTTCATTTCCCTCCTTATTTCATAGGGATATAGCCTTTAGAGGTGTCTGCAAAATTAGAGCTAAGTTTCTCTGATTTTTGGTTTTGCTTTAAGTATGGGTCTTAGACTCAATATCCGAACATGTGCACGGTGATATGGTTTTCAAAGATCCTTCTAGGTACATGAAAAAAAATTGAATATATCCATGTCAAACACATACCTGTATTTGAAACTCATACCATAGTCCGAGTGAACATATATTTAGAGTGTTCGCTGAGTTTGGTTGGTTCTGAAAACAGATGTATGATATTAAAAAAGAATTTCAAAATGCTGGTTATTTATCTAAGAATTTCGTAGTAATGGCTTATAGTTTTCTCCGGATTGGATAAAGTGGTTTAGAGCTAAGTTTCTCTGACTCTCAGTTTTGCTTGAAGTACCCGTTTTAGACTAATATCTGAACATGTTTACGGTGATATGTCTTTTCAAAGATCCCCTAGGTACATGAAAAATGTGAATATATCTGTGTCAAACACATGCCTTTATTTGAAACTCTTACCCAAGTCCGAGTGAACATAGATTTAGAGTGTGCGTTGGGTTTGGTTGGTTGTCAAAACAGATGTATGATAATAAAAATGAGTTTCGAAATGCTGGTGATCTAAGAATTTCGTAGTAATGGCTTATAGTTTTCTCTGGATTGGATAAAGTGGTTTAGAGCTAAGTTTCTCTGACTCTCAGTTTTGCTTGAAGTACCTGTTTTAGACTAATATCTTAACATGTTTGTGGCGATATGTCTTTTCAAAGATCCTCTAGGTACTTGAAAAAATGTGAATATATCTGTGTCAAACACTTGGCTTTATTTGAAACTCTTGCCCGAGTCCGAGTGAACATTGATTTAGAGTGTATGATTTGAGTTTGGTTGGTTCTTAAACAGATGTATGATAATAAAAATGAGTTTCAAAATGCTGGTGATCTAAGCATTTTGTAGTAATGGCTTATAGTTACCTCCGGATTAGATAATTCAGTTACATTACTACAATGTGATTACACTGTTAATGATCCTCTAGATATCTGTTTGAAGTACCCGTTTTAGACTCAATATCCGAGCATGCATATGGGGACCTGACTTTTCAAAGATCCTCCAGGTACATGAAAAACAAAAACAAACATATCCGTGTCAAACATGTGCCTATATTTGAAACTCATAAGTGAACATAGATTTAGAGTGTATGATTTGAGTTTGGTTGGTTCTCAAACCGATGTGTGATGATTTGGTATGTTTGAGACTATGTATCGGTTTACTGTTTCCTATACGGACACCAGTTGCTGCTAAGGTTGTAAAATTTGCTTATTGTCCTTGATTAAGTTATGGTCTTAGATGTAATTTTTCTTTAGTTTTTGATATATATATATTAGCGGAGTCTGCATTTAGCGCCTTTTTTCTTATTATTTTTCCAGATTGCTTCTTTGCTTTAAAGGTTTGGAATGTACAGCAAGCTGGTGCTTCTGCAGTGCTTGTTGCAGATGATATTGAAGAAGCATTAATAACTATGGACAATCCTGAAGAGGACAGTTCATCTGCCAAATACATTGAAAATATAACAATTCCGTCTGCCCTTATCGAGAAAACTTTTGGTGAAACTCTAAAGAAAGCTATCAGTGGTGGGGATATGGTCAATGTTAATCTCGATTGGCGAGAGGCTGTTCCACACCCTGATGATCGTGTCGAGTATGAGTTATGGACCAACAGCAATGATGAATGTGGAGTTAAATGTGATATGCTGATGGCATTTGTGAAGGATTTCAAGGGTGCTGCTCAGATACTCGAAAAAGGCGGCTATACGCAGTTCACACCCCATTATATAACTTGGTACTGCCCTCAAGCTTTCACCCTAAGCCGACAGTGCAAATCTCAATGCATCAACCGCGGAAGATACTGTGCACCGGATCCTGAACAAGATTTTAGCTCTGGTTATGAAGGAAAAGATGTAGTTATTGAGAACTTAAGGCAGCTTTGCGTTTTCAAAGTGGCAAATGAGACCAATAGGCCTTGGGTGTGGTGGGATTATGTGACTGATTTTCAAATAAGATGCCCCATGAAGGAGAAAAAATATAACAAGGAATGTGCAGATGGTGTTATCAAATCTCTTGGTAAATAGTTAATTGGAATAATCCTTGGTTTATCTTAAAATTGCCGTTAATATTAATAGCACGGTCAAAAATCAAAGTCTTGTTGGAAACTAGTAATAACTTGATGATATTCTTTTGTCATCCATTCAGGGCTTGATGGTAAAAAGATTGGAAAGTGTATGGGAGATCCTGATGCTGATATGGAGAATCCTATTCTGAAAGAAGAACAAGATGCCCAAGTAATCCTCTCGGGCTTAGATATTTATGTTTTACTACTCTTTTTCTGATTCGTTCTCTTGTTTGACCTTTTTGAAGCTATTTAATAGAAACATTTTCATAGGTGGGGAAAGGATCTAGAGGAGATGTTACCATATTGCCTACACTTGTTGTCAACAATCGCCAATATCGAGGTTCGTATATATACCTGTATTTCCCGCATAAAATTTTGGGTGCTTTCCGTGTCTTAACATATCTGCTTCCAGGAAAGCTGGCCAAAGGTGCTGTTTTGAAGGCCATATGTGCCGGCTTCGAGGAGACTACTGAACCAGCTGTTTGTTTGAGTGGTGGTGAGTTTGTTGTGTTTTGTTTTTCTTGCAAGAGAAGTATTTTAGTCTGGTTCCACTTAGGGGTGTTGACTCTTTACCTTCCTTGAGTACCCGTGTCTGACTCATTTTCATATACGAGTATGGGGATATAAACCTCCAAAAACACTCTGAATACAGGAAAAACTAAGAACAACTTGTACACATCCATGTTAGACATATGGCCTTATCCAACTCTCACACTAAGTAACATAGCCGAGAGCTAGGCTTTTAGAAATCCAGTGTAGTGTTTCAACTTACTGTCCAGTTATTATTTGAAACACTAGTGATAGCGGTTACTTTTGTCGCAGATGTGGAGACAAATGAATGCTTGGAAAATAATGGTGGTTGTTGGAAAGATAAAGCAGCAAATCTCACAGCCTGCAAGGTATGAATCAAAACATATTTGATGGAGGTTCTCTACTCCATGAGCTTATTTGAATATATTGATTTGCTTCTTAGGATACATTTCGAGGAAGAGTTTGTGAATGTCCCTTGGTTGATGGCGTGCAATTCAAAGGAGATGGATACAGTCACTGTGAACGTGAGAATCAAGATTTTATTTGCACGTATAAACTGTTTACTTCGAAGTTAATGTTTAAAATATGAAGTTTTACAGATTTAATGTTCGTTTGTGATTCATGCCTTATTGTATGGGTGTAATAGGATGCATGGCATTATAGGATTCATGTAGTCTATCTAACATCTGTGTCCAACACATATTTCAGACATGGGTATAGGGCTATGGCCATCTAAGGACCCTCCAAATATATAGATAAACTTAGAAAAATTAAACATACCCATTTCGGACACATATTGTGTTCGATACTTATACCTGAGTTCGATTAATGTAACATTTAGCCAATCCCGCATTGTGAGAAAAGTTTGATTTGTTTTTTGACTTATGTCTCAATTTGAAGCCCCTCATTGACTATTATGTTTTGCATATGTTTGTTAAGAGCGCTAAATTTTTCTTCTTGAGAAAGGACTTCGTACCCCTGTCCAATATATATCAAAACATCCATATTGGGATATGATCATCCAAGGACTCTCAAAATACATTTACATCTTGAAAATTTTTGAATATGTCTGAGTAACATAGATTTGTATGTTCACTCATTCAATTACTCTTGTCATTCAGCTGGTGGGCCTGGAAGGTGCAAGATCTATAATGGAGGTTGTTGGCATGAGTCACGGAATGGGCGTGCATACTCTGCTTGTTTGGTTAGCTGCTATATTTATTTTTTACAAGCTCCTCAATTTTTTGTTTATTCTAACTTGTGAAAGTAAGTTTATGTTCTGATCAATGCTCTGAACAGGATAACGGAGATGTTAAATGCCAGTGTCCTCCAGGGTTTAAAGGTGACGGTGCCAAAAGTTGTGAAGGTGAGTTTTGAATGAATGAATATACACAAACACACATGCGTGTATTTCATGCTGTGATTAGGATCTCAAACTAGATTGAATTGGGATCTATCCGCTACGGGACATCTTCAAAGCACCTACTTCTTTCTTAAAATGAAGAAACTTGCATGAAACTTGCGTTTGTTGAATGTTCCTATGTTGTTTGGACTTTTCATTTTTCTTGAAGTATCCATACCCGGCACTTGCCTTGCACATTTTTGAATATGAGTATGGGAATATGACTCTAAGGATCTTACATTTCTGGATATGAGTATGAAAATGCATACTCGTATGAGTCATATCCAACATTTTCAACCAAGTCCAAGTATTATAGGAATGTAATATTAAATTATATGTTTCTGCCTTATCCATCATGCAGATATTGATGAATGCAAGGAAAAGAGAGCTTGCCAGTGCCCTGAATGTAGCTGCAAAAATACTTGGGGAAGCTACGAATGCACTTGCAGTGGAGATCTTTTATATATCAGGGACCATGATACCTGCATAAGTGAGTTGGAGGATCTTCAATTTGCAACTACAACATATTTTCTTCGGAATATATGACTTATGATTAATGTTTTTATATCAACTCCATGTTCTATCTCAGGTAAGAGTGGTACTGAAGTACGATCAGCATGGGCTGCTATGTGGGTCATTTTGATCGGCTTGGCAATGGCTGGTGGTGGTGCTTATCTTGTTTACAAATATCGATTAAGGGTAAGTTGTTGCATTACATTATAAGATAAGGCTGCAATATGAAGTTTGGACTGCATATTGGTTGGTTAAGGAAGCGACTTTTCTTATGGGAAGTCTTTGGCTTCTAACGAAATGCCTGATCTTGATGGTTTCGATCGGCAAGCCAAACCTGAACTATCGACTAGGATTTTCTTCTATATTACGTGTGTATATATACTATATATATTTTAAGCATACATGGGTTTCAATCAAAGTGCCCAGACTTTAGGGTTTTGCGGCGAGCCAAACTTGAAATATCCGTTTAGAATTTCTTCTATACTATATGCATTATTTGTATTTCAAGTATATATGGGTCTTTTACCCTAATATTCACTTGATTTATTACATATGCAGTCTTACATGGATTCCGAAATCAGAGCTATAATGGCACAATACATGCCTCTGGATAGTCAAGGAGAAGTTCCAAACCATGTAAGCAACGATCGTGCATGAAGAAGGAAAAACTCCAATATTTTCACAGAGTTCAGATCATTCAGGTTTGATATGGTACGTGTTATGCCTATAGTTAGATTTTTCGAGCATGGATGTTATTTCGAAAAGAACAACAAAAAAAAAAAATCCAACACCATATTCATGCCGAAAAGGTTGATATCAGGGGCAGATCTTAAGGATCTGACTGTACTTTTTTTTTGGCTTTACAGATTCTAAATCCTCAAAAGCTTTTTTTTTTTTTTTTTTGGGTTTTGCTCCATAATTTATATGGCAATTCTGTGTATTTCATTTACGTCTTTATTTTGGGTTTTTTTTACTGTATTTCTTTTTCTTCTTTTTTAACTCCAAAATGAGAAGAAAAAAAAGGGTTCTTTTATGGTGTAATGTTGATGCAGATTAAAAAAAAAAAGGGAGTATATATTGATTATAGCAATTGGACAAAGATGTTTGAATCGGATCAGATGGATCGAAATCGGTTCAGAGAATGATTTGAATCGATTTAATCGAGAATTAGTAGAGATTGGTTGAATCGGCTAAATAAATTATTATGTTCGACTTTTTGAAATTTTAATAAATTTTAATTTGAATCATTTGAACAGGTCAGACCGGTAAACCAGTTGTACTAGCAAACCAGTGAATCAGTTCAATCACCAACCTAATTCAGGCAATTTGGATTGTATATATTATCATTTCGAGTTTTAGGTTTATTTCATTTAAATTTTGTTAGATTTTCCAGATCGAGTCATTTGAATAAATTATTTTATGAACAGGTTGTTTAAAGTTCATTATACTTGGGTTTGCCAGCAAAAATTTTTGGGTTGAATCTAATTTGGATTATGTATTTTGTTCATGGTATTATAGTTGAAAGTGACTTTGAGTTCTAATATTTTAGATTTGGATATTTTTAGTTTAGCCATTTCGGATGAGTTGTTAACTTTTTATAATTAAATCAAATTAAATTAAGCTTATATTCAGATCAATCAAATCAAAAGAGTCCATAAATACGTCTATAGTCTTGCATTAAAGAAGATAGCAGAAAGAAAGACTTATTTTTGACTTTCATTTGTTCATACTTTAAAATAATAAAAATATAACATCATTATTTTATCTTATTTGCGAAGTAAATCGTTTGCGCATTAAATATTAAAAGATACATAAACCATTAGTAAAAAGTTTCTGATTAAATTCTCAATGAAATTAAGAATTCAACCAGCAACAATTTGTTTTGTTTTGTGGTTGCATGAAAATATTTACATGTTAAATTCCAACTACAATATTCATGTTCTTCTTGGTAAATTTATGTAAATATACGTGGTTAAATTTTGATGTGTTCACAATGTAAGTTTAGAAAAGTTATATATAAGAAATATATTTATTAAAAATTTACATACAACCAAATAATACTTTCATTAAAATGGTAAATCTAAAATTCAAATCTCATCCCGTAGCTAGTTTTCAAACTAAGGGCTATATAACTTGATCGATAGCTTAAAAGGTATAAACAAAATTGATAGTATAATTTTTTTTTTTTAGTCACTCAACTATAAAAAATTACAAAATACCATCTATTAATTTTTGTCATCCAACTATAAGAAGTTACAGACTGATTACCTATCTATTCAATTGTCCCTTTTTATCACTAGTCAATTATCATAAAAATAAAAACACCTAAAAATCTAAAACAATTGAATGACCAAAAAATATTATATATATATAATTGAATGGCTACTAATGTAATTTAAGCTAACTTAAATAATAGTAAAAATAAAAATAAATTAAATACATTAGAACAAACCCTAAACCCTATAAACACGTGCATAATATTAACAAGTATCATATCATATTCATCATACCCCTATTATTCATATAAGAATTTTGTGTTTGCTTTTAAAATAATTTGAACCAAAAAAATAAAAAAGAAATCCTTGAATATTGTAAAAAGCATTTAGGTACCTCTTTACAACGTCATTCATTTAAACTCCAATACCAACAAAACATAAAAGAAAAAAAGAAGCTCAAAAAAAGCCAAGAAAAGCTAAGTAAACATTCATTTTTAACTTCATTGAATTCACAGTTTCTCTTTGTATTAACACCAAATAGGCAATATTTTAAAAAGATGGGACTGATGGATAGTAAGTACCTCGAAATTTTATCTGCCTGACCGCTGCTGTCAAAGCTAAGGTCAGAGCAGACAAGGCAGGTTTTATAGCAGTTGAAACTTTAATTAGTTACTATCGGCTCATCATCGATGAGTCCCTCGCCCAGAGCTCTTTCTGCGATTCTGTAATACAGAATACCCATGGTCGCCATGCAAGCCCTGCATAACACAATACACGGTTCATTTTTTGAATAACAGATATATGCAGTACAAAAGACATCTGCGGTCTATGATTCTCAATACGAAACTGGACAACTAAAATGATATGAGTTACCAGTCAGGTAAAATAAACATAAAACCAAGATTCGTGACATACAGGTATATTAACCGATATGAGCAGTACAAAGACATCCGCAGTCCATGAATCTTGATACAAGAGTGGCATGAGCAAAATGATACTAGTTATCAGTCAGGTAAAAGAAACACATCAAACCCAGATTGTGACATACAGGTATATTAACCGATATAAGCAGTACAAAGACATCCGTGGTCTATGATTCTTGATACGAGATGGGATGAGCAAAATGATACGAGTTAGCAGTCAGGTAAAAGAACACATAAAACCCAAATTCGTGACATACAGGGAAAGCAGTTGCAGAAAAAACCAATCTCGTACCAAGCAAAAGATCCAAATACAGAATCTACTTACATATATTTCTAAAGATCTTTTCTCCCCTATTTCGATCTTTCCATATTAGTTGGTTTGTCATAAGCAAAAAAATATATGCGTACTAATCAGAAACAGGCAAGTGCATGCATATGTATGCTAGTGGTTAGCATTGGCAGTTATCCATATCTCTATATAAGTATATATGTATGTATAAGTGCTGACTTACATAATTGCCATGAAAAGTAGGATTTTTCGTGGATCCATCCGTGATGACCTTTGATGCTTCAACTGACCTTCAGGGACATCATCTGCATTTGATGCATCTTTACGCAGAGGTGCAGTCACCGGTAGAGTTGGTAATGCACTTGACCAGAAGGGAATCAATGCTCTGAGAAACTTATGACGAAGTGGACCTACAACAACAAATTATACAAACAATAAAACAAATCATGAATTTGAGATTGGAGCATATAATAGATCATGATATATCCTAGTTATCCAAAAAGATCTGAAATGAAAATAGTAGGTCATAGCCAGAGAAAAAAGGAAATTCTAGTCAATTACAGAGCAGAATGGCTTCATGAACCAGGGATTTTTTAACTTACCCCTCCTAGAATACTTTTTACGATTTCCGTCTTCATCATCTGCATAATATGAGATTTCTGAATTTTGTCGATCAGCATGAACTGTACTCTTTCGAGTTGTAGCCACAGGCTGAGTTACGTAGCAACATAGAATAAAACACCCAAGATAAGGAAACAAAAGTTTAATGTACAGAAAATGACACATAAAAGCAGGGAAACCAACAATAAACAAGAATAAAACTTACAGCAACAGGACTAGAAGTTTTAATGTAATTCTCAGCTGAACTAGGACCATCTATCTCCGTTATTTCAGTCACCGAAAGTTTAGAAGGTCCTGCAACAGTTGAGTATCCTTCATCTATTGCCACAGAAAGCAATGAATTCCCATCACGATCCCTTCGTCCAGTAGAGTTCACATTTACCAGTTGATCTGAAGCAAATGCAGGTGGAGGATGATTACCGAACAAATTCTTCTCCATGCCAGTCTACACATTAGCAACTAAAGTCATTTCAAACTTACTTAAGTAGATATGGAAGTTGATCAACTCAGAATTATATTAATTTCAACCTAAAGTGAAGAATACAAAACAGATCTGAGACAGAGCATGCATCTAAAATCAATCCAAATCATTTTTTCTTTCGAGCACTTCTTAAAGACAATATTTAGATGTTAATTTCAGAGGGTAATCAATAACTTCGGCATTTCGAAGCATCAAAAGATTGACTGGCCACCCCACGTGAGGGGATCTTCAACATTCTGGTGGATGAGTTTTGAGTTTTACAAATTTGAAATAAGTTTGGAAATGAGGTTTTGGGAACTATCTCATAGTTCAATACTTTTAGCCGACAGGGAAAGAAGAGGTTTGGCTATAAACTTCCATGGCCTACATTTTACTTTATTTTTCATTGGAAGCAGTTGGTTCTGCTGTTCAATACATTTGACAGGAAAATTTTCTTAGCGGAATTTACAGCATCCATTTCGGAAACCTTTACCACAGTAACAGTTAAATGCCAAAACTTTCGCGTCAACCACTGAAAGGCCAAAATCAAGCTTGACCACCACATCGTGAAAAGCATAACAACTGAAAACTAGCAAGTGGCAAGAATACTTTCAACTCACCAATGGGCAATATGATAAAGAAGCAACGGATGTACTTAACAAAAAGCAGAAGAAAAGAGAGAAATGTAGAGAAAAAGACTTAAGGTTCACATTTAGAATGAGTGGATTTCTAAAACAACTGAAATCTAGAATGAACTCACCTGCACGATAGCCTCCTTCAGCAGTGAATGAAGACGAGATGCTGAATCTTTTACATTCTTGGGAGGCCATATCTGGGCAAGAAACCATCGCTAAATGAGGCAAGCCAAAGAACCACTATTGGCAGAAGTTTTAACCAAGACCATTGCACGTAACTGCTATAATCCATGCATATAAATATACAAATTGAGGAATGCCACAAGAAACTTCAACAGATTCTTAAACCTTAAGTAATAGATCAAAGGAGATGTTCTCACACAGGAGATAATCTCATTTACATTCAGTTCCAGTTATTATTATCTACCCTCCTGCTTCCACTAAGCCCATAGAAAAGTTTCAATAGAATAAAGTTGGAGGAAAATATCAGAAAAATGGTAATCAGCAAAGGAGGTTTCAACGACTAACTACTGGCTAGCTCCAAAAGAAGCAGCAGGATCACATTAGTTTTTATCATGGCCATTTCTTATCCATCAAGGTTCAAGAATAGCGTCACAAACAATTTCAAAAGCGCACATTCATCACTTGAAAAAATAGTTAAGAGAAGGATGTTACTGTGAGATAGCTGATTCATGATGATTAGAAAACTTACAGATGTAGAACATGAAGGACATGTATAGCCAGCGGGTGCAGTGTGCGGAGGAAAGCTTTTAATATGTGAAATCAAGCAATTTGTGTGTATAACATCTAAAGAAGCAAATATATATCGTAAGATTACACAGCAAAAGTCAAACATGCAGTCTGTAAACAGATCAAATAAAATAAAAAGAAAAAGCTAGAGGCAGTATCTAATCAGCATAAACACATACGTAAGCAACCCAACCGAGTAGTTTCAGAGCCAGCACCCTCATCAAGCACCGCTTGGCATTTGCAACACTTGGGAGGCCAGTTATACTCTCCATCTATTACCCATTCCGAGTAATTATGAATCTAGATCAAAATGGAAAGAAAATTACATTATAAGCCCCAAAACAGCATTCTAGACAACATCTCCACTTAAAAATGGTTTGTAACACTGTCAAGCTTAAATATACATGGCAGAAATTGGCATACTAACATCATAAAAAAGCAATTTTCATGATGTTGCATATTATTTAGAAAATTGCACATAAAGGTTATCATAAAGTAAACTATTACATTATCCAACATATCCCATGACATATAATTGCAAAAAGGTTATTATTATTATTATTATTATTATTATTATTATTATTATCGTGTAGTCACTGAAGCATAACCAGTCCATTTTAATCAATAAAAGTGCTTGGAAATACTGTTTTAAATGCAAATAAACTGAATGTTAAAAACTTACCACACATATTTGATGCTCAGGAAAACAGATGCATTCTCCACAAACTGGAACCTTGTGCACAAAACAATATAACTTTGTCGCCTACAACACCAAAAGGAGGAATAGATGTTTACACAATGAGATATTTGCAAAGCTTTGACCCCAACAAGATAACATAATCTCAAATTTATCCTACGCAATACACACTAGTAAATTCACAGCAAAACAAGCCACTCTAGAATGCCAAATATCAAGGTCAATGTCCCCGCTCTGTTTGATTAATTCATTTAAGTAATCTAATTCACATGTTCCAATTAATAAAGTCCAAAATTAAGAAACAAAGATCTGAAAACGTCCTAAGACGATAATTTTTTTGGACAGATCTAAAACTTGAATGAATTATATATCGCAACACATATTCTCAAAAAAATGAAGTACATTCATAACATAACAACTTTCCACTTGAAATCTAAAATATCTATTAGATTCGTTCGTTTCAAATTCGCATTTCCATTAATAAGCTCTACAATTAAGACAACGGTGATCTGAAAAGAGCTAAATTCTTTTAAGACGATAACATGAACTTTTTATAGACTTAAAACCTCCACCGATGAATCATAAATTCCAACACATATTTCTCAAAAATAAAAGATAAAAAATTCACCACGAAGAAATCTAAATCTACAACGCTAATACTAACAAAAAAATTCAAAAAAAATTATCAAAAATAAATAATACCTTGCGGCATTTGCAGACCACCATTGCATAGAGAAGCAATCAAGCACGGGATCAATCACCTTGATAAATTCGATTCCGTTATCGTACAAAGCTACGGATTTTAGAAATGGATTGAGGTGAAAAATTAGCTAGGGTTTAAGGAGAGTTACGATTAAAAAAATTTAATTTAAAAAAACAAAAAGAGAGAAAGATCTGAATTGAGATGAATATAGCGAATTTAATTTCATACACTGAAATAGCAATATTTAAGCTTTTGGAACAAAATAATTTTCATCGATTAGCCTTATTTTTTTCTCTGTTATAAACATTTTTTTAGGCCAACGTCACGTGTAAGAAATAATATCTAACATCAAATTAATATATAAGGCAAATTCCGCCAAAAGTCCCTTGACTATTGTTTAAGTTTAAAATCGATCCTAAATGTTAGGGATAAAGAAACTAGTCCCCGAAATTGCCAACTTTTTCAACTTAGTGGCTGGATTTTTTTTTTGTCCATATTAAAACAGAAACTTGAAAATTTTCCCAATTTGATCCATGAATCTGGATTTCATTAAAATATGATGACATGGCACTTTAAAATCATATCAGAACATCATCTTAAAATTTTAAAAAAATATTAATAAAATATAAAAAATATATAAAGAAATATATATCTTTTAACATTAGCAATGATATAAAACAATATTAGAATGTTATATTACCATATCTTGTTATAATCCAAATTCAAGACCAATTTGAAAAAATAACCAAATTTCAGGATTGATATGGACAAAAGAAAATTTGAGAGCTAAAATGAAAAGTTTTCAACTTCAAAAATGAAATATTATTTATCTCAGAATTTTAAATTATTCTAATAGATTTCATTTATTTCCGAAAAGTTTTTTATAGCTCTTTTGTAAAAATTAATAAGATAAAACATAACATAATCTCAAAATCTCATAGCATTATACCTTGATAAAATCTAAATTCAAAAACCAGATTAAGAATTCAGGATTAATGTGAATAAAAATTTTCAAAGAGTAAATTGATTCAGGAATTTTATTCATTAAGAAAAAGATAGGACAGAAAAAATGGATTTGTGATTATTGCAAGCAAAGCTTAAAAAAACTAATTATTTAATATCCTTATTATTTCTGTCCATCTATACATTTCAACTCATTTATTTATTTTTCGCACATATAATCCGACACTTAAAATCCGCTAAAAACAGAGGGAAACTAATTTAAATATTTAATTCTATTGTTATAATTTCTGAATTTAAGAGTCCAATCATTTCAAATTTTGTTCATTCTGATCAGCTCAAGTTTTCTAATTTCGGACCAAAATTAACAGGTCTAACATCAGAATAAAGGTTAAAATGTCTCATAAATCCTTGTACTCTTCATAAATTTAAAATTTAGTCCCTATACATTTACTTTTAGGAATTTAGTCATTTTCAAACTTGAAAATTCAGGTAGACCTGAATTTTCAAATCTAACAAATAGAAGTATTAAATTCTCGAAAATAAAAGTACATTGACTAAATCCTAAATTTGTGAAGAGTACAGGGACTTTAAGCTTGTTTTAACCCAAAATAAAATAACATGAAATGCTAAAAAATTAACAGGGCCATCACACTGCAAAGAAAATTAACAAAATGATTACTTGATTGAGGAAGGAGAAAGTTTTTTTAGTTCAAGCTCTTACTAAATTAACCAAAAACCAAAACATCGTCTTCGAGTACCAATAAATTTAAAAACTCCACTACCAATGATTCGTGCTTAAACAAAGTCCTTCGTAATTCGAGACCATATGATTTCTTCAGCGGTACTGCAAGATTGAAAAACATGAAACAACAGGATGTTAAGAAATTACTTGTCCGAAAAACATATAACATCAAGATAACATTGACCACTGGAGCAGTGTTCGCAAGCCATTGCGGCTTAACATCAAACAACAATAGCGCCTTAGACCCTTTTGGGCGAGATGCATTCGATTAGGCACACACCGAGTTTCCATTGAACACCCCTTTTTCTAAGACAATCGGAGCAGACGAGAAGTGATCTTAAGCCGTGCGGCTTAACATCAAACAACAAAAGTGCCTTAACCCTTTCGGGCAAGAAGCATTCGATTAGGCACACACCTAGTTGCACTTGAACACTCCTTTTTCTAAGATGATAGATGCACAAATAACCCGTCTGCTTGAAGTTCTCTTCTAAATGATCCAACAATAAACATGGGACCGTAAGGAAATCATGCATCTTGGCTAGCAAAAAATAAAATAAATATTTTGGATGTTTCGCGGAAAAATTTGGAGCACTTTCCAAGCTCATTATCATGGTTATATACTTAATACTATTCTATATACACACATAAAAACAAGTCCATATCACATCTTTCTTCACTTAAGTTAGCACTTCTTTTTGGCCTAGCACTACAAGTAATATAAGAGTTCTAAAGCCTAGAACATGTTGTATGCACTTAACTAAAGTGATCAAAAGAGTAACCGGCGACGATATTAGTTTTATTTACCTTGATGAATCCGATTTCCTTGGCATTGCTACGGAAGCACTGTCTGCAACACATGAGCCCATACTTCCTAATAATGGCGTGGGGGTTGCCACACACACGGCTATGTACACAAAAAACAAACAAAAACAAAATTTTAAGTCCTTGTAAACCAAAAAGATAATCTAAAAACAAAATCTTAAGTCCTTGTAAACCAAAAAGATAATCTAAAAACACAAAACCCAATTTTACAATGTTTCATTGCAGAATACTTCTACATCCTACACTAAAATAATTCATGGTACTCCAAATTTAAGCAAATTCAATGTCATTAAAACATAGTTGCTCCAACTAAGGGTGTAATCAAGATGAGCCAAATCTAAATAGTGGCAAGCTCGAGCTCAACTCAAAATTTGAGACCCATACTCAGCTCAAGCTTGTTTATTACTTTTGTACTCAAGTTCAATTAAGCTCGTTTGTATTCAAGCTAAAGCTTACAAAATCGGCTTGATTAATAGCTCAAGCTCAGCTCGATAATACCAAATCAAATTCGAGTTTTAGTTGAAATTGAATAGCTTGCGAACACTAATATCTCATTTCCCCTTGCTTCAACTACTCAGTTTTTTTTAAATCATCCGAATACATGGAAAACTTTGAAAATCTAACCATATCTCTCATACACATTCCTTCACACTCAAATCCAAGTAACATTGCTAAATCTCTTAAAAGGCAAACAATTAACATTCTAATTCGTTCGATGCAGGCACAAAAAATTTTCAACAAACTGAACTTCCGTTTGCATTCTTCTACGCATTTATATGCTAAAAGATTTAACATGTTGCACAAAGATTAATTAAGAATTAAAAAGGTTTAATAATAATAAAGGTAATTTCTCGAAACTAAATAAGAATTAAAGAGAAGGAAACAATTACCAGGAGCGAGATCCAGGGCCGTAGGTTTTCGGGTGAGAGTTCCATACGTTAGAGTGACCCATTGTTGATTTAGCTGCTCGACTGTGGCGACTCTGAAAGAAGGCAAAATGAAAAACCCTAGATTTCGACGGTGGAGTTTGGTCTATTGGGGAAATAAGAGTATTTATATGGCGGAGTCAAATGTATAATTTTTTGGTCCAAGTACCTGAAGTTGGTTCCGTGGTTCAAATTGGCACTTGAACTTAGTTTTTGGTTCAATTTAGTACTTACAGTCAATAACTTATTTGAACAATTTCTAACTATGGAGCCAAGTTCAAGTACTAATTTAAACAAAAAAGCCAAGCTTAGGTATCTAATTGGATAAAAAATTAGGTACCAATTTGAACGTTGAGACTAAATTTAAGTATCAAATTAGAAAAAAAACTTAATCAATTTAAAATTAAAGCCAAATTCAAGTACCGATAATGTATATCCCATAAATAAATAAAAATAAGAGTAGTAATATAGCTAAAAAAACTAGCTTGACTAAGTTCATCATAAGCTTTTTCTCTAAATAAGGTTAAAATTGTAAATTCATAATATAATAAATATTAAAATGAAAAACTTGATTAAGTTCGTGAGATATTTAAATCGAGTATTACAATGTTCGTAATCAACTCAAACGATAGGTAAAATAATTGGAGCTTTAACTTAACTCAATAGTTAAAAAATTTGAATTTAAATTTTCTTCAAATTGAACTTGAATAGTTTTCGAATAACAATGTCTCATTTACACAAATCTTTTAGTAGAGTTTGATTTGGATGCATTGTTTTGATAGTAAAATAAAGAATATGTCCCAAAATGGCAAAACCCTAACTCTAAAAAAATGAGATTATAAAGGAAAAAGGATTAAAATATCTAAGAGACCCCTATATTATTGGAAAAAGATTAAAATATCTAAGAGACCCCTATATTATTAGGGTTGGATCAAATTGGTCATTATATTATTAATTGGATCAACTTATTCTTGTGCTATTAAAAAGAATCAAATGAATTCAAATTATAATAAAGTTAACATCTTCTATAAAAAAATATTGAAAAATACTTTTTCAGTAATAGTTCAATTCAAAAAAAAAAACTATCAATTTAACTTTTGGAATGACATTTGGCTTAATGTGCATAGGCCACTTCGTGATTTATATATTGGGACGGACCCAATTGATGACATTTTGTGTGCTTGTGATTTGGTTGATACCATTGGTATTTGGAATTGGGAGCGTCTGAGACAATGGTTTTCACCCTTGATTTTAAATTGTTTTGCTGCACAGATTCCTCCTTCATCTCAAGGTGGTTTGAATCAATGAATATGGAAATGACGAGCGAATGATAAATTCTCTACTAAGGAGACTTTTCGTAATCTGTTTCATGATTCCATTATTGTTTTGTCGAAGCATTGGAGCCTTGTATGGCAAGCTAAAACGCCTCAGCGTGTGCGAGTCTTTCTTTGGCTCCTTTGGCATGATAGGATTTTTACTAACGGGGAGCGGTTGAGGAGACATATGACCTTGGATGGCCATTGTTTGCGTTGTGGGGAAGGAGTGGAAACAAGCATTCATGCGATTTGGGATTGCCATTTTCCTCAAACAGTTTGGAGGGAGATTGTTCCTAGCTACTATCAAGTTTTCCTTTCTTAATCTTGATGAGTGGCTTAGGTGGAATCTGAATATTACTTCTTCTTGGTGTCGAGATGAGCTTCCTTGGAATTCTATTTTTCCTGTTGTTTGCTGGTTTTTGTGGAAGAGTGGGAATGCGTTTGTGTTCTCGGATGGGCAAAATTGTGTACAGGAACTAATGGATAAAGCTATTAGTTGGACAAGAAACTTTGTTATAGCAGAGGTTGATTCGACTTTCACACATCCAAGGGTCATTGAGCATCATTGGTTGCATCCTCAAACTGGGTTTGTGAAGCTGAATTCTGATGGGGCGGTGCTTCGATTGGTGGGTTTATACGTGATGATTTAGGAAATTGGCAATGTGGTTTTACAATGACTATGGGTCAGGGTTCAGTATTTCAGGTGGAAGCTAGAGCGATGCTTGAAGGTCTTCAAGTGGCATAGGAAAGAGGTTACCACAATGTTGAGGTTGAGTGTGATAACAGCTTGCTCGTTAATCTTATCCTTGTAGGAGGGGTTACAGAGAGTAAGATGCTTGAAATTAGACTCGTATATGAGCTACTGAACAGAACATGAGACGTTCATATTAGATATGTGCCTCGAGACCAAAACATGGTTGCGGATCAGTTGACGAAGATGGCTAGTCCTCATTTGACGCATTTGGTTTTATTGGATACTCTACCACCATCTGTGTTTCCACTGCTCATGAAGGATGCTGATGTTTCTTCTATAAGCTAGTTTCTTTATCTGTTTCACTTTTGACTGTTTTATTTTATTAAAAAACAACACCTATCAACTCTAAATGTTTATTCCATCTGAATTTGATTTTATTTGATTTTTTTAATAATATAAAATTTAAATTAATTTATTTAATAAAGAGATTAAATTGATCGGATCCTATAATAAAAGGAACTCTTTTAAGTATAGAAAAAAGTTGCAATAACAAATTAAGTAAAAAACTGCAAACAAACAGCCCCTAACAAAGTTACACATAGCCAGATTTGAAAAGCACACCAGTTCTGTCTTAAGTATACATCCAGCCTTTATATGTTAAGGCCCTGTTTGGCTTTCATTTGTTCACATTAATACCATAATACATAAACAAACATATAAAGGACCGACCACCAAACACTTAATAGCCCAAATAAATTCTTTCAAAAAAAAAACCAAAAAAATAAATAAAAGAAGACTCGGAGAGTTCAGGGCCAAATAGAGCACACCTGCATCGATCGAGTTTTGGTACGTCGATTCTCAATTCGAACCTTTGGGTTTTCGATTGTGATCGAAATCTCAAATGGGTATCGATTGATTTTCGTTATAATCGCTTCGATTCTTTGAATTTTGTGCGATTGCTTTCGATTGTCTGTCGGTAATTCTTAGATTCCCCCCCCCCCCAAAAAAAAATTACCCTTTTCTTTGTTCTTTTTATTGTTTTTTTAACTCTTAACTTTAAGCAATTATTGATTAAATTGGGTTTTTATTTTCGCTTCTTTTGAGCTGAATTTCTGTATGTTGATGGATTTTGATGATTTGCAGGTGGAAATTAGGGTTTTTTGGATTGGGGTTTTAGGGTTTGAGGAATCTATAATTTTGTCATCTGGGTTTTTTATTGAAAGTTGAAGATTTTGATGCAATTAGTACTATTTTTGGTTCATTTGATGGTATTTTCTTGAGTGAAATTGGGGGAAATTTTGGATTTGAATATAATGGTCAACCAAGATCATGTTCGGATCGATACCTTAGAGCTAAAATCTCTTATTGTAAGAAAAATTGGGCATCAAAGAGCTGAAAAATACTTTGATCAGCTCAGAAAGTGGTTTAGTTTGAAGATCGGAAAGTCCGAATTCGATAAATCTTGCATTAAGATCATCGGTAGGGAAAGTATTCCGCTTCACAACAGGTTTATTCGATCCATTATCAAGAATGCTTGTGTCTCTAAAGTTCCACCTTCAAAAACAATAAGGAAAGTAGGAAGTAACCTTCAAGTCGGAAATGGTTATCAACGGAATTGTCTTCAATCGCTTTACGGGGATGCATTTCCTCCTTCCCCTCGTAAAGGTCGGTCCCCTGTTAGTCGGGATCATAAGTTTCGAGACCGTCCTAGTCCACTAGGTCCATTGGGAAAGACACAAAGTATTGTACCTGAAGAGTCCATTTCCAAGGCACAAGACCAGAGTGCAACCGAGTTGCTTTCCCTCGGGAGCAGACCTCCACCTGATGTTGCATCCGTAGAAGATGGGGAAGAGGTCGAGCAGGTGGCTGGAAGCCCCGGTGTGCAAAGTAGAAGCCCCGTAACAGCTCCACTTGGCATCTCCATTAATTTCAGCGGAGCTCGTAAATCTCTTCCGAGTTACCGCCCCGAAACTTGTCAAATGAAAGGTGAGCTACTGGATACGAGATCGTTAATAAATCGTTTACAGAAGAAGTTGGAAACCGAGGGAATTAACGTCCCGGTGGATTGTGTTAACCTATTGAATAATGGCTTGGATGCATACTTGAAAAGATTGATCGAACCCTCCGTAAGACTAGCCAGCCTAAGGTCTCAAAGTCGAAATTACTCACAACGAGCAGAAGAAAGATTGTTTTACGTATCGACGATGGATTTTCGTGCTGCAATGGAACTAAATCCGCAGGTGCTCGGAGAAGATTGGCCTATGCAACTTGAGAAAATTAGCCTTAGTTCTTTGGAAGATTGAGGGAGAAAAAAGAAACACTTGGTTAAAACATAAACCAACAATATAATAGCTTAGAAAATTACCATTTATGACTTTCATATTTAGAATGAAATATATAATATCATTTAGTTTGTTTTCTTTTTCCTATTTCCTTCACTGAAATTTATACAAATTTTAAAGAAAGTAGTTATTATCTTATCGGTGATTACATGTATCATTTTTGGTTTAATCAATTTTTTAATTATATAGTTATGGTTTAGTTTCCATTTTTGTTACTTTTAATTTCAAATGGACGTTGTTTATATTTATATATAAATATAACTAAATAGGTGGTTGAATAAATCAAAACATCAAATTTTGGTGCTATCTTTTGATTAGTTCAATTTTTAATCTTTTTTGTCCTGATTTTCGATTTTCTATCTATTCTAAACAATTTGTTTAGAAACCAGTTAAACTTAAATGTCTAAGTTGATACACCGATTAATTCTTAATCCAATCAATCCAATTTAAATAATGTTGTTCTTTGGTTGATATCTACTTTGTATATTTCTAATATAGCATTGAACATGCATATATTAAAAAAAGTTTAAAAACAAAATCAAAAACCTTATGCATAGGGTTTTTGAAAAGATAAAAATGGGCATGAACTCACAAAGAATTATTAATCATTTCCAAAAGGAGAGGTTTATAATGATTTTTTAAAAAAAAATTAAAGTTACATTTTATTAATCAAATTGTTGTTGGTCTCTAATCCACTTTGTAGCAACCCATTTCTCACCTTTGATCACTGGACAGCTTCCACGAAGTGATGTCTGCAAATAATATTGAAATGAAGTTAGGCCGGTTGAACCGAAGTCGGTTAGGTCGGTTTCAATCTAAACCCGAACCATCGGTTCAGTAAGTTAAGTAGATCAATTTGCAATTTGTTGAGTAACCCAACCGAATCCGACTTATAATGAAATAAATAAAGAGTAAACTACACCTAAGGTCATTAAACTTGTAAGTTTATATTTTGATCACTCAATTTCAAAAAGTTAACAAAATAGTTATGGAACTATTCGAAAGTTTTTATTTTAAATCATTAGACTGTTAAGTTTAAAAAAAAAAAAAGACCCGATCAATGAGCTCTAAGCGATGATTCGATTATCATTACAGTAGATTTGGACCCGTCAACAAGTAAGAACATATCTTAAACCCAAATTGATCTAACGATCAATGTCGAAAATGAGAGAAGAAGATTGTTTGAACTTTGATTCAAAAATTCGTGTTTACCCAAAAATTTTGAATAGTTCATTGACCATTTTGTAATTATTTGAAGTAGTAACCAAAACGTAAACTTACTAATAGTCTAGTGGCCATGGGTGTAGTTTACCCAAACACATTACCCAATTAAACGAAATAAAGAGATAACCAACTGAACCAGTCGAGCTAAATCAGCTCAGTTATTTTCGGTTATGAAACTAAAGTCTAAGTCTATCGGTTTCTCTTTGACAATCAATCAAGTTTTTTAGACTGAACCCACCAAATGCACGACCCTATATGAAGAACGAGAACAATACTACTTTTTGGTGTGTTATATAACAGCTATAGTAAAGCCTCAGCATTTGTTAACAAATAGCAAGCATGAAAATTACCGGATCGATGGTGCCATTTAAAAACAGCGAATAGAACAAAAGCCCGTCCCCTCTTCGAGGCTTTACTTTTAAACCGACGCATTGTCTGTAGTCATAGCTTTCGATGCTCATGCCATTCTGCAACCAAAATAACGTGGTCGGTACCGAAACTCAGTGTAAATGCTTAATTAAAGGAGGAGAGTTAAAGCAAGTTAGTATCTTCAATGTATACCTCAAATGGGAACATTGTTTCTCCTCCTTCTTCTACATCGGATAAATATAGCACGAATGATGCAACCTGTGAGAGAAGATTCGATGCTAATTAAGCACGGTGTTTTAGTTATTTGGCATCGACATTTATACAATGGCTTGGTTAAAATTACCGAAAACGTGATAACAACAGAACTTATCATTCAAGATGGATCCAGAACTAACTCGATACCAAAATGAAGCCTTCGAAGAACAAACTTTAATGGATTGTTTACTAACAAAAGGATTTATCGATTGTCTAATGATAAGTGAACTCGTAACTTGTATATCATAACAAATATAAACAGAAAAGTAATGGTGAAGTTCGCAGGTATGACCATACCCTTTGGCTTGATTGTGGACCATATTCGGACGGATTGAATGCATCGTAATGAGAATCATACTTTTGTCCGATCTCATACCGCAAAACATTAAATGCCTGCAATGTGTACAAATTTCGTTTCAGAACAATTCAAAAGTAATGTACAGAAAGATTTTTGGTTTTGATAGAAAATATGCCATGAGACTTTTTGTGGCTTATCAGTTCTATATCGATCGGGAAAATTTTAAATCAATAAAAGATGTACCTCTCCATGATTCTGTGGAATGCTTGTAATCTTTGCAATTTTTTTCTCGATCAAGTCCAAGGTTCCGGATTCATCCTCGGATGCACTAATAAACATTCCCGAACTGTGTCCAAGCAAAGTACAAATTCAAAATAGAGTTATCAGCATTCACCAATTCAAAACATTCACTAGCACGATGGTAAAATACTATCCAGCCTCAATGATAACTCGGAACCAGTTAATAACATTATTGATTTATGACTTACCATTGAACTCAAAACCGATAAGAAATGGATAGTAAAGCATCTTAAAAGGGGCACCCTACCTTGTTCTAGTTCCTTTAGTGCTTTCTTCGGTTTCTCCCTTGCGCAAAGCCAAAGTAGATGGTGGGCAGTTTTCTGTACAATATTTGCACATAAAATCTTTGTTCTTTTCCATTACTGCTTTCCTTCAATATTTGAAACTCCAGTTTTAGTTTCGGGTTAAACAAGCCTAAAGATATACTACCTTGTGACCTATATTACTTGGACTTGGGATTGAATGTCAGTATAGGTAAGTACCAACACATGCATGCTCAAATTTTCTAAGCTTTTCTATATTTTGTAGGATAATACTCTCATACGCATGTTCAAATACGAGTCAGATATGGATATTTTAGAGAAAAGGAAGAGCTCGGGTAACATAGCTTTCAAATACACACTAACTTGAATATTGCTACATATAGTCATTAATCCTAAACATTTGTGTTGTACCTATACCCCACAAGCCCACCTATCGGGTCCATGTCCATGTCCTTGACTAAGAAGAATCACCTTGCAAATTAAAGACACCTATGAACTCAAGACCTCATGACCCCCACCATCGAGACCACACCCCTGACATGGATAGAGTATCTACTATTCAAACGTCACATAAACCATTGTCCTGAACATGACGACTCATACCTATGACAACAAAGCATCCGTAGATTAGCTAAATTCCAAGGAGTTTGAAACCTATGTATGGACGACATGTGACACCTTGAGAATGATCAGAGGTAACCCCTCAAAAGCCTACGGACATTAGGATAGGAGGCCAAGACACACTCTCTACTCTCACTCTCTACTCTCTACTCTCTACTCTCTCCTTCTCTCCAATCATCTCCGCTACATTCTGATCATCTTAACATCTCTACGACTCTCCGCCCTCTGAGTAAACCATCACGAACCTCCACAATCTCCTCCTTGTATCAACAATTTATTTGCATATGTGTCCTCTCATTTTTCTGGCTTTTTACCAATGATCAGATTTTCGATTTTTCCGTTTTTCAATCATAGCTCTTATCCCACATAAATTTATGAAACCACTTAAAAATTGTAATAACTTAAGTGACACTATCAATTACCAAAAACTAAAATCTAATCAAGTAAATAACTAAATCAAAAGCATTTAGAATCAAATTCATCATTCAAAATCCAATGAACAAAACCAGGAAACGAAAATTCAAAAATGACCTGAAAAGGGATAGAATCAATCGAACTTTCCCCAGTTTCTCCAATTGGCATCAAATCACGATACTTATCACCTTCAACATGCACCACTTCAAGCTTTCTCAGCCTGGGTTTAATAATCGGCACATCCTACAAAAAAAAACCCCAACGAATTAACCGGTAAACCCAATTCAAAAAACCATTTCAGAATGAAGAAACATTCATGCTTTATAAGTTTACCTGAGAGAAAAAAGTTGAAGTGAACAAACCAGCTAAGCAAGCAAGTGAACATAAGAAAAGGGTAGTTGCTAACCCTAGCTTTCTCTTCGAACTCTTCGATTTCCCTTTCATTTATGGATCCTTTCTTCTTCTTCTTTTTTTGCAATTTTTTTGGCTCTCTGTGCTTCTTCACAGTTACAATAATGGGTTTTTTTCTTAATTATTATTATATTTAAATTTGTATAGTCTGCGGTTTCTTATTGCTTAAGAAGAATGGACAAACGCGTCAATGGCGGGAGGGGGAGCTTTGTTTTCTTTTCTTTGTTTTTTTGACTTTTGAATTAGTGGAATTTCTAATGCTATCCACTAAATTTTTAATAAATAAAATAGATTGTGAAATAGTGATGATTATGGGCCAGGCTGACTGACTTACCCGGTAAAGGTTTTAGAATCAGATCGATGTTTGAATCGATTAGACAATCAATTTAATTTAATGGTTTGATTAGTTTGTCTGATTGAATTAAATAAATTATTAAAATATTAATAAAATTTTAAAAATATTAAAAATCTGGTTTAACCAATTTTTTACATGGTTTAATCAGTTCGTATTGATTTTCGAGTTAATCGATTTAATGGTCTTTTTTGCTTGATTTGATTAAATAATCAGTAAAAAATATTACAAATTTAGTTCAATCGGTTTTTTACCTGTTTTAACTTGTTCATATCGATTCTTAGGTCAATCAATTCGATGCTCTTATTTGGCTCAATACTCTGGTTGATTTCATGTCCAATCGGTCTGATTGACCGGTGTAGCTCAAACAACCTTGCCGCTCGGTTTGGCTCACTTTGGGTCAAATTAAGGTTTATATGTTTCAACTTTAGGCTTGATCTGTTTTGCTGGTTAGAAATAATATAAAAAAAAGTTTATATTAATATTTTATAATTACGTTTAAATAAAAAATAATTTTTTGATTATTTTTAACAATAACACGAGTCATTTGGACGGATTGTGCTTGGGCTTGGATTTAGAAATGGAATCCTTTTTTTAGAACCAAGTCTCAACAACAATTTAATTTATCGTATAAAGTGGAAAAAAGGAGGGACGAAAGAGTGATCGATTGAGAAACAAGCCCAATGGGCTTAGCCATCCAACCTTCACTCTCGAAAGGTTACATCTAGATTAAGGTGTTCATGGATCAAGTTAGATCAAGGTCCAATTATTTTTAATTTTTAAATCAAGCTCAAGTTTAAACTCGGTTTGTCCAAATAACTCATTTTACTATTTAAAAAAAAAAAAGTAAAACCACTTTATATATCATTAATTACAAAATATATAAATATTAATGTAAATTTTTATTTTATTATTTCTAAATAGTAAAACAATTCAGGCCTGCTAGAGTTGAAAATGTAAACTCAAGCTCGGTCTATGAATACCACTAACTAATACCAAAATTTCAAAATTCAAAAATAGAAAGATTAAACTGATCAAATTAAAGTGTAAGGAAAAATTAACAACTTACATCGTAATACAAGGACTAATAGAAAATTTTAACCATTTTTAAACATACAAAAAAGAAAGGGAATTCATGCTAAAACCATGAACCGTTCACCTCTTTTCACCTCATTGTCACGTCAATTTCTCTAAAATGTTTATTTTTACAGAAAACAAAAGGGTAAAAGTACATAGAGGTCCTTATATTAAACGTTAAATTGCATTTTACTCTTTTATTCAAAAATTGGGTAAATTAATCTCTGTATGTTAAATCAAAAAGCAAAATCAATCATTTCTATTAAAAATTTCATCTATTCGTATTGTTAAAAATTGACTTGGTTGATGGAATAACTAGATAGTAACATATGGCATGTCATATGTACCTCATGTTGATGTATAAAAACCAATTCTTAACCGTAGAAATTAATATAATTTTTAATAAAATGATCAAATTGCTCTTTGATTGAATATACAAGGACTAATTTACCCATTTCCTGAGTAGGGAGCAAAATGTAAATTGACTTCTAATACAAGGATCTCCATGAGCATTTCACCAAAAAAAGAAAGAAAATATGGACAATATTCGAATGTCCTTAATTGACCTGAACAAAGAAAGAAAGCATCAAAATTATTAACCCACCCTTTTTCTTTTTATTTGCTATTAATTATTTTTATGCTATGAAAATTCGATGGCGGTATTTTTATCTGCAAACATATTTTAGCATATGTTTTTATAACCACTCTTTTTTAATTTTTTATATTCTATATTTACATTAATCTTCGATTAAATTCAAAGTTGATTTGGATTAAGCTTTTAAATGAAGACAAAATATTTTTCATTTTGTTTTCTCCATTCATAAAATTTATACTCGAAACTTTATTTAAGGATTAATATAATTTTTTGCCCCTAAACTTGACAACTAAGATCATTTTGATATATGTACTATTTGTTTTCATTTTGGTATTTGAACTTTGCAACTAGATCGATTTGAATTTGATAATTATAAAAGTTCAATAATGTGACACTTTGAAATTGAGCCACATCATCACTTGAAACTAAAAAATTTATATGGTACAATCTCAAAGTGTTACATTTAATGTTTTAATAATTGGACCAATAGTTGAAACTATTAAACCACTTGTTTTCGATTCAGTCAGTCCGATCAATTCGACTGTTGGACAAACGATAATTAAATAAATAATTAAATTTTTATAAAATCTAAAAAAATAAACTGATTCAACTTATTTAATTGCCGATTTTTGTCTCGATTTACAATTTTTACCAATTTCAAGTAATTTTCAAGTTAATAGGTTCGACCTTTGTGTCTAAACCGCTATATCAATCAATTATTGATCCATCCAATCCGATCTTGTTCCGATAACACTGGTTACATCATCAAACATTCACAAAATTCTAATTTAAGGACTAAAATAAATCTAGTTGTCAAATTCAATAACTAATGTGAACTAAAATAAATACAAATATCAAAATAAATCTAATTACTAAATTTAAGAGCAAAATATTTATTTCATTTAAAGAATATAAAACTTTTTATCAGTGGATCCAAATTTCTTAATGGGTGTCTTAATTCAATTCTTAATGCTGACCCCCACACAACAATATTCCTTCTATAGATTTTTATTTTTATATTTAAAATTTCCATCACTTTATAATAAACTTGTTAATCTGTTGAATAATTTATTTAATTTTATTGGTTGAGTTCGATTTGGGTCAAAGAATTATTATCTATTAATCAATTTGATTCTGTCTAAATTTAAATAAAATATTTTTTTATAAATATTTTAATTTAGATTTAATTATAAAAACATAAAATATTAGTATAATTTCAAATATTTTATTATTTTTTAAATAATAATATGACTTTTTGAGCGGATTAAACCGAGTTTAAACCTAAGCTTAAATTTTATTTTCTTTAAAAATCGTGCCTCGACCTAATCTATAGGCACCATTAGTTTATAGTTTGTATTTATATTTTAGTTTATTTGGGAATTTGGGACTAATAAATAATCCTAACATGCACCCTGAAAATTTACTTGATATATAATTTTATTTTTAAATTGAAGAGTACCTTTTCCTTTTATATTAAAAACGACATCAAAAAATACATATTTTTGTTAATTAATTACTATATTTTATATTTATTCAATTCTGAGATATTTTTTAAATATCCAAAAATCCATTTAAATGAATTGGTTTAGCCAAAAATAAAAAACCTATTGACTACTGATTTTGATTTCGGTTTTTTTTAACTTACATAAAATTTCAATTTTATTGTTCTCTAAAATGATAAAAAAAAAAAATTCAAGATCATTCGAAAATTTATAAAAGTATAAATTAGTAGAATAATAAAATAAAATTTTATCTCTAAATATTTTATAATTTAATTTTGACTTTCAATTTTTTTTCTTCGTTTCGCTCCTATTTAAAATCTAATATCAACCTGAAATTTCATTTTAACAAAAATTGTTTTTCATTATAACCAGGGTACGCCCCAACATCTCTAAAATGAAAATATTAACTTTTGACCCTTCACAATTTATAAAGTTTAAAGTTAGGCCCTCCAAAATTAGAAGTATATTTTCTTCTCCAAAATTAAACCTTCCTCATTTGCACTATCGAACATATTCTTACAGCATTAGCACTTTCAAGCATTATAAAAATCAACGAAACTCTCCTTACGTTGCTTACACCTTAAGTACAATAATTTTCTCAAATTTAAGCTTTATATTATATATATTTATAATATTACGATCAAATTTTCTTTTATATATTTTATGGGAAGATTTGCCGTCGCCAAAACTAAGATTTTAATGCTTAGGTAACGTTAATTATATATGTGTGAGTATATATATATATATATTAATTTTCCTTTTATTTTTTTATTTAAATTTGAGAATTTGTGGCAGGGAAGCTAAGCGATCAGTTGAGCGACCAATGAGCAAAATCGCTGGTGCCAATAGGGAAACTATTGAAAAGTCGAGAAAATCATCGTCGAACAGTAACAACGGCAACGATATAAAACATTCGTGGTGCTGGGTTCCACATCCAAAGAGCGGGATATATTTTCCTGAAGGCCATGAATTGGTAATGAAAGATGTTCCGGACGGAGCAGCATCGTTGAATCAGACATATTGGCTCCGGAACGTTGAGGGTGTCGATAAACCGGAACCGTCTGAGCATGAATATTTTTCAAGTGATCATCGCTATTCACATGCAAATATGTGAGTACTAGACTTTTTAAGTATTAGGATAGTGAAGGGATGTTGAATAAACATTTTGGCCTTGGCTGAAATCATAGATAATATATACATATATACACAAAGCTATGTTAATTTTAAATATTATATTGAGAAAAAAATTTCAGTTAGCCCAAAGCATACTTAGAATACGTATCAAATTATAAACATGTTTAACTACTGCATGAACAGCTTGAACGTGACATGTTGATAAAATTATCTACACTAATTTTTTTAAGTAAAATGTAACATCCAAAGTAATAGTGAGACCAAGGGCAAAGCCAAAAAAAAAATTTTAAGAATCAAGATTAAATTATATATTTTTATGAGAGTTAAAATATAATTTCCCCCTTTTAGTAACTTATATCCTTGTGATTTCCAAAAAGACTAATCTAAATTCTAGCATTTTGGGAGAGGGGTCAAACTATACTGATACTGATTGACCATACTCATACTTTGAAGGCTCAATCAGAACATTTCTAAAGTTTAAAAACCAATTTAGAATCTAAATAAATAATTTGAGGTTGTATAGTGCAATTAAACCAAAAAAATATTAAAACATAAAACAAAATATAATATAATTATTTTTAAAAAAATATTAAATATTAATTTAAGCCGGATCAAACCAACCCGAACTCAAGAAAGCTCTATCGAAAGCCCGGAAAAACCCGACCCTTGTCATGTTTAGACAAACTCCATACTAGACATTTTAAGTCAACGGTAGATACTAAACACTCTAAATTTTAATTAAGATCATTTAAACAATTGAGAAGTAGCAAAATAACTTTGGTTATTAGCAATTTGCTCAACATTTGTATCCATTTTATACATAAAAATAACTCCATCTGCAAGAGAGTATAAGGGGCCTAACCTTGACTCAAATCCAGCCTTCTTCAGAAAAAAAAGTAGTCTTTCATATCGGAGCAACTCTAAATAACCTGCTCATCACCATGGCCATTGTCCTCGTGCTTGCTTTTCGAGGATAAAAGTTCGATTAGCTCCATCCGATACTCAAGACCTTTAAGGTAGTGTCCCAATAGCATACACCTTCAGAAAGAAATATGAACATCAGAAGACATAGTTTCAATTGAATGTTTTGGCGGAGTTTTAAACACGTAAAGAAGGGCAAAGCCAAAATAATTTTTGGGAGCTGGAATTAAGTTATAAATTTTGATAAGAGCTCACCATTGTATCAGTTAATATCTTTACAAATTTCTAAATTAAAATCATATCATTTTTGAGAGATCAAAGTACAATTTTATCATTACTAATTTATAATTTTATGCATTTTAAAGGGTAAAAAAAGCAAGTTTCCAGGCCGCCCCTGCATGCAGAACATCTCTTGTATCATAATATGATCTGTTTTTACGGGAGGTTTATTTCATATCAAGAGTGTATTAGGGAGGCTGGGGAAGACGGATTGAATGGATAGGATTCCCATTATTTAAAGTCGCCGGTGAAGTAGGCAAGGCATTGGAAGTGTTTGAATTTAGGGGCGAAGCTAGGAATTATGTGATGGGAGTAGCGGTGTAAATGAGACACTGATGCTCGCAAGCTACTCCTGTTCGACTAAAATATATTAGTACTCAATTCGTAATTATTGAGTCAAGCTCGAGCAGCTCGAGCTATCGGTCAAGCCAAATTCGAGCTTTGTAATACTTGACTCGAATGGCTCACAAGCTTTATCAAACTTTTCATATTTTTATATTATTAAATTACGTTATTGCCCTTAATATAAGCTTAATTATTAAATTGAGCTTGAGCTCGAGTACAAAAATTAGCAAATGAACTTAACCGAGCTCGAGTAGCTCAATTATATCTCAAGCCGAATTTGAGCTTAAAAATAGAAGTTCGATCAAGCTTGAGTCGAGTATCGAGCTCCAAATTTCGTTTCGAGCTCGAGCTTATCAGTATTTGAACTTGGCTTGGCTCGATTACACCCATAGATGGGAGGGCCAAGATAAAACTATAATATTTTGGGCGGGCCAAAGCTAAAAATTCTGTATTAAAATGACTCAAAATGTACTTTTAACTTTGAAAGGAGCCAAAATTACAATTTTTCTATTTAAAACAACCTAAAAAGGATTGAATTGAACTATTTACGTTTATAAGGTACTAAAATAATAATTAAATCCATTCAGCCAAAGGGGGGCAAGGCCCTGCCAGCCCCCTTCGGCTATGCCCCTGTGTTTGACTACAATTTTAGTTGATATGCAATGAGAAATAATGCAGATGTGAGATAGACTAACCAGAAGAGAAGACGAGCAAGGTAGTCTCGTGTTAACGAAATAATGGGTTGCAACTGAAGTGAAGTATTCTCAACAAGTTCTGTACAATCTTCAATCTCAATATTATTTACAGTTCCGGTTGCAGTGTTCTCTAACAAAGGAGGAATCTTTAAATGCATCATCAGAGAAAGGGTGGTAAGGAGATCGTGGACTACAGAGTGGATTGTTTCTTTCAATTCAGGGGATGTTGGTTCGGAAAGCTCCACTACCTGAAATTTATGTTAAGATTTTATTAGCCATAACAGTATTGAATTTTTTACTGAAGTTCATTGCTAAATAATGAGTACATGGCTATGTCACTTAGACTCGAGTGAGTGTTGGATATACATATGTGCTCCACCCAGTTAAGTTTAATTTCTTCCAAGATTTCCGTGTATATAGGAAGTTCTTAGAAGATCACATCCGATTCCTATGTTCGGATATATGTCGAAAATGAGTGTCAGACACAACTAGCTCAAGAAAATTAAAGTGTCGGAGTAAAATTCCTATGTGCTAGCAATTTGAACTAAGCAGAGAACTTATGACAATGAAAAACAACTTGGGATATGAATTTATGGCATCGAAAAAGCTCATCTTAGTTATTACAGTCTTCCCATCATATAAATGAAGAAAAGCAATGAATTGATCATAAAGAGATTGATACTTTAGAACCAGATTATGAGATACTAATAAAGAAATTTGCTTTAAAAAGCTTTTGAAATCGAAAGGAACCTTATCTGGTTGTAGTGATCTCAAGTAGTTTAGTAAATCTTTCTTTTCTTCCCCAGCAATTTGTTGCATTTGTGGAGCAACATTTTTCCCCTTGATTTCACGAAGTTCCTTCAATCAAGCAAGATATGGAATTATGAGCATGTATCCAACCAAATTGCAGAAAAAAGGTAAAAGGATCATAAAGGCACTTATACTAGGAGTCAAATTGCAAATTTACCCCTTTTACTCAAAAAATGAATAAATTAGTCCCTGTACATTAGATTAGATAGCAAATTGATCCTTTTAGTTAAAAAAAATTTTATTGTTAAAAACTGGCGTGACTAATAGAATAACCAGACAATACCTCATTCTGACACACATGGACCAGTTTTTAAGAGTAGAAATGGATGGAATTTTCAACACAAAGATCATTTTGCTCTTTGATCTAATGTACAGAGATTAATTTGCCCATTTTTTTTAGTAGAGTGAGCAAAATGTAATCCAACTCCTACTACAAAGACCTCTATGGTACTTTTATAATAGATAAGGAAATGTATTCTGTTGATTGATGAATTGAGTTAATCGGATTAAAATGCATAACAAGATCAACCGGTAATTATTTATAGCCTTTCTGGCGTCTTGTTAGTACTTCACACTAATACAAACTATTATATATAACAGCTCCGGTCAATATTTTGATTAAAACAGTACATAGATTGAAAGAGATAAAAGAAAAGGACAATGAGAAGCTCTTCAAAATCCTATAACATACCTTTTTCATGGAAGTTAGACGAGACTGCAAAAGAAGTATGTATTTACGAGTTTCAGGGGACATTTCACCTATGCCCTGAAATTCAATACTTTTTCTTCAGCGGTTTTCTCGAATTCAGATGACACATCGTCTTTCCCTAAACAATCACTTATTTTTGTACTGTCCAACAACATCTCTTGTAAATCAAAGTTCGATTTTTCGGAGTTTTTCCCAAACATCCTTCACAACCAAGGTTCCGTTCGAGGCAAAGCCTATATTCAGCATTCCTCAATGTAAAACTGTAATTCAAGAAGTAAGAAATACTTTTCAAGCGATACTCTCAACGTAAATGCTACTTTGCATGTCTTGTAGTAAATCAAACATTTAAACTTATGATACTAGTATTGAAATTAAAGATGAAAGTTCCAGCGATTCACATGTAGGAAATGTGAAATATAGAGAGAGAAAGGATATAAACCCTAGAAGCGATATATTGAGCCATGCTTGGCATGATTACATGCATTCAAGATTGGCTCTTTCTCCCCAAGAATATTCATTCATATTATGTCAACCTCTTTGGGCAAAGATGGTATAAATAGAGAATATAATATGGTTAATGAACTAATATATGTCCAACAAGCATTCAAACATTACTATGAGACCGCATTTTGCCCCCTCTACTAAAAAAATGGGCATATTAATCCATGTACTTTAGATCAAAGAGCGAACTGGTCTTTCTATTTAAAATTTCAATAATTTTTACTGAAAAAAAAAAACTGGTCCTTATATGTCAGCATAAGGTACACATAGCATGCCACGGTTTGATTATTTTGTCAGTCGCACCAGTTTTTAACAGTAAAAATGAATGAAATTTTTAAAAAAAAGGACTAGTTTGCTCTTCGATCTAACGTACGAGGACTAATTTGCCTATTTTTTAAATAAAAGGGGCAAAATATAGTCTGACTCCTACTACAGGGGCCTCCATGATACTTTTACCACATTGAAACCTATGTTACTCAGACTTGGTAATAATGTGAAATGGTTATGCATTCAACAGAGGTATGCTCCATTTTATCTAAAGTGTTTGCAATGGAGAATCATACCCAACATCCATGTACAAAATCTGTCTAATACAGGCATCTGACATGCAGATTACAGGGAAAACGAAGGGTCCAAGTAACATAGAGTTAAAGCCATTAGACAAGGTTTCAGCTTGTTGGCAATTGACTGAAGTAAATAAATAATTCTTACAATGGCGCATATCATGTAGAATAAGAACATACCCTGTCATCATAGAAGAGATCAATAACTTCGAAAAAGGTTCCCACAATGCCTCGATAAAGACTTGAAACCTATCAGACGGAAGTAAAACCAAAATGTCCGAAATTGTCCTTTTCATGGCATCCACAGTTGAAGGGGGGACATCTTTTTGGATAAGGCTAATATCCAATGGTTCAATCTCCTGTACCAGATTGGTGAGAACCGATTTCTGAAAGAAAACAGTAGAAGTTATTTCTTAAAACATTACCAGAAAACCACTTTGAAAATAGTAAATATATACATCAATTCGAGAACTAACAAGAAACACTGCCTAATCTATGTTGGTTCTTGTAAATACCAAGATTTATCACAAAGAAAGACGGCTCAAAATTCAAGTAGAGTATAATAGAACATCCATGTGGAAATGCTTTTAGAAACACAGAAAGATATTGCTTCAGATGCTACAGCTCTAATCAAGTTCAGCTCAAGCTGTAAGAAGCTCAAGTTTGACTAAAAATTCAAGCCTCGAAACTCGGCTTGAGTTTGAACTAGTTTGAACTTTGAGCTTAGTTCGGAATAAACATTGAATTACTTGAACTCACTCAATTCAGGTCGATTAAGATTGTTTACCTAACAAAATATGAGCTTGAAATCAATGCTAGAACTGGACTTCAAATTCAATTATTTATGTTCAAACTCGAAAACCTTGATTCGGCTTGCAATTTACTAGGCTCACAAATTTGGCTTGCTTGATAGCTCGAATTGCCGAATTCAAGTTCCTTTTCCAAGTCAAATCACAATAGCTTGCTATCAAGAGTATCTTGTTTACATCCTTGTCCCAAACTCTAACCCATAATGAGGATTTTATTCTTTTCACACATTTTCAAGATATGTATACACACACATGTATACAATAACTTGAAAAATTGCTATTCTAACCAGCAAAATATAATTTACATCAGCTATAACTACACAATCAACCTATAACAACAATACAAAAAGAACTCAAATTATTGCAATATTACATCGACTACATTTTCTCATTAACCAATAAAAATATGAAATCTTAACTAATCCTAAAACAATTCAATCAAATCTATACATAAAGTTCTCCCTTCCACGAGCTGCAATCTCAATTTCCATAAAGAAAACAAATTTTCAAAGATCACTTATATCCACATGACACAATCCGCTAAACAAATCAGCAAATTCAAATACAACTTCTCAACATTCCACTCGAAATTCAAAAAAAAAAAAAAAAAGGATTCACTGATTTGCAAAACCTAACCTTAGAGGGAACAGAATTCGAACCGGAAGCATCGTTGAAAGGAGAATAACTGGGATTGTTGGAAGAGAAAGCGAGGAGAGAGGTTCTAGGGAGCTTCGTGAGGTTGGTGTAAGAGAGAAAACGAAGAGCGGGGAAAGAAATAGAGGAAGAAAAGAGATAAGGCTTTCCAAAGGAAGGTGATTGAGAAGGGAAGAAAGAAAGACGGAAATGGGAGGAAAGATGGGTCGCCATTTAATTTCGCCACCGCCGGCCACCTCTGCTCTTCCCGCCCTCTTCATCCCTTTCTCTCACCGCAAAGTTTTTTTTTTTTTTTTTTTTCCTTTCGCTCAAGCTTTCTTTTATCATTTTTTATATTTCGTTTTATTAAATTTGCTAGATTTAGTAATTTTTAATTAAAATTGCTAAATTTGTTGTTTAAAAAACAATATAAATATATATAAATATTAATCTATATGTCATAATAAAATTTAAATAATTAATTATTTATTATTTTAGACTTTTAATTTTTTAAAAAATTATTATAAATTTTAATCATATTATTTTTATACTTTATATTTAAATTCATATTTAACAACAATTCTTATAACAATCAAGTTAAAACCTAATTAATGAGATTAAACTAATATTAAATTAATAGAAAATTTTAATTGGTGGAAAATTTAATTAAAATATTTTAAAATTTTAAATATTATTTTAAAGTCTAGATTGTAATTTAAAGATATTAGGTACAAAGAAGCCCTTCAAAGCCCAAGATAATGAAAAAGGGGCGTCATAACTATCACGGAGCCGAGCAAAACGACTACAAATGACGAACCAAACTGTCTCTTGCGCTAGAAGTTGAGTTATCCAAGGCTCCGTCTTGATCCAACTGACGAGAAACCAAGGTGACTGCCTGAATCCGTCATGAATATATAACAGAGTTATTATTTACAAAATTAAAGACATCCAAATTCAATTCAACTGAAAGTTCTTCATCTAGTTGATTTTTATGAAACAATTTTGAATGTTATGAATATATAAATTAAAACTAAATAACTTTTTTTTTAATATTCGACATGATCGTCAAATCGGCTTAACTCTAAAGTATGTTTTTATACTCGTGGATGGATATTGATTTACCATATTGATCGTAGAATTGTCCCTTAGAATTTGCTAATTGAACTTTTCTAAAAATAAATTCTTAACAGCTCAATAACTTAAATGAAAACTCTCTAATAGTTCAATAACTTAAATAAAAATTTTCTAATAGTTCAATGATATTTTTGTAACTTTTTAAAGTTGAGTGACCAAAACATAAGCTTACTAATACTTAGTGATGTTAGATATAATTTACCCTATTAAAAAAAGTTAACTAATAATTTTATAAAGTTCATACTTTGGAAAAAATACAATGGAAGTCCTTGTACTAAAAATTAAATTACAGTTTACCACTGCTGCTCAAAAAATAGGCAAATTAATCATTATAAGTTGGATCAAATAGTAAATTGGTCCTTTTTAATAAAAATTTCTTCCATTTATACGGTTAAAAACCGACTTAACTAACTGAATAATCGAATAGTGACACATTGCATGTCATGTATCTCATGTTGATATATAAAAACCAACTTTTAATAGTAGAAATGGATGGATGAATTTTTTAAGAAAATGATCAATTTTCTCTTTAATCTAACATAAGAGATTACTTTATCCATTTTTTAAGTGAAGGACTAAATGAAATCTAACTTGTAATATAGGGACTTCATGTTAATTTTACCATTCATACTTTTCAAAATCTTTCGGAAAAAATTCGAAACCCATAAGTATAAAATGGGTCCAGATGTCCGGTAAACATTTCGTCTTCAATTTGTAAAGAAATTTCAACAACGAAGGAAGCTTCGACCTATATTGAAATTTCAAGATTCCGTGCAGTAAACGATGTTTTCCAGTTTTTTCTATATAAATCTTAGGACTATGTAATAATAATTCACCAAATCAATCAGACAAACCAAAAAATGGCTAATCACCAAGTTTTCTTCCTTGTTTACCTGCTCGCATTAGCTACATCCCTTCACAGCTCCACCGCGGTAGATTACACCGTCACAAATGAGGTCCCAACCACTCCCGGAGGCGCCGTATTCGACAAAGAGCTCGGCGTCGAGTACACACGGCAACAAATGGACTTAGCCTCCCAGTTCATCTGGAACCTTTTCCGGCAACCCGATCCGGCTTCGAGAAAGAACGTGCAAAGCGTAAGCCTCTTCATCGTTGATAACCTAGACGCGAGATTCGTCGCGCTTGCAAGCAACAATAACATCAACGTGAGCGATAAATCGATCCAAGGTTTAACCGGTGATGAGCTGAAACGGAGCTTCAACGGGGTGCTTTACCATGAGATGACTCACTTATGGCAGTGGAATGGGAACGGGCAAAACGGCGATGGGCATCTCGGGAATTTGACGGAAGGGATCGCGGATTTCGTACGGCTGAAAGCGGATTACGTTCCTGGAGGGTGGCCTCGACCAGGGAACGGCGAGCATTGGTACGATGGGTACGCCGTGACGGCATATTTCTTGGATTATTGTGAGGGTTTGAAATCTGGGTTCGTGGCGGAGCTTAATGCGAAGCTCAAAGATGGGTATAGCCCTGATTTCTTTTTTCAGATTCTGGGCAAAACTGTTGATCAGTTGTGGACTGATTACAAGAACATACCGAGACATTAGATACACATATATAGTAATTAATTATATGAATAAGCTTAGGTTCTATTTGTATTTGATTACTCAAATAAATGTTAGCTGGATTTTGAGTATGTTTATGGTTCATCACTGCATAAACAAAGTTAGACTCTAATTAAACTCGTGTTTATTCGGGTGGTTAAAAATTATTCACTTTCAAAATTCATCCGATTTGAATTTTCGAGAGCAAGTGTTGGGTTAAATAATTGATTGTGTGATAAATATTTTATTTTGAATACAAATGCCTATATAACTACCTAAAGTTCTTTTCCCTCCCTTAGATAGGATGATAAATGCGGTTTAACGCACTCGAACTCACGTTTTCCTGCACAGGTAATAATATCGATATCAATCAAACTAGGACTCAATTTAAATACTTAAATAATAGTATAAACAAGTTTGTAGATTGTTCAAATAATTTATGTTAATTGTTTTTTTTACCCCATTCTTTTAAAATTTATTAGCATTTAATAAAAATGTGTTACATGATTTGTTTTTGTTTGTCTTTTTTTTTTTTGAGTGAATTGGGAAAAAATGAAAATTTAAGTGCGAAACTAAAAAAAAATCATGTTCTTAGTCTTTGTATTGGTGTTTTTTTTTTTTTTATTTCTATACTTACTGAATATTAAAATTTTAATCTAAACAAACAAAAACCATTAAATATATTAAGTTAAATTATGTTATTTCCAAAATTTTACGCAACAAGTATATTATCACGTAAGAGTGTTCAAATTTCAATTAAAATTAAATTAATTGATCTAATCAATCTAATATAGTAAAACTACACATATATATAGTAAAACCAAGAAAGCAAGTTTGTGCATAGTTGTTGGAATTGGATGGGATCGGATCAGGTATTGGTCGTTATACCGATAGAGACTAAAGGGTTGAATCGACTTTTGAACGAATTCCTAATAATTTTTGAGAGACTTTTAACCAAGGATTATGCGAAAAATTCTAAAATCTTTTTTGGTTCACATTAATCCTCGAATCGAGTAACTTTTTCTAATTTGATTTTCGAACTTAGATTCGCTAAAGTGTAATGATGTGCCATCTTAAAATTGTATCACATCATCACTTGACATTGTGCTACTTCAGCATGTCCCGGTTTTATATAAATTTTTAAAGTTTAAGTTCTAATGCTCTTTGTAAATTTAGCTTGTATATATATGTTACAACTTCTTGTACTTTTCATAAATTTGGAATTTAATCCTCTTATTTTTATTTTAAGCAATTTTATCCTTCTACATTTTAGATTAAAAATGCAAGTTCTATTATAAGCCAGGTTAAAATTCTTCTATTAAATTCAGTTTCATTAGGATGTCCTTTTTTTGTTACATTATTACAAAGTGAATTTTTTTTTAATTTAATATGTCATGCTAATATATATTTTTTTAAATATTGTAATAGCATTAACAGTTAGAACCTCTAATTTTAAATTTGAAAAAAATAATGAAATTAAATTTCTATAAATAAAAGTAAATTAAATAAAATTTTAAATATAGGAGAAGTATAAAACTTGAAGTCACATATACATACATACATACATATGTATATATATCATGTGTACATATTGTCACAAGGGCATACAATAATTATCATTGAAGTCACTTAATAGTGTTATCACCATTGATATATTTTTCACTTATGTCCCTCACCAGGGCTCGGACCGGATTTCTCAACCGCAACAATTTGAGCATTATCATATTCATATTCGACACTCAAATTTAATTTCTCAACTCCAATGGCTTGACCCAAGCTAGATTTTTGGACCCTAACGATGCGAACATTATAGTATTCGAGTCTCACACCCGAATTCGACCCTAATACCATCTTTTTACCATCATCAACCGACAGCAACTTCAAAACCCTACCCTCTGTTTTAAACAAGAAGAGAGAAACAACAACGAAAATGAATAGTTTTTTGCCCATCTTTTTCTGCAAAAAAAAAAAAAAAGCTCTTGAAAATGGTGGAAGGGTTTTTCTTGTATTTAGTTTCCATTGCAGAGGGAATGATGGGATTGTATTTATAGATTTAATAGTGGGCATGTTTGACTAAAAGTGATACTGTAATAAAAACAACATCCCCTGTTTAAGGAAAAAAAACATCATGTGTTGATTTGATTTGGTGCAGCCATTTGAGCTTTTGGTTCAATGGCACTGAGCCATTAAAGCAACATCATGCTCTGATTTTTCTTTTTGAAAAAAGAAAAAGAAAAGTAATGAAAATGTTTGGTAAGGTCTGCAACAATGACAGAGGAACATGGGAAAATTAAGGTAAATATACTTGGTAGGTCCTTGAAAAATTACCATTGAAACCCTTGTACTAAAAGTCGAGTAATATTTTGCCCCCCTAACTAAAAAAATGAATCCATTTATACGGTTAAAAATTGGTTCATGTACGTTAACATGAGATGCACGTGGCACGTCATATGTCACTTTTTAGTTAGTTAATAGTACAAATGGATGGAGTTTTTTAAAAAAATGACTATTTTGCTTTCTTTTTTTTGGTGACAAAATGAAAGGAGAATCAATTACAAAAAATAAGTAGCAGCAAGACTGTGCACCAAGCTTCGTCTATTTGATCTTATTTGATTTGCAACCAACGAAGGAGTTGCATGGAGCATTTTGAGGCCGATGAGAAAATGCTTCATAAGACCAGCTAGAATATGAGGGGCAAAATTCACTTCCCTTGTTATTTGTTTAATTTCCACGTTCCAGTCCCTTTTGCTCTTTAAATTAAAATACATAGACTCATTTGACCATTTTATCATAGAGGGGAAAAATATAATTTAACTCGTAGTATAAGAGCCTCCAAGGCACTTTTCATATAGGTCGTTCTATTATAAGAACGGTATCAAATTAATCTTTCTATTATTATACGAATCAATTTAATCTCTATACTTTAAAAAAATTCAAATGAGGCTAAATTTGGACAGAGCTAACATCTATTAGTTAAATATATATAATTTATTTGTTTAAAAAAATTATATTTTGTAAGTTTTTTTATGATTCCGTAGATGAAATATTTGGTTCGGATTTGAAAGGGACTAAATTGGCTTATTCTCAATAATGAAGGGACTTGATTCACCGAAAATTAAGAGTCAACATGGTGTAGTCTGATTTTGGGCATAAAAGTCAAATTATTACGCACAAAATTTCGCGCTTTCGCCTCCCATATCATACGGCTGACAATTGGCGAACTCTTAATACAACTATTCACCAAGATAGCGGGGGCATCTACATGTAAGGGATAAATCAACCTTTCGTCCCTAAACTTGATCATTTTTCTCAATTCAATCACTAAATTTGAATTCTATTAAAGCATAATAATGTGATATTTTGAGATTATACCACATCATCATCTAAATTTTAAAATATATATAATCTAAAAGAATTGCGCCATGAAAGGACTCAAAAACAACATTAAAGTATAATGACGTCACATTTTGAAATTGTACGACATCATCTTCCTAAAAATTTAAAAATATGTATAATCTAAAAAATACCAAAAAAAAAGATCAAGTGATGATATTTTATGATCTTGGAGTGTAACGTTGTTATGCCTTAACAGAATCCGAGTTCAGGTACCAAATAAAAAAAATTGCCAAGTTCTAAAATTAATGTGGACAAAAAAATAGTGACTAGTGTAAAATAAGTTCTCAAATTTAGGGACTAAATGTTAATTTATCCCATTACATGAGCACAAAAGTTGGACTTATACGGTCCTAAGGGTACAACAGTAATGGAGCTTAGAAATTCCATGCATGGCTATAATTTATGTCCACAATTTGGTCTATGAAAACTTGAAATATTGGTTATTAGAATATAATACACCAACTTTCTAACCTATTTCTCAATATTCTTTGTCGGTGGATAGCTTGACACCAAACAATACTAAATAGGTCAAAATGCATTATTAATCCTTGAATTTTACGTATGTTATAAATTTAGTTTTTATACTTTTTGAATCGGTCTATTTTAATCTCCATACTTTTTAAAACTTTAAACTTTTATCTTAACCAAATAGTAGTAGTTGGACTTGTTTGGTCGAATTTTTATATGAGTCATGTTTTGTGCATAAAGTTAACAAATTAATAAAATAAACCACGTCACCACTTTGATGACAACAGTTAACAATGTTATTAATTTGGACACTTGAAAAAACAAATTATGACAAATTTAAACAAAAATATTAAATCTCAATTTCAATATAGTAAAGGGATTAAAATAATAATTTGACCCATCATGTATATAGTTGTTGAGGAGGACGCCGATTTCTCAATAATGGAAGGTATTGTTTCTCAGGGGAAGGTTTTGTCTCCCCTTCGCGGAGAGCCATGTATTATTCATTGAAGGGAGTGCCTCAACCATACATGGACATATGGTCACCCACCAGGTGACGTGAGTGTCTTGCCTTTGGTGGGATTCGAGCCCCTGACCTATTGAATATAGGTTAATTACGCATTGGTTACAAAACTTCATCAATTAATTATCTATGTATCATTCAGGTACATACTCTCTTCACCAACCGAGACGTTCCCACTTTGTGAACCCTCGGGGTTCTCTGCAGAGTCAGGAGACAAAACCTGGGTCCTAAAGCAACACCTACGTTTGTTGTGGATTGTATCGACTACCTAACAAACAACACTTCAAAAATTTTTCCTGAAAAAGTCAATCCTCTCTCAATAAAAGTAAAGTTAGATGTGGTGTATTTACATATTTGGTTCGTGGATAATCTATGGCAAAATTTTATGTATGTGCGGAATGTTTAAACTATAATTAAATTAGTTAAGTACCCATCATTCAGATATAGAATTATGTTAATAATGCTTAAATATAACATACTTTTGGATATTAATTATATATATTTTGTGAGTATGATCCTATTAATTTGAGCTATTCGTGATCCTTTTATTTTGTAGGGACTAAATTGACGACAAATGATAAATTTGGCCAAAAAGCATGATTTTGGAAGAGAAAGAGAATTTGTGAAAAGGTAGAAGACTGGAAGAGAGTTTTTATAGGACAAAAAGACTTTATTTGATTTTATTTCATTTTAAAACTTATTTTTATTAGGATTAAATCTTTAAGATATTATTTATATTTGAACTTGTATTTAATTTATCTTTATCTTTTTGTATTTATCTTTTAGAGTTTAAATTGGATCCAATTAGGAAAATTAAATGTTTAGATATAATTCTAATTATCTTTTAAAATTTAAATTGGATTCAACTAGAAATATTATGTACTATAAATAGGGAGTGGAGTGATTGAATTATTCAATTCTCATTCATTGAAAAAAATCCTCCATCTCCCAAAAATCCTAGTTTAATAAAAAACTCTATTTTTATTATCTTGTGTTCTTCCCCAAAAAACATGAGCAACTAAAAACCCTTCTAGTCGAAGGTTATCAACTATTCATCCAAAGTTCATGAGGCTTAAAATCCGCATTTAATTCTTCTCACCCAAGTATTCATCAATTCTCTGTATTACAGGATTGACGCTTCCGTTCAAAATCCCTACAAAAATAATCTTTTCATCTTGTGCAAAGATGGTCGCTTTGTGTGTTTTGAGAAAGTTGCACAATTGGTTCGCTAACTTACTGCGTCAGAGGTTGTCGAGCCAAAGAGACAAAACGGTATGGCATTCGTCGTTTGGAAAAGGTGATCTAGTGTAAGACGATCCCGTTGGAGCAACGGTTGGCTAGAGTCAGATTCCTCTAAAAACTATATCTGTAGCTGACGGTCGTAAGCGTCCTCTTCCACTATAACTGGCTTATTCGGGCACGAGAAGAATCATCCAAAGTCTACGATTGAATCGAGGAAGAATCAAAGATAACCGGAGGTTAAATCTCTAAATATCAATAAAACCCTTATTCCTTCGACTTTGTTTATTTTATACAATTTATTTTTATTTCGACACCTATATTTTCTACTTTTTTTTAAATTTTTCCACTGATCACGCAGCTTTTCTTGGGCAAGATTTTGCCCACGATTTCGACATACAATATTCTTTACACTCCAGTCCCTAAGAACCAGACGCTACTTTCTTTTATTGTTATTTTTATTTTTAGTTATTTTTGGAATAGGTTAAATTTGGTGTTCCCGACGACACATCAAATTTCGGCACTGTTACCGGGGACTGGTAACGTACTAATATTGTTTTTTTCTGCTTATGACTAGATTTGCTCTAGGAAATCTTGCATATTTGTACGATCTCGAGATTGAAAAGACTGCAAAAGCCAATCGCAAAGGAACAAGGTTACGAAAGAGGTTGATAAGTGAATTATTTAAGCAATTTATTTGTGTATTTTGGATTAATTATGAGGAAAGAACTTCTAATTTCCTACAATTTCTTATCAAGTACAAAAATTGATGTTTCTCTACCTGAAAGCAAAAGTGGATTAAATTGAAGACATATGTGAAGAGATTGGCTAGACTCGAATTTGAGGAACATTGAGGACTGAATTGCAAAAAGAAACTTTTAGTGGAAATGGTCAAATAAGACTTATTCAAAATTGCTATTTTCTTATTTTTGTTTATATTTTTATATTATAAGTTGTTATTTTCTTTTGACTAAATTATTTATTTTTATTAAATAGGGTAATTTAGTTTAATGAGACTTAAGTTATATTTTGTAGTCCAATTGTATATAAATAGGGATTACTTGGATTCAATGGAGATGTACTTAAATATCTTTTGAAGCAATTAAGAAATTATCCCTTTTTTATTCTTCTTGTTTTTTTTGCGTCAAACTAGTCTGTCATTTCCATCTCTATTTCATTCCCTTTTATAAATTTGTTCAATTGCTACATTAACCCATTCCCTTTCCATCTTTCATATTCACAAGCAATCCATCACCATATCCATCCACCAAGCATGATTAAAATCATGCGTCACTAAATTCCTTTTAGCCTTAGCCCGGTTACCACTCCGTCAAAAGATAATCGTGAGTAACAAAACCGTGTTAAAAACCTTTCTATCGGTACCCTCCAGTTTATGGGATAGTACAAATTTACTCATTAAAGTTAGTTCTACTTTCGATTCGAAAAGTGCATGTTGGATCGAGATAGGTTGGCGTACAGTTGGGAAGTCAAATCGGTCGTGCTGTATTCGAGTTCCTGTGAACAAATTGGCGTGTCCAAGTGGGAAGAAGCTAGTTGGATTCCGTCAAGGGTGGTAGAGACCAGATTTAAATGACCCACGCGGTTGAGGTTGTTAATTTGAGTCGGGCTTTTCAAAGCGTAAAACTTTTGAAATCTTAAATCGTAAGCACGTGCGACGTGGTTAGACATTCGGCAAGGATCGGTTTGCAGGTCATATCCGAAATCGGCTACTAGAGGAAAAGTTGGCAGTTGGGACGTTCTCGAGCGTTATAACCAGCTTATCTATTGAAAATGGAAGATTAATTTTCAAGGATCGATTCAAGATTAGAGGAAACTGAGACTGAGGCTAAGCTTATTAAATATAGTTTTTCTTATTTCTTTATCTCGATTAATTATTTAGCAGCAATATTTATTTCACTTAATTTATTTTATTTTAGTTTGACGTTTTATCTCTAAATCCCCACTCTTTTATTTTTATTTTTTTAGGAGACAGTCACGAGTCGTGGGCACGCCCTTCGACATGACGTTCAAGAGGAAGACACAAGAGTAGATTACAGCAACCAGTCCCTATGGAATCGATCCTACTGCCTTATACTACTATTTTGTATTATTTGTCGTAGGAATATTTATATTTGATGGATTCAACACCCATTAGAGGTAGTCAAAAGTTGTAGGAACTAAGCATAGCCCATCTCCAGAAGTAGAAGAAGGCGACGAAGGAGAATCTAGGGTAAACGAAAACCCTAATCCAATATTGAAAAACCAAAGAGTTGATCCACCAACGAAAGTGCCACTCGCTAGGGTTGATTAAAATTGAGATCTGACACAACCAACTATGGATCAGACAATTCGACAATTAGTTAAGGCCCCTGATGATCAACCACCATTATGTATTACGTATACTATTGTGGATGCTAACTTTGAGCTTAAATCAGATTTAATACATTTATTGCCAATTTTTCGTGGGCTACAAAACGAGAACCCATATAAACATCTAAAAGAATTCCATATGGTTTGTTTGAGTATGAAACCTCAAGGGGTAACTGATGATCAAATTAAATTACTTGCCTTCCCTTTTTCTTTAGCAGACTCCACTAGGGAATGGTTATTTTATCTACCTCCTGGGTTTACTACAACTTGGGCTAATCTTTCTTAACATGTTTTTTCCAGCCTCACATGCCACTGAGTTAAGAAGAGAAATTGTGGGGATTAGGCAAAAGGATGTAGAATTTCTTTACGACTATTGGGAACGATTTAAAAAGTTGTGTGGAAGTTGTCCACAACATGGTATAATTGAACAGTCTTTTCTCCAATATTTCTATGAGGGTCTGAAACCTATGAAGATGAATATGATATATGCCACCAGTGAATGAACGTTGGTTAATATGACTCCTCAACGAGCAAGGGAATTGATTTCCACAATGGTCATAAAAACTCAGCAAATTCGAGCCAATCCTAAACCTACTAGAAGGGTTCACCAGCTAAGTATTTAAAATTTAGAAGATAAAGTTGACAGACTTACTAATCTTTACTAATCTTGTGAGCTCTCTTTTTGCAATAAAAACAGGACCGGCCTAACTATGCAGAATTTGTGCAGTACCTAAACATACAACTGATGCATGCCTTAGTTTATATGACGATACTATGGCCCATTCAGATGTTGTGAGAAACTTTTCTGGCCCACCTCAAAGACGATATGATCTTTATGCAAATACATACAACCCAGGTTGAAAAGATCATCCTAACTTGAGTTATGGGGCAATTCCACGGTATAACCAGCCATACCAAAATCGAACCCCACAATAAACGCAAAATTCAGGTACTTCTCTAGAAGCCATGATAAATAAATTAGCAGCTAATATGCTTGATTTTCAACAGAAAATCGAGGCATTTATTAAGGAGTTGACCACATCAATAGAGAAATTAAACGCACAGGGTAGACTGCTGTCATAAACAGAACCTAACCCAAGACAAAACGCGAATGCAGTGACGCTACGAAGTGGGAAAGTACTGGAACCAATTCCTGGTAAAAATCATGCCCAAGAATCTGCCCAGGAAAAACAAAAAAATGATAAGCAGTTTCGATCGAAACCTCTATTACCCAGACTTCAACCTCCGTTTTTAGAATGGCTGAGGCAAACCCAGAAAGGTAATGAGGAAAAAAAGATTTTTGAAATGTTCAGAAAAGTCGAGGTAAATATACGTTGCTAAATGCTATTAAATAGATTCCACGGTATGCTAAATTTTTTAAGGAACTTTGCACCAACAAATGAAAATTGACTGGAAAAAACGAAAAGGTAAACGTTGGTGAGAATGTGTTTGCGGTTTTGCAACATAGGATGCCAACAAAATGTAAAGATAGAGGCATATTTGCAATACCATGCAAAATTAGTCACTTCGGAATTAAAAAAAGCTATGTGTGATTTAGGGGCTTCTATAAATGTAATGTCTTTTTCTATTTATGAATCATTTAACGAGGGTTTTTTTGAAGGAAATAGGTGTTATAATCCAATTGGCGGACAAGTCCACTGTGCATCCCGAAGGAGTCTTAGAAGACGTGTTGGTGAAAGTCAATGAACTGATTTTTCTTGCAGATTTTTATGTGGTGAAGATGGAAGAGGATAATACTCATGGGTCTTCCGACATCTTGTTAGGGCAACCTTTCCTTAGTACCGTAAATACTAAGATTGATGTGCGTAGCGGAACCCTCACGATGGAGTTTGACGGGGAGATCATGAAGTTTAATGTTTATGATGTCGTCAGTCACTCTAGTGAAGTCTTGAACGTAAACCGTGTCGATATAGTTGAATCCTTAATAGAAGAGACTTCCAAATCACTTCATGAATATGAACCTAAAATATTGTTTGATGATTTAGATCTCCCTATGAACACTAAACTTCTACCTTCTGTTTTGTAGACACCAAATTTTCAAGCTCATATGATTAAAAAAATTCAGTGGGAACGACCTCAACTCTAGTTCGATCATCAAGCTAGCGACGTTAAACAAGCGCTTGTTGGGAGGTAACCCGATTATTTTTATTTTATTTTTTATTTTATTTATTTATTTTATTATATGTCTAGGAAACTTGAGAAATTTATTTGACGAAAAAATCTGTGACAGAAACTGCATCACTACGAGAGCGACGATGACATAGGGAGTATTCTCAATCCTTTTCTTTTCGTATTTTTCTTCACATTGAGGGCAATGCGTTTTAAGTAGGGGGAGACATTCCTCATTGTCTTTGCTATTTTTATCCGCTGTTGTGCTGCTGTGGGTTTACTATTACTGTTGCTTGCTATTTTTTGTCTATTTTGCCCATATATTTTTTTAAGTATTTTATGTCCATTTTCATGCCTAAGATTTTACCCGCAAAATGCCTACTGTTTTGCCCATGAGTATGCTTCTTATTTGCTGAGTTCATTTTGATTTTGCTATGATTAATTTCGTCTCCACTGTTTTATTTCTATTAGGCGGACATGATTATAATTAATGAAGGTAACCTTATCTTGCTTATGGTAAAATCGATTGAGTCTAAGTATAAGAGAACAGTTAATTCTGATGCATGCTAAATTGTTTTTCTTGATTGTTAGTTAATTGTCAAACTTATTTTTGATATTTGTTTTTTTTTCCCTAGTTCTTCTAAGATAAAGTTCTTTGTCCGAAAAAAAAGTGAAAAAACCTTAATGATTATGTGGTTATGAGCTTAGCTTAAAACGTAACTAATTGAGTAGCCGGGGTAGGATGATTGGATTGTCATTCTACTTCGTGTAAAAAAGTTGTGTGACGTGTTAAATAAAACTCCGCTAATCGAAATTATGGAAAAAATAAAAATAATAAATAAATAAATTCAGAGTTTGTTAGACTAAGTAACGGGGATGGAGCGCTTGGTTGTCATTTCATTTCACGTCAAAAGGGCTAACACATTCTAAAAAGAAAAAAGAAAAAAAAATTATGAGAGCATGTTGGGCTGAGTAACCGGGATAGAGTGCTTAATTGTCATTTCATTTCGCGTCAAAAGGTCCAATATATTCTTAAAGAAAAAGAAGAAGAGAAAACCGATAAAATAAAAGGAAGAGAACTAAATTTGGAGACAATGGTGAACAAATAGGTGTCTTGGTAAGTTTAGTAAATTATTTAACTCTCATGAAATAATTTATGACGATTTAATTATTGTGTGTTTTAATTGGGTTACTTTTTCAATTTTACTTACAACAAACTAAAGGTTCTCTTTACTTTTCATAAGCATTAAGCCTAATTGTTTGAAGAACTTTGGATTGTTATTTTCCATGGTGAAATTTAAATTACTTGGTGGATTAAGAATCATACTTGAGGGCAAGCATGGACTAAGTAGGAGGAACATGATAATGCTTAAATATGATATACTTTTGGATATTAATTATATATATTTTGTGAGTATGATCCTATTAATTTGAGCTATTTGTGATCCTTTTATTTTGTAAGGACTAAATTGATGACAAAGGATAAATTGGGGCAAACAGCATGATTTTGAAAGAGAAAATAAAAGTTGTGAAAAGTGAAAGACTTGAATAGAGTTTTTATAGGACAAAAAGACTTGATTTGATTTTATTTTATTTTAAAACTTATTTTTATAAGGATTAAGCTTTAGGATTTTTTTTATATTAAAACTTGTATTTAATTTATCTTTATCTTTTTGTATTTATCTTTTAGAGTTTAAATTGGATCCAATTAGGAGAATTAAATGTTCAGATATAATTCTAATTATCTTTTAAAATTTAGATTGGATTCAACTAGGAATATTATGTACTATAAATAAGGGGTGGAGTGATTGAATTATTCACTTCCCATTCATTGAAAAAATCATTCATCTCCCTAAAACCCTAGTTTAATAAAAAGCTATTTTTTTTATTATCTTGTGTTCTTCCCCAAAAAACATGAGCAATTAAAAACTCTTCTAACCGAAGGTTATCAAATATTCCTCAAAAGTTCATGAGGCATAGAATCCACGCTTAATTCTTCTCACCGAGTATTCATCAATTCTCTATATTACGGGATTGACGCTTCCGCCCAAAATCCCTACAAAAATAATCTTTTTGTTTAATGCAAAGAAGACCACTTTGTGTGTTTTGAGAAGGTTGCACAGTCGGTTCACTAACTTACTATGTTAGAGGTTGCCGAGCCAAAGAAACAAAACGACATGACATTTGTCGTTGGGAAAAAGGTGATCTAGTTAAGACAGTCTCATTGCAGTGACGGTTGGCTAGAGTCAGGTTTCTCTAAAAACTATATCCAGAGCTGGTGGTCTTAGGCGTCCTCTTCCACTATAACTGCTTATTCGGGCATGAGAAAAACCATCCAAAATCTATGATTGAATCGAGGAAGAATCAAAGATAACCGGAGGTTGGATCTCTAAATATTGATAAAACCCTTCTTCCTTCGACTTTATTTATTTTATGCAATTTATTTTTATTTTGACATTTTTATTTTCTACTTCTTTTAAATTTTCCCCAAATCATGCCGCTTTTCTTGAACAAGATTTCGCCCACGATTTTGACAAACAAGATTCTTTACACTCTAGTCCCTGAGGATCAGACCTTACTTCCCTTTATTATTATTTTTATTTATTTTTGGAATAGGTTAAATTTGATGTTCTCGACGACACATCATATGTTATCACCAACATCATGTAATCAACAATTTTTTTTTCAAAATTATGTCAATGAGGTTTTGGCACTGATGTCTTGGGATATTCGATACCCTAATTCGAGTTTCATCACATATAGATGCCATGAGCGAATTCTCTTTCAAATTGTTCTAGATTTAAATTCTCACATGCATAGGTCAGGGGCAAAGTCAAACATTTTATAGTGATGGTCGAAATTGAATTCTAAAACTTGAGAGAAGCAAAATAAAATTTTTACCATTTTATTAATTAGAGCATTACGAATTAGAATGATTTAATATGTAATTTCACCAAATCAATGAGGCCAAAGCTCCTAACGCGAGTCTTATTCGTATATATTTTGATTTTCTATCTATTTATGATTTGTATTGAATTAATTTTAATTTTAATCGATCGGACATGTATTATTTGCAATAAATAGTATAATTGTAACTAACTTAGAATCTCGTTGACCTTGCATTGCTATGAGGTCCGGTGGATCTTTTGATGATATTGATTGAAAAGGTTAAAATCACTATTGGCTTGAAAACTTGAAAAACTATCCCCAAATTTACTTTTTTTTTTATGAAAATACCCAAAAATTTTAATAAATTACTGTTTTAGATAAAGTATGAAACTTTTTTGCCTTAGAAATTACGTGGAAGTTAAACCAAAGTAGGATTATATCATTTTCAGGATAAAAGGAATCACAAAGATTGTATCATTTACATTAAATATAGTTTTTGTTTTAATCCCTCTATTGTATTCGAATTTGAGATTTAGTCTCTTCACTTTAATATATATAATCTGATCTTTTATTTTTATAATGTTCAATGGTTACGTTAGGCCTTAAGTTAAATTCTAAGTTGAGCTGAGTCAAACTTCTAATGAGGGGCAAGCTCTCCCATCGCTGTTTTTTTATTCACAAGACTCAAACCCAAAACAATACTCAACAAATAATAAATCTAAATGTTTTTTTTTTTAAATATAGGTCAAATTTAGATTTCAATATTCAAAGTTTGAGTATGACCTGATTTTAATTATGTAATATATATTTTATTTATATATAGTGTAAATTGAATCACGTGAAATTAAATATATGATATATAATATTATAATTTTAAATATTAAATAATTAATGTCTACCGTTTTAATGAAATTAAATAAATATACTAAACTATTAATTATTAAATTAAAATAACAAATGCTTTTGTAAAATAAAAATAAAAAATATTATCAGCCTAAAACGAATTTAAGTTATTCATTTACAAATATTGATGGGTTTAATCAAATTTTGAAGTCCATAATTCAAACTAGATCCAAAATTTAGGGGTTTTCTTAAAATTATAAAATAGCCTCAATCACTCTACTAATATTTAGATTTATTATTTGTTGAGCATGACTGATTAAATATCCACTCAACCTAGATCATGTAATTGAATAATAGTAAAATAAATCATCATACAAACACCTTTTAGATCGAATTGAGTGTTTTCATTTTTATGTTAGTAAATTGACGATAAAAAAAGATAAAATTAAATAGTTAATTGATCAAGTTATAATTTTTTAAAAGTGAATGATAAAAAAGAGATTTTATAATAATTAAACAATTATTTTGTGACTTTCAATATTAAATAATAAATAAAAAAACAAACAAACATAGTTGGAGCGGTTTACGTTTTTGCTTTTTTAACAATTGGGCTTAAGCCCAAATATAAATCATTTGCCGTCAGTTAAATCTCATTTTAGTCCTTTCCATAAAACCCAAAACCCCAAAGTAACGGCGATGTTGGTTGGCGCCAATCACCTTCGCCGCCTCTTACGTTCACAACTATCCGCTGATGACGGCGGAACTGGCTTTATCATCATCGCCATCCACCATTTCCGACCACACTACAGTACAACCACCGAATTCTCGGATGAAGGAAATAGTGAAAAGAAGAAGGAAAGCAAATGGTTCACGCTACCCCCATTTGCTAAAACCGTCAATGCCTCGGAACTGGGAGCCAAATTAGCCGGAAAAAGCCATTTGAAATCCGCCACCTCCGCCGCAACTTCCGCCTATGAAACGACGGCGCTGAAGTGGGTTCTGAAATGCTGCCCGGAGCTGCCTAGAAATCTAGTACAAAAGCTATTTCGTTTAAGACAGGTTTTTATTTTTCAATCGAATTTAAAACTCTTTATTCGTTTGTAAATATTTTTCTTTTAATCCAAACAAAAGAAAATTTCTTTTTAAATTGAAAGTTGATTTTCTTTTACATTTATTCACATAGGTTCGAAGAGAATCCATAGCCATCGAGGTTACTGATGATGGTTGTCAAGTACAAAAGATTCAACTTAAAAGAGTAATTTTAATTTTATTTGAAGTTAGTTTTATTTTCCATGGTACTTAGATTCAGACGGGTGTTAGCAATCTATTTGAGTTTGATTTGGTAATCATTGAGCTAAGCTCAAGTTATTGATCAAGCCAAATTCGAGTTATTAGATTATGTTGATGCCCTCAATATATATTATTAATACTAAGCTTAATTATCAAGCTGAGTTCGAGCTTAAGCTTTAATGCGTGCGAGCTTTATCGAGCTAAAATTCAAGCTTGAATATAAAAATTGATAAATAAGCTGAATCAAGCTCGAGCTTGAGCTTTAATACATATGAGCTTAATTGAGCTGAAGTTCAAACTTGAGTACAAAAATTGATAAATGAGCTTAATCGAGCTTGAGCTCGAGTAGCTCGATTATATCTTGAGCCGAGCTTGAGCTTAAAAATAAATGTTCGATCAAGCTTAAGTTGAGTATTGAGCTCTAAATTTCAAGTCGAGCTAGAGCTTGCTAGTATTCGGGCTCGGTTTATAAGTGCTGAAAATACATTAGATATGAGTATGTTCAACCTTTTTCGAGTTTTTGTGTATTTGGAAGATATTAAGATGATAATACCACATGCCCCATTTTTAGTTATGCGATGGATACAAGTACTTTAAGTGAAATAAGAGTCGGATCAACATAGTTTATTTTCTTGTAAAGGTTGGAGCTAAAGATTCTTCGAGTATGTTTAATTTTTTTATGTATTTGGAAGATCTTTAGTCGGTAATATCAAATCCCATGTTTAGTTTTGCATCGGATGATACAAGTACTTTAAAGGGAAATAAGAGTCGGATCAACATAGTTTATTTTCGTGTGAAGGTTGGAGCTAAAGATTCATTGAACATTGGAGAAAAAATCTTTCTTCCTATTAGTGTCCGTGAGGTTCCGGAGGAGAAACACGAACATGATTGCACTGATGAAGAATCCAACTTTATCCGAAGCTTGGAGCTATATAAGGTTCTCTTCTTTTAAACTAAGTCGGTGTAGTAAATATTAAGCTATTTCATTTACTTGTTCCTGAACTTACAATCCAACTTTCGGTTTGATGTTAGGATACGGCCATTATTGTTCTCAATAAGCCTCCTGGAATGCCGGTTCAGGTAATCCATCAGACTTTTTTAATTTGTTGTTCCTATCTGTTTTCCTTATTTGTTTGAATTTATATTTTTGAACCTCGAAACAGGGTGGCATTGGCATCAAATGGAGTTTAGATGAATTAGCTGCTGCATGGTTACGTTATGATTACTCAGAATCACCACGGCTGGTGAGTGAACATAAGCAAACTTTATTATTTGTTCATTCTCAGGTCGAAGTCATTGCGTTGTAGATGCATTGTGAGCTCAGATTTTATGGGTCCGTTATATTCTGTAATCCTTACTGCTATGTTATGATTAGATGACTTAGCAGCCCACCTGGTTATGTTATGATTATCGGAGACCGCCTCACTAGCTGAGTGAACATAAGTCATCCTTGTTATTTGTTCATTTCTCAGATGTAATTCGAGTTGCATTGTAGATGATGCACTGTGACCTCAGATTCTCTGGTTCATCATTTTCTGTAATTCGTACTGTTGCGAAGTAGCCGGATAGTATGTTATACCATTATACATATAGAACCGTTGTTTTTTACGTGAACATTCTTTTGTGTTTTTTAGGTGCACAGGCTGGACCGAGATTGCAGTGGCATATTGGTGATGGGGAGAACTCAAATGAGTGCAGCAATTCTTCATTCCGTATTCCGTGAGGAAACGCTTGGTGCATCGAAACATGTGACATTCTTTTGTCTAAGCTTGCTTTCCCTTTCGGATATCGTACATATCAGTAGAACGGCAATATTGTTCGTTCGGTTATGGCTAACTTTAGTCCGTTATGTTTTAAGGATTCCAACAACGAGAAGAGAGTCTTGCAGAAGAGGTATTGGGCACTCGTTATCGGATCTCCAAGGCGCCCCAAGGGAACAATTTCAGCTCCACTTCGAAAGGTTAGAATAATTTTCGATCCGAGGTTGTCTTCATGTTTGAACTATTAAAGATCCTTAGTCACTGTGGATGCTTTGAACTATATGCATTTACCAAACAAGTCTCAGTTTCTGCTGGTTGTAGGTGGTGGTGGATGACGGGAAATCCAATCGAATCACTGTCTTTGAACACAATAACACGATTATGTCATCTCAGCGAGCAATTACAGAGTATCGTGTCATTAAAACATCAACACATGGTAACATCATTGCAATGCTTGTTTCGAAGTCCGACTTCAGCATTGCATACCCTCTTATGCTTCGTGATCTTAATGCAGGGTTCACATGGTTAGAACTGTCTCCTCTCACTGGTAGAAAGCACCAAGTATGTATCAAAGCCGAACTATTTCATTAATTTTGTCACTTTCGATTTTATAAACCAGTCTCTATTGTTTACTCTAGCTTCGAGTACACTGTGCCGAGGTACTGGGAACACCGATTGTTGGAGACTACAAATACGGGTGGCAAGCTCATAGAAGGTTGCAAAATCTGGCTGAGTCAGACCTTAGAAAGAACTCACACGAGAAGGTAGCAAAGGAAAACATGCTCCCTTTCGGACTCAACATGGATAGCGGAAGCATTTCAGAAAAACACCTTCGTCTTCATCTTCATTGTCGGGAAATGATCTTACCGAATGTTTCTCAGGTATTGCGAAATCCAAAATCGTTTATGGATGATGATCTTTCAAAGCTCAAAAGCCTGGAAATAGTTGCTCCATTGCCTTCATACATGCAAAAGAGTTGGGATATCTAATATCTTGACTTCTTGAGAACTAAAAACCTACCATCTTCTAAGCTTACAATTTTGCTATCATTTTCCTTAAGATAATTATATATATATATACATAGTTTTAATAATTTTTAATTTTTTATTATATATACTCACATACGAATTTTTCATTTTTGTCCGACATATATTCGGGATAGAAATGATTTTCTAAATCTATGAAAAACTCTATATTTATATATTGGATTAATATATTATTTGATATTTGAGTTTCAGTTCAATGTTCAATTTAATATCAAGTTTTTCTTGTCTTAAATTTTTTTGTTTTAATTAAATATCTATATTTTTAAACTGGAGTATACATGTCAAATATTCGTTATGCTAAATATAGTAACCTTAAATAGAACACAATGTATTAATAAGAAAAATCATACCCAACATTTGCATCCGTGACTCGTCTTTGAATTTGGATAACATAAGAATTTATATTGATAAGATACAAGGATGAAAATCAAACGTGTCCAACATGTATCAATCGTAAATATAGGATCTTTAAAGATTAAATTATAAAAATAGTCATTTTTGTTTGTCTCAAGTTATATTTTATTCACTTATGTTTGAAATATTACGTTTTAGTCACTTATGTTAATATTTTGTTACGAAATAATCACTGTGTCATTAAGTTTCGTTATCTCCCTAACGGTAATCTTACGTGACAGTTCAACTAGATTTTAAGTGCCAATTTAGATTTCCAAATGAAATGAAAATAAATATTTAATTAAATAAATTTAATTAATTAAAATTTTTAAATCTTAAACTTTAATTGAAAAATCGTAAACCCATTTTCATATACCTCTTTTTATCTTCATCTTCTTCCTTTTTTATTTCAATATATTTAATTACAAATCTGTCTCAAATCTTGAATATTTGAAACTCATTAACCCAAAAAAACTTAATGGGAAGAAAATATTGAAATCAAAGATATTAAATTTTTGGATTAATGGGTTTCAAAGATTCAAGTTTTGAGATAAATTTGTAACTAAAAATATTGATATAAAAAAGGAAGAAGATGAAGATGAAGATGAAGATGAAGAAGAGAGGTGTGTGGAAATGGGTTTAGGATTTTTTCAGTTAAAGTTTAGGGTTTAAAATTTTTAATTAATTAAAAATTTATTCTCATTTCATTTGAAAATCCAAGTTGACACTTAAAATCTAATTGAACTGTCACGTAAGATTACCGGTAGGGAGATAATGGAACTTAACGGCACAATGATCACTTCGTAACAAAATACTAATATAAGTGACTAAAACGTAACATTTCAAACATCAATGACTAAAATAAAATCTGAGTCAAACAAAAATGACTATTTTTGTAGTTTACCCATCTTTAAAAATTAGTATCCATGGAAGACATGTGTATTCCACACTCGTTTTCGACTAAGGAACACAATATACATTCTATAACAAAAATATATCTCCATTTGATCACCGAAACATCCTTTTTCTAACCTAAATTTCCTTTGTTTCTAATTTTCTGCTCCTGCTGACCATTTAACAATGGCTACAAAAGCATTTTTCTTCAGCTGAGGCTAACTTTTTCTTCTTTTTTTACATCTATGCAAATTATCAAAGCCTTCTAAACATTAAAGCAAACAACATTAGTAGTCACCCAATTATAGTTTTTTTCTTTTTTGGTTAATTAACTATGAAAAATTACAAAATGATCATTCAACTATTCAATTTTATCTATTCAATTTTATCTTTTATGATTAAAAATAGAAACACCCAAATATCCAAGATAATTGGGTGATAAAAAAAAAGATAAAATTGAATAATTGAATCACCATTTTGTAACTTCTTATAGTTGAGTGAACATAAATAATAATAAAAATCAAAGTTGGGTGACTATTACTGCGAGTTACCCATGACAAAAACTAGTCACTGACCTTTAAAACTCCAGCTATTCCGAACGACGTTCGGCTAAAGTATATGTTCATAAAATATCTTGAATGCCGATCGGGTAGAGGAAGAATGTTGTTCTTTCCAAAAAGGGAAGTACTGTAAGCACAATAGATACATCGATTTTTGAAGAGACTTCATTGCTATTGACACCCAACACGGATAAGAAAAAGAGTAAACTATACTAGTAGTCAACTAACTATTAGTAAATTTATTTTTTGGTTATCAAATTGTGAAAAGTTACAAAATGGTTATATAACTATTCATTTGTCTTTTTTTGGTCACCTGATAGTCTTGACAGCTTTTAAAATTGGCATAATAGTAAATTTAACCCTCAACATTTACACATTGAGTAATTTAGTCTTTTGTGCGGTTTTGCTTTTCTTTGTTAAAAAAAAAACAAATTTATTAGCTAAATTCGATTGAAAATATACAAAAAATGAAAATATACAAAAAAATCCAAGATAGCAAAATTGGGTAAATTCTTTTAGAACCAAGACTAATTTGGCATAATTTATAAATATTGAGGGTTAAAATTACTATTATGTTAATTTTAAAAGTTGCCATTGTTAGCTAGCTGGTGACTAGAATAGTTGGATGACCATTTTATAACTTTTCATAATTGAGTGACAAAAAAAAAATACTATTAGTTAAGTGACTACTAATATAGTTTACCCAAAGAAAAAAAAAGGCACGAAATTACCGTCATAAACTAAGAAGTTGAAGTAGTGATAGTAAGAGACTGCCACCATGAAAAGCAGGTTTGATAGTACTGCAGGTATGAAACCGTGGGCAAAAAGAAGTGGTGACAGGAAATAATGTAATACTGCCAAAAACCGAAATATTAGTCATACTTATCGAACGGATTAGTATTGATGAACATTGATCAATGAAGAATAAAACCGACACAAACAGCTCAAACATGTAGATGTTTAAATTTGTGGAAGGTTAGGAAGAAGTCACCAGACTTGCCATTCAACCACGCAAGTATTTGGAGCCTCTTCCCGAAGATAAGCATTTGTCGTAACGTGCAAGTAATAAACTAAAGCAAGCTTTTATTATGCCTATCACCAGAGGCTCGCAGCATTCTCGTACACATTCTAAACGTTGTCTTGCGGTTCTTTATTTACTGAAGGAAGACATACGATGGGAGCTTAGAATGTAAATGGTATAGCCTCAAAATAAAGGTAATCGATTTACTTCTGGCTATTGGACACGCCCTTTTGTAACAGTGTAATGTCTTCTATACAACGAACCACTACCAGGCCTATCTGCAACCATAAGTATATTTCACAAAGCTTAAACCACATAAAAACAGTGAAACTGAAACAACTATAGCATACTGGTCCAGCCTGAGACTAATTTAAAAAGAAAAACCGGACATTAAAATATCAACCACAGATATATGTATACTTTTAGTAGCAACTGGACTTTCAGAAAGAACAATGGTCACTAACTCGATTAACATTCTAATTATCAGACAGATGTGTGGAACTAAAGCCGATTTAGAGATAAAAAAGTGTAGCATACATTTGTTCTAAGATATAATAGCTCCAGTTCTGAAAACAAAGAGGTATTGGCTCTTACCAACAACATGTTGCCAGGAGTATTCCAGCAAGTAAAAAATGGAAAAGCAATACTAAAATAACTACAGAAACAGCATGTGCAGATCATACCTGTATAGAGAAGACAGCAAAACATTACAAGAGGAGGTCTATAAAATATTTGATGGTACAATGGAAACAGATAAAGTGAAAGAATTCCGATATATAGTACAATATTTGAGCCAGCCAGAGAATTACTCGGAAGAACTTAGAACTCTCACGATGCTTAACAGTGAAATCTAAGAACAAATATACCATATAAGCACCATATGCATGCCAATTCGGTGTTAAAAAGATTTATATAAGGCTAATTACAAATCCAGAAGCCCCATCAATGTAAAGGCAGGGAGCAATTTTAAAGTACCACTGGTTAGCAATCTATTTTTGTTAAATGTAGCCATGTTTTAAAAATGTAAAAGAAACTCACGCAGCGCAGTAAGCTACTGTTGCAACTGCCAAAAGAAGGCTGCAGATTACAACAAAAGTGGGGTCGTCACGTGCCCATTGCTTCTTGGTTTCTGAACCAAAAATAAAAATAAACAAGTTTTCAAGATCATGAGATCAAGGAAAGAATTTAATGAGTTCATGAACATGAAACTTAAAAACCAAAAGGAAAAAGAAAAATCTATATTTACCTATTTGTTCTAATGTTTATACAAATTACTTAATACTACCGTATTCTAACCGACTTAATCGTACGTGCTTTTCATGTGCTAAGGGGTATGGGAGGAAAAGAGACCTAAAGGCTCACTGCAGTTACAAACTGCATTCACATTCAATTAGCCACTTGATACTTAAGGTTACAAGTCAGTCAAAACGTGCACTGAATCAATTATTCAATTTATTACAGCACATAAAGCCTTATAGGCTAGCCAAAGATGATGGCAGCTATAATAAAATAGTACATACAGTGTGCACAACAATTTAGACTAATGCGAGCTAATTGTCCGCAGTATAAGCATCAAGTGTCAATTGACAAACTATTATTACAGTCAGCATTCCTCTTGGGAAAAGAAAATGGCATCCTGTGATTAACAACGTTGGTCCTCCAACTCGGCATAAACAGATAAAAACCACATTCATTTAACAGAAATTACTTACGTTTGTGATACATTGTGTGCTGATAGCTGCATCCAACATAGAAATCCATATACACAGTAGAACAAAAATTAATTATTAAAACAAATTTCCAAACTCAAAATACCTTTTCTTTTCCTGCATATAATCCCTCTCACTCATTCCGCAAATAAAGACCAAAAAGAACTTTAATATGCATGAAGACAACCAAAGAAAAGAAAGGTTCGTGTAGTGGCTATAAAAGAGAGCAATATGACTAAATCTTATATCTGTAACCAAGCAAAAGGCATAATCAAAATTAAGAAGAAACAATTCTGGAGCAAAAAATAATAAATGGTAAATGCTCGAAGCTCTCTGAGATAAGGTGGATTACTAATTGAAATTTCATTTCAAGAATCTCTGAAGCAGTAAGCAAGGCGAGCAATGTCAAAAAAGAAGAAAAAAAATTAGTCAGCACAAAATGGTGTGTTAAGGTACTTGTCTTCTATTGGTGGAACTATAAGAACTAGACTATTATCAGTAACCACTAACCAGATGATAATGAAAATACGGAATCAGTGGAAAACAAGTGGATTGATGATAATGGCTGAGTACTTACACAACCTTTGGTGCAGTACATAGATGAATCATTTGCCAGAATGTGCATTCAATATCCATTTGTTGCCACTACATGAACAAGGAAAAAGGAACATGATGCGATAAAGCGACCATATAGAGAAAGACATCATAGGAACACAATGGAGATGAACTTATTAGATGCGGATATACCAAATCTTGGTCAAAGAAATAACAATACGTAAAAAAGAAAAAAGTAAGACTTCACATTTGACATCAATCCACCTCGGAGGTCTAAACTGCTCAAAACTAAAAACTTAGCTAAATTATCTCAGCAAACTACTCAAGCTTAACTCAAAAAAAAAAAAAAAAAAAAACTCAATCCAATAATTATCAAGCTGAGCTTGAGCTTGAGCAGTTCGAGCTATTGGTCTAGCTGAATCGAGCTTTTCATTTTTAATATATATTGTACATATTTTTATATTATTAAATTATGTTATTGCTTTTAATATATATCATTAGCCCTGAGCTTAATTATCGAGCCGAGTTTGAGCTTAAGCTTGAATATGTACAAGATTAATCGAGCTAGAGCTTGAGTAACTCAATTACATCTAGAGCTAAACTCAAGCTTAAAAAAAGATATTTGATCGAGCTCAAACCAAGTACCGAGCTCTAAATTTCAACTTGAGCTTGAGCTTGAATTTGCTTGCATTCAGATTCGGCTCAGATCAATTACACCCTTACACGTGAGCGGTAAAATTTAACACTACAAAGACCTATATCAAAAGTCAAATTTCAATTACTAACTACTAGAGATTTCGAAGAGAAATAATCCAGCTACAGTTAATCGAACATATTTCCAGTACGAAACTCGTGACCGGTGAATAGCTAATGGATCCAAAGTCTTCTTATCATTCAAAAATTATTTAAAACTATGTCACTGTTTACTTTCTCTTATCACTTCCAAAAACTTAAATCTACTCCTCGATGCCAGGCATTACCGACAACTAAATCCTCAAATTCAAAACAGTAACAAAACATAAATACATACATTACTATTCAAATTTGTGAATTCCAGCAAACAGGCATCAGGAAATGACAGCAAGACCGAGGAAATTTCATAATTGGATCGTGAATCGAACTATACATATAAAAGGATAAGATGAAAATGAGGATCAAGATCCAACGAAAGCGAAAAGAGATCGGACCTTGACGATTCGACGGAGATACTGAAGGAACATGGCGTTAGGACGTGATGTGGAGATCGACGACCGCGTTTTGCTAACCGTCGGTAACATATTGCTTGAATTTTTGTAGCTGTTCAATTTGCTGTTTGATCTGTAAATCGTTTTGATTCTCTTTTAGCTATATATATATATATATATTTATTCTCACAGCTCTTCTTAGTCTCTTACTTGATAATGAGAAGACGGAAACGTAAAAACGACGACCTGTAAGCAAGCCGAGCCGAGCTGAGCTCAGCCGAATTCTAGCGTTAAAAAGTTCGACATCGGTTATATTTTATATAGATGTTTACTTATTAAAAATATATACACAAATAATTTTATGTTGATGTTTATATATATTTATAATTAAAATATTATTTTCCATGATCTTTTTTAACATTAAAACGGACCTTTGAGAGGGTTTTTGTAGTTTGTTCTTGGCACGGTACGACTTGACCCGACTTATCTATTTATGGCAATCATTTGTATTTTATCAAGTCAAATTTAAAATTTAAATTATGACATTGTTTTTTTATGTATTAAAATGTATATTTTTTTCAAATAAATGTATTATATTAGAAAAAACACAAGTGTTACACTAGAAAAAGTGTTAAACTCAAGTATTAAATTATATAATGTGTAAATATTGAAGGTTAATTTTTTAGAAGTAAGATTAAATTGACACAATATATAAATGTTTAAGATTAGAGTAATTATTATGCCAAATTTAAAAGGTGTCACTATTAGCAAATAATCAATTTGTGATCGAAAAAGATAAAATTGAATAGTTAAGTGATCACTTTATAACTTTTGATAGTTGGGTGATAAAAAAATATTAATAGTTGGATAACTACTAGTATAATTTACCCTTTATACATTTAAAATTGTTATACCCCGACTGGAACATGTGGCACAACGAGAAACACTTGTAGATACCCATGAACGACTTTTTGCTTACCTCTCAACCTACAACAATTGACATATTCTCCACTTAAGTGCCTAGACAAACCTTTACTGTTTGACTGGTTATCGAATAACCAATCACTCAATTATCTCATCTTTTAGACCACCCGTTTTTAACAAGAACGCACTCTCCCTAAAGAAGGAAACCACCAATGAACCATTAGACATAACAATCCAAAATATATTTAGACCAATAAAAATTCAGTTTTATACAAAATATAATTTAGTTAATTTGACTTGGTTATAATTATTATTAAAAAAACTAATATAAATGCGATATAAATATAAAAAAGATTAGACTATCATATACTTTTTATTATTTAAAATTTAAATAAAATAAATTTTATATAAATTATTTCATCAAAATCAGATTTTATTATATATCTTTAATCAAAACCAGATTTTCTTACATCCAGATCAATTTAGTTTATCGTTTATTTTAAAATAAAATATTTTACTTTATAAAAAATAAAATAATTTTAAAACATATAATTTAATTGAAAAATTGTTTATGAATTAAAAAAAGTTTAATCATTGAATTATAATTTTTAAAAAAAATCTCAACTCAACAGTACTATTATCCAAACCAAAATCAATGTAAAATTTCAATTAAATTTATCGAATCAAATGTTAAAACCTATATAGTACAAACTGAAAGAATTTCTCTCGAAAGAAAGGCCAAATTATTTAAATTTTTTCCAATTTGGTCCCTTTTGTGTTTCGTTTTATGTCTGTACTCCTTAAACTTTTCTCTCTTTTTTTTTGTCGTCATTTTAGAACCCGCTGTATTAATCAAAATATAAAATTAATCCTTAAACTATACCATATTTATACTTAGGTAAAGTTTTTTGTCAATAATGGTACTTAAACTATTAAATCTAGTCTCGTTTTACCCCGATACCAATCAATAAAAACATGACATGTGACATTTTTTTTATTGGAAGTGTTACATTTTCAAGAGTGAAATGAGATGAAATTGATAGTTTAAGTATCATTTTGGCAAAAAATTAGGTACTCAAATGAGAAAATCGTTATGCTTTGAGGGCCAATTTTGGAATTAAACCTTTAAATTTCCCTTTATTCAATATTTCCAATGGCGTCCTTCACGCTTTCACTTTTAAATCCAAACTCTTCCATGTAATCCCTCACTTCTTTACTAATCATCTCCTTCATCGCCGCCAATATGTCCGGTGGAAGCATTACCGCCGCCGTCACCGTCGCTGACGAATCATTCTCGTGCTTTTCTGCTGTTAATTTCAAGTCATTTTCTTTCGACAAGTTATCATCATCGTTGTTCAACTCGACCGATTCGTTCCAAGAACTTCGGAGTGTAAGCTTAGTCGAAACACGAGAGCACTGAGTCAACTCATCGGCAAGGATACCGAGTCCTAAATCGCTCGCGTCAGAACGCGACGGACTACTACTACTCGCCGTCCTCGGCGATTTAGCTGGTTTTTTCTCCGATTCCGAATCCTCGATAAACTTACGCTTCAACGTCGAGTTCCAGTGATTCTTAACGGCGTTGTCCGTACGCCCGTTCAGTAACCTCGCGATGGTCGCCCACTTTTTCCCGTACAAGGCATGCGCTTTCCTAATAATCCTATCTTTCTCCGCCGTGAAGGCACGGTGCTCTACTTCCGACGAAATCTGATTACACCACCGCAACCTACACGATTTCCCCGATCGACCGGGAATCGACGTCGAAATCGCCGTCCAGTTCCTCGGACCATACCGCTGCACCAACTTCCTCAACAGTTCATCCTCCTCAGGACTCCATGGTTCCCTTACCCGATCAATATCCTGATCCATTAAATCCAAATTCCAACGGCGGTCTTCGTCGGTTCTTCTCTGGCGCCGGTGATTTAAATCTTTTTGTAAAGGAAGAAGAAGAAAGGAGGGTTTTTAAACGGGATAGGTAAAGGTAACTGACAAGTAATAGGCCTTAATTGAACTGGTATTGACCAGTAACCGGTTAAAAGCTAATACAGCTGTAACACGTTTCGGGTTGCCACGTGGGCAATGACTGAAATTATGAGAATCTTAACAAAATCTAAGGGGGTAACATAGGAATTTCAATACGGTAGTTTCCTGATTTGACTCGTACAGTTATGGAAGTTACTGATATGGGAAATGGTAGATGAGGCGCTGGTAAGTGAGTAAATCGCGAGAATTTGAGGAGAAATTCGTGGGAATTTTTTTTATTTCGTTTTTGTCGTTTTTTCAGTTTTGGATCGTTATTCGTGGAGGTTGTGGGAAGGATTTTAATAAAATTTTATCTGCCTATAGTACTTCTGCTTTATAAAAATTGAAAATTTAGTTTTTGCTTTTTATTATTATGAATTTAAATTTTTTTATTTTTAAATTTCAAATTTCTAAGTTTATCTATAATACTTTTACTTTTTTTTTTTTTGTTAAAAAGATTGTTGCGGTAGCCATATAATTAAAAAAAATGTTATAATTAACCTAAATTTAGTAAACAAAAAATTAATAGTATTAACAATTAAATTTAAATTTTGAAATCTGAAAATTATGACTAAATTCTTTAAAGCACAAGTACATGGATTAAATTCTTAAATTTTGAAAAATTCATAAACTGTAGACACATTTTAACTATCTTTGTATTATACATTACATAAGTCATCGATTTAATTTGTGCACTTTAATTTTATTATACTTAATCTTTGTATTTTTTGAATTTTTAATTTTTAATCCTAACTGAAATAGTAAACGCTAAATCCATTTAATTAATTTTTACTATTTTCAAAATTTAATGTTACAAGTATATTATTACATTTGTAATATCATATTAGTTTGTTAGTTTTAGATAAGACTCATAAAAAAGGGTCAATGTCTACCAAGAGTCTTATAATACTATGTAAGTTTCATTTTAGTCCATCTACTAAAAATTGCTCCGAGTTAATCCTAAGACATTGTTAAAGTTATTCAAATCATAACATCGATACAATTTGTTGTTCATAATCGAGGTTCAAAAGTTAACATTGTTAAAATTATTTTGTTAAATTGAATTTCATTATCAATGTTTTTAGAATCAAACCGATAATCGAGCTGATCAGGCCATTAATTTGTCGATTTGTATGATGATTAAATAAATCATTAAAAATACCTCAATCAGTTTACAATCCAATCGATCTGATCGACTGGCCTGGTCCGATTCAAATAATCTTGTTCATTACATGTCAAATTTTTTGGTTGCATGGCTTCCTTACGAGTATTTTTAAGGTAAACTATACCATTAATTACTAAACATAAACATTGGGTAAGTTTTTATTTTAGCTACTTAAAAAAAAATTGTAAAATTGCTCGCTAAATTTTTTGAAGTTATTTTTTTTGCTCACTCGACTATTAAGTGACATTTTTTTTAATCGATATAATAACAATTTTAATCCAATGTTGTTTGAGCTAAATCGACCGATCAAAGGATCGTTTGAAAAGTGGTTTTGAATCGGTTAGACCAAGAAACAATACGAACAGTTGAACCGCCTAAAAAACTTATTGAACTTTTAGTTGAACCAATTGAACCCGAATTTTTTATTTTTTAATAATTTTTAATCGATCAATTAAATTGATTGGACCGATAAATCGATGATCCGAATAATTCAGTCGATCTAATTTAAATACTATTATTTTAATCCTCAATTTTTATATTTTAGGTAAAAAATTATTAAAAAATTATAAATCACATAGAATCTTTTTGTGGGAACCAATGTATACCAATCGATTTTCGAGGGAATGGTCCAGTCTGGTTCAACGTCACACCTAGTTTTTAAAATCACACACCTACCTAAATAGTAATAATAAAAGCTTGCAAAGAACAAACTTTACATCCCCGTCACCATTTTTAGCTTCAAATTCTCAACCAAACCAAGTCTTAAAGGATAATCAAAATCAAACCCACCAAATCCCAGAATCCATACACATGGAGGAAACAAAAATCCCTGTTACAGAGCAAAATCAATTCCCACAAACACCCAAACACATTTTCATCCTTTCAGGCCAAAGTAACATGGCAGGCCGAGGCGGCGTTCACCACCACCACTGGGACGGCGTCGTCCCGCTGGATTCTCAACCACACGCTTCCATCATCCGCCTTAGCGCCAACCTCCACTGGGAACCCGCCCGGGAGCCGCTACACCACGACATCGACGCCCGTAAGGTCTGTGGAGTGGGGCCCGGGATGTCGTTCGCCAACGCAGTGAAGGACCATCTCGGTGACGGCGGAGAGTGTTTGGGTCTGGTCCCTTGCGCCGTGGGTGGCACTGCAATCAAGGAATGGGAACGTGGGCAGCACCTGTATGATAATATGCTTAAGAGAAGTAAAGAGAGTGTGGAGAAGACTAATGGGGAAATCAAGGCTTTGCTTTGGTACCAAGGGGAGAGTGATACGCCGTCGTATCATGCTGCTGAAGCTTATAAGGGAAACATGGAGAGGTTGATTCATAATGTGCGTGAGGATCTTGGGTTGCCTTCGCTTCCTATCATTCAGGTTTGGATCATTAATTTTTATTCATAGGTCCTTGATTATGCATAAGTTCTGGATTTAGTTCTTACATTCTATTTTTTTTTTCGAATTTTGAAATTTCAGTGAAATTTGTTGATATAAATTCTATTATTTCCAAAATCTTATAAATAAAAATATTATCTCTTGCTATTTTTATATAATATACACAAAAAAATTTAACAGGTTATCCTTTGAGTCGGAATTGAAATTTCAAAATTCATATGGCGTAGAGATTAGAAGGGAACAAGTTGGAGTGCATGTATTAAATCCACAACTTATGTATTGTGCACTGCTACCATTAGGATTAGGACTGAAATTATCAAAGTTTAGGAAGTATAGGGACTAAAATTGATAAAATTAGAGTATATAGACTACACCCGCAATTTAAATATAGTATAGAAATTAATAGCAGAATTTGACTTATTTTTACAAATTTTAATGCATTAATAATTCATATTATACGATGTTGAGATGCTTATTACTTGTCACGTTTTAGTTAGTTTTATATATACCTCTACTAGGAAGAAATGAGATGTTATCAAACTCTCCTCTTATAAATATTTTGAGTATTCAACAACATACATGATAAAAGAATAATTGCTATATATACATACATATAGATTGCACAATACATATTGTGTCTTACTTCACTACAATCTTTGGCAAGTGCTTATTTTTACACTTGAATCTTTAACGACATTGATGATGATGATTGGTGATCAATGTTATGAAATAATCATGTTGCATGATACTCATAATGTGGTGAATAATTTGCAGGTTGCAATTGCATCAGGGGATGAGAGATACATGGAGAAAGTGAGGGAAGCACAGCTGGGGATCGATCTTCCGAACGTAATATGCGTGGATGCCAAAGGGTTGTCTCTGAAAGAGGACAATCTTCATTTAACAACTGAGGCTCAGGTTAAGTTGGGGCACATGTTGGCTGATGCTTTTCTCACCCATTTCAATGCCCCACCATCACAATCTTCCCCTTGCTCGGCTCCAAAAACAGGGTAATATCAATCTCAAAGTAACTAAATCCCAAGGCTTCATTAAGTCATAGTTGTCGTTGTTGTTCTATTTGCTTCTTTGATTTGATGTTGACCTTGTAGCTTCAAATTTGTCCGCATTTATTATGTTTGCCATATTCATTTCCTTGTTTTGGCTATGTTGCTCTGCTTGATTCCGAAACCCAGGTAAATCCGAAAGTACTCAAATCCCAAGGCTTCATTATATCGTAGTTGTCATCGCCATTTTTATTTTGTGTTTGCTTCTTTGGTTTGATGTTAACCTTTTAGCTTCGAATTTGTCCACTGGCCTTTATTATGTTTTCCATATTCCTTCCCTTGTTCTGGCTATGGTGCTTTGCTTGAATCCTAAAACCGGGTAAATCTTAAAGTACCCAAATCCCAAGGCTTCATTATGTTGTCGCGGTCGTTGTTGTTGTTGTTCCTTTTTCTTCTTTGATTTTAATATTGAGCTTTTAGCTTCAATTTGGTCCATTGGACTTGATTATGTTTGCCATATTTATTCCCATCTTTTGGTTATCGTGCTTTCTTGAACCCGAAAACAAGGTAATCTCTGAAAACCACCTAAATCCCAAGGCTTCATTATGTTGTCATTGCCATCGTTGTTGTTGCTGTTCCATTTGCTTCCTCAAGTCGATGTTGACATTTTAGCTTCGATTTGGTCCACTGGATTTTATTATGTTTGCCATATTTGGTGCTTGCTTGAATCCAAAATCAGGGTAATCTCTGAAAGTACCTAAATCCCAAGGCCTCATTTGTCGTCGTCGTTGTCATTGTGGTTGCTATTTGCTTCCTCGAGTCGATGTTGACCGTTTAGCTTCAATTTGGTCCAGTGACCGGATTATATTTTTTGCCATATGATGTTTGAAGCTGATGTCTGAGGGGTACCCAATTATGAATTTGGCAAAACATTGGAGTATTTGTCAAATAAAATAAATGTAGTAAAATTATGTGCTATTAGTTTGTTTTTGGAGTTCGCACTTGGTGTATATGTATCATATTTTATTTCATTTTCGTGTCAATTATGTTATTTGTATTGTTCTGATTCTTCATTTGCCTTATGGTCTAAGTCCGGAATTATAATATAACCCTAAAAGATTTGGGGAAAATACCATCATCCTTAATTAACTCTAACTCCAAAGATTGTAAAAAAAAAAAAAACAATGGTTAATATACTATTTGGGATTTGAGTTTTACTTTAATGTTCAATTTGGTACTTAAATTTGGCTTTAATATTCAATATTCAATTTGATATATGAATTTTCCTTAGTGGCAACAAAATAGAAGCTAAAACCAACAACCTACGGTAAAACACAAAAGGAAACCCCAAATGGTCGCTCGACCTGCGGTGGAATTCTCGACCAAAGCATAAAAAAGGGGCTTTTAGGTTATCTTTACTCACACGACGGGGAGATGGTGGGCATGTAAATTTCGAGTAAAATCAAATTAATTCAGTTAACAGATTGAATTTAGTTAATCGTTCAGTTAATCAAATTAATTTGGTCGGGGTTGGTTAATAATTTTTTGAAAGTTCAGTTAATAGTTAATTCAGTTCGAAATTGGTCGGTTAATCAAATTAATTGAATTTAATAAATAATATTATAATATATATAAGTATTCGGTCGGGGTTAGTCGGTTCGGTTAATTTTTTGGAAGTATAAATTAATCGGTCAGTTAATTCGGTTAATTTTTCATATGTTTTATATTTGTTTTAATAAAAAAAAAACATATAAATTCCGTTTAACCGGTCGAATTAATTGAAAAAATTTGGTTAGATTAATTTTTTTTGAAAAAATTTCAGTTCAGTTAAGAATTTAAAAAAATCAATTAATTTGATTAATGATAGATCGAGTTGGTTAACAGATTGAACGCCCCTATCAAAAATGTCTCGAGACAAAATAAAACCTAAAGGCCAAAGGGGTAACCATCCTTCGAGCCTTGCTCCAACCAAAATCCTTCAAGCCTTGTTCAAATATATATATATATATATATATATATATATATATATATATATAGGGTTAACAGTGTTTATTTTTAAACATTCGTATTTTTGTCCGTTTATGGTTTAAGAAATTAATTCCTTTTAGATTTGTAAAATCCCTTTTAATCATGTCATCTCTAATTCCTCATTCAAAAAAAGAAAATTATTTATGTAATTTCTTCAACTTTTATGAAATCACAAATGAAAATAAGGATCAAATTACAATTTGTTTCCTTTTTATTTTTATTCATTTTTGGTTCTTTACAACAGTTTTTTTTTTTTGCTTTGCCCATTATTTCTAAGGTTTAAATCGAAGTTTTTTTCTAGAAAGACAACAATGTACCTTAGAATTACATTGGCACGTTGACCCTTATGTCGACCATTGTCCGATCTTTTTTCCTCCCTCCTTCCCTTTACCTTTCCATTTGTTTTTCTTGTACTTCGACAAAATGAAGTCTGAACCGTGCCCCTCTCGTTCGTTGACCTTCTATCGGTGATCTGAAAGCTTTTTTCCGATCGCTCCTGACTTTGGGCCTAACCCTCTTCCTTCTCTCCTATATCTGAGTGCTATGTATCACATTCACCATGGTCCTTCCCTAGACGGAGCTCGTGTTTTATTGTACCAGCCTACACGATTGGTGGTTGAAGCCATTCGTTGGCAAATGGATCCCTTCTCCAATCTCGACTCCCATCTGGCTCCATGTTGACTAGTGGGATTCCATTTTTGGGTTGCTGCCTCATAGAGTCTCCCTCCGAAAGCATTACATGCTGCGTTTTGTGTTGTACTTTCTTTTTTTTTTCAAAATCTATTCAATTTAAAAATTTTGATAAAAAATTCAAATTTTGAATTAAATAGTTTGAGTTAATTGAATTATTCGGATTAATTCAAATAAAATATTAAATATTTTGATTTAACTCAAATAAAAATAAAATAAAATTACGTTGTTTTGATATATGTTTACTTCTAAAGTTAAAATTAAAAATCATTAAGTTAAAAGTTAAAACTATATTGTTTTGATAAGTCCTTTATCCAACAAGTTAAAAGGAAAAAAAAAACATTATATTATTTATGTAGTTAAATAATCTTGTAATTCGTCTATTAATTAAATAATCGATCTATATAAACGCAACATTGAATATAAATAATAAGATTTTTTAATTTAACTCGACTTGACTCGAAAATTTTTGATTAAATTCAATTCAATTCGAAAAAAAATTTAAATTGAATCCAGTTATCAAAAATAAGATCATCAACTCGATTAATTCAATTTTTGTATTCGATTTGATTTGACTCGATTGAATACTCACCTTTTATTTGTAACTCTATTTATTTTCCTTTAATAAAAATTATATGAAAAAAAGGACATTTATTATATCATACGTAAATTTTACTCCACTTAACCATAACTAAAAATAAACTTTGATAATATAAGAACATTTATTTTCGAAAAAAAAACACATGGGAAAATCAACCAAACTTACTTGAGAATGAAGGGATCAAAATCAAATCACCAGCAAAGCCGACACCACTAATCATTATTTAAAGAAAAAACCAAATCCATTTACATCATAAACTGTATATTAATTATTTAATTATTACACAAATTCTTTAACTATATTATTATTATTTAAAAAAATAAAAAAACGTTGACTAAAATTTGACTCTTAAGACCTTGGTTTCCCACTGTAAGCTTGCTTGCAAATTGCGTACGATTTTTGCCGCGGCGAGCACAGCTGAGAATTCACCGGACATCCCCGTAGACAATTATCGCCCAAACTTCCGGTAACCTTCGTCTCGTCGGCGAAAAACTCTGTCGGTGGTGTTCCGATCAAGAAATTACCATCCAAAAACAACCGCCTCAAAGACTTTTTCTTGCTGTAACCCAATGGGATCGCGCCACGTAATCGATTGTAACGCAAAGACAGGGAAGACAACATCGGATAGTCGGCGAAGTTCGCCGGGAGGTTCCCTTCGATCTTGTTGAACCCAAGGTTGACGGCGACGAGGTCTCTGTTACCACCGGCAGGCTTCGAGATCTCAACACGTGTAAAGCTGTTGTTGGCTAAATCAACTTGTTGTAACGACGGTAAGAGGAAGAACCATGCTCCGAGGGTACCGGAAAACGAGTTGTCACTGAGTTCAACAACTTCTAACCGAGTTAACCCGTCGAAAGTTGATTTCGAGACATATCCAGATAAAGAATTTGCTTTTAAAGCAAGTTCCAATAAGTTAAACGGCAGTTTCGGTAGAAACCCAGTGAGTTTGTTGTAACTCAGGTCGAGTCTCTTTAAGCTCGTAAGCGAGTTTAGCGATTTCGGTAATTTCCCGGACAGAGAATTATCAGAAAGGTCTAAGGTTTCAAGCGATTTGAGAGTCGTGATTGAGTCAGGAATCGAGCCGGAAAACGAGTTGGATGTTAGAGTCAGAGTCTGGAGATTACGTAGAGAAGAAATGGAAGAAGGTATACGGCCGAAGAAATTGTTATCAGAGAGATCGAGTGTGGTGAGTTGGGTTAGTTGTGAAATGAGTGGGGTGAGTTGACCCCAGTAACCAATAGGATCAAGCGTGATTTGGGTGATACGAGTGGCGTCCGGCGAGCAAGAAACGCCGCAGATAAAGCGAGTACGGTGGGGTACAGCGCAAGGGTCGTCGGAAAAGTCCCATGAAGCTAGGCAAGACCATGATGGGATTGAGCTTTGTTTGATTGAGGATTTAAAGGCTTTTAAAGCTGAAATATCTTGTGGTAATGTTAAGGCTTGAGCTTGAAGAAGATGATGAAGAACAAAAAGTAGAAAATGAACAAGATTGAACATTTTTCAATGAAATTTGCTCTATTTTTTTAGGGTTTTTTTTTTTGAAAGCTTGTCAATGTCATCAATGGAGGATGATGCAAACTTTAAAGACTTTCAATCAAGGGTTGTTTGTGGATGCTGTGCTTTGAAAAAAATATGTAATGGTTGGACACCACTAAAGAAAAATAAGGGTATACCACACAAAAAAAGGTTAATTACACCAAAGTCATTAAACTATTAGTGAGTTTAGATTTTGAACCCAACAAGTGACTTCAGTGTAAAATAGGATGTTGTTCATCTTAGGGGTCTCGGGTTCGAGCACCTATGTGTACAAGGTGTGTGTGCTTTGTCAAAAGGTTAAGAAAGTATAAACAGATACTACTATGTAATCACACCAGTATATTAAAAAAAAAATTAAAAAGTTATAAAATGATCATTAAATTATTCGAAAGCTTTCATTTAAGTGATCAAGCTGTTAAAATCGTTGTTGTATGACATTCTCTACTCGCACCACTTGCACCAATCGAAAGCTTTACTTCTCATTCTCCTTCACCTTCTCTTTTATAGTTTATTCTTTTTCATGAAATAATTTTGAACATTAAGAATCTGCGAACCAAAACCCAAACAGTTTTCTTCTCTAATCTTCGTCACTGGTCGTTAGATCAACTTGGCTCTAATGTATGTTTTTTCTACTTGCCAATATGTATTGATCCACGACACCAATTGTCAAATCGTCACTTGGAGCTCGTTAGCTGGACTTTAAAAAAAAAAACTTAGCATCTCAATGACTTAAATAAAAACTTTTGAATAGTTCATTGACTTAAATGAAAATTTTTAAACAGTTTAATGACCATTATGCAACTTTTTTAAGTTGAGTGACCAAAACACAAGCTTACTAATAGTTTAGTGACCTTGAGTGTAGATTACCCAAAAAATACATGGTTAATATACTATTCAATACCTAAATTTGGCTCTAATGTTCAAATTGGTACTTGAGTTTTTTTTCCCAATTTTATAATAAGATTGGCTTAAATATTCAATTTGATACTCAGACCAAACGACATAATGTGATCCAAAGAATGCTCTAGTAAAAAAATAGATACCGAATTGAACATTATACCAAATAGGTGATCGCATGGATGAACCTAATAGGTCAAGGTGGCCTACTGAGGTGTTGTTTCAAAAGAAGTCAATGTGGATGTCAACAATATTTCTGGTGTTGACATGTCTCCAAGTTACGAAGGGTATAACAATATTATATATTAATTGCATTGATCTAACGTGTCAATAAATAACCTTTTTTTAATTTTATCAGCACTATCTAATTTTTAATACGTATGGTCTAATTGTTTATACAATAGATACACATGTTTATAATTTAATATATATTTTCTTAAAATGCTCTACACTGCATATGAACTAGCATTTAGTGTCTAAATTGATAGTTAAACTAACAAATAGATCTAGTTGATACAATAATGAAATTTCGAATAATCACTTATAACTTTTATAAATTTAGGATCAATTTAGAATCGGGACAATAATTTGAGGATAATTGGTCAATTACCCCTTTTGTTCATAATAAAAAAAAAAAACGAGTTGTAAAACGAAAGGTTACTTGTTTGGTAATGTTGTAAGAACTTTCTTAAAGTTGAATTATAAGTTAGGTGCATAAAATTATGTTAGATTTAAAAGTGGATGCTTTTTTAATGTTTCTTATATCTAAAATAAATAAATAAATAAAAGATGCTAGTTTTTTTTTTTTTTTTTTTTGATTTCTTTGTTAATTGAGACAAAATTTTATTATAATAATAGCTTTAGTATATAGTTTTTATTTATTTATTAAATAGATGAGTGTTATGCATATCCGAACAACTCATGACCACTGAACCAATATCTATATATTTAATTTAGGTTTAATTTTACCTCCAGTCCATATGTTTTTTAAAATTTTGGAATTTAATCCATCTTTAGGAATTCAGTTTTTTTTTATCTGATTTAAAAATTAAAATTCAACGATAACACTATTAATGAACTTACATCAAATTTGAATATTTAGCACTCTAATATTTAAATGTTTGATTTAAAATTACAATTCTATTGTCAACACTTTTTTCAAATTTAATGTAAATCAATCAATAGATCGATATTAACAATTGGACTTTAATTTATAAATTAGACAAGTAGAGCGATTGAATTATTGGAATTAAAAGTAACAAGACTGAAAAGTTCAAAAAGTACTAGGATCGAGGGCAATATTAGACCTTTGATTATGTCGGGAAAGCGTGAAAGTACTTAGTAAGTCCCTCTATTATAGAGACTGAATCAAATTAATCCTTCTGCTATTAAATAGATCAATTTAATCCCTATACTATTAAAAAGAATTAAATTAAATTAAATTTTAACATAGTTAACATTTATCGTTTTAAAAAAATAACTTGAAGATTATTTGTTTTTTCATTTGAAGTTCTACCGCAAACAAAATATTTTTTTGAACAATCTCATTATAGGTTTGCTCTTTTTAACATAATGTCTAGAACTACCTATAATCCCTCTCCAACCCATAACTAAGAGTATAATGTGCTTCAACGCACTCGAACCCACATCCTCCTGCATTGACCACAATGCCCATGCCAATCAAGTTAAGACTCAATCGGCATAATATTTTTTTTTAAATTAAATGTTAACACTAATACAATTTTACCTTATTTGATTCTTTTTAACATTAATAAGAAATTATTAATTTAATAAATTCTCTATAATAGAGGGACTTAAAATGTACTTAAATAAATTGTTTTATATATTTTTTGAAGTATTTGATTATTTTCATACCAATTACCAGTTGTAATGGAATAAAAGTTGGTTAAACATGGGGCAATTTGAGTACTTTGTTTATTAATTATTTTAAGTACCCTTTAAATATTTAATTTATAATTAATTATACCAACTCAATTGTTCTTGACAACTATATAAATCAAACTTGTTTATATATTTTTTTATAATTTAAACTGATTTGCTAATATTTATTCAATAATTTATTTCAGTTTAATTATTATAAGAATATATTAATATATGTCAAATTGGTAACAACTTCGTAATAAATATTTCGGTTACAGCAACCTAACAAACGAACCACTACAGAAATGGAAAACAAAGCTGCAATATTTTTCGGTATAATTATAAATTAAGCTCTTGATACTTACATTTTTTTTTATTAATTTAAACCTCAACAATTTAAAAATAGTCAAATTTGATTATCAACCTTTAAAAAAAATTAAATTGTTTTTTTAACGGAAATGTTGAGTAAAATGTTAAATTTTCAAATATGATAGCTCGCATGACAATTCAAGTGTACTTCATGCTAATTTTTTTGGAATTTTTTTATATTTTTTGAATTTATTTTCATATATTTTGAATACACGTGGATTGACATGCAGGTTATCATGCTAATATTATAAAAAAATTAATGTCATTTGACCTTTTTTTAAAATATTGAAGACTAAATTTAGCTAAGAAAAAAATGTTAAATTAACAAAAATAAAAATATTAAGAGCTAAATTTATCTTATATTTTTTATAGTTACAATAGAATAAATTATTATAAATATTTAACTAAATTATTAAATAATAAGGTGGATTTAAGCTAACTATTTTATGTGTTGATTTTTAAAAAAATTAAAAATCATGAAATTTTTAAAAAAAAAATTAACATAAAATATGATAAAATCATTTAACAATGAATTTAAGACGTAAAAGATAATCAAAGTTAAGTGTATGAGTAATCAAGAAGTGTGGTAGTGGATGAAACTTTCCTTAAAGTCAACGCTTTTAGGTTTTTTATATTTCTATATTGTTAATTCGATTTAACAATTTTGTTGAATAGTAATGATAATTCTATTTTTGTTTGATTTAATTTAAAAAGTTTTAACCGTATAGAGAATAAATTGTTCTATTTAATACTAGAGGTATTAATTTGATCAGTCTTATAATAAATAGACCTCTCAAACTCATTCATCTGTATTCAATCCACCACCATTCATAATTAAAAAGGTTAATATCGCAATTGATAATTAAGTTTAATTTTAATATTCAATTTGATACTTAAGTTTGGTTTTGATATTTAATATGGTATCTAAATCAAATGATATAATGCAACTCAATGAATATTTAATACGTATTTTTTAATAAAAAAACATACATAATTGAAACGAAAAAAAAATCATATATCAAATTTAATATTAAAACTAAACTCGTGCACTTGGTTGAAAAAAATCAAATATAAAAACTAAATTTAAGTACCAAATTATAAAAAATATTACTAAATTCAACGTTGAATATTATTAACCCCAATTAAAAGGTAACGTGGAACCTCCGTATGTATGATATTTTTAGACTTCTTCGTTTGCGAACGTCCACAATTAAGTGCCCCGAATATAGCCAATCATGTTTTGTCATTTTTGGTATTGGTCGGATTTTTAGGTTTTTTTAAACTCGATAGTAATAATTCGGTTTAGTTTAATATTTTTGTATTAATTTTGGATCTTTTGATTTATTTTAATGAAATTATTTTTGTTTTATGACTTTCAAACATTATTTGATAAATTTTTAATTTTTTCATAAATATATTTTAAAAATAAAATTTATATGATCTTTTAATGAAAATACCATTTTATACAGAATTTAAATTAATTTTATTATTTTAAATATGAAATATTTATTATATCATAACAAATTATAATTAATTAACAGTAAAAAAATATTGATTTTTATCTCGTAAATCTCACTTGACATTAAAATGAACTTAAATTCTTAAGAATGACAGTAGAATAATTAAATTTTAAATTTTTAAATAGTACATAGACTTGTGTGATATTTCAACTTCCAAGATATCGATCAATTGTGTTGATGCACGTTATTTATATCCATAAGTACAATTATAGTTGTGCCCTAAATATCTTAAGTAGTAATGAACCTTAATATAATTAGATTGTTTATTTAAGTTAACAAATGAACATAAATAAAAGTAAATTAAATTATCCATAAATTGTTTATTAAATCGATATAAATCGATTTAATTAGTATCAGAATCAATTTAAATATGTTAATTCGATCTAGATCGATTTATGTAATTAATAATTGAATTGATAGAAATAATCGAGATCAATGGTGAGTACTCAATGATGAAGCGATGATGTAGTTTGAGTTTAGTAAAGTTGGGTATGTATTTAGTCTGGTATTTGAGATTGCGAGGCTTGGGCGGGAGTATGAGGATAATGGGAAGCTTAAAGATGAACGGAGAATGAGATGAAGGGATGAATGTTGTTTTACAAAGTTTCTCTCTTTTGTTTGGTTGACCAAAATATCTGGTAACAGGGAAGAAAATTTTCAACTTTTTTCTTGTAATTTTTTAATCGTTGTGCGGCTTCATATATCGAAAGTAAGAGTATTTTGTGGGTTTTTCATGATTTTGAATTATAACTAAGAAAATTTTACTTATTTTGATTTTGGGTTTTGATATTTTGTGGGTTTTTCATGATTTTGAATTATAACTAAGAAAATTTTACTTATTTTGATTTTGGGTTTTGATGGATTATTTTTTGAATTTTTTTTTATAAAATTTTAAAATATTGATTAAATTGATAAAATCTGTAAATATTAAGAGTTAAATTTATTGAATTGTTAATTTATTGACGAAATTATCACCTAGGAAAAGAGGATGATATTCATCTTAGAGATCTCGGGTTCGAGCACATTTGTGTGCAAGGTATGTGTGCCTTGTCAAAAGGTTATGAAAGTATAAACAGATACTATCATGTAATCACATCAGTATATTAAAAAAAAAGTAACAAGTGTTGAGCACAGTGATAAGAAAAATTGCACTTGAGAGGATATTGTTCGGAGACAACCCTGAACCTTGAACATGGACAGTAAAACTAACATGAAAAATATATAAAAAAGGGTAAACTACAAAAGTAGTCACTAAACCATGCCTTTAGTTCTATTTTTGTCATCGAGTTGTTAATTTTTTCGATTTAGTCACTCAACTTTTCGAAATCAAATATTTTAATCACTTTCCCATTAATTTTCGTTAGATGAATGACGAAAAGCTGACATAGCCCTTTTTATTGACATAATAATAAATTTAACCCTTCAATGTTTACACATTCTATCAAATTGATCCTAAATCTAAAAAAAATCAACAAATTTAGCCCTAAATGTTTATAAAATTTGTTATCGTAGTTCAAATTCCAAAAATTCAATAAATTTAGCCCTCAACATTATAAAATCCAATAAATTTTAGGATCAAATTGATAGAATGTTAAATATTGGAGTGCTACATTTGTAATTAGGCCGATAAAAAAGACCCGTGTTATCTTTCTGTCACTCATATAACGGGAGAGTGATTAAAATATTTGATTTTGAAAAGTTAAGTGACTAAATCGAAAAAATTAATAGTTCAATGACCAAAATAGAATTAAAGACATAGTTTAGTGACTGTTTTTGGATTTTACCCAAAAAATCCGAACCAAGACGGCAAAATCAGCCATATAGCTAATCCCTTCTGTCTTCTTTAGCTTATATACACAATTCCCCACAAAATTGGAATCTGTCACTGTGATATTAATATATGAGGCTAAGAGCTTAAGCTGTTAGCTTCATAATTGTTTATTTGCGAATCATATCGATATACGCTCCAAAAATGGCCAAAACCATGTTTCTTCCGCTTCTCCTCCTCCTATCCACCGCCGCAGCTTCCACTTCAGTGTCAACGGAGTGCACAGTTTCCACGACGGACGATTACCCGGTTCCCGTTCGGCGTGAAGTTTACGGCGACGGGAGAATCTTCGATATTAGCCATAGGTACACCATGAATATGCCGTCATGGGAGAGAAAGGATGGTCTGGGTCAGTTCCTTTGGCTTCCCGCCAGCATGAAGAATGGGTCCTTGGCTAATAACTCACTGATGAAACTACCGACTCATAGCGGCACACACGTCGACGCGCCGGGACATATGATCGACCGTTACTTCGACGCCGGGTTCGATGTCGACACCCTTGACCTTGAAGTCCTTAACGGTAAACGCCCACCGCCGTTATTAATCTTCTTTTTCAAATGTTAATTGACGATGAACACTAGGTGTTTGTTTAAATGCCGCAGGGCCAGCTTTGTTAGTGGATGTGCCGAGGGACAGTAATATAACTGGTAATACCATTTCTAAATACTATTCTTTGAGTTTAAGTTGAATATTTAACGGTGACAATGGGCCGCGTGGACCTGACCCGGCCCATGAATGGGTTTAATACCATACATGACCTCTATTCGAATTTATTTTAGCTTAAATCTCGATGCGAATGTTTTCTGTTTTGAGTTTTTATGATTTAAATAATTTTTTTTTGTATTTTGTACTGATTAATTTTGTTTGTTCGGATATATTGTTTTGTGATTATATTTCTACCCAATAATGTTTGAATTAGATAGACCGGTTAGATCGGTTCGATTGAGAATTTGTAAGGTATCGATTTGAAGAATGACTTTGAACTAGTTAAAAAGGGAATCGGTACAGACTGGTTGAATTGGGTAAAAATGGAATAGAATAGTTGAACCGGCTAAAAATCAGTTTAATCATTTTTTTTTAATTTTTAATGATTTTTTATCGAACTAGTTGGACTGACAAATCGAAGCTCTGATCAATTCGACCTCCAGTCTGATTTTAAAAACATTTCTTGTACCCCGTAAAAAGTAATCCGGTCTGATTGAACCTGATGAGTTATTAATTTTCGATCCAACCAAAATACAAGCTTTAAATTTTGTTTAAATTTATTCATATTTTTATAAATTATTAACCCAAATTTATTTAGGATGGTTTATATTTATTTTGTTTCTATAGAAAGAAATAATATTTGGTTTATTGTTAGTGCAGTTTTCAAACTCTTAAGGGTTAACAAGTGTCCTATAAAGGTATAGTAAAATAAAGCAATATTTGGTACACTACGAATGTACCAAATACTAATTCATAGTAAAATATTAAAAAAATAAATATTTAAAAAAAAGATACATGTGATAATTTTTTAAAACTGCTTGTGGAATAAAAAAATACAAACCTTTATAAAAATATATGCTATTCTTCCTTAATATTTATAATTTTATATATGCTTTATTAAAATTTTAAAATAAAATTGTAAAATTATATGTTAATTTTTCATATAGTATGAAAAGGATAATATATAAACAAATAACATATTATTTAATTGGAAAATGGTTTGGATTGAGCTCAACTTTAAATATTAAAGCACGAGTTCGATTCATAAATTGAATCTAACTTATTTTTTATTTAATTTTATATTTCAAGTTTTATATACTTGTTTAAATTCTTTTAAATATTGAGAAATTTCAAGTTTAAATAGGTAACTGTATCTTTAGACAAATATAGATACGATAACAAATAGTAATCTTTTGTTTTTTGCAGCCAAAGTTATGGAGTCGTTGAAAATCCCTATAGGAGTGCGTCGTGTTCTTTTTAGAACACTAAATACGGACAGGTATGCATATCTGATGTGAATATATGTTTAGACTAAACTATCCTATAAGTTGTTATATTTTTTTTTGTAAAATCATAATTTAAACAATGTCTATTCTTCGGATTTTAAATTTTAGATTCAACTGTTAATTTTATTAAAATTATTTTGGTTAAATACATTTCATTACTGTCTTCTTTTTTTTTAATTACACTACTATCATGCGGATATTTTTTTTTATTTCAAAATTTTGAGAGCAATAAATTTAACAAAAAGTTCTGTTTTCTCAATCTCAGGAGGCTTATGTTTAAAAGTGAGTACGACTCTAGCTATGTTGGATTTACAGCAGATGGGGCAAGATGGCTGGTGAAGAACACTGACATCAAACTTGTAGGTAAGATCAACAATTAGTCGGATTTAAGTGTGAGTGTTGGATATAAGTATTTATTCGATAGAAATATTATGGCATCCATTTAAAGATTCAGTTATAGTGAAATCAGGTGGGGTTCTTTTGAATTTAATGGTTGAAATAAAAAGTACAAAAACAAAAACACTAAATCACCGTTGATCATGTCACATAGGATTCCATTGAAAAATGTAAGTTTACCTTTTAATCATTTCAATCAGTTTCAACATTAAAGAAGAGATGAATTGATTTCCAAAGAAAAGCAATATATTCGATAATCAATTTAACAAGTTCTAGGTCACCAGCACAATTTTCTAGTTTCTAATGTGGTTTGATCAAATGGCTATAATTTCCTCGTTTCCGTCTTTTTAACCACAACCATTAATTTGAAAAAGATCCCATGAGATCTCACTATAATAAAATCTCACCTTAGACGTTACCTATAAAAACATATACAATGTTTTTTTTTTCAAAATTTTCATGACCTAAAATCTTTAGAGGATCATTTCCCCATATCAATATTTGCATACATGTCAAGTACGAATTTTAAGGTGCTGCAAAAAAATTGAAGAGCGAGAAATTGTTGGGATGTTCTTCATATTATCACATAACTATATTATTACAATGATGTCAGAATTGGATTAGATCAACTGGTTTAATTGGTAATCGATAATACACTCCATTAAATTGATGGTATATAATTAAATATAAATCAAATTAATATAAATGGTAAAAAAAAAGATGGATGTTGAGATTAAAAAAAATTGTTAGTTAAATCTATTAACCGGTTTGTGACTTTTTATATTTTTCTTTATTTGTTGTTGAAATTTTAAATGGTATACTTGATTCTATCATCTGTTCTTTTTTTTTTTTATAATATTGCATTACTTTGATTTCTTTTAAAATAATTGCACGAATCGATTGAGTTAATTCAATTTTTGGTTGTTTCCTTGCAAAATAAGTAATCATGGTGATGAATTTGTTAGGAGTCGATTTCTTATCCGTTGCATGCGAGGATCATTTGGTTTCAGCTCATCTTGAGTTCTTTGAAAGCAGGGTAAGGAAATTTTTACAATCAGACTCCTTTTCGTTTCCTTAAATTATTGGTGTTGGTGGATTTATATTCAAACATGGATACAGGATATGATCCTCAAAGCATACTCGTATTAGACACGAACACTCATTTTCGAGTTCGGATAATGCAGGAAATCATTCTAGTAGAGGGCTTAAAACTTGATGACATTCCAACTGGGATCTATAATGTCCATTGCTTACCTTTAAGGTTGCTTGGTGCTGAAGGATCACCCATTAGATGCATTCTCATTAAATGATACATGGTGTTTAATCTGGATTTAGCCTTTGTACTCTCAGTCTCTATAGTTTTCAAATTTTAAAATTTCGTTCTTTATCTAAATAATTGTTGTTAAATTTCTTAAGCTAAGGGTTCGTTTGTTTGACTGAAAATGATTTCGGGAAATTGATTTCTGGAAAAGTTTATATTTTCTGATGTTTGGACAAATCTGTGTAAAATATTTTCTGATGTTTGGATGAATTTGTGTAAAATATTTTTTGGTGCTTAACAGATTTCTTAAAAATATTTCATAAAAACTGTTTTAAATGAAACAAACATACATTTGTGAATTTATTATTATTTTTCATTGTTTAATTGAATTTATTTTATATCTATTAAATTTATATTTTACATTTTTTTTTACATATATTGCAATGATTTATTTATAAATAAATACTTCAAATTATTCCTAATTGTGTTGTAAAAAAATAAAAATTAAATAACAATAAAGTAGGTTCCAAACTACAGATAATATTATCCAAGTGTATAATTTGTAGCACACCACATAATAACTACAATATTGTTCAAATGCATAACTATTATTGTACCACATAATTAATACTACACCACATTAAAGCACCAATATCTTCAACCTTGAAAAAATTTTTGAAGCCAAATTTTCTTCGTACTTTTAGTTAAGAAAGCCTTAGCTTCGGATTCACGACCCACAAGATAATCAAACATGCTACAAAAAAAATTGTCATCAGATCCTTCCACCTCCATTGGCATCACGTCTTCATACTTTTAGTCCAATCATGAATTGTATCCCAAGATCTTTCATCTCCAAGAGCAACAAATTGACCATACCAATCACTGTTATCTCAGAACAAGAAGTTAAGAGTTGAGCTTGGAGCTAAAAATAAAGTGATAAACAAATATAAGCTGTAATTTCTAACAAATATAAACAAATAGCATCAAGATCTTAGCCCATGGTTGAATGCCCCTTTTCCATCTTCCTAACTTGAGGAAGGAGTCATGACTATCTAACCAACTACTTATGAATGAGTGAAATTGAAGTAGGAGTTAACAAAAGTTGAAATATAATAGCTTCAGAAATATATCTAGCCATAATCCATTCATTCATTCTTACAGAAGAGCCAGAATATTTCAAAATATGTATTACTAGTTGACAATTGACAAGAACAACTAAGAAGCAATGTCTAAGATACCTTTCATTGAAGAAATATGATATGACAAATGAATGTTAAAAATTGGTTAATCATATCAAAATGTAAGGTTAATCAAATCTATTGGGAATTGGAACTCACTATCTATAACCTTAACAATATATAAATGCAAAAAAACTAAAAATCTGTCTATAGTTTCACATGTCAAGTTCACAAACATGATTCCTCTGGATCTTCATCTAAAGAAGACAAAAACTACCTGCATAAGTCCAACAACTGTTCATGCTCATGAACTTCAAACAAAAAAACCCCAACCTATTACAAACAGAAACAACATTAAATTTATAAGAACACACAAAAAAAAGGATTAAACAATGGACCCAAAGGGAATCGAAAAATAAAACAGTAGTGTTAGAAACATTATAGTTTGTTCATCAAAGAAAAGCTAAAAAGAAAAACTCAACTTGCTATAATGAACATAAATCAGAACTCATGCAAACCTATTGTTTTATAGAAACCTGTAATGTAATGTAGGTTCTTTATGTAGCTAACAATCGAGAGATGATAGTGAAGTTTCAATTTTTTTATTAAGGAATTATTGTGAAGTTCAAGTGAGAGATGATAGCAATCGAGACTGTTGAGCAATGCTAGAAGCAGTGGAAGGGCTCTGTTCCAACACAACTTGGTAACCATCCCCCATGTTATCCATTCCAAGGCTCAAGAGCTGCCAAAACAGCCCACCGTCACATGATCCCCCATTCCTGGCACTGCTGTAGATTGCTCTGTAAATTCTCTGGAAATACTCGTTTCTTTTCTCTAAGCTGTACCCTGGCAGCTTGAAAGACTTGTCAAACTCTCCTATTACCAATGGTTTTTTCAGCACTGAATTGCAGTCCATGGTATGGGCTTCAATCCATTTGTCTACAAAACCAAGCTGGGCCTCTTCGCTTGAATTTGTCGATGGTAACCTGCAATTGCAGCATTTAATCATAACAGACATTAGTTTTAATCCCCCCATGAAGAACAGCTACTGAACTGAATAGTGATATTACCATTGCTCAGGGTATGTATGGATGGTAGCAAAATCGACATCGGGGATCTGATTATTGGAAATGAAGTCGGTCCCAATGGAATAGCTATTTAGATTAAACTGTTTCTTCTCTGGCATGGATTCCCCATAGAATCCTTCAAGTCCTATTTCCAGTAGGTGATGATTATCAATGGACTTCACATGTGCAGCCATTTCTTTTACCCAATTCTGTCAATTATAGTCAGCAAAAAAGGAACAAGTTGTTTAGCCCTGACTCCACAAACTATAAGCATACAATTTTGATATGTTCTAACATAAATCAGCTCAGTATTAAACAAATAGTTCATATAATTAGCTGTATAGCAAATTCCAAATTGTGGTGAGATATGATTGAGAAGTTGGTGAAATATAAAAAGTAGGTTATAAAATTTGGGCGAAGTGGGCATAAGAAGATGTCCAACCACAACCTATTAGAGGAAACTACAACAACTTGAAGGAATTCCAAACAAACAGAAAGAACAAAAGCAGCAAAATTGTCTGACACTACGAAACATCAAACCAGGATTCCGATGGTTTCTTCATATGATTCCCCTGTGGAGTTACATGCGTGTATGCTACGTACTCCAAGCCAATTTTTTTTTTTTTAAATTGTGTTTACCTGAACAATTTTGGGTTTAGAGTAAATGAAGAAATAAAATCCAAGCAAGAGTCAAAAGGAACTCCCATTCCAAAACCAATAATTCCCGTCAGAGTGAGCTGCTGAAGAGTGAAACCAGTGAAAGAGCTGCGAGAAAGTAAAAAACAGAAAATATCTTCTCCCTCAACTCTCGTCGAATCAACGTGTTTTGGGACAATGAAATGCTAAATCACGACATAGGCAAAAGTGTGATCGATTGGAAAATGTGAGGAAGAATCCTGGGTCGAAATCGGAACGAAGGAGGAAGGGGAAGGGGAAGGGGAAGGGGAAGGGGAAGGGGAAAGGAGGAAGGAGAAGAGAGTTTAGCAAAGTCCTGAAATGCCTCTGCTCAATCGATTGTAAAATGTCTTACCCACAAAGAAAGGGTAAGACATTTTCTTAAAAACAAGCGTTTTCCCGTGGTTTGGAAAAGATTTTATAATGGTAAATTATTTTCAGGCAAACAAACATTAAAAAACATGAAAAATATTTTCTGTAAAAGATTTTACAGGTAAACAAATACAGTTTAAATTCAACTATTTAAAAAAAAGATTAATATTTGATTCACCATCATAGGAGTTTGTAGACTCTACAAGTACGGTAAGGGGTTGACAAGTGTCTTATAAGATATAATAAAATATTAAAAAAATTAAATATATATTTTAAAAAAAGATGCATGACAATTTTTAAAGTTACTTGTGAAATAAAACAGTGTATCAAGTACTTATTTATTGCAAAATCTTATTTGACAAATATATTATTACTAACCGATTGAGTTTTAGCTCGATTGATATGGGCATTGTTGAAGATGAGGATTTGAGTGTGCTTAAGTGCATTACACTCTTATTTTTTAGTCGGGGAGGAATTACGAATAATTTTAATTTGTTTAAAATCATTAATGAATTTCTTAAAAAAACATTGATAAATTAAAAAAATTGAACTAATTTAGAATTGATTATATTAATAGTAATATTATTTTTAAAAAATAATATTAAAACACTACAAAATTTATTATTGTTAGAATACTAATATTAATTTATTATAATTTAAATAATTTTTATAGGTTGTATATTGTTAATAATGTTAAAATCGTTAATATTCAAAACTTTTTTTCATAATTTTATATTTATTTTTCTACTTTAATTAGTGATGTTATTAAATTTTATTATATTTGAAAAATGTATAAATTTATTTTGATTTTTAATCTCTCTTTCAAAAAAATATATTTTAAAATTAATAATTTAATATTTAGTAATTTTAATTTTATAACCTTAAAAATCAAGTTTATATATATAATTCAAAAGAAAATAAACTTAAATAAAAGGTCCGGAATAACTTAAAAAATTTAAAAGGCAAGTAATTTGCCCAAATTGGAAATGAGGGCTTGAAATGGAGAGTGTCAGATGTCAAAAAATTTGTAATGTGAATGTGAATGTTTATTTCTTTATTTAGCTATAACTTTGTAATATATATATTTATATATATTAATTTGTATTCTCGTATGATGTATGGATTGATTATGTATATTAATTTTATGATATTTTTTTATAATATTAGTTATTGTTTAAAATTATTAATAAATTGAAAAGTAACGTAATTCCAAAGTATTTTTAAAAATATTTAACTAATTTAGAATTGATTATATTAATATAACAGTAAAAATATATAACAGTAAAACAATACAAAAGTTCATCACAGTTTGAATATTAGTGTTAATTTAAATAATAATTTTAATAATTTTTATAAGTTATTTATTATATATATTGTTAAATTGGTCTTCGTATATCAATATGAGATACACGTTGCATATAATGTATCACTGTTTAATTATTTTGTCAATTTATTATATGCAAACATGGATGAAATCTTTTACACGTCATATACTGTTAAATTATTTTGTCAATCATACCAATTTTTAATAATAAAAATGTGTAAAAATTTTAAAAAATATTATCAATTTATTTATGATAAAAAATTAATTTATCTATTTTTAAATAAAAGAAATAAAATACCATTTAACTTTAAATATAGGTTCCTCCATAGTATTTTATTTTGATAATAGTTAGTTGAGACGAATGGTTACATAACACACTTGCCGACAACATTCAAATCAGACACTGTTATATGTATATCATAACAGCTAGTAAGCTGTTTCCATAAGCTCCAAATTGATTAATAACCATGTCTTCTCCTCTGTTTCTCCTCATCTTATCCACCGCCATCACCGCCTCCGTCGCTTCCATTCCCGCCTACCCTTCAGCGTCGACAGACTGCACCGTTTCCGCCGCGGATGATAACCCGGTTCCTGTTCGTCGTGAAGTTTACGGCGACGGGAGAATCTTCGACATTAGCCATAGATACACCGTGGATATGCCGTCGTGGAGTAGCAAAGATGGTCTGGGTCAATTCCTTTGGCTTCCGTCAAGCATGAAGAACGGTTCAAGGTCCAATAATTCCTTGATGAAGCTGCAGTCGGTCCATTCCGGCACCCACGTCGACGCGCCGGGACATATGGTCGACAGCTACTTCGACGCTGGGTTCGATGTCGACACCCTTGACCTTGATGTCCTTAACGGTAAACCCCCAAACGCGGAAATCGCCATTGTTGGGTCTCTTTTCTTTCATTGTAATCAAATGATGCACTCCAAGTGTTTGTTTAATTGTCGCAGGGCCAGCTTTGTTAGTGGATGTGCCGAGGGACAGTAATATAACCGGTATCGATCTACAACACCAGTTTTTTTTTTGGCTTTGTGTATGATTTGATACTGATAGTAACTTATAATCTTCTTCTTTTATTTTGATGTTGTTGCAGCTAAAGTGATGGAATCATTGAACATTCCCAAAGGAGTGCGTCGTGTTCTTTTCAGAACATTGAATACCGACAGGTAATGGAGCTTAATTCAACACTAAAATACTATGATTTTTTTTTTAAAATGTTTCATTAGTAAATTAGCCCCCAAACTATAATCAAATTTCCAAGTTAATCATTAAAGTTTTTTTACCTGATACTTAAATTAGTAGGTTCCGTTTGTTTGCATCTAAAATATTTTCATTATTTTACAATGTTTGTTTGATCGGTGAAAAATGAAATATCAAAGTAAATCATTCTCCAAAAAAAAAGTAAATTAAGATAAAATTAATAGTTTAGAATTATTTTTTATTAAAAAGAATTTGGTAAAAAAAATTCTAATCTTTTTTTTATTTCGATATTGAACAAATTGAGATATAAGTTAGGGGATGATTTACTGAATGCTTAAAGCATGTGGTAAATTTTTGGAGCAAAAAAGCTTTTGGCAACGGAGGCTGGTGGCGCGATATCGCCAGAAATTAGATTTTGAGTAATAAATAGTTTTATGTCTGTTTTATGATCTATATTCAAGTTTAAGGTTATTCTCGTAATAATATCGTCTTTAAAGTTCAAATATGCATTCTCTAGTTAAGAGTACAATGTATTTTACTATTGCATCTACACTTGTTAATTATAAACCGTTAAAGATAAGTATAAATGAATTAAATGTAAAGGGTAGAGATGAAAAAACACCAAAAGAGGGTAGGAAAAGAAATTATGATAGAGAGAGAAGATAATTAATATGGTTAGTAAGAGAGAAATTAATAAGAGAGAGAAAAAATAATATTTACATAAGATAATTTTGTATTTAAAATTTTTATGTATTCAATAATATTTATTTATTTTTTATATTTGTTATTTTGGTGATCCTACTTTAGTATAATTATAAAATTTATTTTAAACAATATGTTTTAATAAGCCATATTACCATTTTTAAAAATACTGTCATAATATTTTTTATTAATAAATATATTATATTTAAAAAATTCTAATTTTTGAGTTAATAAACCCCTCAACAATTTCAGTATTATCTTCGATGAGTTTTTTTGCTTTCAACCTCACTGAGAACTCGAGTACTTGAAGAGATAATGGATTCACAAGGTGAAAATGTCTTGCCAAGTGTCTAAAAAGGTGAACCATGCATAAGTGGTAGCATTTTCAGCCATTAATGCCTTATACGGGTCGAGTCCAACCATGCGCAATTACGCATGGTTCGCCTTCTTAGGCACCCAAGGAGGTGCTTTCTCACTCTGTGAATTTGCAGCTTCTTCAGGTTACTTCTTTAGACACTCAAGCTCTCAGTAGAATTGAGAAACAAAATTCTCACCGGAGATAATAACAGATTTGTTGGTCCACCAATTCTGAGCGGACGACACTTCACGTACTTTTCCCAAAAGAATAGGAAATCCCTGAACAAAGTATTATCTCAAGCAAACCCATCAACAAAATAATCAAAGTCATTGGCATTGTCTCCTTTTTGTTTGAACATAGAATTTGTTTGAAATGGTAGATCATAATTTTGTATCTTTTTTCCCCAATTTTAGGCGGCTTATGTTTAAAAAGGAGTTCGATTCGAGCTATATTGGATTCACCACAGATGGGGCAAGATGGCTGGCAAAGAACACTGACATCAAACTTGTAGGTAAGTTCTTAACTTAATTGCTCGATTTCAACCCGGAACTTGCTAGATGTGAGCTTTTAAAGGTAGTTTGCATGAACCAAACAAGGTAAACTACAATGAGGCATATTTGAATTTACAGGGAAAACAAATGTTGGATACAAATGCTTAAAGTGAGATATAGGGTTTAGGGCAATGTTTTTTAAACTGAACTGGTTAGGTCACTGGTTTGTCAGTCTAAAATAAAAAAAATCTTGTTCGACCGATCCGTACCGATTCAAAGCCATTCTTCGGACCGGTACCTCGGTCCAACCGGTCCGATCTGATTCAAACATCCTCGGTTTAGGGTAAAAGAGCTTTGACTTATGTTCTTAGCTTCGAATTACAACATAACTTCGTTGCTTGATTTCAACCCGGAGCTTCCTAGATGTTAGCTTTTAAAGGTTGCTTGCATGAATCAAACTAGCTAAATTCCGAGCTCCGTATTACACGATCTTTGATTAGCCTATTGGTGTTGCTACTTTAGTTTACTTGCAAAACAAGTAATCTTAGGGACGAATTTGTTATCTTGGAAAATGCAGGAATCGATTTCTTATCTGCTGCATGCTATGATCATTCGGTTCCAGCTCATCTTGAGTTCTTTGAAAGCAGGGTAAGGAAATTGTACTTCAACTACATATTATTTCATTACTTTTATACGTGGTCAAATTAAGGTTTTGGTCCTTTTATATGCCAAAAATTGGAATCTAGTTTCTATAATTTAATTTAGCATAATTTAATCCCTTTATTTTTATAACGGCATTTGTTAGGTTAATTAAAATGCTACCGTGGATTTTTCTTAAAAGTACCATCTACAAATTCCAAAAAAAAAAAAAAAAAAAAAATTGGGTTAGCATGATAATTTGAATTATTGTTTTTAAGAAAAATCCATGCTAGCATTTTAACTACAAATTAACGATATTTCAACTTAGGTTTAAATATAAAATTGGCCTTAAATTATATCGGTTTTCCCACTAGGGTTAGGTGCTTAAAGTTTTTTTTCTTGGTCAAAAGTGTTACTTAAACTATTAATTTGGTCTCATTTTATCCCAAAATACGATATCATCCAATAAGAACGTGACATACAACACGTTTTTATCGGATATCATACGTTTTTTTAGGTAAAATGAGATGAAATTGATAGTTTAACTACCATTTTTTACCAAAATTTTTTTAGGTACCTAAGCGAGGAAAGCAGTATAGTTTGAAAGGCAATTTTGTGATTAAGTAGAGAGATTAAATTGTGTCAAATTAAAGTATATAGAAAAATCTTACATTCGAACATAGTAGAGGGACCAAAATCTGAATTTAACCTTTATATATCTTAAGGACTGAGGATCTATTTTCAAAGTCAAACTCTTCACTTTTAAAAAAAAAAAAAAAAGGTATTTGTATATGATGTTCTAAATATATGAAAAAACTTTGAATTTTCTTAAATCGAGTACATATCCATATCAAACACTCATTGTCAAGAATTACTGGATCCAGGAAATCATTCTAGTGGAGGGCTTGAAACTTGATAATGTACCAGCTGGAATATATAATGTTCATTGCTTGCCTTTAAGATTGCTTGGTTCTGAAGGCTCACCCATTAGATGCATTCTCATCAAATGATCCTACATGTAATGTAACTCCTTCACTGTTCTTATGCTAGAGATTTCATCACAACTAATGCTGCTTGGACTTTTAATATTTTTACCAAAACCCCTTTCGGGTTGCAAATGAATCGAGTTTAAATGAATAAATTTTTGTTTATGTTTGCTTGAATTCGGTGGGTGTTTTTAAGGATTTCAAAAATAGTAAAGTCGTTCATTTATTTAAAATTATACATGTTTGTTCGTTTAAGTTTAAAAAAAAAACATATTCACAAACATAGACGAGTTTGCTCATGAGTTGAATAACATTTCTTCGTGTTCAATTCATTTAATAAACGAGCCTTTAAATCTCGAACCAAACTATTGAACGAAAACTTTGTTCATCTGATAACCTTTCGATACTTAAATTGAAATACATTATATGTCAAATTATTGTTAACAATGTTGTCAACCCCCAATCTCTAAAATAGAGGACGGTGGAAGCGGATATACATGTTCAAACTCACAAATTGTATATCGTTGCAACAGCAACGATGGCAAACCTTAAACCCGAAACGAAAGATATTTCATGCTTAAACGCATTTAAATTCACATATTTTAAAATATTGCAATACCAACAAACGGACAGATCTTCGAGTTTAGATAATAAATAATCTGCCTTAGGTCGTTGGTCTAAGTTCAGGTAAATTGTTCAAAATTTCATTTAGGTTTGGTGTTGGTGTAAGACATTAAAGTTTAACAAAACAGAGTAGAAATGACCCCAAAAGACACCCACAAACTGAAATGTATTATTATAAAAAGTCAAAACTATACAATGGCTATTACAGAGTTCTAAGTTTTCTGTTTACACACAATATTACAAGTACTTCTCATTTTTGCTTTTGGTTGACATGTGAAACCCTTGCCCGATGAGGAATTGTCTCCTTTTAGTACCCTGGTGGGGGATAATGACCCAGGAAAGGACCTGTTTGCAAAATGGAAAAGAACGGAACTTAAGTACTATATTTGAAATGCAATGGGGTGTAATCATCGAAAGATATAAAATGTATGACCGAAATTACCTGGCGGATAATAGGGTGATTGCGGTGGATACGTAGATGGGGGATACGATGAAGGTGGTGGAGGTGGAGGGTATGTGGAAGGTGGTGGAGGGTAAGCCGAAGGTGGCGGAGGGTAAGCCGAAGGTGGAGGAGGGTATGCGGATGAAGGATACGTGTGATATGGTGATGGAGACGGATATGTTGTGGCCGCTGGTGGATAAGAAGCTGGATAAGTTGCTGGAGGTGCAGAATATTGAGGGACATGCGGAGGAGGAGCTGTATATTGTGGTGCTGTTGGAGCATATGTTGTGGTTGGCAGCTGCAATAATCCAAGTGACCGTTTAGTTCACATTTTTTTTGAATAAATATTAACAGAGATGGTGAATAAAAGTAAAATAGATTGGACTTACTTTGGCATTTCCGTAATGCATTATCAGCCGTACTTCTCCGGCATATCTGCAATTCGGGAAAAGTAAGAGTCGGTAGATGCTCAAAGATTGCTCTAGCTAAAGGAAATCCAAAAATAGGGAATATGACATGAAATTTAACTCGGCAAATTAGACAAGTCAATAACCGAGCATGAAACCGAATGTCTTGCTGGTATATATATAACAGATAAGGTTCCAAGAAACATGATTGCTATCAAAACAGTATCGTAACATATCTATGGAGCAAGACATTGCAGCAAAATGAGCAATTACGTGTCAATGTCCAAGAACAGAAGCATAATTTAAGCAAAAATCTTTTGGTTCGAGGACAACCGAGATATGCGTACATGACTACGAGAACCGGTTTTCTTCCTCCTAAACCGTGAGAGTAAAAATGAATCCGCAAGGAAGATAGGATGCAAAAAGTCTAAAGACAAGCTAGAAATGACAGAGAGTCCGGAATTATATGGAGGAACATAAACAGGGTTTCACAACCAATATAAGCTTAAACCGATCTCGAAATCAAGCATCCTTAGATTCTTAATTGAAACATATCTTATCCTAGTAGATGCTAAAAGTTACCATTCAATTTTCAATTCATTTACCTGCCGGTTTTTCTTTGAAGTGACCAAAGCAGTACCATTAAAATCCCAAAATTCCAGAATTATATGGAGAAATATAAACAAGGTTTTGCGGCCAATATAACTTAAACTGATCTCTCAAGATCAAGTGCCGCTAGAGATTATTCATCGAAACATATCTTATCCTAGAACATGCAAAAAATGACAATTCGATTTCGGTTTTCAATTCGTTTACCTTCCGGTTTTAGTCTGAAGTGACCAAGCAGTATCATCAAAACCCTGAGAAAGAACCTTATGCAATTGAATCCTACAAGAAACCCGAACATTAGAATCGAAAAACCAATAAGAACAAATCTTCTCAAAAGCACATAAACGAATCGAAGGCGAATTTCTCGGGTTTTCTTACTTTCCACTGCCGATTAAATCGTCATAAGTCAATGTATTGCTGTTCCATACCACAACATTGATCTCTCTAAGCCCTTCAATCAATGTGAAAGTGAACCTCTATTGGAATACAGGTGCTTTGCCACCATCTAAAACAAAAAACCGAGATATTAAATTTCCGGAAGAGTTCTAGGGCGAGCTTTTTAGATTGAGCTTTCAACAAGCTCCAATCACACAAAAACAATGAATATGTTAACTATAAATATACCGATTTTATGTCACCCTTCAATTCAAACTATGAAATGTGATGTCTATGGATTCCAAACATTCATGATTTGGATGTGAATGAAGCAAATTACTTACACCTTGTTATCACAATTTTTTCATAAAGTTCTGTCTAATATCACAATTATGCAAAATATTATTTGATTACATAAATGATTACATTATTCGTTATGTTTTACATTGCACAATTAGACAAATTATTATAACTTCTATAATGTCTTATATAATATTGAAGCTTACGAAAAGCTCATTTTTAAGGAGCTTCTCTTAGAATTTTCCAAAATTTTGACTTAGATCCAAAAACACAAAATACATTCATATATATATATATATATATATATATAATGCTGAATCTTACATATACATTACCCAATTAGACAAACCATTATAACTCTTGTAATGTTTTGTGATGGAAGCTTACAGATAGCTCGTTTTAAGGAGATTTTTCATAGAATTTTCCGGAAGTTTAACTTAGATCCAAAAACCCAAATAAAAGACCCTAAAATACATGCATATGAATGTATGTATATATGTATCTGAAAAGTTGAAAGAGAGAAATTACCAGTGCAAGTTCTAGTACGGTACTTAGTGCTGCCATATTCAAGACGAACATAAGGATCTTGCCTCGAAAGCCATTCAGTATCTTTCAATCTATTGCATCCAACAACTTCCATAGCCACAAAAGCAAAAAACCCAACATTCAAATAAGCACAAAAATCAACAATTACCCAAAAAAATTCAAAAAAAGAAGAAGAAGGAATCATAAACTTTCACATACCAGTAACCTCGAGAACATGGCCATGGATACCAGAAACCGACATGGATTTGATAATAAAACAACAAATATACAGAAAAATAAAAAAAGAAGCCAAGTACAGGCAAGAAAATTGGAGTTTTTTTTTTTGTGATGAGATTTGGTGATTTGACCTGACTTTTGAAAAGGGGGGTGACTTTTTATATATGAGAAAACGAGTTAACTTTAATTAGATAAGCTGTGTTTAAGCTTTGAATTAACGATTTTAATGATGGGTTTTCTTTGTAACAGCAGGCGAAGTTTCATTGAAATTAGGGTTTTTAATTCGGTTTTAAAAACTGGCAAAAATTATGCACTTTCCATATAAAATATATATAAACTTTAATGGAAAAAAAAACAACGCGTAGTTGCCATAACTGAAAAGGCTCGTAAAAGTGAAGAAGAAAATGATTTTTTTTTTTATTTTCTGCTTGGATGGAAAGAAAAAGAAAGTTTTGGTTTTTGCATTTAGGGGTTGTAACTTGTAAGTTGTTTAGTTGGTAAACTGGTAATGGCGGCTGTTATAAGAAATGGATTCGTATGCATAGGAAAATTTTAAAAAAATAGATTATTTATTTTATCAAAAAGAAAATTACACTTTTTTTTTTAACTTTATTTCGTTGACAATGAACCGTCATTGTCAAGAAAATATAAACTATAATGCCAGTTGAATAAAGAAAAAAAGAAAGGGTAAACCTTAAAAAAGTAATCACTTTTATTTGTTTCAGGTTACATTTTAATCATTTATGTTTGAAATGTTATTTTTAGTCACTTATGTTAGTATTTTGTTACGAAGTAATCACTGTGCCGTTAAGTTCCGTTATCTTCCTAATGGTAATTTTACGTGGCAATCCAACTAGATTTTAAGTGTCAACTTGAATTTTTAAATGGAATGAGAATAAATATTTAATTAATTAAAATTTTTAAACCCTAAACCTTAATTAAAAAAATTCTAAGTTCATTTCCACACGTCTCTCATCTTCATCTTCGTCATTTTCTTCTTCCTTTTTTATTTCAATATCTTTAGTTACAAATCTATCTCAAAGTTTGAATCTTTAAAATCCATGAACCCAAAGATTCAAAGATTCAGTATCTTCTTCCAATTAAGTTTCTTTGGGTTTATGAGTTTCAAAGATTTAAGTTTTGAGATAAATTTGTAATTAAAGATGTTGGAATCAAAAGAGAAGAAAATGAAGAAGACAAGTGTGTAAAAATGGGTTTAGGGTTTTTTCAGCTAAGTTTTGGGTATAAAAATTTTAATTAAATAAATTTATTTAATTAAAAATCTATTCTCATCTCATTTGGAAATCCAAGTTGGCACTTGAAATCTAGTTGGACTGTAATGTAGAATTACCGTCAACGAGATAACGGAACTTAACAGTAGAGTGATCACTTCGTAACAAAATAATAACATAAGTGACTAATACGTAACATTTCAAACATAAGTGACTAAAATGTAACATGAGACAAATAAAAATGACTATTTTTATAGTTTACCCAAAACGAAATTTCCAAGTTGTTACCTGTTTCTGAGTTTAGAAAAAAATAACAAAAATATTATTTTCTTAATTCAAGTATTTCTCATATTCATTTCGAAATTAACAGTTATTTTATTCAAAAATATCCTCTAAAGATGAAATTTGATTTTTGGACACACAATTATTTAAATAAAGTTAAATTAGTCATATATATATAATAATAAAAAAGTTAATTGATCAAATATATTGATTTTTGAAAATTGGGAAAAATAAATCATTTTTGAGGAGAGAGTCTAAAAGTTTTGTTGACTTGTCGGAAAAGCTCATCCAATTGAGTATGTTTTCTTTAGAATTTTTAGAAAACATTTTCAATTAGACATTGTCAAAACTATTTTTTGAAAAAAACAAAAATAAGTCTCGATTTATATTTTGGAAAATGAAAATGGAGTCGTTACCAATAATTTTTAAAACAGGTGTATTGAATCAGGATGGGCTAAAATCAAATCTCGCAAAATTTTCCAAATGATGCATTTGTTGTCGCCCTTCACCTTAATTCGAGCTATGACCTATTGCTTACTCATTTCCATAATGTTCATTAGCTTCTTAAGGAAGGTTGGCACATTAGCAGCTCTCGAATAGAACTTTTTTACCTGAATTTTGGAGCACCGAAATAGAGCAGTATATTCCACAATCGTGGGCACCATATCCATGTTCCCAAAGGTGAAACAGCTATAAGTTGGGTTCCAGTGCTGCGTAAGGGCTCGGAAGAGATGCTTATCCACCTTAACTTCTAGCAAGTACGGTATATCCCCATACTCTTGATAGAAAATCTGCTTCATTCCATCGTCCCACTGATCTCAGATTTCTTTCTACTCTTGCAAGCTATTCTAAGTCACATTGATCCGAGTGAAACCCCAGTAATCCGATACATGGCCTTCAACTAGACTATCACCCTTCTCCTGTTGTCTATCCTCTGACCACAATCGCACGGCCACATTGTCTTCTACCTCATCAAGATACCATTTTTTCATGACCAATTATTTACTAGTAATCAAACTCAAGTTAATACCTTCCCTAATATGGAGATGCAATGCACAATAGGGAAAGAAAGAAAAACCAAGTTAGTATAAACAAATATAAAATGTATCAACAAATATAGTACAGAGAACCTACGCATCTATTAAGTGGACTCTAAAGGTTCGGTATAGTTCTACCTAGGGTGGGCACCTATGGCTCATTATATGTAGTTTCGGTTCTAAAGTAATGGTACCCAAACCAACAGATTCCTCAATCCTCACCCATTATAGGTTCATACGAACGAATTCGGTTTAGGGGGACACATTTCCCGTATGTTTGCACGGAAGTGAAAACTTCACGAAAACATAGGTACGGATGTATTCCAAAAGCGATTCACTATCCTGCACGGAGGTGAAAACCTTACGAAAGAGTAGCTTCTCACTTCCACTTAAGCGGTGAAGTAACAAATGCATGTATGCAAACACATAATATTAACATGCTATTATCACAATAAACATATAGAACACAAATATAAAATGCAAGAGATCACAAATTAAATTAAATCAAATTTGAATTTTTCAACAAAAAAGATAAAAAATAATCGACTCACAGCTTGACTCTCTTATTTTGCCCCCAGTGGAGTCGCCAACCTGTTAAAACTATTTTTTGAAAAAAAAAACAAGTCTCGATTTATATTTTGGAAAATGAAAATAAAGTCGCTACCAATAATTTTTAAAACAAGTGTAATTGGGTCACCTTTCAAGATTTTTTAATAAAAATCATTAAAACAATTCCGGTCTTTGAAACCATAAAACGAGTTCGGGAGTCGGTTACGCATAATGAAGGATTAGCATCCTTATACACCCAAAATTGGTACCTAATCGATTATTCAAAATCTTATTTGTTGAAAATTAAAAACTCGAGAAAAATTTAAATTGTGATCCTTAAATGCATGAATGTCAAATTTATTTTAAAAACAAATTTTGTTTTCGAAGAAAGCTCATTATTTTGAATTAATCGAGAAAAAGTCACATCTAGTAAGTTAGGACATAACAATTCGAAAATTCGAAAATGACGAGCTTTTTAAAAAAAATCTTGTATTTAGATTTTGAAAGGATATTCAATTATCTCGATTCAAAGAAAAAAAAATACACCAGTGAGTTAGGACATGATTTTTTCAAATTCTCGAGACAAAGGACATTGCCTTGATTTATTAAAACAATTCAAGTATTTAAAAAATAGTAATTTTTCATGTCATGCAAAAATATGCACATGATTTACAAGTATACATAATAAAAACAATATATACATAATATACAATAAAATAATATAATATACATATAAGATAAAATAAATAAATAAATAAACATTAAAACCGGGTCAAAATTGAATTTTTGGAAGCTTCAAGGGTCAAATCAAAATTTTTGGAAAATTTAGGGATCAAATTGGAATTTTTGGAAAATTTGGGTATCAAATTCAATTTTTTGGAAAATTTGGGAGTCAAAATTTGAATTTTTGGAAAATTCAAGGGTCAAATTTGAATTTTTGGATAGTTTGGGGGTCAAAAAAATTTAAAATAGAGCAGGGGTTTCGTGGGCAATAAACCCAAAAATCCTGACACGTGGTAGCCTCTGGGATACTTCTGGGTCATGGACTAAATTGAAAACCCAGTGCAATTTTAGGGCAAATTTTAAAATAAATAAAAAAACACTTTAAAGGACCTAATTGTTACAAGTCAAAAAAACAGAAGGATTACGGGGATAAATATCCCTTTTTATGAAAACACGCGGATCTTCCTTGAGTCTGGATCAGGTCGGGGCGATCAGCCAAAACAGCGTTGTTTTGGAACCTATTGAGTTAGGCCAAAACGACGTAGCTTTGAAAGATTATATAAGTGAATTTAAAAAAAAAAAAACATTTGTTTTTAAAAAAAAAAAAATTCATTCTTTTTTTTCTCTCAAACCTTTTTCCCATGCCCCCCATGTCTGACCATCAGACCGTCGCAGATCGTCGTGGCTCCACCTTGACCAGCGATCGTCAGCGACCGCAATCGTTGTGCCCAATGATCGAAAACTCAAAAAATCTTTTCTTTTTTAAATTAAAAAAAATAGATCTATGCTTGTTTTTTAAAAATCAAGTCAAATCCCTTTTTAAAAACCCGAAAACTTCAAATTTTTAACGATTTTTTGAATATGTTTTACCTTTTTTTATTGTTTCCTTAAAAATCCCTTCAAGCATGAGGGCGGCGCCGAGATCGACAGGTATGAAAACCTTAACTTATTTATTTTTCTATTTATTTAGTATTTATTTCGAAAGAAAAAAACAAAATAAATAAATAGAACATAAAAATAATATACTTGTGAAGAAAAAAAATTGATTCTTTGTATTCCAAATGCTAGAAATTCTTTTGTATATCAATTTTTTTCATTTTTCCAACAAAAATTTCATGTTTATATGCATTTTTTTTACAATCTTTTTATGGATTTTTTGGTGTGAGTGAGTTGCGTGCAGATAATGGAGATTTGGATCCGGGGGTGGCATCCGAAGATCTCAGCGTGGTGGCGGCGACAACTGTGTGGGCGTACTGGCGGCGACGACAGATTCGAAGTTTGTGTGTAATGTTTTAGGCTACTTGGGCTTAGTTTAGGTTGGGCTTTTAAGGTTAGTTTAGTTTGGGTTTTGAGTAAATGAAATTGGGTTTGTATTTTATTTTTTAATTTTATTATTTATTTGTTTATTTATCTATAAAATAATAATAAATAAATATAAAATAAAAACAAAATTAGATTGTAAAAGCACAGACAAAATTGAGCATTTACAAACATGCTTCCCGATATATCAGCAAATAACTCACCCAATTGAGTGAGTTTTTACTTTCTCTCTTAAAAAATGATTTATTTGTCTAAAATTAAAAAAAAAAAAAAAACCGACTTATTTAATCAATTAACAATTTTTTTTGGCATATATGACCTTTTTAACCTTTAAATATTAAATGCATTAATTATATTGTGGATTAATACTAATCGTCTTTAAACTTAGTAATAAAAGTATTATGTTATAGGCATAAAAATTTAATTTTACTCTCAAAAAAATTATTTTACACCCTCAATTATCAAATATAAAAAAAATAGATATTATGAATTAATAGTTAAGATCGAGATTTTAAAATTTTTAATATATTAGGTTTGAGTGATTGTCAGTTCATTCATGCATTGCAATAATTTAATTATAATCACAATTATTTGAACAAATATATTATTTGTGATATATTTGTAATTATGTAGGTAATCTAAAAAAATCATAAATATTAAATATATTCTTCAGAAAAAAATAATAAATATAAATAATATTATAAACATGAACATTAGTTAACGGCTCCATCCTCCTTTGGTTTTAAAGCAACAATTCACAATTCACAATTCACAATTCAACAGCTCAATCGATTCAGTTGACTAATCCAAATTTCTAACAACAATGATTAAGGATTTTTTTATAGGATCCGTAAATATTATTGAATTTTAATATAATATTTATTGAATCAAATATTAAGAAATTTAATATCATTTAAATAAGATTTCAATTTTGAATAAAATAGTGCTGAGATATAACATTACTAATATAAGACACACCTTCTAGGGAAGGAGTAAATATAATGAAAATCAATTTAATAAAATCGATCCCATCCAAACCAATAATTTAAGCCGTATGGTGTATTAATATACACACACAAAGAACACTATTTCTTAACGAGGCAGATATGAGGCTTCGATTAAGAAAAAAGAAAAGGTCTTCTAAGAGAAGAATTTTTATTATTTCAAAGCCCTTTTTCTCCACGTCATCGAATCAAACAAAACCCAGGTCAAACTCTGACTAAACAATTTTTTTTAAAAAAAAGAATTGACAAATTAAGAGATTCTGCCACTATTTTGACTTTTTATTGCTGAAATTCGTTTTATATATATGTATTTTTTTTATAAATATTTTAACACGTTAAAAAATTATATAATTTTAAGATTTTTGTTCCAAATAATTCAAGTGATAGTAAATACAAGTATTACAATATACAAGCAGATTGGTAATCAAAATATAAGTGAAGCTAAACAATAATAAATTTAAACGCAGACGCGGACATAGGGAAACTTAAAACGAAATAAAATCTATACATGATTTACACGGGTAGGACATGAACTAAAGATCTCAAGGTTTCTGGAACGTCGACCTTTGTCATCATTATGCAATACCTTATAGGATTTTTATAAAAGATTTCATATGAAACGAACCAGCCGTACTTTAAGAAAAAGCATAAACAAGAATTATGTTACTCGGACACGGATATGTTGGTATATTCATAACAATAGACAACTCAGATTTGGATGTAAATTCAACACGAGCACATGTCAGATGCAGACGCCTGATAAAATACTTCAAGAAAAAACCCTAAGACAACTTATATAGTGTCAATAACCCTGCAAACTACATGATAATGAACGAACAAACCAAGTGTTATAACTTTTCTAAATGGTAAACTAATTTTTCTTTCACAAAGAACGAATTTCATCGAGACTTTGATTCATAATTTAATGCAGAGACTATTCTAACAGATTTACAACACCTATAAGTCAGAATCAGAATGTGAGATGATTCGAATAAAAACGAATACACTAGAACATTACCTGGAATTCATATAACCTGCAACTTGATGTATGTACAGGAAGGTTGACGTTGCTCCGGTTTATTCGCTATCAAAATCTTCCTCGTCTCCGAAACTGAAAACAGATGCATCAGCAGCCATTGCCTTGAATTGACTTTCCGAGCTGGAAATCGAACCACGTACATCAGCAGCTTGCTGGACAATGTCTTTTCTAGGCTCGTTAATGGCATGCGTATGTTGGGTGTCCATACTTCCTAAGGAAACTTTTTCCGTAGACTTCATCAAACTTGCAACTTGATCGGAATTAGTTGTTTTGGACTTGGAGGTGGCTCCCTCGGCAGATTCAAAGGTGCCTGAGCTTTCATCTTGCTTATTTATAGGAGTTTCAGTTTGCGGCTTTGTGGGAGCAGTGCCATTATAATCTACTAGCACAATCTCAACCTGGAAACCGGGGGACAGCAATTTCCTCTGCAAAAATTACCCAAAAGAGGAAGGAACATCAAAGAGGACATTGTTTCAACCGGAAAGTAATGAAGATACATAGACAGGTTGAAAGAACATCACAAATAAATTTAGGGTAAATTCTAGAAACATATCCTGCGGTTAACCGCGGATTAGATATGTCCTCTGAGGTTTAAAAATCGACACTTTAACTACGGTGAGATGTGTTTGATTTTATCTTTCCAAAACACTTAAAACATTTTTCGTTTCTTTCCGGAACCTCTCTCATTTGCACTAAATAACTTCATAAGCCATCCAGCTTCAAAAACCTGAGATTTAACAAATAACCATTTCCACATCCATGCTCATTCCAGGCTCTCTTTCATCCTTAGCCATTTCAGAATTCCCAGTTCCCCTAGAAAATCCTAAAAATCCATACCGAACATCCTAAAAATCCTGTTACCATGGCTGTTGGCCAAGTATATTATGGATAAGGTTTTTAGCTGCCAATTTAAGCATAGTAGGAAGCCGAGAAATGGCTGCTAATGTGAAACCATGAGAGTGGAAGAGTAAAAAGGCCGAAAATTTTTTTCTTACCAGAAACAAAGAAGTTGTGCAAATTTAAGAGGAAAAATGGTTATCGATGTCGTGTATAAAATAAATGGAGGCAAGCATAAGATAGTTCAGTGTCAGATTTTTAACCTCGGGCCAAATTTATTTCAGGTTAACCATAGGGTGATTTCTTGGAGTTTTACACATAAATTTCTTGGAGTTTTACACATAAATATATTGTCTCAACATAAAGCGTATCATGTTTTACCTTGTCGAACCCATCAAGATCACCAGTACTCAGAATTTTTCTGTTTTCTATCATTGTTGTATTTAACCAACTGATGAATCCAAACGCCAAGAATCACAAAGAGATCAGTTTCAATTCATAAATACAAGCCAAGGAGCTAATTTTATTTGAGATGAAGATTACATACCAGTAAAAATCCCCTTGGCGATCATTAAAATGGACTTTAAAGTCCCCAGCCAACTCAGTCAGACCCGATTCCCCAGGCAAAGCAAAGACCATAACTCCTTTCTTTGGGGCGCTAAACCAAAAATCTTCTGGCTGTGAAGAATAATTATATGCACTGAAGTTCAAATTGGTACAAGGATGTTCCAGAGCTTAAAACGGCATTTTTATAAATATGGGCAGTGATTGTGATAATTAAGCAAACAACCAAAGAAACATACAGAGAGATCCTTGGTACGTGGATGCTTCTTTGTGGAGAAGAGAACACCTGTGCATGAAAAGATTATTATGCTTGGCTAGCCAGAAGGTTAAGGTAGCTTTAATATGACAATAGATTGGCTACGAGTCAATTTCACTTCTTTGAAGTGCTAGAAGGGAAAAAATGTATCTGAAATTTTAATTTGCAAGGAAAGGTTAAAGCCTAGAATTACAGCAAGTGCTCGTTAAAGCATTCCGAAAAAGACTGTCATTAACAAATGCTTTCAAGTGATGCAAAATTACATCAAGGGGTGGGTTTTGATCCTAAAACATAAGGAACCAACTGAAATCAAAGGTGACCTTAAGCCAGTATTTTAGATTCTTGGAACCAAAGCTATGCTTTTTAAACATTCTTAATGCAGGTATTTTAGATTCTTGAGTGAGAAATCGTATCTTCACATCTAACCTATGGAATTCCTCTAAGCATCAAAAGTATCTTATGCATGGGCAGACTCTAATTTATAGAGAAGCTTAGCTTGAAAAATATAGAAGCAGAAATCATCAATCAAATCAAAAAACCTATTTGCAGACAAAATATGTTGTACCATTATGATCAGAGACGGTAATTGAGGGCCTGATCCAATAAGGGCAATGATGAAGCCGGAATCCTCTAAGCATGCACCTATATAAAATATGCTGTCAGCAATAATACAAAGAACAAAGATGAAATATAAACATTGCATAGCCAAGATAATACCTGCGTCCAGGCTGGTTTTCACCATTGAAGTATATTAAGGTGCGTTCAAAGTATTTGACATATCTCTTCAGAAGATAACAAGAGAACAAAAGTGGCAACCAGGTAAGATATAAACAGCTTGCCAAAGAAAGAACAAATTCAGAAATTACTTGTCCGAGAATATCACTAAAAGTCTATAGCTCACAATTTGACTTGGCAGAACTAGCCCCTTCCCATCCACACATCTTTTCTGGTTGTAGTAGTCAATCGACTCTTCAGCAGTGGGGAAGAACTACAAGGGATAATATTTATAAAAACAGTATCAACAATTGTGACCGCCAAAACATGTAGCTTCACTAAATTCACTATCACTTCTTCAAGAACATGTCAAATGGGTCAGACCTTCAAGTATAGAAGAAGGCTAGAGATCATCAACCCTGTCCTTGCCATCCCAGCTTTACAGTGCACAACGACAACATTCTCGATATCTTCCTTTAGCCATGAGTAAGCACTTTGACAGAAAGATATTATCAATCGAATTGGGGGGCAATTATGGTCATCAAATGGGAAACTAGCAACCTGAAGAAAAAGTATGATAACAATAATAAGAAGATGGTACAACTTTATTTACATTGGTCATCCTATAACTACAGTCTTTTTAGTTGATTTAATTTTAACCAACTGGGTTGTATCTGTTGTTAAGGATGAAAAAAAAGTCTGGATGGAATTGACTCTTCCCAGGAATTATCCTCTGCCAATGACTGATTTCATCATCGAGTACAATATTCCACTCAATCGTCTCCAAATGGATTTCAAAATATATTAGGGGCTAATTTCTTCATTTGGGTTAAACTTATTTTTGCTTTAGACTAATCCACAGGTCCAAACAAATGAAATCTTAATCTCTTTTCAAATGCTAAAGTGGAGCAATATGCTTATTTGGTTAGAAAAAGGGTTTCTTTTATCAAAGCTAAACAATAGGCACACGGCACATAGATGCCGGCTAACCTTAAATTATGAAATAAGCTCAAGTGAAATATGCAAAGCAAACATATTACCCTGTTAGTTCCCATAACAAATCATGTCATACCTTCCCTTCAAACAGTGAAGCATCATATAGTCTCTCAGAGCAAAGGTTATATACTTTGTACTTATCCTGCACATAGAAAGTCAGATAGATTTTAGGGCCAAACTGTCCAATGTTACATAATTGCGAATTAGCAACATATAAAAGGCCCATCAAACCCAAAGGTTCATTTTGAGTAATACACCAAATATTCAGGCAAAGAGACTTTAACTGCTCCACAAATCTCAACAAACAGGGTTTATGTCGAAAGAAAGGTTGAGGTACTAGGATAAAGGTATAGGCCAGAAAGTTGACATTATAGTCATCACCCACAACCAGGTAAGATGTTTAAATTATCACAAATACAGCAAAACCTAACAGAACATAGATCAAGCTCACATTTTCGTTCAACTTATGTTGTCAGAACAAGGTTCCTGTTATCTATGAGGTAATAAATGGTAAAGTCCTCACAAAGAAATGGTTCACAACAATCAATTTGTCTTATTCAATTTTCATATGCAGCCATCATAAGACAAAATTTGTGGTAAAAAACTATTAAATAAAAACATAAATATCAAAGTGAAGAAAACTAGAAAAAGAAAGAAAAAAAGATTCAAGGAGTAGAAAGTAGAAAATTATAAATCAATAAATGTGTCAATACCTTGTGATAGGTTTCAAAAAACCTAATCACTTCTTCCATGTGATTTCGATAGAACCCCTGTCTCACAATTACAGAAAATTTAGGACAATTAAAAGACAGTAGCCAAATTTAGCTATGAATTAGTTTAGCTACCTCAACATATCCAAAAAACCCAGAGCTCATGTCACCAGCAGGGAACCCCATGGCAATTATATTCTCAGTGATGTATGTCATATCTAAGTCAAATCCTCCTTCCTGAAGTCAAGGTGCAGTGGCAACTTTACAAATATTGAGAATCAAATCATCATAAAAAACAACAATTACAATATATATCACATATCAATTCCCATTTTTACAAGAGAAAGAAGTTAAGGAAGCATCTCCGTGCAAAAGAAAATAGCAGAATCTGACCTGGAATCTCCGTTTGTTCTGTGAAACAACATTCCGAGCCTTGACCTGTACAGCTTTCACAGCATTTTTAGATGTGTTAACTATGCCATTTGTAATTGTTCCAAAAAAGCCAGGTTGCGCTGTTGGTGAATTCCCGTCATTACTATCATTGGCAGGAGGAGATTTAGGAGACGAACGCAGTCCAATTCCACTGGTAAACCGTGCAAGAGGTGACTTTCCAGCAGTTTCTGTTTGTGAGACCTCTTGTGAGGCAGCAAATGGCTGTGGAATTTTTAAATTTTTAGCCCAAGACGACAGCTTTGATGGTGAATCATGTGTAAGATTTTGTCGTCCTAAATCTGTGGCAGCAGGAAGTTGTACATCAGAAGCTTCAGCAGCAGGTGAACTTGATGAGTCAGCGGGTCCGTTATCCATTCCAATGTCCCAGGGGTATCAATAATGACTGAAGGTCAAGAGCACAGATCTCAACATGTGAGAAGGAATTATAGCTGCAAGCATAATGTCTAGGTTCAGCTAAAAAATAGTGACTGCTATAAGAAAATCAAAGTTGTGGTTCTTCTTGACCTAACCATGAATAGCTAAATGCCATAATGATTTGACCTAATGCCCAATAGCAAGTATATAATGAGAAGGAACAGTACGACATATAGTAAAATTGCCATGTAATTCTACTAATTTTCTTCAAGTTTATATTCCAGCTTAAGAAACAAAGAATGCATCAAAAAACATAACTGCACTAACCCGAGGGTATACTATAGCGTGAGTCACTTGAGCCATTTTTAATTCATGAACTCATTTGCAAAAGAATTTTCAACTGGCGAATACTGAACAAACAACTACGCACTCAGGCTAGCAAACATTCAGATAGCATCCAAGCATATTATTACTAGCCAAAACCAAATTCAACCAACTTATTTGGAGAACTAATCAACGCATAATGGTAATTCAAATAGTCAAAATCAGTAAAACCGCAAGGAAATTAGAAAATTATCTAAAACAAAAATCGCTATTAACAGTTACAAATGTGGAACTAACAAATTATCCTCTTACCACTCTGATTAGTGGCTAATTAACAAATAATAGTCACTGATTTTTCACTCTCAAGATCAAAAGCCTATATTCAGTTGGCAATAAAATTTCAATTAAGTCTTCAACATGTAATCAAAATCAAATTCCAAATTTAGCTTCCAAATAACAAAATTATCTGCTTAACACTCTGATTGGTAGCTAATTAACAAATAATAGTCACTGATTTTTCACTCTAGCGATCAAAGGACTACATTCAATTGTGGAATAAACGAATTATTTTCTTATTATTAGCTAATTAAAAAGTAATGGTCACTGGTTTTTCAATCTAAAAATCAAAAGCCTACATTCAATTAGTAATAAACTTACAATTAAATCACAAATTTAGCTCCCAAATAACAAAATTATCTGCTTAGCACTCTGATTGGTAGCTAATTAACAAGTCACTGATTTTTCACTCTAGAGATCAAAAGACTAAATTCAATTGTGGAATAAACAAATTATCTGCTCATCACTCTGATCAGTAGCAAATTAACGAGTAATAATCACTAATTTGTCGCTCTAAAGTATCTAAAAGCATACATTCAATTGCTAATAAATTTACCATTAACAAAATCCAAATTTCAGCTTTCAATTAACAAAAATCATCAAAATCAACCAAAGAAAAAAATAGTATAAATCAAACTTCAGAATCCAAATTCCAAAACAGTTTCAAAACCTAAAGATGAAATCAAATTAAAGCATCGGTCGGCTACAAAAGAGTTGATTCAATAGATTAGGTCTACGGCGATTATAGATCTTACCTTGGATCGATATTACGAAAGAACCTGAACCATGGGATTGCAAATTTTGAATATAAATAAAATAACATAAATTTAGTAGAAAATGGAGAAATGTGATAGTGGCGTTTCGTAATTTGAAGGTGTTCGAGGGGTTTTAGGGTCAATTCACGTGATTTCACAGTCAATGAACGTGGACCGCAGATTTGGTAGAAGCTTATATCAAATTATGTTTCGTACATTATATGAACTTCGTTTGTGATAAATATTTTTAATATTTGAATTTGATAATTTTTTATGTGTAAATTCTATGGATAGTTATTCAATTATTTATAAGTTTTTTTAATGTTCCAAACAAGAAAAATCATAAAATATTCATTCAATTATTTAATTTATTTTTTTTTGTTATTGGTTGTTAAATAGTTAACAAAAAATTAGCGTGACGATTTTAAATTTGACAAAATAATAATTTTAATTCTCAACGCTTATAAATTGTGTCAAATAAGGTTTTATTTTAAAAAGTATAACTCTCAACCAACCGTTATACATTATGTAATTTAATTTTTTTCAATTTTATTTTTCTTTACAATCTTTGCCCCTAAAAAGCTAAAAAAAAAAATTATAAGCAATTAACATGTTATCATATGACATCTTAAAATTTTTTAATCTTTTAAAAATATTTTTTAATATTTTTTTAGAGTTTATATAAAAATATTGAATTTTTTGTGACACAATTTCATAGTATCATATCATCGCTCCAGAATAGAATACAATTCATTGACCAAATTGATAAGATAGAGCTCGATCTCAATTGAAATACATGATTTAATGCTCATTTGAGCACGATCAAACATTAATTTCTAAACTTGAGCTCGATTAGTGTTTATCAATTTCATATTTAAATTTGAACTCAAGTTCAATTAAGTTCGTTTGTGCTTATAATTTCTCTATATAATAAGAATAATAAAGTAATTTCATAATATAAAAATATTTTTAAAAAAGCTTTGATTAGATTGATAAGCTATTTGAATAAAGTATTCTTATACTTGAATTCGATTCAGTTATATCTCACATTCAGGTTGACAATTATTGAATTGAATTTTTTTTAAAGTCATACTCGAATAGCTTGCAACTAGAGGTATTCACGGATCGAATCAGATTCAAGCTGCACCTAAGCATGATATTAGTATACTTTATGCTTATACATGTATAGTCTGGATTGAAATATTAACTTAAAATTTTATCTAAATTCGCATATATTTGTAAATGATTAACTTAAATTTATCTTAAATTCACCCATATTATTTAAAAAAATAAAAATATACATTTATATTATTTTAATTTAATATTTAATGTTTAATATTTTTTATTTATTAAAATTTTACATATAGTTATCTTAATATTTTTTAAATGTTACATTACAAAAATATTATATATTACTATAAATTTCATTTTTATATGTTATAAATTACATAATATAAAACATTAGAAATTAAAAAAAAATAGTTAGGTTGGCCTTTTTTTTTTAATTTATACAAATTTTTGAACTTAAACGAATAACTTAATTCATAAATAAATCTATTTGTAAATATTATTATCTCATGTAATTTTATAATATAAAATATATTAAATAAAATGTAAAATTAAACTTCTGATTTCATTATGAAAAAATGTTAAATACCCTAACAACATAACTAATATAACTTAAATTTAAATCACATTTCAAATAGAGGAGTTTTAGGGTATTCACTTTGCTACACGCCTAAACAAATAATTGCCAATGTGTCATGTCAAAAGGATGGTTAGCGCGTCAATTTCCTGCCGTACCGGGAACCGGGAAAAGAGTTTGGTACTGTCCATTTAACTTTATATAAAACTTTTCTAATAAAAAAATATGAAAATGATATAACGGTAAATTACATTCAATATTATTAAATTATAAATAAATTTATATTTTGATGACTTAATTTTAAAAAATTATAAAACAGTTAATAAATTATCTAAAATTTTTTATTTAAGTCATTGAATTATTCTAAATTTTTTATTTAAGTCATTGAGCTATTAAGTTTTTCTTTTTAAGTTTGACTAGTGAGCTCTATATGATAATTCGGCAATCGGTACGGTGGGTCAATACCCATTGACGAGTAGAAAAACATATCTTAGATCCAAGTCAATTTGGTAATTAGCATCAGAGGTCGGAAAAGAAGGTTGTTTGGATTTTAGTTCACAAATTCGTGAAATTCAATATTGTTTTTTAGGAAAAAAAAAAACTAAAGTATAAAAGAGAAAGAAAATGAGAGCTTTCATTTGATGCAGACAATTTGAACAAAGAAAGTCATACAACAACGATTTTAACAATCCAATAACTTAAATGAAAACTTTTGAATAATTCAATGATCATTTTCTAACTTTTAAAAGTTGAGTAGCCAGAGCATAAACTTACTAATAGTTTACTGACATTAGGGGTAGTTTACCTATAGTGGGTAAATCTTGTTGTCCCTGTATTTTGCAAAAGTTATGATTTTAGTCTATGTACTTTAAATTGATCAATTTTAGTTCATGTATTTTCAGAATTTTGAAATTTTAGTCATAATCCAAACTGTAGGAATTAAATTATTTTGGTTAAATTTAATAACTAGTTATGTACTATGTGTACGGTTGTAGATTTAGTCAATATTTTCCAATTGGATTATTCTAAGTCCTAATACTTTTCGAAATTTGAAATTCCAGTATTTATGCAAATCATAGTCATTAATCCATGAAATGAATTTATAGTGAGTAACATGTGAAAATAATATGCTGACATGATCAAATTGAATTTAATGGATTTAATGACTATTGTTTACATCAAAACTAAAATTCAAAATTCAAAACTTATAAAGATTGAAAATGATCAAATTGGAGAACTAAAACATGAACTAGACTTATAATTTTCGTGTATAGTACAAGATCGAAAGCACAATTTAAACAAACAAATCAACTACCAAGGACTAAAAATGTTAAAATCCAAATATATAAGGACTACAACAGGGGTGGCAGCAAGGGGGTAGTTGAAGGCTTTGGTCCCCATTGGTATGGTAAAATTGCTTATATGGCTTCCCAATATTGTAAACTTGTCAGTTAATTAATGATTCAATCTCGGTCACCGAATAAAAAATGTTTAGCTTCACCTTTCGGTCAAAAAATACATAGATTATACTCATAACTCACTATAATATAAGAATTTGAGGAAAAAATATCATGGAAGTCTTTATTCTAGGAGTTAGATTATATTTTATTCATTTTACTCGGAAAATTGGCAAAGTAGTCTCTGTACATTGATCAAAGAATAACAGGCCCTTCTATTAAAAATTTTATCTATTTATACTATTAAGTATTGGTCATTGTACATCGACATAAGATACATATAACATGTCACGTGTTATCATATGATTATTACATCAACTTCACTAGTTTTAACAATAAAAATGAATGAAAATTTTAATAAAAAGATTAGATTGCTCTTTCATCCAACGCACAGAGACTACTTTATTCATTTATTAAAAAATTAGGTAAAATACTATTTATTTATTAATACAAAGATCTCCATGATATTTTTTCCTAAATTTTAATAAAATATTTTAAATAAAACCATTATTCGAATGTATTTTTGAGACTCAATATATTTTTTTTGTGATGTGTGACATAGACATTATAGATGCCGAAATGCACATGGCAAATTGGGGCACATGGGAACAAAATTTGACCCCCCGAGACTCCGATGAAAAGCAAAAAAACAACAAAACCGTCGGCGCCAGCCCATCTTTACACGACCAGCTAATCTGCGACCATTCAAAAGAGATAAGCTTAGGTTGCAAAGGGTTAAAATGTGTAGGGCCCATTTTGAAATTTCTAAAAGTAAATTGGTTCATTTAATTTTGATTTGATATTTTTTTTTCTGGTTTTGTTATGCATGTGAACCTAGTCTTAACTGGCTAGGCTACTATTCCACGCAAAACGACAACGTTTTTGTTTTGACCCCATCTTGATTTTTATTTTTATGTTTAACTTTTTTAAACTTGGCATTTTTCTTCCAAAATAATTTTTTAAAAAGGGTTTTTTTAAGTTGTCTTTAGATAGTTGGATATTATTATTAAAAAAAGCAATTGTTGTGACATTTCAAGCTACTTGATTGGATAGGATAGATATAGATTGCATTTGATCAAAGTATGTTATTAGTGCTTGTATTTGTTATATAGTTCGAGATTATTTTTATATTTTAAAAGTTTAATCATCTTACTTTTCAATTTTAAAAATTTTAATCTAAACATTATCATAATTTATAGTTATCATCATGTTTATTTTCCATCAATAGGTCACACATGGTAGCTCAACTAATATATTAAATTAATAAATTTTTACAGAAGATGTTTACAATTTTAATGACTGAACTGAATTTTTTAAATCAAAATTGTTGAAAGACTTAATTTCTAACTTTTTAAATACATGAAGTAAATCTCCAACATATTTCAAACTGTTTACATTTTTGTTAAAACTTTTTTCTTAAAGTTTGAGTTTTGATCCAATCTACGAACAAATTTAACCAAATTATATTTTGAAACTTTTTTACTGGGCTACAAATGAAATTTTTTGCTAGGAGACTGCAAATGAAAAGAAAATATTTTCATGTGATTTTTTTAATAATAAATGTTAATTTTGTTACATTTTGACATTATTTAATTTTACTGTTTGGAATAAAGATCAGATTGATTCATTTAATAGTAAAGTGATTAGTTTGATGAAATTTCTTTAATAAAGGGACTTCATAAGCACTTTCACCCTTTTTGTTTAAACCAAAATTTTGGATTCATACTTGTTTAAATTGTCACAATCCCACAATTGCTAAGATATTTAGTGTTTAAGCTTATTTAAACTCCCATACTTTAAATTATTACAATAATAATCATATCAACTAAATTAATATTTTTATCAAAGTCCTTTCAAATATTAAACAAATCTCTTTGTAAAAATTATACTCGAGACTGATACTAACTAGAGTCTCTAAGTTGTTGTAATGTCAACTATACCAACTAAACTAATACTTTTATCCAAATTTTTTAAATGTCAATCAAATCTTTTCATAAAGATTAAACTCTAGACTGATACTTGAATAAAAAAAAGATAAACTATAAAATTAATCAACCAATTATTAGCGTGTTCTTGCTTTGGTCACCTAGGTTTAAAATTTTTTTATTTTAGTCCTCAACGTTATTGAAATTTAATATTTTGGTCACTTTTCCGTTAAATCACTAATGATGACCTTTTTATTGGCATAATAATAATTTTAGCCCTCCATTATTTATAGATTTTATCAATTTAGTCCTAAATCTAAAAAATTTAGCCCTCAACTTTACAAATTTTTATCAATTTAATCTTGATTCTTGAAACTTTTAAAAACTTTAAAAAATATAAAAATATATTTAAAAGTTCTTTTTCAATAACATGCATACAAAATAGTTATAAATAAATGAATATGTATTTTTCTCATTTTCTAGCATGAAATTTTTTTATTAAGTAATAATTTTATAAATACAATAAAAATATTGTTAACAAAATAATTTAAGCAGAAAAAAAACCATGAAGAAGACTTACTCATGTGTAACTTTTTCCGTTCTCCAATATTAGCAATCACCATGTTTCGATTGACTCAAAAGCTATAGCTTGAAGATTTTGTTTAGTAGTATTTTTTTAGTAGTGCTTTTTAAAAGCACTTTTGAAATAAACTTTTGACTTTTTAAAAGCATTTTCATTGAGATAGAAAAGTTAAAATTTTTAGTTTTTTCATCTCAAAAGCATTTTGATAGCTTAATTACGTTTTCATCCCTCCAACACATGGTAGTTTCCCTTTTTTGATTAATTGCTTAAAAAATATTTAAGATTTATATTTTATATATTAAAATATTAATAAAAAATATAATAATTTATTTTCTATATTTTTATTAAAATATCATAATATTAACTAATTTGAACATTATTTAAATGTTTATTTATTATTTTATAACACGTCTAAAATTGACATTTTATTTCTCAAAAGTACTTTTTGATAGCTATATTAAACACTTAAATCTTAATCCAAACTTTTCAAAATAACTTTTTCAAAGTATTTTTAAAAAGCGCTTCTCAAAAGCAATGCTAAATTAGCCAGGAGTCAAAAAAGGGTGAGAATCGATGCTTTAGGTTGTTGCCTAGAATGAATTTGTTGCGTTCGAGGTTGTGGTTGAGGGCGAGCATGATTGAGGGATATATAGATGGGGATGAGGTCTTACGAACCCAGTAAGTGGAAGGCCACGAGAGCAACTCCACAACCAAATACTAATTCAATGGCATGATGATGGAGGATGTGGAAATAAAGGAATTTGTATTAAAAGCTATTGGTGCATGTGTTGTGGAAAAAGGCAATACCCAATGCTCAACAAATTTAACGAGAATTAAGAAATAATACCATACCTATAATAAAATTTAGTATTTATAAAATAAACTAAAAAAAGGAAAACTTTTAATCTGATTTAAGTATTGTTTATCGATTTTTAAAAATGTTATTTATAAAATTATTATTTTAATAAATAATTTTATGTAAAAAAAGAAAAGAAAAAATGAGCATTCATTTATTTATAAATTTATATGTATTTTATAAAATGTTTTGTTTATCATAAACATTTAAATAAAATTTTATTTTTAAGTTTCTCTAAGTTCTTAAGGTTTTCAAACTTTCTTTTTGTGTTGCTTTATTTCTTTTGTTCGTTTTTTATTAGTCGACGGCGACGTCAGTTTTAATGTTAGTAGTCAATCGTCGGTATTCCTTCACCTTAATTTTTTATATTTAATTATTTTTTATATATATTTTAGTTTTCTTATAGCTTTTATCTACATTTGTTGCACATTTTTCTTCTGGCTTGTAACACGCTTTTGCATTCTTGCACGTTTTCGTCTACCTTTGAGGTAGATTTGCGTTCGTAGATAGTTTTCTCACAATGCTTGGCTCTGATTTGTGATTATCGGTGATCTTTTAGTTGTTTGATTCTCTTTTGTGATTTTTTTGCCGATGCAATTAAATTTGTTTTGCGAAGTAACCTGTAAGATTGTTGGTTTCACTCATCATTCCTACTTCCATCCTTAAGCGTGTAGGTGGATAGAGACAATGAATTTTGTTTCCTGCTTCATTTCTTGAGTGTTTCATTTCATTCTTGTTGTTGCAACCTACTGAACGTGTTTTGCTAATCTGATATTTTATTTTCTGTTTTTTTAATTTCTCTTTGTTTTGTTATTTTTCTACTACATTTTAATTTCATATTTCTTTATTTTAATTTCTAATAAATTCAGCCGACATATTATTAAAAAAAAATTATTTTTAAAATTTTAAAAGTAAAAATTAATTGCCAGTAGATGTAAATGAGGTTTAAATTATTTTTTAAGATTAAGACTAAATTCTATTTTAATTTTTAATAAATTTAGTCGAAATATTATTAAAAATTTATTTTTAAAATTTTAAAAGTAAAAATTAATTGACAGTAAGTGTAAATGAGGGTTAAATTATTTTTTTAAGATTAAGATTAAATTAATAGAATATGTAAATATTTGAAGATTAAATTTATTATTATATTAATAAAAAAGAGTGATTAATGACTAAAATATTAAATTTTAATGGTGGTAATGAATAAAATAGGAACTTTTATAATAAAAAGAAAAGAGAAAATTTTTGAGAAGAAGTTATAAAGGTGCAATTATGCAAAGGGAATACAGTAACAAAGCAAGCAGTTGTTAACAAAACTTTCATTTTCCAACTTCGTACCGTCATACCATGTCGTGAACCGTAGACTTTCCCCTCAATTATGGTCATCCCTATTCCCCCCATTTTTTTTATATAATCCACCATAGCCTTTCACTCATTTTCTCAAAGAAAAACAATGGGTAATCTTTCTCTTTCGATTTCGTTTTTATTTTTCATCGCCATTTTTGGTTCTTGTTGGTCTCACGAGGTGGTTAGTGACAATGATGATGGTGGCCTTCATCCGTTCATTGCGACTAAAAGGGAAACGTTGGAGATCATTATCGGCGGCGGCGGTGAAGCTCCTGCTCCGTTGCCTGAAGATTGTCCTCCTCCGCCGCCACCTGAACCTGAATGTCCACCACCACCTCCTCCACCAACACCACCACCACCTCCTCCACCAACACCACCACCACCACCACCACCACCACCACCACCACCACCTCCTCCTCCAAAACCAAAACCAAAACCACCACCATCTCCAAAACCAAAACCACCACCATCTCCAAAACCAAAACCACCACCATCTCCAGTACGAAATCCACCAACGTCGACATGCGGTTACCTGAGAGGAAAGTTCTGCTTGGAAAACGAACTGCTCGCAGCATCTTTTGACGTAATCCAAAAGTTCAAGAAGCTAATCAAACCAGACGAAAATGGCAGAAGATACACAAAAACATGGAACGGTCCCAAAGTTTGCAGTTACCGTGGCTTCAAATGTGATATTCGACCGGACAAGAAAAAAAAAGCAGTCGCCGCCGTCGATTTCAATGGCGCTAAGCTCTCCGGTATCAATGGTTCCCTTCCACTCCACGATTTCATCGATGGATTAACAGATTTAGCCATTTTCCATGCCAATTCCAACAACTTCACCGGCACCGTTCCGTACATCGGAACGTCCAAAATCAAATACCTCTACGAGCTTGATCTCAGTAACAACAAGATCACCGGTGATTTCCCGACGGAAGTCCTCCAAGCCACAAATTTAACTTTCCTCGATATAAGGTTCAACAAACTCAAAGGAGTCGTTCGGGCGGAAGTTTTCAACTTAGACCTCGACGTTCTCTTCATCAACAACAACAATTTCAGTCAACCTCTACCGGAAAATTTAGGCGATACACCGGCGTTATACATAACATTTGCAAACAACAAGTTCACCGGTCGGATCCCGCCAAGTATCGGCAAAGCTAAAAACCTCCTCGAAGTACTATTCCTCAACAACGAACTCACTGGTTGTTTACCGTACGAGATCGGCTACTTACAAAACGCAACCGTTTTTGACGTCGGAATGAATAAACTAACCGGACCGATACCACATTCGTTCGGTTGTTTGAAAAAGATGGAGCAACTCAATTTAGCCGGCAATGAATTTTACGGAGAAGTACCGGAAATCGTTTGCCAATTATCGAATCTTCAAAACTTGTCTTTGTCGAGTAATTATTTCACCCAAGTCGGACCGGCATGCCGGGATTTGATAATGAAGAAGAAGCTCAACGTTAAGAACAACTGTATCTTGGATTTGTCGGCGCAACGATCAAAAGCCGATTGTGCTATGTTTTTCTCGAGAAAATTGATTTGTGACAGAAAAGAATCTTACAAATGGATTCCTTGTATGAAAGGGAAAAATGGATTTAGTTCAAATTCCATTGAAGAATCTGAGAAAAAAGAATCTACTGGTTCTGGTTCTTCTTCGCCGTCAGCTACTACTTATGGTGTTCTCAAACCTCATCGGTTATGAACAAAATGAAAATATAATAAGGTTAAAATATGTTATAAGTTGCTGTGCTTTTTATTAATTTAAAATTTAGTCTTTGTATTTATATTTTTAATAATTTAATTTTTTATGTCAGATTAAAAAATTTAAAATCAATTATTAATATTATTAAAATTATTTTTATTAGATTCTAAGTTGATTACAAATTCTAATTATTCTTAAAATTTCTCTCCCATTTTTTTGTGCTGTAAAAAAGCTATCTCTAAATTCTATATTCTCTCCTAGTTTTCCAAGGATTATCCTTAATAAAGAATTAACTTCAACTTTATTTAAAAAAAAAGAATTAACTTCAACTTGAACTCTAATTTTATAAATTTTTATTAAAGAATTAATATTTATTTGACAAAAAAAAACTAATATTTTTATATAAATAATATATAAATATATAATCTTAGTTCGTAAAAAATCACATAACAAAATATTTTAAAGAAGATAGTTTTTTTAATTGACTTTTGAAGGATATTTAAAAAAAATAAATAATGGGATTTAAATAATTAAAATTTTGTACTTATAAATTAAAAAAAAATACATAATTAAGTTTGAAAGAGACAAAGTTCATAATTTTTTATGAATACAATAATTTTAACTTCGTGAAGTGCCTATATATAAAATATATTTAAACTATTTTTTCTATCATTAATTTTTATTAAAAATATATTATTTTTTAAATAAATTTATTGTTGTTCCTAAAATCTCTATATCTAACTCTACTGAAACTCTGATTTTGTAATTTTTATTAAAGAATTAATATTTATTTATTTAAATATAGAAAGCTTAAAATTTTTCTCCAAAAAAAAAACAGATAACCAAAATTATTATTTTATCGCTCCTTGTCATACAGTTTTATTTTCCTCGAATATGCAAAACAAAGAGCAAAATTTCTCAGCTGCTGCACACGGCGACGCCACCGCTTCTGAAGGCCATCAAGTTGTCACAATGGCGGCGAATATTGATAATCAAAACAACATTCCAAATTCCTCAATTGCTTCGAACATCAACGCCGCCGCTCTTGAAGGAGGTGAAACCGTCACGACGGTGGAGAATGAGGATTATAACATACTAATTTACTCAGCTGCTCTTTACGGCGGAGCCACCGCTTATGAAGGCTGCCAACTTGTCACAATGGCGGCGAATATTGATAATCAAAACAACATTCCAAATTCCTCAACTGCTTCGAACATCAACACCACCGCTCTTGAAGGAGGTGAAACCGTCACAACGGCCGAGAATGAGGATTATAACAACATACTAATTTACTCAGCTGCTGCTTACGGCGGAGCCACCGCTTATGAAGGCTGTCAACTTGTCACAATGGCGGCGAATATTGATAATCAAAACAACATTCCAAATTCCTCAACTGCTTCGAACATCAAAGCCACCGCTCTTGAAGGAGATGAAACCGTCACGACGGCGGAGAATGAGGATTATAACAACATACTAATTTACTCAGCTGCTCCTTACGGCGAAGCCACCGCTTATGAAGGCTGTCACCTTGTCACAATGGCGGCGAATATTGATAATCAAGACAACATTCCAAATTCCTCAACTGCTTCGAACATCAACACCACCGGTCTTGAAGGAGGTGAAACCGTCACAACGGCGGAGAATGAGGATTATGAAAACATACTATTTTACTCAGCTGCTACGGATGGCCGTGCCATCGCTTATGAAAACAGCGAATTCGCGACAAAGATGAAAGATATTTATAATCAAAACAGGATGCTAAGTTACTTAGCCACTGCGGACAGTGGCGCCACCGCTTATGAAGGTGGTCAATTCTTCACGCAGGAGGAAAATATTTATAATCAAAACAGCGTTCTAAATTCCACAGTTGCTCCGAACATCGACGCCACAGCTTTTGAAGGTGGTCAATTCTTCACGCAGGCGGAAAATTTTTATAATCAAAACAGCTTTCTAAGTTCCACAGTTGCTCTGAACATCGATGCCACCGCTTTTGAAGGAGGTGAAACCGTCACAACAGCGGAGAATGCCGATAACCGAAACAAAATGCTGAATTCCTCAGCTGCTCCTAACGGCGGCGGAACCGTTGCTGAAGTTAAAGACAATATGCAGTCGTTTCCTCCTGGAGTCCGGTTCGCCCCTACCGACGAGGAATTGGTTCAGTATTACTTGTTGAAGAAGGTTAACAATGAACCCTTACCTTCTAACCTTATTTGGGAGGTTGATCTCTATGGAACAGATCCTGCCAAGCTCACTGGTAACCTAACTAAACCTTAATCATTCCTATTATATTCTTATTAGTTGTTGATCTCTATGGAACAGATCCTGCCAAGCTCACTGGTAACCTAACTAAACCTTAATCATTCCTATTATATTCGTTTTAGTTTTTTTTAGGTAAAAGTTCAGGGATCAAATTGAAAAATGGTCTAAACTTCAGGGATTAAATGTTATATTATCCTTTTTAATAAACAGTTTTAACTTTGACTTGTAACCAGGAGGAATTGTCGTGGACTCGAACTTACTCTAATATTAGATATAGATTCTATATTTGTTTAAATATATATTATATTTTTTAATTCAGTTTTATAATATTTGTGACAGAGCCTTACGAACCAAATGGAGAAGGTGAATGGTATTTCTTCACGTCAAGGAGAAAAAAATACCCAAACGGAGAAAGGCCGGACCGTTCGACGGAGAATGGCTTTTGGAAGCCGACCGGAATGGATAAAAGCATCCCTGGCGGCGGTCTGAAACCTATTGGCTCCAAAAAGACACTTGAATTTCACAGCGGCCGGCATCCTTCCGGCAACAAAACTGAATGGAAAATGCATGAATATAAAGTTGATCCTAGCCTGATTAAACCCCAAAACAAACCCCAAGATGGCATGACGGTAAATTCTCTCAAATTTAATTTCAATATTTTTTTCAAATATTTATATAATATATGGTTATTAATTAGTAATCTAATATGTCTCTCCTTTGTATTATCAAATAACAATTATTTTAGGGTAAATTATACTGAGAGTCACTCAATTATTAAAAATTTCTTTTTTTGGTCATTCAATTATGAAAATTAAAAAATTATCACCTACCTATTTGAATTTTCTATTTTGGTTACAAACCGTTAAATTACTAAGGGAAAATAACTTGATAGCTTTTAAAATCGATATAATGACAACTTTAACTCTTAACATTTTTACATTGTATCGGTTTAGTCTTGATTGCAGAAAGATTAATCCTCAACATTTACACATTGTATAATTTAAGAGAATGGAAAATAAAGAAAAAAAAACAGAAAATTAAAATAACATAAATGAAAAAAAATAAAATTGCTCAAAATGAAAAAAATATAAGGACCAATTGTATAATTTAACTTAAAATTTTCGTTTGAAATGATGATTTAACATGTAACATCAGTTTTCCGTTACATTGTTAACGACAATTAACGATTTAGTGACTAAAATGTTACAACACGATAACGTAAATGACTAAAACATAACATTTCAAACATAAGTGATTAAAATGTAACTTGAGATAAATAAAAGTAACTATTTTGATAGTTTACCCTTGTTGTTACTGTTATTTTAATTTACTAATAAATTTTAACTTTACATTTTTGTAGCTTGATACATGTGTTCTATGCAAGGTGTACAGGACGCAAAGGAAGGGCCAAACTGATGACGACACAGAAAAATGTGATCAAAATACGAACAATAATTCTTCCTCGCAAATTTTTGACGTCAGAACCTATATGGGACTGTCTCCATTGACCACTTTCCCAATGCCCAATTACGAGTATTGCTCGAATACATGGTTTCCACCAACTGTCGAGGGGGCACAAAACAACGGAGCTGTTGTACTGGTGGGCGATAAAAATAATACTGTGTTTAGAAATCATAACTCGGACACTATTCGGCCGTATCATCCATATTATTCGAATGCTTCGTCTTTACATCAGGGTGTTAATAACGGAGCGTCAACATCAACAGTGGCTGGGGATTACATCGATAATAATGTTCGTGCCCTTCAAGTTCGGCCTCCAAATGCGACATTGACTCAGCTGCCTGATAATAATGGTGGGCTGAACAGTGAAGCTCATTCAACGGCAGCGCGTAGGAGTAACACCATGGCTAGAGGTAGAGGTAGGGGTCAAGCTCAAAGAGGTTCTCGAAGGGGTGGAAAGCGAGGAAAAAAACCTTAGATGGTAGAATCATTATGTTAAATTATAATATTAGATTATAAAGCAATATTTGGAATAATGTTTTGGTTAAAATTACCATAAGTACTTATACTTTTTAAAAATTTAAAATTTAATCATTGAATTTTTATTTTTAAGATTTCAAAAAAATAGTACTACCAGCTAAACGTAAATTTTGAAATCTGAAAAGTATAAGATTAAATTCCAGCAAATAAACATTCAATAATTAAATTTCAAATTTTCAAACATATTTTAACTTTCATTTTTATATATATATATCATGAATTAATATATTTTATAATTTCTTTTTATCATTTCTTTTATCTATATTGCCTGAAATGTTATATATAATATTGTATAAAATTTTAATTTTCGGACCTAAGTTTTTTATAGGAAAAGTTTAAGTTTTTGGATTTAATATATATTTTTTAAAAGATAAAATTTTTACCTTTGACCTATAATACGAGAAGAGGTTGTCGTGGGTTTCGATATAAAATAAATGTCAACTGAATACTTTATATAAAATTTCTATCATTCAACCAAGAGTTTATAGTGCTTTTGACTCCAAAAGAAGCATCTTGAGCTATAAGTTAGATTAAAATAATTTTAAAAAATAATACAGAAATATTACCCAAAAATAAATATGCACGATACGACAGGTGTTAGGCCTTCAACTCCAACTACTAACAGAGAAAAAGAGACAAGTCTATATATAAACCCTCCTAGAAGCTTATGCCTAACTAATGTGGGATTGTTTTTTTTTTTTTTTTTTTTTTTGGTTACCAACATTGAACTGTTATTACTCATATTTATAGACTTAATTTTAAAATTACCTCTTAAATTATATTATTTTTCTCACTTAAGTATCTGGAGTTTGTTTTTGTCAAAGTGGTACTTAAATTACCAATTTCATCTTATTTTACCTCAAAACACAGTATCAACCAATAAGAACTCACACATGACACATTCTTATTGGACATTGTATACATTTTAGGTAAAAATGAGATGGAATTAATAGTTTAATATCATTTCTGAAAAAAAAATGTTGGTATTTAAATGAAAAAAGGTATAATTTGGTGGTTAATTTTATAATAGAACATTTTTTACTCATGTTATTTCGACTAAAGAAAGGTTAAAATATGACATAGATCCTTATACATTGTGGAAGTTGTAGATTTAGTCTCTATACTTTAATTTGATAAATTCTATCCCATGTTCTTTTCAAATTAGTCATTTTTAGTCATTATACTTTATGAATTTTGAAAATTTAGTCATGGACCAAATATTAACAGTTAAATTTGTTGGCTAAATTCAATTACTAGTCATGCACTATATGTACAGCTGTAGATTTAGTCCATATTCTCCAATTGGATCATTTTAAGTCCTTATACATTCAAAATTTGAAATTTCAATCTCGACACAAATAACAGTCGTTATTCCATTAACTGGATTTTTAGTGCATAATATATGTAAATAACAAGCTAATATAGTATTAGGCATATGATAATATGTTTGCTCCATCGGATTTTGAAAATTATATTACTTAAAAATTATAATTTAGTAAAGACTAAAATTTAAAATTTTAAAAATATAGACTAAAAATTATCAAATTAAAGTATAGGGACTAAATCTATAACTTCTGTTAAGTACAAGGATTAATAACAGAATTGAACCTAAGGAAAATACAATGATATGACAATTTAAGCCCTACAAAAGAACAAACCTAAGCCATAGCCACCCTATATAAATCTCTCAGCCTTCATTTTTTGAAAACCCTAAAGAAAAAAAAAACAATGGCGGAAAAAGCAGTCGAGTCCGTACAGTGTTTCGGCCGTAAGAAGACGGCGGTAGCTGTAACACACTGCAAGAGAGGCCGTGGTTTGATCAAGATCAATGGCTGTCCCATCGAGCTCGTCGAGCCGGAGATCCTCCGATTCAAAGCCGTCGAACCGATCCTTCTCTTAGGCCGCCACCGTTTTGCCGGCGTCGACATGAGAATCCGAGTCAAAGGCGGAGGTCACACTTCTCAGATCTACGCTATCCGTCAAAGCATAGCGAAAGCCCTCGTTGCCTTCTACCAAAAGTATGTCGACGAGCAAAGCAAGAAGGATATTAAGGATATTTTGGTGACGTACGATCGGACTTTGCTGGTGGCTGATCCAAGGAGGTGTGAGCCGAAGAAATTCGGTGGAAGAGGTGCTAGGGCAAGGTTCCAGAAGAGTTACCGTTGATGAAATTTCAGGGTTTGTTTGGCCTAATAAACTGGATTTTCGTTTTTTTTCTCATAAATTTCTATGATTTTAAGATGTTATTGAGTTTCAGAATTTTGAATTTTTTTTTTTTTTTTTATGTTTATTTAAAATACATTGCTTGAATCTATTGAAATTGGCCTTAAATTATTGTTGGTTTCTGATATTTTTGTTGAAGTTGCCATGACTATGTTCAAATTTTTACGAGGTTTTATTGTGCAATTAAATAGGGCAACCGGTAGGATAAATAAATCATAAAAATAAAATTTGGTTGAATCGATCTATATGATTTGTCAAACAAACTGATTCGATACCATTTAACGAATTAGTGCCGGGTCTTTTTCAAACATCATTGAAAGGTGGAAGTGCTTTTCGTGATAGTCACATTGCTTGATCATATAATTAGTGGTTTGATCTTCGCGTATGAGAATGAATCATAGTTTTATCTGTAATCCTCTTAAAAGAATACTTGTAATGAGGGAATTAATCGAAGAATTTATTTGGCTCATGGGCATTTTTAAAAGAAACTCTATTACTGGGATAGAATGATATTAACATTTACGGAAAATGTAATTCCGATTAGCAATAAAATTTAACCTTCAAGAGAGTAACTGGGAGGTTTTATTTGGACATTTCTCGTGAATGTGTGTGTGATGCCGTATGTGTCCAACTAACGTCTAATTGTGCGTATCTTGAAAGTGAGAACTATTTTTTATTTTGTTCTTTAAATTTTTTATAAATATGAAAATATTCATTATATTATTTTTACTTATAGTTATTTTTTAATATTATGTGTGATAATAAAAATAAAACATCTTAACCATATTTTCTGAAAAATTAATTCAAATTTATCAATTATATAGGATCGAAACAAAATAATTCATTATCGAATAAATACATCAATTACTAATATTAATATCATTGCGGGTATTATTCCTAATATTTAATTGAAGCTCATCTTGAGATGATTATCCAATAGCCTCTATTCCTTTATTAAAAAAATGAATGTTTAGTCCTCAAATTTTACAATTATTTTTCATTTTGCCCATAATAATCTCAAATTTTAATAAATATTCTCAATTTGGTCCATGAATTCGAATTCATTCAAGGTGTGATGACATGAAGTGCCCCATCGCCTGGAATTTTTTAAACAAATTATATAAAGTTTAAAAAATACAAAAAAAGAACTATAACTCATTTACAAAATTTTTATAAATTTTCAAATGATCACATGGTATTATATATGTGCGACCCTATCACATTTGGTCATTAATCCTTTGATTATGTTCTTTGTTTTTTCTCCACATTTATTTATTTTTAAAGGGACAAAGCAAGATTTATTCTCTCCCAATTTTTTTTTTCCATACTAGTCTTGAAAACTAACACTATTTCTTTCTTAGTTCGGTCCTTGAGCTTAGTATTCTTTCCCTTGAGCTTGGTAATTGTTTTTGTTCATATTAGTCCAAGTTCACTAATATGGACGTAATTGGGAAAAGATGTCAAGTTCTAAGACTAGTAAGGACAAAAAATGTTGGGAGACCGACATGAGAAAAGTTACTAAACTTAATGACTAAATCTTACTTTATCCCTTTAAAGAAAAAGTCGAGAAAAGAGGATTAAGGACCAATGGTTGGGCCTTTGACTGGGCCCGTTAGTTTGTGCAGCCAATGGGCAGTAATAGGCTCACTTTGGTCATTAAAACAATGAGCCCAGAGCTCGGCTCAGTAAGACTAGAAAAAACATTTCAAATTTGACACGCCCGGTGGGACTCGAACCCACAATCGCCTGATTAGAAGTCAGGCGCCTTATCCATTAGGCCACGAGCGCGGCTAATGTTAGACCGGCTTTAAAATTAATTGAAATTAGTTGAATTAGATATATTTTTTTAAAAGTTTTAATTATTTACTTAATAGAATTGGACATGTCGGTCAACTAATTGGACTGACGAATCCATGTTTTGACTAATTCTGATCACTAGTTCGATTTCAAAAGCACTGATGATTTTCTTATTTAACTTCAGGATCTAATATTTGCATTTAAGATTGGACTGAAATTATTCAAACTGAAATTTAAATTCGACTTAACCGATTAAATTCGAGGTTGTTTTTTTTTTTTTTTTTTTTTTTATAAACTTTAAGTAGCATGCATGTATAAATTATAAATGATTAAATCTCTCATTTACATCATTAATATTGGCACGTGGTATAAAACTCAAAGAGGATGAGGATTTTGTTATAAAATGGTTAAGATTAATAATTACTTTCTTTCTTTTAAAAATACTATTTTCCTATTTTGTACACAATTTATTAAAGTATATTTTTTCTATTCTGTCTGTTGATCTGATAATTAAAATGTTCATCGTCCTACGTATAATTCATCTAAAAAAGAAAACAAAGCCATGAACTTGTTGCTTTTACTTAGCATAAGTAATTTTTTTCCATTGGTTCTAGACCTTCCAACATTGGTAGTTACATTAGATTCTCACTAAATACAAAGTTGAGTTAAGTTGAACATTTAAACAGTGGGCGAAACTTTCGTAACATTATTAAGGGACTAAAAGATAAATTTTCCGGAGATCAAGCTCTAAATTTTCCAATATTCTTTACAACTCAACCTCATAAGCCTTGATAGAGTAAAAACCCTTTAATAATAATATCTACACATTTGAATCAATGTCAATAAGTGTATACATACTATATGAACAACTTAGATATCAAATATTAAAAGAAACCGAGTACCATTCTATTTTTTTTGGCACATTTTTGTTTTTTTAGTATGTCATATCTCACTTGTTTATGCAATAAATACAAACATATAATTTAATTCAAATGTTTTAAATATCCTCTTAGAAATGCACTTAACACCTAAGTTCACGATCTAACGAAAAAAAAAAAAATTGATAGAATATTAATACTTCAATAATTCAATTAAAACTCTTTAAAATTGAAGGACTAATTTAAAATATTGGTCATATATTGAGGACGTTTAATGAAATTAACCCCTTTTTTAAATATACATACATTTTCACGTGTACCGTTAAAAGCGTGCGAACAGCTTAAAAACTTCAATGCCGGAAGAGGGAAAACAAAAATATCTGGCTGACACTGGCCCAAGATATTATCGCACCTGTTGACGTGTCACCTACCTGATTTTGACACATGTAAAAGCGTCGCCTTGTGGACCTTCTTTACTGGCCCTTCAAACAAACAACAATAAACAACACCGCCTCTCTATTTTATCTGCTAATATTAAGGATTTTAATTTCTTTTTCTCTTTTTAAATTTGAAAACAATCTTCACGTTTTTCCTATTTTTCCGATTTGAAAGCCAATAAAAAAGGTCAACAATGGGACATAATCTCCGGCGGAATTTTCCGGTACCGGTTCTGTCTACGGATCCGTCATTGGATTGTCTAAATGAGTTGACTCAGATGAACTCGGACTCTTCTTCCTCTGGTGTAACCATTGAGAGCTTCCGAGATCCTACTGCAAATACCACACCGGTAATTTAGTTATTTTCTAATTTAACTTCCTTTTTTATTTTTGAATTATGCGCTATTCTTTATTTGTTAAGTTTTAGTCTTTAGTTTTTAGTGATGTTTGAATAATGGAGGTTTGATTTCAAGTTATTAGGGAAAGGTAAAGAGAAAAGGAGATCGGTTCATTTAAGACGATTAGGTTGATTTTAGGATTGCTTGATAATTATTTTATTACTGTTGCTGTTTCTTTTCAAATTTTGTTTTGCTGTGATGATGTTTTGTTGTTAAAAGAATGAAGATTATAGTGAATCATTTTGTTTTATGTGTGTGTGGTTTTTTTCTCTTTGTGCATATTTTGATCTTTATATGAGAATCTCAGTTTTTATAATGCTTAATAAATTGATATGATTTAGTTTTTTGGAGTAGAGAAGTGGAAATTCACAGTAAAATTAGGGAATAGTAGAGAGAAAAAAAGACCGCTTAATGAATTATTTCTTTTCCATTTTCATTTTGCAGTTATGATGTTTTGTTGATAAAAAAATGATGTTTATAATAAATCATTTTATTTTATAAGTTTTTTTTCTGTTTGTGCATCTATTGATCTTTACTCGAGAACGGAGAATCTCAGTTTTTATAATGCTCAATGAGTTTAGATGATTTAGTTTTTTTGGAATAGAGAAATGGAAAATTCACTGTAAAATCATGACTAATTTCTTTATTTAGCACCAATTAAATACTAGTTGTTTGAATCAATTGTATAATGGGGGTATTGTTACTGCAAAAATCTTATAGTTTCAAGTAAATGAACTCTAAGGCTTTCTTAAGATGTCCATCATAGAGAATTTTTTTTTTTTAAATTCCTTATACGCTGGTTTATTCTTCCTTGATATATTTGTGGGGAAGGAACTTCTTCTTAAATGTCTCCAATATTAATGAAAAATAAGATATAATTTCAATAAATCGCCAGAAAAAGTAATCGTGGCAAGCTCAAAATAGGGTTTCTCTATCAATCACAGCCTCTGATTTCTAGCAGACCAAATAGAACTGGAGAGAACATAGCACCCCTCATTCCCTCTATTTAAGTAGAATATCCCCCATTTACTTCATTCATTTAGTGCCTAAGATGGCTTTATGCTGGATGTGATTAGGAAAGCCTTATAAATGTATTGTTTATTCTTCATTTGCTATCAGTATATAAACAGCTTTAATTCTCTGGTTCTCTCCAATTTCCTTATTTAGATTCTAGGATTGTAATCCCGGATTCCTTCGGTTAGTAATGCAATTTCCTTATGTGCTACCTAGTTCTTCCAACATAGATTATGTTTTGTTGAGCACCTTTTCCTTCTGTTTGTCCCGATAAATTCTATCCAAGAAATCTGAAAAGGTAAACCTAACAGAATGATCCTTCAGCTATTTGATATCACTATGGATTGGATGGTAAGTTAAAGAATGTCCTCTTATTGAGGAAACTCTTATTTCTTTATTAGTTCATCTCGTGTAAACGGTTTAACTTTTTTTCCTGTGGTTAATTTATTGTAGAGCTCCCATTTCATCGTGTATGCAGCTTAAATCTTTTCTGTTATTTTTTATTTTTAACTTAGCAGGGTCAAACTATGGTTTGGACAAACGAGAAGCACAACTCGTATCTTGAGTTCTTAGAAACATCATTTGTCGAGCAGTTGCATTATTCTATGAGATTGCGAGGCTGTTATCCACAAGAGGAAATGTGGGAGCCGTGTCCAACCCCACAACTGCCTGCCAAAGTAAGTAATTCCTCTCATCAAGTCAGAGACTTACTTTGCTTGCCATCTTCACCTTATGGTTTTACCTCAATTAATTGCCTTGTTTCAATAAGTTATCTTGATTGTCTTTTCAGTTTTCGGTTCTCCAAGATGGCTGCTACCTGAAGAGAAATGACCCGTTGTTGGATAGCACTGCTGATTCTAGTGATATCCTGGCTAATCCATTACATTATTCTACATCTGCTGCCAAAATTAGCTCAGCAACATTTCCTTTTTCGAGAAAAACTGCTGTTCCCAAGGGCAGAATCTGCTCGAGAAGTAATACAAATTTGGGTGCCTGCACTACTGGTACATCTAGGCTTAATCTGCTAGCATATTTTCCTCTTCTTATTGCCTTCTTTCGTTTCTGTTATGCGCTTCCCCATTCCATGCTAATTGGTGTATACCTTTTTTAACTTAATGCATTGCTCTTTCCATGAAAATGCATCATTTTCCTGGAGATATTTGTAAACAAACTTGTTTTCTCTCCTAGTATGCTTTCGACATAAACGTTTGTCTGAATGAGCCTTTTGGGTTATGTGATTGGTTTAACAACCAGTGGAGGAATATCGGTTTTGGTTCTCTCTTTCTCTAAACTTCACATGCACATGACGGGTGAAAGTGACTTGAAGTTACCGATGTAAGATTGGATGAAGTACCCATTTGGCTAGGTGTTGCTGCATGGTGGGGACTCAGAAGGTATCCCACCACACCAAAACCCACTTTTGAATAGACTTGAAATGGAGAAGTGCCATGTGTGGTGTCATGTTTCTTTAAGATCAAGAGGCACTTGTTTTGTATTTTCTTTTGTTTGCCCCGAGAGAAATTTTTTACTTCCGAGTTAATCTGGAATGGTGCTTGTATTTTTTTTTTTAACTAAAGTATTTGGTCTTTTATAGAGGTCTCAGATCAGAATTTTGTGGATGAAGACCTAAGAGAAAAAACCAGCTGTGTTTCCGGGGCAAAACGCTTGAAGATAATGCCGATGCTTGGTGCTTCAAGTAACAGTCAAGTAAGGTTAAAAATTTTAACTGTCTCTGCCGCTTACAAAATCTTAACTGTTTGAGAAGATGTCTAGAAACCCCGAATTTATTATCCATGAAACTCTTGTTCAGGTTTTTCCTCTTGGAAAATTAAACTCGGCAGATGACTCAATCATAAGCCATACATCTGCAAAAAGAGGAATAAAAAGGAAATAGCTGTCAGACCACACCAAGAGCTTCACCTGCGAAAGTCCAACATGCAATACTTCCTAATGGAGAGTTCAATTTCTACTAATGAACAGGGAAAAAAAATCAATGATACTTATTTTGGCCGTGAAATAAATTCGGCAAGTTCTCGCTCAGTGCTCGGTTGCTGAAAAACGCTGGGAGAGAATGCAGTGCAAATAATTGATTGATGATTTTGCAGTTAGGAGATTTTGCATAGATTTAAGGTAGAATTCTTTTGTTCTTTTTCTTCTCTTCATTATTAGATCCACACTGCGATTTTATACCTAACTTGCATGTTAAGCTATCATTTGCCGTGTATCCAAAGTTTATGATATTATGCAAGCCGGTTGGTTATTAGTGATCTGTTTATACTTTAGATAGTCACAATGAATATATACCTTAGATCCGGAAGCTCCAATTCATCAGTTTTTCAAAACGTTTGTGTTTTGCACTTCCGCTCGTTTCCGAATGCATATCTAGTTATATGTACGAGAATATAGAAAGAAAATTTTAGATAAAAAATTGAATGCATTGAGTTTGGTATTTGAAACTCACATCCGAGCCCGAGTAATATGATAATAGATGGAGAATGAGTGTTTTGAGTCCATTATATAGATCCGTGCTTGTGATTTCTTTGATACGTAGCTTGCATGCTAAGCTATCTTTTGCAGTGTATCCAAAGTTTATGATATTATGCAAAGCGGGTTGGCTATTAGTAATCTGTTTATACTTTGGATAGGCGCATTGAGTATATATTCGGATGCTCCGGTTGGTCATTTTTTTATAAATGTTTGCGTCTCCTTGTTTCCGATGCATATCCAGTCACATGTATTGAGTTTGGTATTCGATATTCACATCCAAGTCCGGGTAATATGGTAGAAGATGGAGAATGAGTGTTTTGAGTCCAATACATGGATCCGTGCTGCGATTTCTTTTATGCTTAATTTGCATTCTAAGCTATCTTTTGTTGTGTATCCGAAGTTTATGGTATTATGCAAACCGGTTGGCGATTAGTGATATGTTTATACTTTTGATACCCACAACGAATACATACCTTCGATATGGATGCTCCGATTCGTCATTTTTTGAAAATTTTTGTATTCGCTCATTTTTTACTCATATCTAATCATATGTTACGTTGAGTTTGATATTTGATACTCATAATTGAGTCTAACTAATATGGTAAAAGACCATTATATGTTTTATCCAACAATCACATAAAATATTTTTTCGGCGTAAAAAAAGTGAGTTGGATATTTCGATTTATTATTGAAACAGTACGTATCGATCGATATTATCGAATCCAGTACAAAATCTACAAGTTTACTCTTTTATCAATTAATATTCAGTATATAGATCATTACAAGTCAAATGTGTGCACTTGTACTCATTTAATATATATAAAAATTAACTTGTAAACGGTGATTAAATAAATGTTAAATAATAAAGAACAAAAATATAATGGAGGGAAGCCAAATCCGAATATAGGAATATACTAAATTTGGTATGATATAATCCATTAAAGGGTTAATTTTATTCGGCGTCCTCAAGATATAGTCTAGATTTTAAATTAATCCAAAATTTTAAGACGTTTTAATGAAGTTCTTAAAGGCTCAGTATTATACCAATAAGGCTTTTTTGTCAGTTTGATGCAGAATATCTTTAAAAAATGAGGATTAAGACATTGAGTTTTAAATAAGTTTGTACAACTAGAATTTAGTAAAAAGAAAAAATAACACTGCTAAATTTTAATGATAAATATGTTAGATCCAAACTATCCATGTAGAGTTATATAAATGTTTGAGATTTAATCTACATATTTTAAATATACTGCAAACCAAGTCCAATTTGACATTTGATGTCCATACCGATGTTAAGCTATGGAATGGTTTGATTGATAAGATGTTGATACTTCGAAAGTTCAATTGAAAAATGTTTTGAAGTTAAAGGGTCATTTTGTAATTTGAATCATAGTTTGGGAAAGTTGAAAATTTAATGTACATATTTTAAATTTACTCCAAATCAAATTTAAATTGACGTTTAACGTTCAAACCAATTTTAAGCTATAAAATAGTCTGATGGATGAGATGGTGATACTTCGAAGCTCAATTAAAAGTGTTTTTTATTAAAAAAAAAAGGTGTTTTGAAGTTAAAGGATGATTTTGTAATTTTGAAACATAGTTTGAAGATGTTCAATGTAATTAACCCTCAATGAATTATTAATAAAGATAAAAGGAACATTTAGTGTATGTATTTGGTACAAATTTTCAATTTGATCCCTAAACTTGAACTCAATTAAGGTGTGATGATATAGTCCTCTAAATTGTATCATGTCATCGCTACAAATTTTAAAAAATATAAAATAAATTATAAAAATATTAAAACTATAAAGCAATTATAATTTTTTTAAAACATTTAAAAATTTTCAGATGATGATATTATAATATTTAACGAAAGCCAAGTTCAAGAATCAAATTGAAAAAACAGTCAAGTTTCGAGATGAAAGTGGACCAAATAAAAACTCATGGACCAATCCTCCAAAAAAAAATTAGGGACCAAGAAAAAAAATATTAAATATTGAGTACTAAATTATACTTTATCCCATATTAATATACAAGTATTATAAAAAACTATAAATATGATTTCTCTCAGTGTTATTCTTTCATACACCACCCCTAACTAACTCTCTCCGCTGCTACGGCTCGCCGGCGGCCGAAGTCGAAAACCGGAACATCCGATTCGAACGGGAAGCCCATGCCAACGTCAATGCCTTTTTTGAACGACGAAAAATGTTCGTCCACCCATTAATTCACAAACAAGCCATTACTATTCAAATTTTGTCTTCAAATTTCATTTTTCATTGACGTCGAAGTCTTTATTTCTCTAATTATTTCGTGATTTTCCCCCTTAAAACTCGAATTAAATCGAGAAATGCCAAATCTAAGAGGATCAAGAACCCATGAAGGGTTGCCCATTTCCGATGGATTATCATCTCCCATATCCGTTTCCAACAAGAAAAGATGGTCCACTTTGATGCCATGGCTCATCGCCCTCGTCGTCATTGCTCAACTCGCGTTTCTGGGTCGTCTCGGGATCGCCAAAAACGCCGCGTTTTTCCATTCGTGGCCGGAATTGTTCCGTAAACAGTACTCTTCCAGTGGTGTGAAAGTCGCCGGCGTTCGAAATTCCGGGATTCGAGCTTTGGGTGGTCAACGTAAATCAGGTGTGGAAACCTGTGAGGAGTGGCTTGAGAGAGAAGATACAGTGGTTTATTCAAGGGATTTTAACAAGGATCCAATCTGGATTTCGATTTCTGGTCATTATAAGGAGGTTATTGTTATTACTTATTACTATTATTATTTTTGGTTTAGATTTTTGAACCTTTAGCTTTTAAGATTTTGATTTTTTTAGTGATTTGTTTGTGGAATTCTGAGATTACTAATAAGTTCTGTTTGTTTATTTTTATCATAATACATGAAATGCAGGTGGTATCATTTTTTTTGGTATTGTTGCTTTTGAGTGAAGATCATGTCTTCATAGCATTTCTTTATGGCAGGCAGGCATGCATGCATGCATGTTTGTGTGTATGTGTGTGCACGTGAGTGTATGTCTGTATTTATGTGTGTGTATGTATATATGTGTATTGTTTAGTGACCAAATTACTATTAAAATCTATATATTTACATATATATATATATAGGTTAATCCTAGAGATTTCTTATATATACATGTTTACCCTAGACATTGCCTATATATATAAATATCTTCATAGCATCTGTTAGTGCTAGAAGAACTGTCTTGGAAGTCATATACATCTATATATTAATCCTAGAGGTTTCCTATATATATAAGTTTATCGCATTGCCTATATACATATATGTCTTCATAGTATGTGTTAGTGGAACTATCTTGGAAGTCATATATATAAATACTAATCCTAGCGGTTTCCTATATATATAAGTTTATCCTTGACATTTTCTATATTTTCATCTAATCTAGTACATTAGGAAACTTGTATATTATTTTGCTAGTTCCCTCTAAATGTTGTTGTAATTCTGCATATTCTTGTTTCAAGCTTGATGATGTTTAGTTGGCTTTCGGGACTCATAAAATCCGATTTAAGACTTCAACTTCTTGGTATCGTAGGACTTCAAAACTTGTGCCGTGAATTGTAGCTTCGGATCCGATTCGAGTAAGAAAGCTGATGCTGCTTTTAATTTGACTAAACAATCTGAAGCACCTAGCGTGCATCGTTCTATGGAATCGGCTTCCTACTATGCGGAGAATAATATTACTGAGGCACGACGGTGGGTAAGCACAATCTATAACGCCTTTGGTTGTATTTGAAATCATCACCCTTAATATTGCCTTACTTCTGTCATGCTCCATTAAGTAGTTGTTTCTTTGCCAACTTAATACTGTTAAATACGATGTTTGCTGTGAATTACTCGTGTGGACGATAGACTCGATGATGCATCAACGACAACGTGTTTCTGAGCATCTAGGCTCATTGACATGGCTTGATCGTTATAAGATTCTAACACATACTTCTCTTTCGGATATGTTCGGAATAAATGAACCCGATATTCCCGCTTCGAACTGTTGAATATGTCGACGTGGGTTCTAGTTAAATGTGATATTTGCCGTGAATTACTCTTAGAAGCTATAATCTATGGACAATGAATTTGATGTGATGCTTCAACGAAAACATGTTCCAAGCATCTAGGCTCGTTGACATGGCTTGACCGTTATGAGCTAATGTGCTTCTCTTTCGGACACGTTTGATATAAATGAACCTGATATTCCCCCATCCAACTGTTGAATATTGGTGTAGAGCTAATGGTTTTCTTTTTCTATGAATTTAGGAAAGGTTTTGAGATTGTAATGACAACTAGCCTCTCGTCCGATGTACCTGTCGGATATTTTTCATGGGCCGAGTATGATATCATGGCACCGGTGATCCCGAAGTCTGAGAAGGCACTTGCAGCTGCTTTCATTTCTAACTGTATTGCTCGCAACTTTCGTTTGAAAGCTCTTATGGAGCTCGAAAAGGAGAATATCAAGATAGATTCCTATGGTCGTTGCCATAGAAATCGTGACGGGAAAGGTGAATTGAACTATTAAACATCGTATATATATTTTTAATTCAAATACGAATCCGTGTTTATATTTCATTTAAATTTGCAGTGGACAAAGTCGAAATTCTGAAACGATATAAGTTTAGCTTGGCTTTCGAGAACTCGAATGAGGAAGATTATGTGACGGAGAAGTTTTTCCAATCCCTGGTTGCAGGTATGAACATTATGCCGTTTGGTTTCAGTTTCATCGTCAGATTAATGGAAACGGTAAATTTTGTAGGAAGCGTACCCGTGGTGGTTGGTGCTCCAAATATCGAAGATTTTGCTCCTTCTTCCGATTCATATTTACATATTAAGGACTTGAAGGATGTTCGGTCCATTGCAGAACAAATGAAGCACCTTGCAGAAATCCCGGACGCTTATAATCGATTTTTAAGGTGAATACGTTACCATACGGAACTTGTTCCTTTGATGGCCGCAATTATATTTTGATTTCGCCGTGAGGAATCTTGTGGTAAAAGAAACATGGAGGTCGAGTAGGAGTCGGATTGCATTTAGCCCCTGTATGTTGGATAAAAGAGTAAACTAGTGTTTTTGTTGAAAATTTCATTCAGTTCTACTATTAAAAATTGGTCTCTATACATGTCAAAATACATCAAAATAAGATACATGTAGCAGACCACGTGTAACACACTAGTTCTTAACCGTAGAAATAGATGGAATTTTTAACTAAAATAATAAGTTTGCTCTTCGATCTAATGTACAAGGACTGATTGATCCCCTTTTTTGAGTAAATGGAATAATATGCAATCTAACTCTTAATATAGGGAAATCCATGATATTTTTACCAGAATCTTGTTAACAATGAGATATCGATGGGTTTAGGTGGAAGCAAGAAGGCCCGACCGATACTTTCAAGGCCCTTGTCGATATGGCTGTGGTTCATTCGTCGTGCCGTTTGTGCATTCACGTAGCAACCATCATTTGGGAGAAAGAAGAAAAGGATTCCGATGCCAAGAAACGTCCCTGCAAGTGTAACAAAGGATTGGAAACCGTATATCATTTATATGTACGAGAACGAGGGAGGTTCGAGATGGATTCTATTTTCTTAAGGTAGTAGAGCTCTTGTACTCTTTAGCTAATATTAGTACTGTTGAGAGGGGTTGGCTCTCTTTTTTAAAGAAATTTTTGAAGTGTTGTCTATTAGGTAGCCGATCAAACCCTCAAACGGAGGTATTATTCTTAAGATGTTTATGCTCAATTTTAGCCTTGGATTTGTCTCCCTACTAAAAAAAAAAACCTAAAGGGGTTTACGGAGGGGTTCGAACCCATATCCTTAAAGGGTCTTAGTGGTTATGAACATTACTGCCCTTTTGGCTCTTCTCAAAATAGGAAGACAAAAACTTGGGACTAAACCGAGCATAGAAACCGTAAGAACAATACCTCCATTTGAGGGTCCTGTCGGCTTATCGACGGATAACACTTCAAAGACTTCTTTCCAAAAAAGAGCCGACCCCCTCAACAAGTGCAATGTTTGCAAAACTGTTTTTATCGATGACGAAACTAGACGAACTCCTTATTTTTCCGATATCGATGAGCAGGTCCAGGAGTATGACCTTAAAGGCCTTGGAGGCTGCGGTTCTTACGCATTTCAAGTCTCGGAAACACGTTCCTATTTGGAAACCAGAAAGGCCGGAAAGCCTTCGAGGTGGAGATGAACTAAAAGTATACAGAATATATCCTCTTGGGTTGACACAAAGACGGGCTTTATATACATTCAAGTTCAAAGGGGATGCTGACCTTAAGAACCATATCGAAAACAACCCTTGCGCCAAGTTCGAGGTCATATTCGTGTAAGACCGGTGGTTTCCGTTATCTCATCTTCGAGCACCGATGTCGGCTTCCTGATATCAATGACGGTTTGCTGAGGAGCATTTCCTCAAAGATCAAAGGCAGCCTCATGCAGGGTATGAATTTCATCCAATGCTTCTTTTTGAATTATGTTTTCATTTTAGATTGATGAACTGCTAAGTTATAGCTGATGGGCAATGATTAAAATTTTTGGATGGTATTTATTTTTGGTAGAGAAGATATAGCATTAAGCGAAATCAATAAATTTAGATATTAAAATTTTTGGATGGTATTAATTCGATGAATGTATCTGCATTTTTTTTTTTTGTACTAATATATTTTGGTATATACCATTTTAGCTTTTGCCAGTGCTTTTTAAATATTTTTCATACATATACTATATATTATATACATCTATGCAACTATAAAATTTAAAAATATTTAAAATTGATTTAAAATATTTAAATTTTGTATCAATCAGTACGTGATAATATACATAATACGTATAAGTATCAATCAAAATGGGTTACAATGCACCAAAACAGCTAAAATTGATTGAAGTTTTGATCAAAACGGAACATAAATTATTTGGTACTAGTTTAGGATTAAAACATGTATTAAACGGTATGATCAATATCGGAACGATATCGGTTTTTATGATCCGTACCATTAAATTTTAGCTTCAAAATTTTCATAGCACCATTAGATGTGTATAAAGTCTATTAATTCTGAAAAATAATCAAGAGAATAAATAATATTTTAAAAGTAGTAAAATAGGAAAAATAGAAAATAATCGATAATAAAGTACTAAGTAATTAGATAAAATGATTTGTTATTCCAATATGAATCAAAATTTTATCTAAAAAAAACTATTTATTTAATATTTCATTGTCATTGACATGATATAATCATATATTTTTTGGTACTTGAAACAAGACTTATTAAATAATACTAAAATATGATTTTTTTCCCCTATAATTCTTTAGATGTTATTCTGAATGGAAATACATTGTTAATGCATATATTTATCATATTAAATATTAGTTTTAATTGGTATGTAATTGCACCAAATTAAATATTATGTATTAAATTAAACATTAAATCAAAGTTTATGTATAAATTTGATGTTTATCCCTAATTATTATTATGTTTAAAATAAAATTATATATATATATATATATATATAAATTATATTTATTTATTAAAAAACTTGAATTTTTATTATTTTTAATTTATCTAATTATATTCATTTATGATATTATTAATTAATAATATTTATTTTATTTTTAAGTAGAATTTTTTAAAAATATAATCAAATTAATTAATTCACAGTAATATACCATCATATTAATTAATATTACTTTTATTATTATCACATAATAACACTAATAAATTATTATTCGCGTAATCTTATGCTTTCTGTTAATTTATATTTTATATAAAATCTAACAAAAGAATTAAGTTACATTTAAGACGAGGCGTGAAAAAGATAAAAAGGAAACTCATATACGTTATGTTAGTTACAAGTGCATGAACAGAAAAACAATCACACTGAATGTTCAACAATCCAAGCTTTTTAACCAATTACAAGATGCAGAATTGAAAACACACAAATTTAGTGTCAGATATGGATAAGTACACAACATGAAATGTTTTTCTTTATGTATTCGTATTTGAAAAGTAATCGGGCAAATGTCATCGTCGGCCAGAGAGGCTGATAGAGCTGACTTTCATCGGAGTTGCCACAACCAGCGGAGCTTCGGGTGAGTTACTAACGGCATAGTTGTCGTGCATGAATCGACTCTCTACGATAGATTCGTCCTTCAATACGATTTTGTAGCAATAACAGCTCTTGAGACCCTGTTGATTCCGATAGCATCCGTGAGCGCTGTTCTTCACTTGCTGGAAATCCCATATCACACTGAATTTCCCCACGATTGCAACTAGGTGCCGCTCTTGTTTCCCGTTCTCGGTGACCTGAGAAAGAGAGTTCAATAAGTGGGTCAGTTCCAAAAGTAATGAATGGTATGTTACGAAAATCGAAAAGAAGCAACTTAAATGATCATTGAAACTATCCAACGTTGATTAATCACATGACTAAGGGAGACTATGTTTTATACTCAAATATAAAGTATGCACAAAGGCCTAGCCCGAGCAACTCCGAGTCCATGGTGACCGGTCCTAGAGGTCATGGATTCGGAATGGGAATCAAACTATGAGATCTAATCTCCCATTGTTGCTCAATAGCTTAAAAAAGGAAAATTCGAGTTCATAATGACTTTCATATCCCGGAAACTGAACTCTATTAGATCTAATCTCCCGTTGTGACTTAATAGCTCAGATATTCGAGTTCATCATATTGGTCATGGATCAAGAACGGGAATTGAACTCTACAAGATTTAATCTCTGATTGTTCCTCAGTAGCTTAAAGGTAAAGTGACCGGAAGCATTAAAGGTAAGTAAAACCTAATACACTAAACATCAGACCCCAAAACTCTGACCCCTAAACAAAAATTAGAACATAGATGTGAATCCTAAGTCCTAAACAATAACTGTAAACCCTAAACGAAACTGAAAAGTGAAAAACGATGTAGCAGAAAGCGATTAAGTAAAGGTTGGTCACGATGTTTACCCAGGAGAAATGGCCACCATGGAACTTATTGTTGTTCCCAGCTAGATGTGAATCCAGAGGAGTCAACTTCAACAATCTAGGAGCTGGAATTTTATTCCCCATTCTACCACTAAAACCGGTTTTCGTCTTCCCATCTTTATCTGTAAACAGAGTGCAAATGAGGACCAAATACGTATCGGTCGTGCCCAAAACCCACTTCCCATCATAGGTAACATCCACATTAGTGATCGGTGAACCGAGTCCAGGAAATGCAGTCTTGGCCTGCCTCATTGATGTCTTCGAATACAACCGAATCTTCCCGTCACATGATCCGACCACAATTGATCCATCTCCGGTGCTAGCAAAGCACTGGAAATTTGTCCCTCTCGAGAATTGATGCCCTTGAGTCCAATTCAAAACAGGTGAACCACTTGTGGCAATGTTTTGAACCATCCCTTTTCGATCTCTCATATCCCACTGACACAACCTATTATCATCTAAACCCAAAAACGTTGATTCCGAGGGATCCAATTGCGACCCTTTGGTATCATTAGTGATATCTCTCATTGTGATATCGGCACCATCTTTCTCGAACTTCCACTCCGTGACAATCTTCCCTGTCTCGATATCAACCTGCTTGAGCCCTGTTGCGTTCGGTTTCCCTCCATTCTCTGGACTCATAAGCATCATATTCGTTTCCGCCCTCATTAACAAAGCCTTTTTGGGAGTCGAACTCGACGGACTTCCCCCGATTCTCGAATCACCAGCATCAAACTTAACACAAATTCCTTTCCCATGAATCCCACGGTTAAAGTTCCTATAAACTTGAACACCCAAATCATTAACCAAGAAACTATTATCCAATGCACCTAAAACCAAACTTTGAACACCTCCATTAGCAACTTCTTCAAACTCTTCCATCAACTGTCGATTCCCTTTAACTGGAACCGAACCCGAGCTCAGATCATCCGCGTCTTCCCACATGGAATCATCGGCCACCTCGGGTTTCATCCACCCAATAAATTCCTTCCCATAAACCTTAACCTTATTCTCTTCACTAGCTTCCATACCATAAACATTCTCAAACAAACAATTCTGAAATTGAGTAACGAAATTCCTATACTCTTCATCACTTAAAAACTTCAAAGCCCAAACAGCTTTATCCACAAAATCGACTCTCTTTTGATCCCCAAACATTTTCAATTGCATTTCAGTCGAAACCCTAACCTTAACTTTCGTCCCTACTTCCAAAACCCAACAATTCTCATCATTATCACCATTTTCCTTAGTGAAACAATAAGACGTGAGCTTTTCAGAGATCACCCATTTCGCTTTGGGTGTGTTCCCGCCTATATGAAGGTATAGCTTCACTGGGTTTTTGAGATTAGGGCTTGATTGCTGAGAATTGTATTTCAATTTCAAGGATTTGAGCTTAGCATCGATATCGTCGAGGCTTTTTTGAGTACCTGAAGAAGTTGAAGTTGAAGATGAAGATTGAGTGTTTTGATGATCGCTTAAAGCATCGTCGTATTGCTCCTCTTGTTCTTCTTCTTCATAGTCTTCATCGGACTCTGAATCGGTGATCAGATCTTCCCTGCTTTGAGAAGTGCCCATTTTAGGACCTTAGTGAATATCAAATAAAAATTGAGGGACTAAACAGCAAAATTCGAAACTTGTGAGAGCTTTATGATTTTGCCGTTGGCAGTTTCCAAATAAAGGGAAAGAGTCGATTACTGTATTTATAGATCCGACTTTGACACTTTAGTCACCGGCTAGTACCGGTTAATACATCTTTTTCCTGTTTTCTTTATTTTATTTGTGAATGAATTATTAGATTCCTCTATTCTTTTTTTGTATTTATTAAAATATAATTAATATTAATGCAAAATGCTTTTGAGTAGTTGAGAAAGTAACCGGATATTATCGGTTATCGGTTAGCCACTTAGCGTGCGCGAAATCTTAGCAGCGAAGTAAAATGCCACGCTGAAAACTTTGAATGGTACGCACATGTAGGCCATCGGGTCGCGTTATAAAAACGCCGAATATTAAAAACATTAGCAACTTAATACGCCGCGTTTGGATCTCCAAAACATGATGAAAGCTTTGGATTTTCCTTCGGGTAAATTACTCTCAAGGTTAATATACAATTAGAAAGTTTACGTAATAATCAATTAACTTCAAAATAAATTACAAAATGATCATAAAAATATTTTTAAAAAAATTTATTTAAATCATCGAAAAGTTGAATTAGCAAACTCCAAGGACAATTCGACAATTAGTACGATGAGTTACTACTTATTAACAAATAAAACATATCTTAAATTCAAGTTAATTTGACAATCAATGTCGAAGATTAAAAAAACTACTTGAATTTTAATTTACAAATTCGTGATGTTCAAAATTATTTCACGAAAAAAAATTGAATTGTGAAAAAAAAAATGAAAAAAAAAAACTTTCGATTAATAAAAACAATGAAAAAAAAAATCATATATCAACGATTTTAAATAAAAACTTTCGGATAATTTAATAAGATTCGTAATCATTTTGTAATTTTTTAAAATTCTAAAATATAAACTTACTAATTATCCTTTCCTTCTTTTTTAAACTCTAAAATAGGATTAATTACATCAATGTCCCTAACTTATGACTCAAATTCTAAATTAGTATCAAACTTCAAAATATTTTGATTTTTTCATTAAGGAAATGTGGGAATAAAAGATAACAATAACATCACGACATTCAGACTCAAAGATGGCATGAGAGCATTATTGTTCTTTAGTCCTCAAAATATTAGTAACGTAACAATTAAATCCTTAGACACTAAATTCCAACTCAAATTTAACATACAGATAGTTTGCATTTGACACGTTAAAAAAATGACACTCCTAATTTATTGACACCATCTTCGCCATAGTCAAGTCCTCCATGTGATAAGTACACATACATGTTTACAATTTGGTTCACACGATTTAAATATGCTCAACAACAAATTTAAACCAACATTTAGCTCCTAAATTTAAGACTAGATAGGCAAAAGAGCAATTGATAAATACTAATGCTTGGGACTCAATTAGAATGTCTTGAAATTTAAGAACCAATTTAAAATCTAGGTGTGTAAATGAGACATTGATGCTCCGAGTTATTCGAGTTTGACCAAAAAAAATTCAAATTTGATTCAGTAATTATCAAGCCAAACTCGAGCTATCAAACAAACTGAACTCAAGCACCATCCGAGCTCTTCATTTTAATATATTTTTATATTATGACATTAAATTTTTATTCTTATTATATAGAAAGAGGTTAATTATGAACACACTCAAGCTTAATTAAGTTCGAGCTCGAGTAGCTTGATTATCTCGAGCCAAGCTCGAGCCTAGGAATTGATGTCCAAGTCAAGGAGATATTTGATGCAATTAACCCTTTCTACCATACTACGTGGATTTGATGGTATCAAGTACAAATATGTATCTAATGCAGGTTTTTTCCCCTAAATTCTTTTATATATTCGAAGGATCATAGCATACTAATATCTAAATATTTATTGAACATGAATACGAACATAAATATTTTAAGAAAAAAATCTGAATAACATAAGTTCGAATTTTAGAATACATTGAATTACATGCCCATAATTTCCAAGTATCATTCTCCAGGCCTTTATCATATTCTAACTAATAAGAACAGTTTAAACAATAAATACCTTGGCATTTACATTTCTTTGCTCTCTGCTCCATTTTTGTCTAAGAAGCAATGCCTTTTGAAATCTGCATTGTAATCAGGAGTGAAGCCAGGAATTTTGTTTAGGGGGCCAAAAAAAAATTATGATTTTTTTTTTTTTTTGGGGGGGGGGGGGCAAAGTAAAAACTATTAATTTAGAAATACTTAAAATTAAATTAGTTAGTTTTAGAGGGGCCAAAAGTTAAAATTTTCTATTTACTAAAGGCTTAAAATGCTTAAATTTAATGTTTTACTTATTTGAGGGCCTTATATTGAGATTCTACCATTTGGCTACCCTCTGGCTACGCCTCTGATTGTAATCAAAGAACACTAATCTCCATGGTGAAATGACATGGGAGATGCATATACGAGACAAAACAACAAAAAATATGGGAACTCACCGATCTCATAAAGCATCTCGAGCAGCAATTCGACATGTTATGGCATCTGAAAGAGTGGATATGCGTAGCTCGGGATTGGATATTTTGTAGTGCTGAAGAATACCCGAAAGTGATAAACCGACCATCAGAAGGTTAAATGTGAGAAGAGCAACGAAACATAGAGATCGATGTCGCAAACCTTTTGTATCTGAGCTTGGTCTGCTCTTCCTTCCAACTCATCTAAATCAATCTCTTTTCCATTAATAAGCTTCTCCACAGCTTTCATCTATGAGAATTTTAGTAAATCTTTAACATGGAATCGATGGGATATATCTACGAAAAGAAAATCAGTGAATAGCTTAACACAAAAGTGCATACTATGTAGTATTACCTCATCGGGAGAAGCATTAAATCGAGCAGCAAGGACATAACTTGAACTTTCAGAAATACCACATCGTTTCAAGGATTCAGTGATCTGGAAACAATCATTGTTTTCTCAGTTGTTAAATATTGAAATAACAGAAAATCAGGTAATGAACTACAGAGTCAGAAATGGTTCAAGAAGATTACATGCTTAGACCCAGAGTAATTGTAAACAAGTTCAGAATGGAGTGTTCTTGTAGTCAACGATTCACGTGACTTGGAAATAACTGTCTTATTCGCTGCAGCTAGAACTGGAAAAACATCCGGAATCTGTGTCGATCATCCATACACGTGAAATCAGAGAAACTATATGAATATACATATATGCATATATATCTCTCTTTAAGTTGAGAGAAACTATAAACTCGAGATTCATACAAGTGATGCATTAAGAAATGCAACTTCAGGATCGAGTGTCCCGGCTTGCATAGAGTCTAGGAGTTCCCTGCAAGATCACAAACAAAATTTAGGAACTCAGTTTATAAACAAAGTCTCAAGGCATTTTGCATCAAATTGGTCAAAGTTAGTTACTTGGGGGGGGGGGGGGGGAGTAAACGAGACAACTCTGCTCGCAAACTATTCACGTTTCTTCTTAAAAGAACTTGAACTTGGCTCAGTCATTGTCGAGTCTAACCAAATTAAAGTATTCTGATACTTCTTTGAGTTGAGCTTTTATTATTGTTATTATATATGTTTTATTTTTCAATTAGTATTGAGAAGTTTCAACTCAAATTCAAACTTGAGTATAAATAATCGAGCTTGAAGTCGAGCTAGGGAATCAAGCTCATCTATTACTAGGTAAGCAAACCTACTTGAGCGAGCTCAAGTGGCTTGATATTTATCTCTAATTGAACCGAAGTCCAAACGTCAAATTTTCAAATGAGCTCGAGTTTCTTACAGTTTTAGCTTGGCTAGACTCAGTTATACTGTTATCAATCATCAATGCTAGCATATAAAAAAAACTCAAATATTTCGGTTTTCATCTTGAATTAAGCTCGAAATAAACGAAGGAAGATTAGACAAGCTTCAAAGCTCAATTTTCAAAATGAGCTCGAGCTTTCTTCTAGTTTTAGCTCAATTCCACTCAATTACACCATTATCAATCACTCAATGTTAATATATATATATATATATATAAACAGTATTATCTAAAAATTCCCATTAAAAAGAGCTTCATGGAGTGAGAAAAATCCCAAATACCCTAAACAGGCCAATGTAAATATGAAATTGAAACCCAAAAATATCCCATATTGGCTAAAACAGACCAAATAATTCATGATTTCATTAAATTATCAACAAAATTCGAGAGTTTAGCAACATTTAAAACCGTGTTTAAAAAAAGAAGAAGAATTTGGAAACTAGTGCATATAAACCACTAAATAAAGGCATTGAGATAGAGAAAGAGAGAAAGTACTTGGAGTTGGTGACATCAGCGAAGAGGGCAAGCGAGAGAGTGTTGCCATTGATTTCAAAGACCTTCATTGCTGCTCTGCAAAAACACTTGACAACTAGAGAAGATTGGATATGGAAGCTAGGGTTTTAGCTTCATCGTCAAAGCTGCATTATAAAACCAATACGGTGCGTTTAATATGGAAAAAGAAAGGAAAGGGTTAATACCATCATACGACCTCAAACTATGAGTCAAACTTTAAATTGATCCAAAAACTTCAAAACGTTTTAATTGACTCCTTAAAGTATCAATATCATATCGGTCAAGTCCTTTTTCAAACCTAGCAATTAGATTTAGCATTAAATGTCAACTCAAATATGGATGGCATATATAAGACACGTGGATTAAATTATAAACATATATGTATCTACTCAAATCCAATTTGACCATGAGATAGGTTCATACATGTTTACGGTTTGATTCATGTATTTTAAATATGTTTTATTTCATACCGAAATTGGCATTTAATGACTAAATTGAGGTTAGGTTAACAGAATGACATGATTAATACAATAAAAAATACTTTAAGACTCATTAGAATGTTTTGAAATTTAATAATAAATTTAAAATCTTAAGGATAATTGAGAGACATTTGGTGCAATTAATCTGGAAAATGACAAGAATTTTTTTTGAATAACTTCATTATAAGTTTTGATTATATCTGTTCTTTTTGACACAATTATTAGAACTATTTATAACCCCACCTCAACTCATAAATAGGAGAATAATACTCTTCAACGCACTCGAATTCACGTCTTCTTGCATTAGTAACAATGCTCATACCAATCGAGCTAAGATTCAATCGAAAAATGACAAAATTTTTAAAAAGAAAAAGGAATAAGGTTTGAGTAAATGTATATTCCAATCATCTTATAAAAATTAAAATAAAAAATTGGTGATCCAATCGATTGAACCAATGCATGAATTTTTAGTTATTTTTTTTATTTTTAATTATTGTTGAATTAGTGATGTGATTGGTTCGATGACTAATTCAATTTTTACAACATTGATATTTCATTAAATGCAAAAAAGTTAAAATATGCTATAAGTATCTGTACTTTTAAAATTTTAGAATATAGTCCCTATGCTTTTATTTTTTAGGAAATTAGTTACTTTACTTTTCAGATTTTAAAATTTAGGTCCAATTATTAATACTTTTAAATAATTTTTGCTAAATTTGTTAGTATGACATTTTAAAATAAAAAAACACTCACTTGATAGTCATGCAATTAAGAAATGACGTTATAATTAACTTGAATTTAACAAAAAAAAGTTAAAGTGTTAGCAATTTGACCTAAATATTAACATATGAAAGATAAAAGAGCTAAATTCCTATAAACAAAAGTGCAAGGATTAAATTCAAAAAATGTTAGTAGTATAGGAACTTATGGCATATTTTCACCGAAAATATTTTTTACACTTTAATTTTACCTTTCGGTTTTTTTTGGAAACATAAACTAGGGGCTTGCCCGTTCTTTGTACATAAACTCTTGTGAGGCTTTCGCGAAGTTTCAATAGTTCTTTCGCTTCCAAGATAAATTCTCCTGTTTGTGTCTCATAAAAAGAGCTAACAAGCTGATGGATCATTACCCTGATGATATAACATAATAAAAGATTCTTCTAACTCACATAATGAGATGAGAAGAATAGCTAAAATAACTAAAGAAAAAAAAAAGATAAAATTGAACAACCGTACATACATTTTTTGTGCATTGCATACGGCTTTCCAATGAAATTCTTTTTTTTTTTTCATCGAAAAAAGAAAACCTATTCTATTTATGACCTCATTAAACTAGTAAAAATGGGTGGTTTAAATGCAAATATAACAATATTAAATCAAAATTAGTGGACTGAGGAGGACATTGACCTGGTCAACCATGTTTCACCATGGATTCTTTTGAAAATTGAAAAGTTCCTATCTTCATTCATTCCCTCATTTTTTCTCTCTCTCTTTCCCACCAAACAAACAAAAAGTAAAACACAAAATCTTCCAAATACCCCGTCACCTTTTCCTTTTTATGCCTTAGAAAAAAGATAATTCTTTTTTGAAGGGTTTATCTTCATGCCCTTCACAAATATGTCTCTCCCCTTCTTCCTCCTTTGGCTGGTTAGCACTCCCTTTTTGGCCCATTCTGCCCCTTCTCAACCTAGAGGTAAGCATTTGCATACATACATTCATGCATGCATGCATGTATAACAGATTGTGTATTACCAAAATTTGAATGTAAAATATTCATGTTCAATACATGTTTCGTTCATAGAGATATCGCGATATAACTTTTACGTATCGTTCAAATACATGCAAAACAAAAGCTTAATTAGAGGGATAGGCAATGGCCTTGGAGTTATAAAGTGGTATAATATTAACTTTGGTCCCTTTCAGTTATAAAGTATTCAATTTAAGCCCTTTTTACATAATTCTTTTTACTTTTGGTTTCTCCAAGCTTTTAAAAGTTTTATTTTGACCCTCGAATACTGAATTTTGGCTTCATCTGTGATGCAAAATCTCTTTAGGATCAGGGACAAAGCCAAAATTGTGTTAGGGTTCGAAAGAAATTAAAATTTCTTGGGGGAAAAGGCATAAATTTTATATAAAAGAAAATGAAACTAAATTATAATTTTTTAAAATGACTAAAAGAGCTATTTAACCATTTGAACTAAGGAACGCCACAGCCCCAAAACGGTAAATTGGTTATATAATACCACAAGTTAAATTTTGATAAAATTATATTTTAACCCAAAAAAAATATGAAATAATTTTTTTTTATTTCTAGTCCCCTAAAATAATTTTTTTTTATTTCACCCCTTGCTACCCCTAATTAGAAAAAGTCTAATCATACTAGTATTGGACACTAACACCCAAGACCAAACAAGAAAGCTTGATTTATGCAAATATTTGTGTCGTTTTAATTCTTTCATACATGCATGCATGCATGGCCGACATTGATATCCGCAGGCACGTTGGTAAGCTGCGGCTCGTCGACAAAACAGTCAATACCCGACACCAGCCTCAGTTACATCCCCGACGACGGCTTTATAAACGTTGGGAACAAAACAACTCTCGAAAGCAATGATTTGCTGCCAATCCTATCCACGCTACGATATTTTCCCCAGAAATCGGCGAGGAAATATTGCTACACGTTCCAAGTGATAAGGGGAGGGAAATACTTGGTGAGGACGATTTATTTTTACGGTGGTTTCGATGGAGGGAAACAGCCGCCGGTGTTTGATCAGATCGTCGGAGGAACAAAATGGAGCGTGGTGAACACGACGGAGGATTACGCCAACGGGATGTCGTCATATTATGAGATTATAGTCGGAGCTCATGCGAAGACGTTGAGTGTTTGTGTGGCGAGAAGTAATCAAACGGCGGCGGAGTCGAGCCCGTTTATATCCGCCATTGAAGTGCTCTCGTTAGAGGATTCCATGTATAATTCTACTGATTTTCGTACCGAAGCGTTGGTCACTGTTGCGAGAAGTGCGTTTGGGAATCAAGATAGCATAAGGTAAGAGTCAGTATTTTTGGAATCCGACCAACCGGTCGGTTATCAAGAATCGATTGGAGTATCGATTTGGAATAAAGAGACAAATTGATTGACTCGTGAACCAATTAATCATTTGGATCGAACAATTGGATCGATTGTTGCGAGAAGTGCGTTGGTCTCTATTTTTTCCAATCCGTTAAATTAAGAATTGATGGTTTGACCGGTTCGACCGTCAATCCAATTATAAAAATCGTGGTAATGGACAATCAATTTCGGGTTTAATCTGGTCTAGTCGAGTTCAAGCAGTAAGAACTCAAGCTTGACTTAGATTTTGAGCCTTGAAGTTTAGGTTTTGATTGAATTTTACATTTAAAGATCTAGCTTGTTTGCTTGGACTCGTTGGATTATGCTCATTTACATAGCGAAAATGAGCTTGAATCTTGTGTTTGGTTTCAAGCTTTATTACTTGTTCTCGAGCTCAAACTCGAGTTTGAGTTCGAGTTGAAGATTTTCAATATTGTTAATTGAAACGAAGAAAATATAGAATAGCTTGATAGGTAAACTTTAGCTGCTTAAACCTGATTCCACAATGATTAAGTTAATTTCTAGTAGGTAAATAAACTCGAGTTTGAGTTCGACTTGAAGATTTTCAATATTGTTAATTGAAACGAAGAAAATATAGAATAGCTTGATAGGTAAACTTCAACCGCTTAAACCTGATTCCACAATGATTAAGTTAATTTTTAGTGGGTAAATATACATTTTGGTACTTGAATCTAGCTTCAAGTTTTAAATTGGTACATAAGGTTTTTTTTTGTCTAATTAGTTATTTGAATTTGGATTTAAGGTTTAATTTGGTACCCAAAATTTATTTTGGTCTAGTTAGGTACCTGGACTTAGTTTTTTGGCTCAAATTGATACTTAAATTTGACTTTTTTTTGTCCAAATTAATACTTACGTGAAATGATTTATTTCAACCAATTTGAATCATAAAGCCAATTTCAAGTCTTTAATTGGACCAAAAAAAATTTTAAATACCAAATTGATTAAAAAAAATTCAAGTACCTAATTGGACCTCAAAAAACCTTATGTACAATTTGAACTTTGAAATCAAATTCAAGTGCCAAATATATGTTAACCCATTTTCAATATTGGGTTTTGAATTGGATTTTATATATACAAGCTCAAGTTCAAGCTCGGTTTGGACTTTATATATATATAATATAAAGCTTGTAAGTTATTCGAGTCCAACATTATGATACATTCAAATTTTGCTTGACTTTTTAAGTTTTACTATTTGTTCTTGACCTCAAACTTGAGTTTGAGTTCAAATTAAGATTTTTAAATACTATTAATTGAAAATGAAGAAAAGATAGATTAAGCTCAAGAGTCACTTGAGTCAAGCTGCTTGAGCTTGACTCTATAATGATTGTGTCAAATTTCAATACTAAGTTTTAAAATAAATTTTATATTCAAGCTTGAATTTAAATTAGATTTATTTTTAAAAGTTTTTCAGTAAGCTTGTAAACTGTTACATCCAATTTTCTTGACTTAACAATGACGGTTGAATTTGAATTTTTTTAGTCGTTTACACAAAAATATCTTATATTTGGATTTATATAGACTTTAATTTGGCAAAAGTATCATGGAGGTCATTGTAATAAGAGCTAGAGTGTATTTTGTCTTCTCTACCAAAAAATGGATAAATTAGTCACTAAAAGTTAAATCAAAGAGTTAAATTGGTCATTTCTGTTAAAAATTTCATCAATTTTTGCTATCAAAAACTGGTGTAACGTGTCATGTGTATTTCATGTTGATGTACAATAATCAATTTTTAACCGTAGAAATGAATGAAGTTCTTAATAGAAAGACCAGTTTACTCTTTGATTTAATATACAAAGACTAATTTATCCACTTTTTGAGTAAAAAAAGCAAAATGCAATCTAATTTCTAATACAAAGTACTCCATGTTAATTTCACCCTTTAATTATAAGTTTCAAAAGGTTTTTTTGTGGTTAAATGTGTTATCTTTTGAACCTAGGTTTCCAGATGATCTATATTATCGATTATGGCAACCATTCACGGACAAAAATGAAGTCGTTTTGACCCAAACAAGTGTAAACAGTTTGGATTTTTGGAACAAGCCACCGGTGAAAGCGTTCTCAAAGGCGATCGCCGCAAGTGTGGGGAAGAAACTCGAGATCCAATGGCCGTCGGGATCACTACAGAGCACAAGATACTACGTTTCATTGTATTTCCAAGACAATCGGGCGGCGAGCGCCAATTCTTGGAGAGTGTTCAGCGTTGCGATAAATGGGAATATTTTTTACAATAATCTTAATGTCTCAACCGGCGGCGTGACGATTTATTCGGCGGAATGGCCATTGTCGGGGCCGACTACAATTACCTTGACTCCTGACGCTAAAAGCTCCGCTGGGCCGTTGATCAATGCCGGTGAAGTTTATCAGATTTTGCCTTTTGGTAGAAGGACTCTTGCAAAAGATGGTAGTTTTTTTTCCCTACTTTTAGTAGTTGAATATGGATACAAAGATTTTATTTTTCAAAAAAACTCGTCAAAAATGGTAAGAGTATCATAGAGGTCCTTATTTTAGGAGTTAAATTGCATTTTAGTCTTTTTACTAGAAAAAAAAGGTAAATTAGTCTCGTTAGATCAAAGAGCAAATCAACCATTCTATTTTTATTGTTAAGAGCTAGTCTATGTACCTCAGCATGAGATATATGTGGCACTCCAAATGTCACTGTCTGATTATTCTATCAATCATGTCCGTTTTTAATAGTATAAATGAATGAATTTTTTAATAGAAATGACCAATTTGCTCTTTGATCTAACGCACATAGATTAATTTGCTTATTTTTTTAGTAAAGGAGGTAAAATGCAACCTGCCTCCTAATATAAGAGCCTTTATGATACTTTTACCTATAAAAAAAAACCTATCAATTTTAACTCAAATACGAACTTGACTTGATTAACCTAAACTCAAAATTGACTTGTCAATAATTCAAATTTGTCTAGTCCAAACCTAAATTGAATAGAGCTCGAAACAACCTGAATATGAAGTGATTAGAATTTGAAATGATCTGAACCCTTAATGATCTTAACTCGAAATTTCGAGCCTTTGACTTGAATTACCCAAACTTGAAACAACCCAAACCGAAATGATTGTTTAATACCCAAATTGATCCTACCCAAAATCAACCGTATCCACCCAATTAACATAAACACGTTAGTTGCATCCAAAATGCAATACTTAAGGTATTTCGAAGTGATATGAAAAATAATTGAGCAATTTAATCATTGCCGTGTTTTGGATTTTGATTTTTCTTCGTAAAAGTATCATATAGGTTTTTGTACTAGGGTTAGATTGCATTTTGTTTCTTACTTAAAAATTATATAAATTAGTCTTTATACGTTAGAACGAAGAGTTAATTGGTTTTTCTATTAAAAATTTCATCCATTTTTACTGTTAAAAACAGATGTGATGGAAAGAATAACTACACAATTACATGTGGATTCTACTCATTTTGACATATAGAGACCAATTTTTAATAGTAGAAATAGATGAAATTTTTAATAAAAGGATTAATTAGCTCCTTAAAACAACATACATGACTAATTTGTCTATTTTCTAATAGACAGAGAAAAATGCAATCTGACTCTTATTAAAAAGATTTTTATAGTACTTTATTTTTTCCGATTTTTATTTTATTCACTTTAAAACACGAAAAGTCGAGCTTTTTTTAACTTAAATTTTTTTTTACTGATTTTAATAATATGAATGCCTTTTTGGATTTCCTAGTGGCGGTAATGGAGGAACTGGCTAGAAACCTCGACAACCCTCCACTTGATTGGGTAGGTGATCCATGCTTGCCCCAAGAAAACTCATGGACCGGAGTTTCTTGTTCTATAAAAGATACGGTCGCTAGAATTATCGCTTTGTAAGTTATTTCGAGTCCTCATTTGTTTCTTTTTTTTATATTATTCACGTGTGTTTTATGGTCTATGTTCGAAATAATGTTATCTCCATGATTCGAACTTACATTCTCTTCTTGGGATTGCAGTGTACCATACTATTGTTTTTAACATTCATATCTAATATACAGGGGCGTAGCTAGGGGGGCTAACAGAACCCTCGGTCCCCCTAAAATGGAAAATTTTTTATTTATATCTTTTAAAAATTTTAAAATTTTAATACGTTTTGCCCCTTAAAAATAAATTTTTTTTATTTAATCATTTAAAATTTATAAATATTTAAGTTATTAAAATGATAAAATTTTAATATTTTTACTATTGTAAAAAAAATTCTAACTTCGCTCCTGCTAATGTATATTCAATAAGATATATATTTTTTTAAAAACCCTTTAAATAAACAAAAATAAAAACATAGAAAAAAATTGATATAATATAATTTTTAGTTACACAATTTGGCAACTAAATCTATTTTGGTATTTATACCTTTTTTTTTATTATCTATTTTGGTACTTAAACTTGACCATTAAATTTATTTTGATCATTGAACTTGAAAATATAAAAGTTTGACGACATGACACTATGAGATTGTACCTATTTTTAAGTGATGATGTAACATAATTTTAAAGATCTAGTATTTTAATAACCAGATCAATGATTGAAACAGTTCAATCAGTTTGATCCGTTCAACTACTAGATCAATAATAATTAATTAAAATTTCATAAGAAAATATTAAACCAATTCAACTTGTTTAGCTACTGGTTTTTATCTTCTTTCTTCTTTTTTTTTTTTATCGATTTTGAGTAATTTTTGATTCAATCACTTCAACCCCTTTTATTAGACCAGTATACTGGTTGGTTCTTGGTCCAATCAGTCCAATTGATCAATCTAGTCGCATTACAAGAACACTAATCATATCATCAAATCTTGACGGAATACAAATTTAAGGATAAAAAACAAATCTAATTGTCAAGTTCAGATACCAAAGTGGACTTAATTATCAAGTTTAGAGATCAAAAATTATATTATCTCAAAAATTTTGAATATACTTATATCAAACACAAAAACGCATACTTATATTTAACACTCATATTTGAGTATGAATAAGCATAATATCTAAAAAGAATATGCTAACTTCCTTTTAATTTCTTGATGATGTGAAGGGATCTTACAAATGCTGGGATATCTGGCACTCTACCTCTAATTATAGACAATTTAAGTGCACTCCACCATCTGTAAGTAGACTAACTTCTTCCATTATGTTAGAGATGAGTATTCATTCGGTTCGATGTTAAAATTTTGAAAATTATTTAATTGACAAAAAATGAATTGATTAAATTGAGTAAGCCGATTAGTACTTATCTTTACTCACCAGTTTCACATTCTCATTGATTCATTAACTGAATTTATTTGTTTGCAGTTGGTTAGGGGGAAATAAACTCTCGGGTTCGATACCTGAAATGCATTCCTTGCTTAAGCTTGAAACTCTGTATGTTCTTTGACAAAAATCTCACTCTTATATGTTCTTATTTGGTTAAATTATGGTTTTAATGCATTTACTATACTCAAAATTTTAATTTGACATAATTTGATCTCTCTATTTTAACAATATTATCAGATGAGACAAATAGTTAACATGATGTTAACTATTCCAATCAAAATGATAATGTGAATTTTTTTCGAAAACAAACGTGTTCCAAGATCAGAAAAAAATCAAGTCAACATAATGAACTGGAAAATAGTGTTTGCAAGAAAAAATCACATCAATATTTTAACTATTTTGATTGATTAATAAATTTATAAAAGTAGAAGATTCAAATTATACTAAATTAAATGTATAGATTAAATTTCAGAACCAAAACGATAATTTGACCAGTTTTTTTTTCTTCAATTGATTTGATTGCATTTGACATCTTATGTATTTTGTTCAATGTTTTCCACGGAAGGCATTTGGAGAACAACAATTTTACTGGGGAAATCCCTCAATCATTAGGGAAACTTTCTGCTCTTCGCGAAGTGTAAGTATTATGCGTAAAATTCTTGATTGAAATAATATTACGAGTCATTCGAACACTAATTTATTAAAAAAAAAAATAAAAATTTATTTTTTACTAATTAAATTATATTATTATGAAAATATTTTATAGCAAATTAATAAAAACCTCATATTATGAGATTTGACCATAAAATAATATATATTCGGACCTTCAATTTTATAATTCCAACCAAAACTTTATTTGATTCTTACATGATCTTTTAATAAACAGTTTGATTTTGTTGGTGTTTTGACAGGTTACTTCAGAACAATAACCTTGATGGTTCAGTTCCTGATGATCTTGCAGGGAAGCAGGGCCTAAAACTTCAGTAAGAATATATTGCTTCATTTTTATATTCTATATTTATATTTGACACATAACTCTAAAGACCTTTCAAATATTTTTTTAAAAAAAAACACTTTTAAAAAATTTAACTATTCAACACATGTGTCCATGGGTTAGGTTGAGTTGTGGCCAATTTTTTTTTTTTTTTTAAATCAATCTTAAGCTCATTTTCGTCTTGGTCGAGACATGAAAATCCTTGATCAAGCTTGAGCTAAGCCTATTGAATTGGATGGACCACTCGACCCATGAATAGAATCTAGAATCAAAATAACCTAAACTCGAAACTGATCAGAACAAAAAACAATCCAAACTCAAAACAACCCAAAACCTTAAAACCAAAATTATCCCGACCTAAACCCAACCCAACCCAACCCACCCAATTAACCACTCTACTCTAAAGATCTTCTAAAAAAATACTCATATCGAACATATACTATTTTCATTTTACAATCACACTCAAATTCGAGTAACCAAAAATATCGAACCAATCCGATTTGCTTCATCCAAAGCTTATGACAAATTACGAGTCTCATTGATTGTGCTTTCAATTTTCAGGGTGTCCCCTGGAAATCGCCTTTCAAAATGAATGATAAAGGAGACAGCTACCAAAGTCTCAACACCAAACAAAAGATGTATTTTCTTTTTCAAGCAATTATATTAAAATCCAGCTCAATGGAATATTTTAACTACATAAATAAATGTTTTAATACAATATTCAAATATTTAATATTATTTATTATACCGTATGTTAAATTATATAATATTAAAATTTTCGAAAATTGTGTTATTTAAATTATATAATATTTTGTATTATTTACTAATATATAGTAAAATTGCACTTCAACCCCTTTAGAATAAAAAAAAAAAAAAAAAAAAAACATGTTTTGTTTTGTTCAAAATGATGAAATCATAAGTTAGTACATATAAAATCAAGGCAAAGGCAGGAAAAAATATAAGGGCAGAATTGAATTATAAATTATTGGGGGCTAAAAAGCAATTTTTACTATTAAATCTAAATTATTTATATCATATAAAGGTTTTTTTTTGTGGGTTACTAGACTTGTCCATGGAAAAAAAAAATTCAGATATCAATTTGAATATTAAATAGGTACTAAATTGGGATAAAAAATCTCTAGTATCAAATTAAATATTGAAACTAAATTCAGGTACCAAATAGTATATTAACAATGTTTAAAAGGATTAGATTAAACTTCCATCATCTTAAGTGATAAAATACAATTTTACCATTACATTAACTTATATAATTTAAAATTTTTTAAAGAGACTAAAATAAAATTATACCATTTTTCATTCCCTCCCTCCGCCCTTTGGCGCCATCCAATATTAAGTAAATACAAAAACACAGCGACAAGTGGATTTGATTCAAATTATATATATCCAAATAAATACTTTTATATTTACTATAAATAATTAATCTAACATTACCGTGAAAATTAAAGCGTAGATGTCAAACAAGGCCGTTAAGCATTTTCATAGCTCTTAACAACAGTGATTTACAAAGAAACAATGGAGCTTAAACCTGGCTTATCAGCTTTGATCACCGGCGGAGCTTCCGGCATCGGTAAATTTTTTTAAATCTTTACTCTCTTTTTCCTTTTTTTTTTTTTTTAATTTTCAGTATCATATTTGTTTTCGGAGGATCTATGAACTTGATTCGAAGTGATCGATTGCAAAGCGGATTGAATGAAGTAATTCGATTGATTTTATTGAATTTTTGTGTTGCAGGTAAAGCGTTGAGCTTAGCTTTGGCGAGGAAGGGATTATTTGTGACGATCGTAGATTTCGCTGAAGAGAAAGGGAAGGAAGTTGCTTGTTTAGTTGAGAAAGAGAATTCCAGATTCCACGAAAAGTTAGAGTTTCATTCTGCTATTTTTGTTAAATGCGATGTTACAAATCCAAGTAAGTTCGATTTGAAGTTTTCTTTGTTTATTACTTGTTTGATCATTTTCTCCAAAGTACGTATTTGAATATACACTCCCTTGATTTCGATTTTTGCAAATAGGGTATAACTTTAGCATTTGAGAAAATGATTGTGTTATTAATCCAAATAAATTATTTTCTCTTTTAAGTATCTTATATCTCATATTTAAATATACATTTATTAACAAATAAAAATTTACATTTGAGAAAATTATATTTTTTAATTCAAACATGATTCGTTTAATCTTTATTTATATTCATATTCGGTACATATTTTTACATGCTCATTTGATTTTAATTTTCGTAAATAATATATATAACTTTAGTGTTTGATAAAATGATAGATACTAATCCAAGTAAATTCAATTTGATCCTTGTCTATCACTTGCTCGATCATTTTCTTCAATGTACTCCTATCCAACACATAATTAAATATCTTCATTTGATTTTTATTTTCATAAATAAGAGATATAACTTTGGCATTTGAGAAGCATGTGGCTACATATGGAGGATTGGATGTTTGTATTAACAGCGCCGGCATCGGCAATCCAGTGCCATTTAAGGACGATCAATCTGATGGGACCAAGACATGGAGGCACACCATTAATGTCAACCTTGTAGTAGTTATTGATTGTACTCGACTCGCTGTAATGCTTCCATTATGACTAATTTTTCTGCAATTTTTGCTTTGATGACAGTCCTAATTTGCAGCAATGGATTGATTGTTTACGAGTTTTTTTAACAGATTAAAACTATACAAGCTTAGCAAAAGCCAGGGGTGATCATTAATGTAGGGTCCTCTGCTGGTCTTTATCCATTGTTCTTGGGCCCCGTCTAGTCTGCCTCAAAAGGTTTGCAGTCATTTTTCCCCCGTGCCACTGTTTTCAATTCATTGATCTTCAGTCAAAATCCATAATTTCATTCGGTTTTATTCTTAAAGTTTTAAGTTCTGGTTGATATAAAACCGAACTGCTAAATCTAGTTCGACTACGACTTACTTAAATGTATTAACAAAATATTTGATTAGACTCACAAGCTATTCAAATTCAATTTACTTCATAGCTTGAGCTTGAGCTTTACTTAATAATTATTAAGACAATTTTTAAGCTGAACAAGAGTATTTTATGTAACAATATTTTATTTGGTATAAGTATTATGGAGGTTTTTGTATTAAAAATTAGATTACATTTTGTCCTCTCTACTAAAAATGGATAAATTAGTCCTATGAGTTATATAAAAAAAAATTGATTCATTTTTTTAAAAATTCATCTATTTATATTATTAAAAACTGATGTAACTAGTGAAATAATCTAACAATGCCATGTGACGTGCACATCATATTGATATACATGAATCAGTTTTAACCGTAAAAATGAATGAATTTTTAATAGAAAAATTAATTTATTCTTTGATTTAAGGACTTATATATCTATTTTTTAATACAAAAAGTAAAATATAATCTAATTCTTAAAACAAAAATCTCCATAATACTTTTCCAGTCTTAATTAAATCCTCAGCTCTAATAAAATTTTCAGATTATTTGCAGAGATTAGTACGAGAAAGGGAAAATGCATATATTAAGAATGAGTTGGTGTTAATAAAGATCTTAACGAAAGGGGTCTATGTGAATAACACATTTATGTAATTTGACGATTTGCTTAAAATATTTGTTTTCCAGGAGGTGTTATAATGTTTACTAGATCACTAACTCCTTACAAACGTCAAGGAATACGTGTCAATGTTCTTTGCCCTGAGGTAAAAAATCTTTAGTTAATTTTAAGATTTCGGATGTTCATAATTAGCATTTGCCTTCTGAAAACTGTTTCTCTTAATATGATTTGTCTTTGAACTTTGATGTAGTTTGTTCAAACAGAGATGGGAGAAAAAATGGACCCCAAATCTATTTCACTAATGGGAGGCTTTGTGCCAATGGAAATGGTGGTGAAAGGTATATATTTTGGGATTTTGGTAATAAGTGCCTCAAAATAAATCTATTTAAAGAGTGATCTAAAAAATTTGTAATTTGAACCAATTTGATTTAATTTGAATTATTATTCAATAATAAAAAATATATTTTTTTTAAATTATTAATATTTTATTATTTTTTAAATGGATTAATTACAAAATTGACTTTTAAACTATCTTTTTCACTTAAAATTCTAAATTTTTTTCAATTTCATTATTTTACCCTAAAAGTGTATGATGTCCAATAATAATGTACCATATGTCACATTTTTATTGCTTATCATTGTATTTTATATAAAATAAGATAAAATTAATAATTTAATATCACTTTTTAAAAAAAAATACTTAAACAAAAGAATTGATATAATTTTATACCAATTTTACATTTAATTTATTATTGAAATAATAAATAAACTTTTTGATTTAGTCCAAATGTGATACAATGAATATTTTCAAACAATTTGAGATTATATAATATAAAATTATAATAAGTTGTTTGCCATCAATTTCAAAGGAATTTTTTTAAATTATTATGAAATAATCAATAAATGATTGGGTGTAATGATAATACACATTATATTCTCAAGAGAAAGACTTAGGTTTAAATTTTGGAAACAACATTATTGGGAAGAGTAATCACACACCCCTGATCCGTGTTACTCTTATCCCTTATTCCTAATATTGAATCGAAAAATAAACTTGAAAATTTTTGTATATCCTCATCTTATTAATATAATTTCTCATATTATAATTGTAGTTACTGTATAAAATACTTATATAAATTTGAAATTATATAAAATATTGGTATAATAATGAAATCAAAATCTAGATTTTGCCCTTCTAATAATTTCTGGTAACTCTCTATGCACTTATGCATAATATTTCTAGGTGCTTTCGAGCTTATCACTGATGAAAGCAGAGCTGGTTCTTGCCTATGGATTACAAACCGCCGAGGAATGGAGTATTGGCCTACTCCAGCTGAAGAAGCAAAATACACTGTGCGTTCTCCTCAGGTTCCAGGAACAACAAGACTCGTTCCAAGCTCCTTTTAGTTCCCAACTTCCTCACAACTTCAAGAAACTGTAAGTAAAAAAATGTCATAATTTCTTCGCCAGCTTAAACATAGATTCGGTTCTTGCATGTTTTCAGAAAGCTACGGTTTTAGGACAACATGTAAGAGTCTTGAAAGTGTAGCTTCGAAGTTTGGGGACCAATTTATTATCAGGTTAATAAGGACATGATCTTCAAAATTGAACATTGGTACGTACGAGAATATATGATATTCAAATGTATGAAAAAATTTAAAATATTGAATATACTCGTATCCAACATATATTCGTTATCAGTACTAATAAATATAGGATGTTTGTTTATTGGTTTATTAAAGATACTGACCTGGACCTTTCTGCTCTTCCTCTTCAGTGTTGTGCATACATTGAGTCACCATTTTCGTGATTCAACCCATATAATAAGTGCACCATTGAAACTTCCTCTTGAATCAGACAAAGTTCTTCTGAAAGTCATTTATGCTGGTGTAAACGCAGGTGATGCAAGTTTTTCATTTATGATTCATTTGATTTTCCCTTTACCCTCTTCTTTAATTAATTTCTTCTCTGAACTCAACTTTTGATCTGATTAATCCCAATTCTAAGAATCCTGTATAATTGTCCGTCTCTTTGATATATAAAATGTAGATAATGTTCTTATTTGTGTGCTTTTTTAATAATATGTTACACACAGGTGAACTTTAGCGCAGGCCGGTATTTTCAAGGAACCAAGGAAGAAATTAGTTCCCTTCTTCCATTTGATGCTGGATTTGAGGTGAAGAAATAAAATATTAATTAAATGTCAAAGTTAGAAATGGTAGTGGACTGGATATCCGCATTAAAATATTAATTTAATGTTCAATTAAGCTGATATCCTATGGTTATGGTTCAATTTTGCTGTTACAGGCAGTGGGAATAATTGCTGCCATTGGAGATTCTGTAAGAAATTTGGAATTTGGAACTCCTGCTGCACTCATGAGTTTTGGATGTTATGCTGAATTTGTGAAGGTATAACATCTATTTTATTTTTATTATGTTTATAAAGGTCTTGTTTCATCATCTATTTCGATCTCTTTTTTAACCATATTTATATTGTTAAATAATTAATGGATATTGTAACTAAACATAGGTTCCTTCAAAGCACATATTGCTTACTTCAGGATTAACAGCATCAGTCGCTTCAGAAAAAGTACGTTTTTATAGCAATTTTTTTTTCTTATTTAGATGATAACTTTTGATATTTCGACAGGGTAAATTATACTAATAGTCACCCTATTATTAGTAATTTTTTTATCACCTAATTATGAAAAGTTTAGAAGTATGTAAACATCCATAATTTCATATTTGGTGCATGTAACATCATGGTTATAAGAATATGATCCTCCAAAAATCTTCCAAATATATAAAAGGACTTAAAGAGAAATCAATATATTCATATTAAACATATACCATTTCCGATACACACTTCCAAATTCGAGTAGCATAACTACCGACCCCTTTTTTTGATCTTACAGGTTGGTCAGATGAAATCCGGACAAGTTGTCCTTGTAACTGCTGCTGCAGGTGGGACTGGGCAATTTGCAGTCCAGGTTTGTTTTAAACTCAGTGATATTTCTCCCGTAGTTGAATAGGTATATGTAAGAAATTATAAACATATAAAATTTACATAAACACATAACGTTTTAAGTATTATTACAAAACACAAGTTAATTTGAACACAACGTGAATGTGTTTTATCATATCGTTTGTTTAATAAAGTCTAAGCGTCTTGAAGTACTCATTTAATGTTTCGCACATATTCGAATATGCTACATAATATAATCCTCTAAATAAAAAAATAAAAAATTAAATTCAACAGTTTTATGTTGAACACGTACAAGTATCTGACTCTCATCCTTGAATCCTATTAACATAGGCTTTATAGTTTATTCTATACTTGTCTTAGTTTTTATTCATATTGAATTATGATATTTCATTAATTTTCCAAAACATCTTCAAATTATATATTTTATATGACCATATTTTACATTTTCAAAGATATATTTCATGATAATACGGTTTGTTTCATGGATTCAACAAGATTTTGCCCCCTGGATTTATCCTTTCTGTATGCTTTTATACATCTTTTAATAAGAGAGACATTTGCAGCTTGCAAAGCTTGCGGGAAATAAGGTTGTTGCGACTTGCGCAGGAAAAGAAAAGGCAAAGCTTTTGAAAGAATTGGGAGTCGATCGAGTCATAGACTATAAAGCTGAAGATGTCAAAACTGTATGTATCTGAAATTCTTTTCAATTGTTCTGCTTTTTTTTTAGACACCTACCTACATTGAAACTCACAACCGAATTCGAGTGAACATGGATTGGAAGTTGGAACTCTAAAACTATTGCATCCTTTTAATCATCATCCATGGACAAACTTCTGAGATTAATCTCAACACTCTCTTCCATGAAGATCTCAGCTGCCATCATTTATCATCACCCATACGATGTCCCATCTTCTTGAGACTGATCCCGCCACAGTTTGCATAATTTCTGCATTTGGTTGGTTTCATGAAAAGAACATCTGATTTTTATTCTTTCAGGCTCTCAAGGAGTTTCCTAAAGGAGTCGACATTGTTTATGAGTCTGTTGGTGGGAAAATGTTTGATTTGTGTCTTGATGCTTTGTGATAGGATTAATCTCTCAGGTTATTATTATTATTACTAATAAGCTTACAATTTTAAAATGAAGTTACTGTTCTTATTTTGTTGCCTTTGACCATAACTTTTAGTTTTTAACATCATTTACAGCTTCTGATGTTGCACTTCTTATTTACAGTATGGAGGGAAAAATGGGTGGGCGACATTAAACTACCCTAGACTTGAGAAGCTTTTGTCCAAAAGCCAAACTGTGGTATGTAGTCGGTAAAATCTGTTGATGTGACTCTTAAACTATTTGTGTTTGACATTTTTGTCTTAAATACTTTCAGTATAACCTTAAGATTCGTGTATCCATTCCGTTTTTGTGTATCATTGGAGATAGAAAAGACTAGCTTCAGAGAATATGAAAAAAAGCCAATACTGTAGCCAAATACAAATAGAGAGCGAATGTTTCCCATTTTCCGGTTATCACGAATTTTGTGGTTTCGATCATATCGTATATGTTTATACATCTTCGCACTTTGGCATTTCAAATCTTGTGGTTTGATACTTTGACTGTGTTGAAAATGGCTTTTGCTTTTCAGTCTGTCTTTGTCCTGGTACAGTATGGCCATTTATGGAAAGAACACCTACTTAGACTGTTTCATCTTTACTCTTCAGGAAAGCTTAAGGTAATACATATATCCTTATTCTATGTTTGATATACTTCTAGGAAACCTTTCCTAACATGCTGTAATTCGATTCTTCCAGGCTGTAATAGACCAGAAAAGATTTTCAGGTTTGCATTCGGTTGCGGATGCTGTCGAGTATCTACATTCGGGTAAAAGTACTGGCAAGGTGAGCACAAATTTTCAACAAAATGGGAGCATTCAAGTAAACCAACCTAGACCTCTAATGTGTTTATATTACTGATTTACTGTCAACATTCTGTAGGTTGTCGTTTGCATCGATCCAAGCTTTGAACATCAAATGGCTAAGTTATGATTTGAAGCCAATGAAATTATCGTTCATTGTTCATCCCTACCGGGTACAATCTTAAACTATTTGCATCTTATATCGAAATATTATTATACAGAGATAGCAGAAATTATGTTCATTTATAGTGGTTACTTGGTTAGAATAAAGGAACTATAAGATGGCATTGAATTGCTGTTTTTTTCTTCTTTTTTTTGTATTGTATGAGACAAATTCTGAGAAAAATGTACAGCTAAATGATACCATATATCATAGTGTACAAAGATATTGCTTGGTGGCATTGACCATCCTCTTGTATTGGTCTTTATCTTTGTAATGACATTATTGATATGAACGAATGACTTGTGCATTCTTTTTCACTGTTTGATCTCTTTTGATTTGTGTTTGTGTGTTTTAATTATACACATTTTTTTATAGAAATAATATTATTTTTTGTCTCGAACTTGGTAATTAGTTCTATTTTTATATTTGTACTTTTTTTTATCCACTTTGATATTTGAACTTAATAATTGATTCATTTTTATCCTTAAATTTGAAAAATATAATAGTTAAATGATTTGACACAATCTTAAAGTGTCACATATAATGTTTTAATAAGTTGAATAATTAGACACTGATTCCTGATCCAACCGATCGATTTGATCAGTTTAACTGTTATACCAACAGTAATTAAATAAATAATTAAAATTAAAAAAATTTAAAACTGGTCCAACCTGCTCAACTATTGGTTTTTGTCTCAATTTTTATTTTTACCAGTTTCAAGTTGTTTTCGATTCAATTTTTTTATTTGAATCAATATAACGATCGATTCTCGATCCAATTGATCCGATTGACCAATCCAATTATGTTTCAGAAACACTTATCACATCATCAAATCATGATGGAATCTAAGTTTAGGAACCAAAATGAATCTAGTTATCAAATTTAGGTACCAAAAAAGAAAAAAAAAATACAAGTATAGAAGTGAATCTACTTTTCAAATTCATAAGCAAAAAATTATATTCATTCCTCTTTTCTATTAAAAAAGGTTGCATTATATAGAAATAGATATAGGAAAATAATGAAGGAGATCCTAACCCGATATTACTGTTGAATCTCAATGACCTGAGAACAAACTCTGTTAACTTCCTTGTACAACATAGAGGCAATTCAAAAGCCTATAACATGGAATTCATGAAGATATACACTTGATACACTATCTTCTTCACAAAATACTATCTGTTGTCGTGCTTTAGATATATGCAAAAGGTTTCCCATCACCAATGGAACATGTTCCATTACAAAAGCTATTGAGTGGCCAGTGTCACCCAAGGTGCATTGGCCATTTCTTGAAACAGAGCCTTGAACCGAGCACGTAGAAAGCCGACTTTCATGCCTAACTTTTAGAAAACTGTGGTGGGAAGTCGTAAGCCTGGCTTCTCTAATGTCCTCCGCGATGTTGGCGTCTTGGCAATGACTCCGGCCACCAGTTCGCAGTTAAGTACCTCGAGAAGATTACTTTTGAGTACAGCAAAGTTCATAGTACTTCATCTGCAGATACTTGGAAAACTTAGAATCTGTGGTTAAACCTTAATGCAAGTGTTACAATCCTTGAAACTCTTCACTTTTGTAAAATAAAATACGATCCCGAAAGCCTGATTTGGTCCGAAACTTCGGAACCGAGATCAATTCACAGTTTGTCCCAAGGTCAGAACCGTAGGGTGTGAGGTCATTTCTATCTTCTATTTTTCCCGCACAAAGGTCACAACCTTTCGTGTATTCATGTCATGTTTATGTATTATTAGAGATATAAATGACTAGCTTTAAGAAAAAAAAGGCGACATTGTGGCCAAATACAAATAGATTTAAGGATGATTCATTGAGTGAATTCGTTTCCCCATTTTCCGGTGATCACGAATTCTGCGGTTTCGATTCGTTTACATTGTCTTGTTCACACTTGCCATTGGAAAATCTTGTGGTTTAATTGTATTGGAATTGACACTTGTTTTTCAGGCTGGCTTTGTCTTGGTAATGTCTTACCTAACATCCTGCAATTCGATTCCACCAAGTTGTACTATGACCCGAAAAGATTTTCGGGTTTGCATTCGGTTGCGGATGCTGTCGAGTATCTGCATTCAGGTAAAAGCACTGGCAAGATGAGCACAAATTTTGGATAAAATGGAGCATTTCAAGTAAACCAACGTAGGCCTCTAATGTGTTGATATTACAGTCAAATTCTATAGGTTGTCACGTTTGCAAGGATCCAAGCTTTTAAAGTGGCTAAGTCATGGAGTGAAGCTGATGAAATTATTCTTCATCTTCAGGTAAAATCTTAAACTATTTCCTTCTCATATCCAAATGTACTCATTCTAAGATAGCTTATACCATATTTTGATTTGCTTCGCCTCTTTCACTCTTGTTAAAAGTATCGTGTATGATACTCCAGAGTTCAACATACACCTGTTCTTGGGCCGGTCAACTCACTCAAGTATAAAGGTTTGCTCGAAATTTGAGAGGGCTTAAGTAAAATATTAGGCCCAAAAATGAACTTGAACAAAAAAAAATTAAACCCACTTAAAATATGGGTTGGCTCGAACTTGAATGTTCAAGCCTGGTTTGACCTGTTTTAAGTTTATAATATTTTATATTATGTTATTTTTATATATTATATAATTTAGAATACATTAAAAAAATAAACCTATACTAAATATATAATACTACTCTAATGTAAATATTAAATAATGCTAAAATGATTATATAAAAAGCTTCAATAAATAAAATATGTATAAAATTATTAAATATTAAAATAAAATGGAATAAATAATGGCATGGCCTGATGGTTAAGGGTGTTCACCGCCTCAGGTATGGTCTAGGTTCGAGTTATGCTAGTCGTGTTTGTGTTCTAGCTTTGTCCTGTTATTGTAATTCATCAAAAAAATTAAATATTTTTAAAAATAAAAAATAAAATGAGCTTGGGTTAGTCTTTTGCAAATATGAGCGAGTTTGGATAAAATTTTAGGTCTAAATTTCGAGCCGAGTCAAGCTTGGACAAACATAAAATATGTTAACACCATGCTTAAGCCTAGCCCGACCAGACCCATGAACACCTCTAGTCCAACATATATTTAGACTTGGATATACCAACATAAAGACATGATTACAGTTGATCATGGCCCGGTCGGGTTGGGATAAGGTCGATCTAAAATTTTAGACTCGTTTTTTAGGCACGGGTTTGGACTTAGACTTGACCCGAAAAATGGGTCTAAAATCAGGCACGTAACTAGAGGGCTAGCATGGGCCTCCGCCCCCTAAATGGAAAATTTTTCATTTGGACCTTTTAAATTTTTTAAAATTATAAATTAGTAAAGGTAAAATTGCACTTGGCCCCCTAAAAATGATAAAAATTTGATTTAATCATTTAAAAAAATATAAATATATAGGTTATTAAAATAGTGAAATTACTTTTTTACTATCGAAAAAATTACAATTTAATTTCAATCCTCCTAAAATAATTATAGCTTCACATTTACCTAAAATTCTATCCAAATCAAGCCCAGATTAAAAATTCTAAACCCAAGCTTCTAAAAATGCTAAGCCCATATTAAATTACAATTAATGCTAAACATTTAATTCGATACATTAAAAATATTAAAATAAATGTTTTTCTATAAATTTAAAATATATTAAAAAAGTCTTTATACTTAAATAACATTAACAAAGTTGTAACTTAGCAAGTAAATGCTTTTAAAATAGTGGCAAAATTATAAATAAAATAAAAGTTATACAATATTCATACAATAACAACAAAAAAATAGCACTATAATAACAAAATGTTAGCAAAACAACAATGAAACAATAACAAAACAATTTATTTGGGCCGAGCTGGATCGAGCTCGAGTGAAAAATCCTACTTGAAGCCTGACCCATTTAGAAAATGAGTCTTATTTTTTGTCCAAGCCCATTTTTCATGCTTATATTTTTTCCCGAAACCTTCCCATTTTTTAGGTGGACCTTCGACCCTAAACGAGTAACTTCGAATCTCTCCAAATCTAGAAACTAAAATCCAAACCCGATCTAATTCAATTTGATCTTAAAATGTCAACGACTTAAATTTAAAAAATGATCCAAATCCAAAATATTTCCAACTTAAAATAAACTAAATTCAAAATGATCCAAACATAAAATAACTTAAACATGAATTAACTCGAAGAAGTAACTAGAAATGATCTTATTCTAAAATGACCCGACTTGAAAATTTTAAATAATAAAAGTTGAACAATTTATTATTGATTTATCCGATGATACTTGATTGATTTATGAAACATGTATTAATGATCGATTGTATCCTCTAATAATGAATACAATATAAATACATTAAAAAAAAAAAAAAAAGGGCAAAAGAAAGAAATACTAAGTCAATAGTCAACTTTCCAGTAATTTGAAAGCATTTGTTAGGGCAAATAATTAAGGCAGAAAAAGGAAAAGGGTTACTTGTCAATTTTGTACCAAGAAAAAAGAAGTATTTCTTCCGTTGAATTAGTCAGATCGTAAGGAACACTCCTCTTGCTTCCCCACCATTCCCTATTTTTATATTTTTCGGGTTCGATTATGAGACTCGAATATATAAACATACAGAGGTAGAGCCCAAAATTTTATATTAGGCATTAAGATAAAATTTTTTAAAAAATTAAGGCGTTAAGATAAAATAATATAAATTGAATTATTAATTTTCTAGATGAATATTTATTTTTCGTTCAACGAGGATTAAAAAGAATTAAATTAAACTATTAATTTTATAGAGGTTAAAAAGAAATTGTACCATTTGATCAAATGGCTCAAGTCGGGTTGAAATTCAATTTCAAAATAAACGTTTCAAGATTAAGCTTAAGCTCGATTCGCTTGAAAATTTTTATTTTACTGTTTAAAGATTTATGCAAAAATATTTTTATTTAAATTTGATTATAAAATACGAATATTGATATAAAATTATCTTATTATTTATAAATTGTAAAAGGGATCAGATCAAGTTGAAAAGCGTAAACTCAAATTAAGCTCAAAGTGAACCGAGCTGTTTGGTCTATAAACACCTTTAAAATTGAAGTCTTCGATTTCCCCTTCGTATAAATATTTAATACGAAATATGTTCAATATGACTTCAAAATCTTTATATATTTTAAAAAATTATATCTTCATACAATATTTAAATATTATCAAGTTACATATTAAATAAAATTATATATAAATTTAAGATTATTCTCAAATTTATTCCCAAATTTCTGCTTTATGGGAGTCAACCCTAGGAACCAGCTCAGTCAAATTCAATAATAGTTCAAAACTTCTTACTTCATATTTTTCCACGGTCAACTTACAAAGTCTGCCACCATCTGTATAAGGCCACATCTTTATTACATAAAAGAATAGATAAATAAATCATCAAATTTAGAAAGAAAGAAAAAAACACTAAAAGGAACTAAAAATCAAACATAAAATAGTTAAATCATTTCAATTATTGATAATTGAAACATAGGTCAAATCCAGATGCCCAAATTTCAATTATCAATAGTTGAAGAAAATAACATTTATTATAACTTTTCTAAATAGGTTAATATTTACCATAAGTTTTTGTAATTTTTATATTTTTATTTCTAAAAATTTAATTTTTTTTTTTTTTATATTTCAAATTTAAAGGTTAACTATCAATATTACTTATCTAGAATGGACTCAATTGTCAAATTTAAATGTTAAAATAAATTAAAAAATATAAATACCAAAATGAAATAATTACAAGTTAGAAGGATAAAAATTATAGATATTTTTATCACAACTATATATAAAGTTGTGAAGAAAAAAATTCCTCTAAATAAAAACTGGCGGGTCTCACTTAACTACCACCAACTTCAAGCAAAAAAAGAAAATGATGCAACGACTTTTGATTCAATTAAAGAAAAAAATATAAAATTCCAAAAAATATTATATATTTATTATAAATTGCTCACCTTTTCAACAATCGGTACTAATTATCTCTAACAACAGTGATTACAAAGAAAAAAAATGGAGCTTAAACCTGGTTTATCAGCTTTAATCACCGGCGGAGCTTCCGGCATCGGTAAATATTTTGAAATCTTTACTTTTTTTTAAAAATTGCATAATATTTGTTTTTAAAGGATCTATGAACTTGATTTGATGTGATCGATTGTAAAGCAGAAGTAATTTGATTGATTTTTTTTTGTTTGTTTGTTTCAGGTAAAGCGTTGAGCTTAGCTTTGGCAGGGAAAGGATTATTTGTAACGATCGTAGATTTCGCTGAGGAGAAAGGGAAGGAAGTTGCTTGTTTAGTTGAGAAAGAGAATTCTAGATTTTATGAAAAGTTGGAGTTTCCTTCTGCTATTTTTGTTAAATGCGATGTTACGAATCCAAGTAAGTTGGATTGCATCTTTTGTTTACCGCTTGCTCGATCATTTTCTTCAAAGTATTCGACTCATATTTGAATATGCCATTCGATTTTGAAATTTTGCATATGGGCGATATAACTTTAGCCCAATGATTGTTACTAAAGTAAATTCCAGTTCATCCTTGTTTATCACCTGCTGATCATTTTCTCCAAAGCATTCATGTTGGATATATATTGAATATACACTTGCTCGATTTGGAAATTTGTGAATAGGAGATATAAGTTTAGCGTTTGAGAAGCATGTGGCGACATATGGAGGACTGGATATTTGTATTAATAGCGCCGGCATCAATAATCCAGTACCATTTCAGAATGATCAAAGTGATGGGACTAAGACATGGAGGCACACCATTAATGTCAACCTCGTTGCAGTTATTGATTGTACTCGCCTTGCAGTAAAGCTTCCACTTTGACTATTTTTTTTTCCTGCAATTTGGCTTTGATGACAGTCCTAATTTCCAGCAATGGATTTTGATTGTTTAAGGTTTTCTTTTTAACAGATTAAAACTATGCAAGCTCTGCAAAAGCCAGGGGTGATAATCAATACAGGATCCTATGCTGGTCTTTTCCCATTTTTCTTGGACCCCATTTACTCTGGCTCAAAAGGTTTGCATTTATTTTTGCCTCTGTATCAATTCATTGATCTTCAGTCAAAATTCACAATTTCTTTCGGTTTTATTCTTAAAAGTTTTAAGTTCCTTTTGATATAAAACGAACTGCTAAATTATTTCTGTTAAGCTTAAGTTTGAATTCGAAATTTTTAAATATTACATAAATATGAAAATAAAATGCTCCATCGAATTTGGTAATTATTTTTTTTAATAATTTATGTTCGGGATTCATGAATGCAATTTAAATTTGACTTGTTGGATGGCGTGAGACTAATTAGATAATGATGAAATAGAATTCAAATATTTTAAGCGTAACACAAGTAGCTTATAACAGTATCTTGTTTACTCCCTTGATAGTAAGCAGTTCTTAAAAAAAAGGTGGTTCGAGGATAAAAGAAAGACTAGAATTAAACCAAAACGCATTATATATTGATTGGTAAAAAACAACTTTATAAACCAAACATTGAGTTCATCACCTATTCATATTTTCTCAGATTATTTGCAGAGATTAGTGCGAGAAAGGGCAAATGAATATATATTAAGGGATCTATGTGTATAATTCTCGCAGGCAAGACATTTATGTAATTTGTCAATTTGCTTGCAATATTTGTTTTCCAGGAGGTGTTGTTTTGTTTACTAGATCACTAACTCCGTACAAACGTGAAGGAATACGTGTCAATACTCTTTGCCCTGAGGTAAAAAAATCTTTAGTTAATGTAAAAATTTTGGATGCTCATAATTAGCTTCTCTTATGTAATTTGCCTTTGAACATGGATATAGGTTGTTCGAACAGAGATGGGAGAAAAACTGGACCCCAAATATGTATCTCTAATGGGAGGCTTTGTGCCAATGGAATTGGTGGTAAAAGGTATATGTTTTGGAATTTTGTTAACGATTATCTCAAAATAGTTTTTTTGTTTTGAATTTATTGAGGTTTTATTATTTTAAAATAGTAAAATAGATTTTTTTTAATTTAGTTCAAATTAAATTTGGGTAACGAATTTGCTTGGTCCAACTCCTGAAAATCTCTATCTCAAAGGATATATTTAAAGTTGTGATATATAATAATATTTTCATATTTTTAGATGAATAACTAATATACTAACTTAAAGAAAATTTGTAAAATCTTGTAACCTTTATCTTATGATAGTTGTACTGAGTAGAAGTGGCAAAATGTAATTCGGATACTAGTATAAGGCTTTCATGGTAATTTTAACATTTAATGTATAATATATTTATATAAAAAATTTGATTTTGTGTAGATTTTATGACATTCCTATAATAATGAAATCAAAATCGAGATTTTGCACGTGAAATCACTTCGGGTAACTTTCTTTGCACCTTTGCATATTTCTAGGTGCTTTCGAGCTTATCACTGATGAAAGCAGAGCTGGTTCTTGCCTATGGGTTTCAAACCGCAGAGGCATGGTGTATTGGCCCATTCCATCTGAAGAAGCCAAATACTCTCTGCGTTCTTCCACAAGTTCCAGGAGCAACAAAATCTCGTTCCAAGCTCCTTTAAGTTCCCAACTTCCTCAGAATTTTAAGAAACTGTAAGTAAAATGTTATAACTGTTTCGGTTTTTAGTGTTTACAAATTATATGAGGAGTTTTGGGTGTTGGAAGTCTTGAGTTGCCAGCATTAATATAGATTGAGTTCTTGCATTGTTGCAGAAAGCTACAATTTCAGGATACCATATAAGAATCTAGGTCTTTATTCATTAGCCATGTGTTGGACACATACTCATGTCGACACTCACCCTAAATCTAAGTAACATAGATCAACTTAAAACGATAAGATGTGTATGTGTGTTTATAGGTTTAATAAGATACTGACCAGTGCCTTATTGCTCGTCGTCTTCAGTGTTGTGCATACATTCAGCCAAAATTTTCGTGATGCAACCCATATAATAAGTGCACCATTGAGACTACCTCTTGAGTCAGACCAAGTTCTTCTGAAAGTCATTTATGCTGGTGTAAACGCAGGTGATGTAAGTTTTTTATTATGCTCTTCATTTACGATTCATTTGTTTTCCCTTTTCTTTAATTAATTCTTCTCTGCACTGAATTTTTTATATCTTTTATTCGGAGAGTAAGAATCTTGTATAATTATACAGAGTTTAACGTCTCTTTGATATATAAATTACGCACATTGTATTTATGTGTGTATTCTTGAATAACATGTTACACACAGGTGAACTTTAGCGCTGGCCGTTATTTTCAAGGAACCAAGAAAGACCCTGGATTTGAGGTACAGAAATAAAATATTAACTAACCACAATTAGGGATGATATCGATTGGGATATTTTCCATTTTTTGTAATATTGAATCTGAACTAAATGACATCATGGATATCTACATCATAGTATCAGAATTCAAAAAAATCGGATTTGTATCAGCAATTACCCGAATTCACATTATCTACCTATTGTCATCCCTAGTGAAAATGTGGAAATATAAAATAGTTCAATTAAGCTGATATCTTATGGCTATGGTTCAATTTTGATGTTACAGGCAGTGGGAATAATTGCTGCCATTGGAGATTCTGTAAGAAATTTGAAAGTTGGAACTCCTGCTGCAGTCATGACTATTGGATGTTATGCTGAATTCATGAAGGTATAAGATCAAGTTTATTTATTTGTTTATTCAATATTTTATAAAATCTTGTGTCATCATCTATTCTACCTTTTTATTCCAATATTTAAATTGTTAAATAATTCAATTTTAAAACTAAATATAGGTTCCTTCAAAGCAAATACTTCCAATTCCAAGACCTGACCCGGAAGTTGTTGCTTTGCTTACTTCAGGATTAACAGCATCAATCGCTTTGGAAGAGGTACCTTTTTATTGCATTTTTCTCTTATTAGATGTAGTCTTTTGCATTCTCCCAAAATATGACCCCATCTTTCATTTCCTTTTTCTTAAACATTGTAGCTCTCTAATCAACCTTTTTTAATCTTCTTCGATCTTTTTTTGTTTTTTTTTTTTCATCCTATAGCTTGGTCAGATGAAATCTGGAAAAGTTGTCCTTGTAACTGCTGCTGCTGGAGGGACTGGGCAATTTGCAGTCCAGGTTTGTGTTAAACTGAGTTGATAATTTGTAATACAAACATTATATGAAAAAAAAGGGTCGTAATAACGACACACTATAAGAACAATAGAATAATAAGTACATGATAAAATACACAAATGTATCAAAATTTACATAAGCACAATTTAAATTATTAACATAGCAAAAGATGTGTTTGTCCATATTGTTTGTTTAATAAAGTCCTGGCTTCTGAATTCTATTATCTTAGTATGCTTTTATCTTTGTTACTATAAACTCTTCATTTTCCTTAAAGTACTGATGTCAACATATTTCGGTTATAGGTATGGGCACGTTACTCCAAATATATAAAGAAAAAATAAAAAAGAAAAAGTTGAGCATACTCATGGTAGATAAATCATGCCCATATCCAATTCTCATTCCGAATCAGTGTAACATAGACATCTATTCCTTGCTTAACTTAATTTTATAAGTACTGAATTATGATATTACATTTATTTTTCATTAACATCTTAAACGATATATTCTATATGACCATTATATTTTACACCTTCAGAGATATACTTAATGCTATCTCATGATTGTATGTATATGTTTCATGGCTTCAACAAGATTTTGCCCCCTGGATGTACCTTTTTTGTGATTCCCATCTCGACTTTTGCAGCTTGCAAAACTGGCAGGAAATAAAGTCGTTGCAACTTGCGGAGGAAAAGAAAAGGCGAGGCTTTTAAAAGAATTTGGGGTTGATCGAGTCATAGACTATAAAACAGAAGATATCAAAACTGTATGTATCTGAAATTCCAATTTCCAATTGGTCAGCTTTTTTATCCATCCGTATCAGACACATGCTCGGTATCCGGCCCTTGCAACTTAATCCAAGTAACATATATTTGAAGTTTGAACTCTCAGTATGAGAGATTCTAGTCTATTTAGTCTACTTTGCTGGTTTTCCAACAAATGTATCCTTTGAATCATCATCCCTAGCCTAACATCTGAGATTAATCTCAACACCATTTTCCATGTCTATCTCAGTTGCCATCATTTTATCATCATTCATGCCATGCCCCATCTTCTGAAATTGATCTGACCACAGTTTACATATTAAAGTAATGCTGCCATGTCATAATTTCTGCATTTGGTTGGTTTCATGGAAAAAAAAACATCTGACTCTGTAGTCTTCCAGGCTCTCAAGGAGTTTCCTAAAGGAGTTGACATTGTTTACGAATGTGTTGGTGGGAACATGTTTGATTTGTGCCTTGATGCTTTGGCTATCCGAGGACGACTCATTGTGATAGGAATGATCTCTCAGGTTGTTCTTACTTCCCCTTTTTTAAATGAGCTTAAAAATTATAAATAAAGTTACTGCTATTCATATTTATTGTTTTTGACCCATTAATTTTTAGTTTTTAACATTTGTATTGAGTTTGATGCTATGTTTAGCTCAAATTTTATTCCCTTCGGTCACTTCTAATATTAGATAAAGTATTTATATTGGACGCTCAAACCCGAATTTGAAAAACATAGATAACCATAGGTTGTTAGAGAATGATCAAAACCATATGTCCTTACATGATATTGTAGCTAGTGAGTTGTTAATTTAACATAAAAACAATCTAGCCGATCTTCAAATTCGCAACTTTAATATCTTTTGATGTTGTACTTCTTGTGGACAGTATCAAGGGAAGGATGGATGGAAGCCATTAAATTACCCTGGGCTTGTTGAGAAGCTTTTGGCCAAAAGCCAAACTGTGGTAAGTAGTTGGTTAAATTTGTCGCGGTAACCCTTCCTTTTTTCTTGAAATACCGTTATCCAATACTTATGTCCAACATATTTTCGAAAATGAGTACATAGATACGATTTTTTTTATGAGATCTTGTAATTACTAATGACTAGCTTATGAGAATATCAAAAAAAAGAAAAGAAAAAAGGATTTATAATAATTCGTTGAGCAAAACCGTTTTGCCATTTTCAGGCGATCATGAATTTTATGGTTTCGGATCTATATATATGTTATATTGTCTTCTTCACGGCATCAGATTTCTTGTTGTTTGATTGTATTGAAAATGCTTTTTTCTTTTCAGGCTGGCTTTGTCCTGATACATTATAGCCATGTAATGCAAAAACACCTGATTAGACTATTTCAGCTTTACTCTTCAGGAAAGCTTAAGGTATATGTTTGATATACTTCCATAAAAGAATATTGTGTTTTCCTCGTATAGATAAACAAAAGCCTTAATGCTTCTCACTTAACATACTATAATTCGGTTCTACCAGGTTGTGATAGACCCGAAAAGATTTTCAGATTTGCATTCGGTTGCTGATGCTGTTGAACATCTGCATTCGGGTAAAAGCACTGGCAAGGTAAGCACAAATTTACTATAAAATGAGATCATTCATGCAAAACCAGCGTAGTCCTCTAATGTGTTTACATTACTATGAAATTGTTTAGGTTGTTGTTTGCATGGATCCAAGCTTTGAACATCAAATGGCTAAGTTATGATTTGCGGCTAATGAAATCATCGACTAATCGTTCATCAGTCATCCCTACTGGTAAAGTCTAGAAACTATTTACATCTCATAGCGGAAATATACTCATACTTACATAGCAGAATCATGTTCATTTAAAATGGTTACTAGGTTTGAACAAAACCACAAGTTGGCATTAAAAATCTGTTTCTTTTTTGTATTGTATAATGTAATGCTAAATGATGACATCATGTATGTGTTTTGGGAACTAAAAGTTATATCGAATAATAGTAGATAGAAAAATAATGAAGAGGATCCTAACCCGATATTACTGTTAAATCTCAAATACCCAAGTTTTATACACTTGTACACTTTCTTCTTCACAAAATACTATCTCTTGTGCTTGAGATATATGCAAAATTTCCCATCACAAATGGACTAGTTTCCATTACAAAAGCTATTGAGAGGCCAGTGTCACCAAGGTGCATTGGCCACTTCTCGAAACAGAGCCTCGAGGTCATCAGCATTCTCTTGCTTGAATAACCTTATCTCTCTATCAAGTGTAGTCAGTGTATGGGTTACTTCCGCTAGCTTTGCTTTGAGTTTCAGCTTTTCCTCATTTGAGTTGGCTTGTTCGAGTTTAGCTTCTTTGTACCTCCTTGACTTCGTCAAAAGGTTCATCAACTTGTCCAACCGAGCACGTAAGAAGCCCACTTTCATGCCTAACCCCTCAAACGATCTCAAAGTTTTGTCCCAAGTGAGGAAACTGTCGTGGGTAGTTGTAAGCTTGGCAGCTCTAATGGCATCCGCAATATTGATTGTCTCAGCAATGACTCCAGCAACCAGTTTACAGTTGAGTCCCTCGAGAAGATTTTCGTGAAGGAATGAGTTTTGATTCCAACAAAGCTCATAGTACTTCATCTGCAAGTACTTTGAAAACTCGGAATCTATGACTAAATCATTAACAAGAATGTTAAAATCCTCGAAACTCTTCACTTCTCTAAAATCAACAATGGATTCTGAAAGCCTGACCCCATCCGAAACTTCAGAGCCGAGATCAACCCTGTTGTTCTTGGATTGATCCACAGTTGGTTCAAGGTTAGAACTATAGGGTATGGGGTCATGTCTATCTTCTGTTTTTCCTACCAAAATTTCACATATCTCGAGTTCTTTCCCTGCAATCAACAAAAGAAAGCCTTCATAAATCCTAAGATTCAGGTATTATCAGAGATAGAAATGGCTTACCATTGTCAACTAATTGAGTGGAAGATTCTAACTTTAGAAGGCCAAGAGCAACATCTACTTCATCTGAACATTTTTTTCTCACAATATACACCTAAATAAATCATAGAAAGCTTCATCATAGGCATGTCCGATACATATATGGATGTTGGTACGAGGGTATGATCAACCCAGGAAAAAACCATACAATTACCTTAAATTTGGAGGGTCTCACTAAATGAAACACACATACATCTCCTTCCAATAATTTATGAGCAATGGAGAACCATCTCCATCCACCACTAAGACCATTCTTTTCCACTAAATATTTAACTCGAAACTCTTTCCCTTCTTCATCTTCCAAAACCATCATTCCATCTTCCTTCGGCAAATGACTCGAGCAGAAGTGCTTCGGAAGACCCTGCCATCCGAGAAAAAGTTAAAACATCTTCTAATCAATATACCAATGAAAACCGAGTCATACCAGCCAAAATCCTCTGGTTACATGTGATGGAAGCATGTATTTGATCATGCTAGGGAACTCGGATGATAGATTAGCTTGAATATCCAATGCTTGTTCCATTACAGCCACTTTGGTTTCGGCATTTCCGTACACCTCATCGTATGTAGCTCTCTTTCGTTTATTACTAAAAAGGAAACAACAGAGACAACATTACATTATACAATGTTGTAATGTCCAGATTGTTTCAAAGACATGAAAGAAAATTTGGAGCTAAAATAACCCACCATTGAGCCTTCTCCTTTTCATAAGAGACTGTCTGTCAAACGATTCATAAAATTCCCATTAGTATATTCTTGAAATACACATATCAAACAACAGTTTCAAACTCATATTCTGGTACAGGTATCAAGATATGACCTTCTAAGGACTGTTCCGATGATGCATATGTATGTGTGCATGCATATGTGTATGTATGAGGAAGAGACCTTGAAAGAGCTTGTTCTCATAATATGGCCCTCTAAGAGTCCAAAATGCTGTTTCGGATGCATACCTGTATCCGAAATTTACACACGAGCTCGGATACCTTTCCGATATTTACACCCGAGCTCGAGTACCCTCCGTAGTCCGTACTGTTGCTGAGAGTTTTTAGACTTACAGTTTAATGACAACATTAAAGGAAAAATGCTTAAATGGGATATTGAGGCTCACTTGATTCACACTCGTTGCCGAAACTTTTTTCCTAAACAATTTGGTCTTGGGTGGTCTCCCTCTCCCTCCACTAACCTGCTATATATAAATATATTCATAACCCCCAAAAAGAACAAATTACATGCTTGGGTACTTCTAAAATACATATATAAGTGGATGAATGATGATGCTTATGTATGTATGTATGTATGTATGTATGAGGAAGAAGCAGAACTTATTCTCTGTTTTGAAGAGAGCCCAAGAAGGAAAAAAAAAAACAGAGTACAAGCTTTGGGTACTTCTAGAAAAATGTAAATGTTTGATTAATACATAGAACATGTGGATGATGCTTATGTATGTTATGTATGATGGATGTATATAATAAAAAAGGAGAGCTTATGTATGTGGTGATGTATATATACATGTAAGTATGATAAACGTATATAAGAAAAAAGAGAGCTTGAGAGAGCTTATTCAGTGTTTTTTTGGATAGAAGTAGAACCCAAGGAAAAAACAAAGAAAGAAAAAAGAAACAGATTACAGGCTTTGGGCATGCTTCTAAAACATACATTCATAGAACATATGGAGGATGATGCTTATGTATTATGTGATGTATATATGATGAATGTATATAAGAAAATAGAGAGCTTGAGAGAGCTTATCCTCTGTTTTTGATAGAACCCAAGGAAAAAACAGAAACAGGTTACAAGCTTTGAGTATACTTCTCAAAGATACATGAAACATATGGATAATGATGCTTATGTATTATGTGATGTGTATAAGTATGTAGATATGATGACTGTGTATATAAGAGGAGGAGAGACCTTGAGAGAGCTTATCCTCTGTTTTGGAGAGACAGCCATGGCATCTAACTTTCAAAAGCTTTTGTATTTGAAATTTTGAAAATCAAAGAGAGAAAAGAAAGTATCATTTTATTTATATATACAAATTTCAGTACAAAATGATCGGGTTTTGTGGCACACAGCAGAGAGAGAAATGGATCAGTGGAAAGAAGCTGGAAAGCGTTTTTTTTTTTCTTCCTCTTTTATAATTAAATTTTAAATCAATGTTGGATTATATCGTGGCCCGAGCCGGATAAGATATTAATAAAATTTTTAAGTTTTTTTTTTTTTAAGCTTAGTCCGAATTATAAAAACTAAACCCAAACTTACATTCTGTTCAGGCTGTGTTAATTTTTCTTTGGATTCATAGGTAAACTCTCAATGTTCAAAAGGGAACAAATTAGATGATACGATTTCGATTTTCTATTAAATTAATTGAAGTGTTTAATTTTGTAAATGTTTCGTTTTTAATGTTTAATTAAGGTTGAAAATTAATCCTAGAAGTATATTTAATTTAAAAATTATTGGTTTTGGAACCCAGCAAGTGGTTCCAGTGAGAAAGAGGATGTTTATCTTGAAGGTTTCAGATTCGAGCACCTGTGTGTGCTTTGTTAAAGGGTTAATAAAGTATGAACAGATATTATCATGTACTCACACCAGTACATTAAAAAAAATTTATTAGTTTTTGTATTCACACTGTAACACTAAAGTTATTTGAATTAAATTAGATCGTTTGATAAAATTAGTTAGATTAAAATTTGATTACGATATCAATTTGGAAAAGGATCTTAAAATTGATTGATTTAATCAATTAAATCAAACAATTGAATCAAATTTTTTATATTTTTATAATTTATTTAGTCAAATTAAATGAATTGATCGAACCAAAATTGATTAATTCAACTACCAATCCAAATCTAAAAAACTTTGTGTGTCATTTATATCTCAAACTTCACTAAATCTTCGTGTTTGATCAGTCCAATAAGATTGCTATCACATCACCGTTGACATACCTTCTAGTCTATCACATCAAATTATATACCTAACCTAATCAGGTGATCACTTTGAAAAAAAAAATTTACCGATTTAAAAAAGACACATGGAGCATAAGGGGAAATTAAAGAAAAAAAGGGGAAAAAATTTGCAAACTAAATCATTTTTTCCCGTATTTAGGCAAATAGGTTAATTCTGGAGAGACTTACAATTGACATGTCGAAAAACACTTTTTATAGAACGCATTTTTTTTAAATACATTAATTTTTTTAATTAAATGATTAAATACTAGTGGTTTAATCTTTTAAGTCCCGAGCTAGATTCTTCTTCTACTCACATTTATATTTTTTATTTCATGGTTTTAATTAATAACTCATTATTTATATAAATAAACTAATAAACATGTAATTATATAATAAACATAAATATTTTACATATATTAATTAAAAACACTAATTAAAAATTTGAAAAAAATATTTAAAGCAACATAAAATAAAAATACAAATATAAGTAGAAAATGAATCAAACCCGAGAATAAAAGACAAAACAATTAACATTTAACCATCTAACCGTAAAAGCTGATATGTCAAAAGAAATCACGTTTTGTAAAAAATGTTTTCCGACATGTCAAATAAAAACGCTTCTTAAAAAACCTTTTTCTGTTTCTCTTTAAAATCGATCTATTTTCTTAAATTTGAAAAAAAAAAAAAAAAAAACCTATTTTAATATATAAGTTTTAAAACCAGCATGTTTTTCCTAATTTACCCGAGCATAAGGAGGCTACTACTTCCCCGAACCTAAGTTAGTAGAGAGAGAGAGCATGATCTTTTACATTTCTCTGAATTAAACTCAATGGGAGCTCTTCCTCCTAACTTCTTGTTCTTCGCTTCAGTTACTTGCAGCTCTTGGCTCACTTGCCAAATTGCCTCCAATCCATTTGCTACATTTTCATGTCATCAAAAATCTAAATAAAAGATTTAAAAATAAAAAATAAAAACAATGAACACCCAAAACTTCTGAATTTAGAGAGTGAGAAAAAAAAACCTTGGTTATGGAAAAAGGCAACTAGACCTAGCAAATAACACCACCTTTAGACAAAAGATTTAAAAATTCAAATATCATTAATTATAATTAAACTAAATTTCATGAATACCCAAAACTACTGAATTGACTAAATAAGAAGAACATGAAGAAAATAATACAAGTATTTAATAAAAAGCCTCACTTAATGCATACATATCTTAGAATTCATAAAAACAGAGGTATAAAGATGGCATCTCTGTACATGTCTTAGAATCCTCTTATGTACATACATACATGCATGCATGCATGCATACATACATAACACGTATACATACATTTTACCAAAAATACATACATACATACAATCAAATGCATATGTTCTCATATACACTACCTGTACACTTCTAGCCAAAGGATTATGATCACAAGCAAGCAAGCAGCAAAACAGGTAAACCAACGCAATTTCCTGCAAAAAAATGTCCACGGACCTCGTTTCCGATACTTGAGTTGAGAAGAAGCTAATCATCATTCATTTCCAGTATGGGATTTTGATTCGTTCGAAACCTTTACAATCTCGAACGATGATTGCACTTGATACCAAGGGAAGGTGAACGCCGACGGGCCGATGCAAATGGCTGTCCCTTACCGGAACCTGAATATCTAATATCCCAACCTTCAATGTTCTTAGGGACACAAGCATCAAAGAGAATTTGACCGAGGACACTATGAGCATTGATGCTTGGTTGTACAGGTAGAGAGATTGGTCGTTCATCTTGAAGAGATCCAGACTCTCTACTATTATGATATTTGGCTGAACTTGGCAAGAAAAAGTGGTCACTAGGACCAAGAGCAACTCTCCTAAAGCTTTGGTTCGAGTCAACTGCTGCTTTCTGCAGGCCATGGATTAACTCGGAGATCTCATCATGCATACCATTCATTTCCCAGAGATTTCGGATCCTGCGGGAATAGACGAAAGTTGTCTTCTCAAGGAAACTGGCCACGGCAGCCTTGTATTGGATAGGATAATGCTTGTAGTGTTCTGAAATATAGCAAAGAATAACATTAACTCAGTTGGCAAAACCTAACACACAAGTAACCGAACATTTTAGAAGTGCAAAACACAATCAGTTCCAAGCAAGGCTCGGGCATTTCGTAAACCTGAAAGATGACATAAAAATGAGTTAATTTTATAAAGGAAAAACTACACCATTACTCATTAAATTACATGTAAGTCTTCATTTTGGTTAACACAAAAATTTTACAATTTGATCACTGAATTATTCAGGAATTTTCATTTAAGTTACTAGGTTGTTAAAATTGATATTATATGGCTTTTTTTTGTTCGCACTGTCTACGCCAATCAAAAGCTCTCTTTCCTCTTCTTTTTTACAGTTCAGTTTTTGTTTAAAAAACAGCTTTGAATGTTACAAATCTGCAAACCAAAATTCGAACAGTTTTTTTCTCAGATCTCCTACATTGACTGTTAGATAAACTTAAATCTAAAGTATGTTCTTCTACTCATAAATGGGTACTGATCTATTGTACCGTATGTTGAATTGTCAGTTAGAGCTCACTGACAGAACTTTTAAAAAAAAAAAACTTAACAGCTCAATGACTTAAATAATAACTTTTGAATTGTTCATTGACTTAAATGAAAACTTCCGAAGAGTTCAGTGACCAGATTGTAACTTAGTTAAGTGACCAAAACAGAAACCTACCCATAATCTAGTGACTAATGGTATAGTTTAACCTTTCATAAATCAGCTAATGATGCTTTTACTTTCTTATAATCAAGCATATAAGATGTAAAGTCTCCAATTTACTTTCATATGCTTAGACATATCATTTAGCTGTCCACCCTTCACCTGAATCGACTAGATAAGTATAATAAACCTGTAATCGGTATATGACAAACTTGACGGAAGTTACAATACTTGGTAGTAATAAAAAGCAAAGATGGTTACAGACCGACCTAGATGAGGAGAGCCATTCCACTTTACAATCTCAACATCCGCCCCGAGATCCTGTAAGCATTGAGTGAAATCACTTATAACTGGATATGGTGCAAGGTCATCTTTCTCCGAGCATAAAATGAGATATGGAGCATCTAAGTCCTACAAAAGAAGACCAAGGGAAATTAACCGAAGTGAGGCAGATCGAAAACAACTTAACAAGCTAACACTGGGGATTAATAAACTTACAACAGAGGAGTAAAGGGTTTCCCAATACTCGGTACGCTGAGACTCGAACCTTGTTAGATAAAGACCGTCGAGACCGGAAGCAACACCTTTAGCAATCCAAGAAACGAGTTTCGATGGTCCAGGCATTTTACGTATGGAGGGATGTAATGCAAATCGGGCATTCAAATCACTTGCAAAATCTACTGGACCAGAATCATAGATTTGTCCGCAAACACAATTCCGAACCAACTGGATTTCCTTTATAAAATGAAGAGCGTTAACGACAAAAACTTCAGTTTAGTTTACGAATATTAGATATTTCATAAAGGGACTATATATAACAAGTAAATCGCAACAATAATCGAACGGAGAAAGAAAGGATACCGGATTAAGCCGACCTTCACCAGTTTCTTGAATAATCTACAATAAAAACAGCTAAATTATTTAAACTGCAACAATGGGAATTATAAAGCACAAAAAAAGTGTCTTCATTCATTTGGAATTGGAATAATATTAAAGGTTTGATAATAGTACCTGAAAAACCTTGTACATACAAGCTTTAGGACTGCCCGAGAAAGCGACAAAGACCACCGGACAAGTTCTAATCTTTAGTTTCTGCAAACCAAGAACCGAAGATGGTTTATGTTTTAAGGTTGTTCAGTAATCACCAACTGAATTTTAAGACATCATGTAATCGATAATAAAACGTAAAGAAACCAACCTTGAGAAGTTCGTTAAGAAGAACAAATGCTAAGGACATAGCCCTCTCGGGATAATAGCTGCACAAAGAACGTAACATGAAACTTTTGAGTACATTAAAAGAAAACAAGAAAAGAATTTTGCTCAAATAGCAGCAAAGGAATGTTAAATTGAAGATCATAAAATTTTGACAAGTACCATTCAAAGCTATGTTCCTTTGGTTTTTCATTTTTCACTTAGTTATACGTGTGTTACACTCATGTCAACATATAGATAGAGCTACGGCCTACATAGATCCTCTGAATACATGGAAAAAACTTAGAAAAAGCTAACCAAACTCATGGGACACATGTTCATATCCGACACTCATAACTATGTCCGAGTAAACAAATAACTTTTAGAGCAACTCATTGGTCATATCAGTAGTGAACATTCAATTTAGAAACAGCCCCAACTCCATGTCCAAACCAAACAACATCCTGCCCATCCCTCACCATGGACAATTCGAGTGAAAAAATAGTATCCTAAAATAAACCCATTCCATTACCCAAGCTATGTTACCAAGAATCGGATTGACTATGGGTAAGTGTTGAATATGGATATACTCATTTTTTTTTAATACCATACAGTGTACAATGTCACAAAGTATGTATCGGACATAAGTCTAGAACACTTTGAGAAATGAAGAGCTCGGATAACATAGCACCCATTAATACAATTATTACAATTTTTTTTCTACATTTGGAAGACCGTACCATGTACTATATCTAATTATGCATCAAAAATAAGTGTTCAGTAACACCCATTAATCCAATTATCACAATCATTAACAAGAAAAAGAATAAGAAAAACCTCTAATTGAACTCTGACCATCAAAATTTCAATGAAGCACAAGCTAATCTATAATAAAAAGAACCACCCAAAAAAACAAAAGAACACTAAAATTTTTCACCTAAATGACGAAATTTGGACAATTAAAGTAGCTAAATTTAAGCTTATTCCACCATATTTTACTTTCTAAGCAACCAAAAAACAATATATATACATATATTTATGAAGAAACTTACTAATAACAAAAGAACACAAAAGTTTTTCACCTAAATGGCAAAATTTAGACAATTAAAGTAGCTAAATTAAGCTTACCCCACTACAATTTACTTTCTAAGAAACCAAACAACAAAATATATACAAATATTCATAAAGGAACTTGCTAATAACAAAAGAACACAAAATATTTTCACCTAAATGACGAAATTTAGACAATGAAAGTAGCTAAATTAAGCTCAATCCACTATAATTTACTTTCTAGTAACCAAACAACATAATATATAAAGATATTCATAAAGAACCATCAAAAAAATAGCAATAGAACACTAAAGTTTTTCACCTAAATGAAGAAATTTAGACAATTAAAGTAGCTAAATTAAGGTTATCCCACTGTAATTTACTTTCTAAGTAACCAAACAATAAATTATATACATATATTCATAATGAACCATAAAAAATAGCAAAAGAACACTAAAGGTTTTCACCAAAGTGACGAAATTGAGAAAACTAAAGTAGCATTCTTAAGCTTATCCCACTACCATTTACTTTCTAAGTAACCAAACAACAAAACATATACATATATTCATAAAGTAACTTACTAATAACAATTTTTTTACCTAAATGACAGAATTTAGACAATTAAAGTAGCTAAATTATGCTTATCCCACTATAATTTACTTTCTAAGTAAAAAAAACAACAAATTATATACATATATTCATAAAGAACGATCAAAAAAATAGCAAAAGAACACTAATGTTTTTCGCCTAAATGACCATATTTAGACAATAAAAGTAGCTAACTCAAGCTTATTCCACTATAATTTACTTTCTCAGTAACCCAACAACAAAATATATACTTATATTCATAAAGAACCACCAAAATGAACACTAAAATTTTTCACCTAAATGACGAAATTGAGACAATTAAAGTAGCTAAATTAAGCTTAATCCACTAAAATTTACTTTCTAAGTAACCAAACAACAAAATATATACTTATATTCATAAAGAACCACCAAAAATAACACTAAAATTTTCACGACGACTAAAGTAGCTAAATTAAGCTTAATCCACTATAATTTACTTTCTAAGTAACCAAAGAACAAAATATATACTTGTATTCATAAAGAAACACCAAAAAGAACACTAAATTTTTTCACCTAAATTCGAAATTGAGACAATTAAAATAGCTAAATTAAACTTAATCCACTTCAATTTACTTTCTACGTAACCAAACAACAAAATATATACATATATTCGTAAAGAAACTTATTAATAACAAAAGAACACTAAATTTTTCACCTAAATGACCAAATTTAGACAATTAAAGTAGCTAAATTAAGCTTGATCCACTTCAATTTACTTTCTAAAACCAAACAACAAAATTTTTTTTTTCATACAGAAACTTACACGTTGAGAAAATCAGCACGGGAAACAAGGGAATTCCAGCCGAGAGACGAAAAAAAATCCAGGTAATTTTTAAGGTGTTTCTCGTGAATCGAAACCCAAGCGAAAATCACAACTATTCCTTTCACTTGTTTACTCTCTTCTTGAACTCTTCCCCAATACACACTTCCACCGCCGCCCATCATTATTTTTTTAGACGCTGTTTCTTTCTCTCCCAAATTCAATTCCTAGGGTTTTGGTATTTCGATTTTCCCACGAAATTTAACAAATCCCAATAATTTTCAGGGAAAATTAAAACGAGATTTTGGTTGGTGAATTTTTGTGGGTTCAGTATTTTTTTTTTGAGTATTTGGAATCGATAATATTGGTAGAGGAGGAGGTGGTGGCAGTGATGTAAAGGTGCCATGTGGCATGTTTGATATTTTACGCATATATACCAGCTCATTTTAGAATTTGCTTTTTATCGTGCACTGGATTTTAAGTACGTTGAACGACGTCGTTCTTTGTCCGAGAATAAAAATGAAACAAATTAAACGTACGAGGGGAAAATTAACACCAAAATCAAACCAACCTTCCCATACATTTGAAAATATAAACAAAGTAGTCCTTTATCATTATATTAATTTATATTTTTATAATTTTAAAATATTAAATTAAAATTTTATTATTTTTAAGATGTCAAAATATAATTTTACTATTTACTATTTTTAAGAGATCAAAATATAATTTTACTATTTACTAACATCTAATTTTATAAAATTGAAAAGGATCAAAATAATATTTTTCTATTTTATGAGAACTTAACTTGCCAGCCCGTTCGCACTGCCCCTAAATATAAATTATAAAATTTAAATTGTTGGTAAAAAGTTAAAATTTTCAAATATTTATGTTTGAATCTCATCATATGTAGTTGTTACAGGTAGTTTTGGTTGATGTTATTTCATTTATTCTTCCATTTATATTTCGTATTTATTTCATTATACCTTATATTTATTTCAACATGTATTTTAATTGTAAGTTGTTCGTACTTGTAAACTCTCAAGAAATAAACATATACATATATGATATACTAATTTAGCGAATTGAATGATTAAATTTGAGTTTTAAAATTTATAATCATTTTAAATTTGGACTAATTTTAGATTCAAATAATTTTCAAGTTGTATTACTTAGATCGATAATTTAAGTTTGTTACTCATGTTTTCAAGTAAAATATTTCAAAGTTGATACTAAGATTCAGATATTTGTGAATTATTTATTTAGATCCTTAAATTGGAATTTTTTTTAAGAATTCGAATTTGTGATGAATCCAAAAGGTAAGAAAGAGACATTTATCTCTTGTAAAAATAGAAAAACTGCATTCTTATATCTCTTAAAATTTGCATATATAATTTTAATTTCGAAAAAATTATAATTTTATCTTGATCTCTTTAACATTAAACTTCGAGCTTCACTCTTTGTTCGAGTTACTTTATATCCATGTTTTTTAATGGATATTTTCAATAAAATCGTACTCAAATATAAATCTGACAAGCTAGAGTTATTAACTTTTTTAAGAAATCAAATGGAAGGGTGTTACTTCTAGCAAGCATTACCGCATAGTAATGGGCAAATAAGGTTAAAATATAACATAATTCTTCGTATTTTTCATAAATTTAGAATTTAATTTCTATATTTTATTATAAATTTAGTTTTTTATTTTTTAATTCTTAAAATTTAGAATCAATTGTTAATAATGTTAAAATTATTTTTATTAAATTCAAGTTTATTACATCGTTATTTTTTTTAATTACATGGTTATCTAGTGCCTTTTTTTATTATTTCAAAATATCACACCAACAAAAAAAATTTAAATGCGTTAACAATTTTGGACTTGAATTTTAAAATATGAAAAGTATTAAATTTTTTAAAATAAAAATATAGGTACTAAATTTTAAATCCATAAAGAGTACAATGACTTGTGGTAGATTTTACATTTCAATTAAATTTGTTTGTCAATTTTAAGTAAAATAAGGCATATATAACATTTAAAAAAATTAGGGTTTTTCATCGTTTTAATAATATTTAGGGAAATAGATCGATTTCGTGAAAAGCTCGTCTAACTGAACGTGTTTTTCAAAATTTCCTCTCATTTTTATTTCATGTTGTTTTAAGCTTCTTCTTTTTTATTCGATCAATCATATTTAATAAAGTTGTCTAAATTATTTTATTGTTTATTCAATCAGTCATTTAAGAAAAAAAAAATTTTAAATGATTGATTGAATAAAAAAAAAGCTTAAAATAACATGAAATAAAAAAATAATAATATTTTTAAATAGCACGTCCAACTAGTTGAGCTTTTCATGAAATCGACCTATTCCCTTAAATATTTTTAAAAATAGAACAAAACCTTAATTTTTAAAAAAAGGACGACATATATACCTTATTTTATCTCAATTTTCATACTAAAAATAAACTCTAATTTAATTAAGTTAATTTGTATTTAAGTCCACCATGGCTCATACTTAAAACTCTTTTTATATATTACAAGTAAAAATTGTAATTGTATAATATAAATTATATTAAAATGAAAAATTGAATTAAATTTACCTACCATTCAAATCAAATTATATATGTTCTAATTTGTTTCAATCCAATATTTAAATTCAAATTAATAATTATTGAATAAATTTAAATTTTTTTTTTTTCGAATTGAATTCCAACAATGTCTCTTTTACATGTGAAACACATCCAAATCAAACATCAAAATTACAAAACCACGAAAAATAACAATGCTTATTTCTAATAGATTAAGATTGCTTAAATTCGTTTTCCATATAAAAACAAATTGATTTTATCACTCAAAAATTAATATTTATATTCGAGCTTGAGTAGTACTAATTAAAAATTTTCAATTAAGATTGTAAATTGTTTAAATTAAACAATAACAAATTATTTGGATATGAAAATATTAAGATATTATTATGGAATATTATCTTTTAAGAATATTTAAATATATTGTATATTATTAAATATTTTTTAAGCATATATTTAAAAATATATTATATATCTTTCCATTTATTAAAAATATATTATATATTTTTCCTATTATTACGTGATTACGGTTATATAAATATTATGTATTTTTTTTAGGTCTATCAATAAGATTAAAAAGGACTATTTTATTCTTATAAAGAAGTATAAACTACCGTATTATACACCAAAAATTTCTAATATTTCTTTGCTCTTTAGACATTATTTTAGCAATATAATCTTCGTAATTTAATAAATTTATTTTATTAATGTATATTTGTCCCATTGGATGTAATGAAGAGGGAAAAAGAGAAAACAAAAGTTTCAAGCGTGCTAAAATATTGTAATGAATGACAAAAAAAAGTTTAGGCATTTTGTTTTGTTTGTATATAACTGATAAATAAGATAATAAGTATAAAATTTTACTTTTTCTTTCTTACAAAATAAAGCTATGAAAACAACAAGGTTATTAAATTATTAGTAAGTTTAATTAATGGTTATTTAATTTTTAAAAATTATAAAATAATTATTAAACTATTCGAAAGTTTTTTATTTAAGTCACTTTTGAAAGTTTTTAGTTAATTTACTGAGCTGTTAAGCGCATTTTTAAAGTCTGGCAAATGAGCTTTAATCAATGATTCGACAATCGATACGGTAAATTAGTACCCATCAACGAGTAGTGTTAGATACAGAAGAAAAAATTATTTGAATTTTGGTTCGTAAATTCGCTACGTTTAAAGCTAAACTATAGAAAGAAAAAAAAAAGAATAAAAGCTTTCGATTGGTACAAATAACGTGAACAGAAAAGACCTTACAACAATAAATTTACTATTCCAATGACTTAAATAAAAGCTTTTGAATAGTTCAATATAATTTGTAACTTTTTTAAGTTGAATGTCAAAATATAAACTCATTATAATTTAGTGACATTAAATGTAATTTATCTAAAAATGATGTTAATGATAAATATTAAAAAATTACCAATGAGGTATTAATAGCATTAGCAAAAGTAAAAGTTATGAGATTTTAGCCCAAAAAAATTTAAATTGATTCGATAATTATCAAGTAGAACTTAAATAGTTTGAAGTATAGATTGAGCCCAAATTTTTTTTTATTTTAATAGATTTTTATATTATAAAATTATATACTCTTATTATATAAAAAAAACTTAAATATAAACGAATTCCAACTTAATATAAACAAATTTTTTTTGATGAATTATTATAAATAAACTTTAATTTAAACTTTAATAAACAAAACATTTTTTTATTTAATTCTAAAATATATAAATATTAATATTTAAAAGAAAAAAAAGAAGAAATTTCCAGATAAGTTGAAAGCAAATCGAAAACAACCAAAAAGAAAGCTCAAACAAAAAAGAACTTTCAAATAAATAACAAAAATTCCCTATCAATGCTAATTTACTCAAAAATATAAAAAAAATTAGTTCAAAATTTAAAAATAAAAATAAAAACTGTACAAATAAGTGAAAAAGAAACGATATTCTCCACTTGTTTTGGTATTTGTCAACTGTCAGGTGCTATATCTCCGTGCTACCATCTGTAACTTTAACATATCTCTCTTTTTCTTCTCACTTTCAGGGCTTTAACCGAATCCACTGGTATCGACCGTCAAGAGGGACATCCTTGACAATATCATAATTGTACCTGAAATAAAAATATAAATAAATCAAAATCAAAATCAAAATTCGAAAGAAATATAATGAAATGTATAAGTTTGTTTGTTAGTTAGAGATTTGGGAGGATTTTTTTCCTGATTCTCTGAATGCTAAAATGCGCGAATTTGGTTACGGTCCTTATCCTACGCACTGAAAAAAAAAAATGAGCAAAGGAAAGAGAAGTGAAACACTTGCTTTTTTGCGAATCGGACTTGCTCGTACTTTTCAGCGACGGAGAAGAACTCGTCGATCTCCCCTTGTGTCGGCGGCGGTGATGATGATAGAGACGGTGGCGTATTTCTACGTGGCGGTTCCTCTGAGTCTCCGATGAGCTCGATTGTTGGAGTTGTTTTCGTACTGAAAAATGGAGATTTAAAGAAACGGCGAGTTATTGAAGGATTGAAATATAAATTTGAAAAAAGAAAAGTAGTAAGGAATCAATAAATGAAGGAATTAGTGAAAATTAACCTGAATTTGTTGATGTTGTTGATGCACGTTGAGATTTCAGTTTCAAAACTCTTGACCTGCTAAAGATCACATTAAAAAGCTAATGCGAAATGGTAATATCCTTTTTCCTTCGTGTTTCGTTTCTTATCAACCAAACAGTAAAAAAATAAACGCGCAGGATTTCTTTTTTTTTTCAAAATTCTCACCTCTAGATCTACGAATCTCGAGCTATGCTTAACAATATCACACGACTCATTGCTAACACAACGTGAAGCCGAGGATGAATCATCGCCGGAGCCGTGGCTCGAACACATATCTCCGGCGGAATTCGAGGAAGTGGAGACTGTAATAGGTTTGTCCCCCGAATTCGAAAGGAAACGGCGACGAGAGTTTCCAAGCTTAATATCCGATGACAGTGGTAACACCAATTCCTGCAAATCTTTAGAATCAACGGTTTTTCTTCTCTTCGACAATGTGAAACTTGTCCTTGAAGATTCCATCTCCTGCTGTTTCTGCACTTCGTTTAGAGCTCCTCGTACAATTTTTTCGTTTCTTTGAGTGGTTTTTGTTATAGCAAAATTAACAATTTTTTCATATTTGGCTATTTTGGGGTTTATCATTGAGGAGAGAATAGAGAGTATGTGTTTTATATATAAAAAAAAGGGCGGTTTGGTGATTGGATGATGCACCCGGAGTCGTTGATATCTTGGACGTTAAGATCTGTTATGGGTGGCGCCGGGCCGGGTTAAAACCCACTCTAATATTATTTCAAATTTCCTATTCGAATCGAATTTGAATGGTGATAAGCTTGAGTTCGACTATTTGCTCATATTTCAGCTTAAGGTTAATTTAAATATTAATTTTTAAATTCGAGTTCAAGTCGAGTATCGAGTATCGAGTGTCGAATTTTGAGTTTATTCGATTAAATTTATTCATCAATTTTCATATTCAAACTCGATTAATGTCATTCATAATTAAGTTATATCAACAAAAATAAAAATATTATTTTAAAATTAAAATAAAATATTGAAATAAAAACTAGATTAAACTTGTGAATTGTTTGGATAGAATATTATGGTACTTGAATTTGGTTCAATTAAATCTAAACAATCTTTAATTAGCATATCCATTAGATGACAAGCCTTATGAGGTCTTTTTTAAAACTTAGCCACCAGTAATGCATAGAGTTCAACAATCAAACGCGATATGTTTAGCGTCCTTGCAGGGCATATTCCCGTTCCAATCTCCCAAAGTTCCGCTCAAATGTTATCCGTCACTCCAATTTTCAGCATAAAACCCCCAACCCAGTTAGCATTCCCATTCAGTGGTGAATTCAGTGAGCTAATAGGGGCCTCAACTCCTCCGAAATAATTTTTTTTTTATTTAAGTCATTTTATAGTTTATAAAAATTTAAATTTATAATAATAAAATTACACTTTAATCCTCTTAAAATAATGAAATTTTGATTTAATCCTTTAAAATGATAAATTTATATTTTTACTATCGAAAAAATATATAATTTAATTTCAATTCCTCAAAAATAATTTTCTGATTTCATCCATGTTCTCATCTAATAATAACCGAAACCCGATTTAGCTCCTCCATCAATATTTCCATTGTCCCATTGAGGGCCGCAAGCAATCTTAAGCGTAATAGAGTTCATCGCTTTGCTGATATCACATGTAAAACTCTACCTCTTAATTAATGAATAGCAATTCAAATTAATTTTTTAAAAAAATCGATAAATTCAGTTTCGATAAAAAAAAAAAGAAAAAAAAAGTTTAAGATATTCGATCTTTAAACAGATCCCAATTTGCAACAAGATCAATTAATTTGATATGTGATACGAGCTGACCTCTCGTTAAAATATTTTGCAATAAAAAAAAATCTAAAGAAATTTTGTGCATGATTTACATGATGTGAAACTCGATTTTTATCAACTTTGTCAACAGTTTATTAGCATTTATTTTAATCTTAAATTTTTAATTTCAAATAGAAATTACGATATAGTTTTATTAATAAATGATTTATTTGCCTTTAATAAAAATATTAAATTTATCGTAATTTTTTTTAATATTTATAAAAATTACTTGAATAGATTACGTTAAATTTTAAATTAGAAAATGTAAAGCTGGTCTAACCACCTATTCAAACTCGTGAATATCCCATCTTGTACGATTAAATTATTAAATAAATGTATAAAAATAACAATTCTATTAATAAGGTAATAAATAAATTAGGCCATAACTTATCCAAAATATATAAATTAGAGTTAAATTTTATCCTTAAATTTATAAAAAAAATAATAATAATAAAACTACATATTAAATTTAACTTTCAATATTCATATATTTTATAATTTTAATTTTTTTTAATTAAATTTTATCATTAATTTTTCAAAAAAAATAAAACTTTTTTTAAATAGAAATATTGGCTAAAACATTAATTTATAAATAGGATGATATTACATTTCAACGTATTCACACTCACGTCCTTCTACGTTGACAACAATATCCATGTCAATCAAATTATAACTCAATCAACATATGAAGATTAAATTCTAAATTTTTAAAAAATATATAGAAATTTATAGCATATTTAAAAGTACGTACCAAATACAAATATTAAATATATAATTTAAATAAATAAAGTAATAAAATTATTAATAAATATAAATGAATGAGATAACAAGACACCTAAAAACCTAGACAAGGGGCATAGGGATGATGATTATTAATGGGACTGGGCATATAAATGGTAAAAGCCGGTCGGTGGTTCCGTGTCAAATGTGAAATTAAATTATTGTGTTTTGTTGCCAAACAAGAAATATCTGACTTCTCATAAATATTGTTTTGAAATTAATTCATTATTATTATATTTTTTTCAATTTCAATATTAAATTTATTATTTTTTAATTAGCATTTATAAATAAATTAAATATCTCAAGACATTCTAGATTTGTTCGTGAGTCAAGTTGGATCTGTCAAAAAAATGAGAGAGTTTGAACAAAATTATAATCCTAAAAAATGAGTTCGAGCAAAAAATAAAACTCATTTAAAAAATAATCAAACCTCAAGTAAGGCTTTTTTTGGCCCAGTTCCAGGCCCAACCCAACTTGGTTTTGCAAAAAGAAAAAAAATGTCGTTTTCTCACTGTTTTATTGTTGTTCTCTTGTTAATTTTTCACTATTTTGTTGTCATTTCACTATTATATTGTTATTTTAATATTATTGTTTAGATAATGTATAACTCTTAATTTTGCTATTACTTTAGAGATATATGTGTTAAATTGCACATATCTTAGAGTTTTTAAGTATAACGATTTTTTTTAAATTTATTTTCAATTTGTTAGGAATATTTATTTTAATGTTTTTAGTGTATTATATTTTTACAATAAATTTTATATAAAAAATAATATGAAAAATTTTAATAAAGGTGGACTAAGCTCGAATTTTAATATTTTTATTTGAGTCGGATTCGAGTATAATTTTAAATTTATTTTTTAGCCTAAATCTATCAAACAGACTTAAATTTTTATCAAGACCTGACCCGATTCATAAATAGATTTTAATGCACACATAAAACAAAGTAACAATGACGGTTTAAACTCTAAATTATAAATATTTATGAAACACGTAAAAAATATAAATAATATACAAAAAAGTTGAAAAATATCAAATTTTAAGATGGAAAAATGTAGGCCGGTGGGTATATTATTACCATTACTAAAGTATTTATGGCAGACCCATTTGAACACATTGGCCTTTGCTTCATCAGTTTCTCGTGTATTTATAAATATATTAGAATTTGTTCGGGGGGATTTGACTGTTGGAGCCGATGTCTGAAGAGTGTTATTGGTTGAAAATTGATGGATTTTTTTTTAATAGGTTGGATTTTGACTTTAATTTCAAGTTTTGTTTTTTTTGTTTTCGTCTAAAATTGAAAGGCGGTTTTATGGACAGAGAGTGTCTTCACTCATTGAAGAAATGTCAACATTTGCTTTCGGTAAAATTTGAACTTATGTCATTGCATTTGTAAGTAAGATAAGTATCAAATATTGATGAGTAAAGTATTCTCATTTCATGAACCCCTCGAGGTTCTCAATAAAGGTAGGAGATAAAACTTAGTGGTAAAATCGAATTTAGGCACACCAAATGTAATATTAAATTTGTTGAAGGCGTCTGACTGTAAGTATGCAACACTTTGATATCTTCTTTAGAACAATCAAAATCTCCTCAATAAAATTTTATTTTATGTGATAAACCAAATATGGCAAGTTCTCTTACTTCGAATCACATTCTTTAGTTCAGGATGTCTCTTGTACAATTTTATACCCAATGTATCTATTCCTTTATGTCTACTATTGTTAGAAGAAGTTTCCATCCAACATTTGTTCTGGATTTAATCAAGGTTTTAAGATTCAGATCGGTTAGATCATTGATTTTATAGTCTAACCGGTTCAACCAATTCAATTAAGTAAATCATTAAAATTTGATAAAAAAAAATTAAAAATATTAAAAATACAGTTCAACCACTCTGTTCAATTAGTTTTTTGTCCAATTCAATTGGTCTGTACAAATTTCCGAATCAACCGGTTCAATATCCTTCTTTAAATCGATATCTCAATCAATTTTCGATTCAACCGACCTAAATGTTGGATCCAAAACCTAGATTCAAAGAGTTGAGGGAATGTCATTCCAGCTTAATGACTTTGTAAGACTAGACCTCGTTGTCCCTTCAATAGTGTAAGGTGAAAACTGTGGAGATAAGGGTAAATTTGATGACACTTTCAGATTGAGACGATGTTAGCAGAAATACATGTACAATCCTGGATCCTTGCGCTCTTGCATATGCAAACAAAGCTTGACATGTATTTTTTTTTATAAATATTTTATTAATATTCTTATAAGACTATCAACCAAGTCAGAAAATTTCAGGGAGATCGAAATTAAATTTTAATTTCTAGTAGTCTATATTTTTAAATTTTTAAAGGATTCAATTAATTTTTTATAATTTTAAGGGGTCAAAGTGTAATTTTACCTTTACTAATTTAAAATTTTAAAATTTTTAAAAGATCTAAATAGAAATTTTCTATTTTAAAGGGTCGGGATCCTTGTCAGCCCCTTAGATTCGCCTCTGTATAAAACACTTGTCAACCTCTTAATCTTACTTGTGGAGTCTAAAAACTTCACTGGTAGTATATCAAATATTTCCCTTTTCTGTACCCCTCCTGCCCTACTCGTGAAGTCTAAATACTCCACGGATTATAATATTGGTTCTTAATTGTTCAAGAAATATTCTAAACCGAAATATTGCGAACTCTCGACTTTTTATCACTTGATGTATCAAAATTTGATGAACATAGATGGTATTTCTTTGGGTTAATATTTCATTTGATAGTTTAGTTTGATTTTGCTAATTATTTTAATATTTAAATTTGGGTTCAATGTTTAACTGGTGTCCAGACCAAACTTCATCACATTGCTTGGTAAATCGACACATGTGCCCTCTGGGGTAAAGGTAGAATTTTATTTTTGGAGGGATGGAATTTGAATTATAAATTTTTAAGATCTAAAAATTATAAACTTTTCATTTTTAGAAATGTCGTGATTCAATTTTAAATTTTAAAAGGGATTGAAATACAATTTACCATTAAATTAACTTAATCTTTTTTAATTTCTAAAGGGACTAATGAGTTGATTTTCATTTGGGGGAGGGGATCTTGCCTACCCCTCTAGCTTCAGCCTTTACCCGTGTGTACCATTGTAAATAGGAATAGGTACTTAACTGAGACCCAGAAAAAAGAAAAAAAAAAAAAGAAAAAAAGTTTAAGTATCAAATTGAAACTGAAACTAAACTCAAGTACTTAATTAAGATAAAAATATATCAAATATCAGATTAAACATTGAAATCAAATTTAAGTATCAAATTAAAAAAAAATTAATTAATTATCAAATTAAATAGTAAAATCAAACTCGTATCATATTTCTTTCACTGCCATGAAATAGAAAGCATTATTGCTAAATTCATTGAAGGTCTGGGCTTCAAGAAACCCATCTTTTGGCCCAAATCACTATTTATAATTTAGTTTGTATTTAAGGTCAAATTTTTTGGAAATTTTTCTATTTAAATATTTTTATAATTTATAAAATTTTAAATTAATAATTATAAAATTACACTTTGGCCTCCTTAAAATATAAATATTTGATTTACTCATTTAAAATTATAAAGATACATGTTATTAAAATGGTAAAATTATATTTTTACTATCATAAAATTATACAATTTAATTCTGGACCCTAAAAAAAAGTTTCTAGCTTGACCCCTGAACTCTTATTCTACGTGTTCAATATGTCTGAATTATTCATCATTTTGTTCGTTCCATACAATGTAAATGTGACAAAATAAAAATAAAAATTTCTACTAAAACGATGATGTGGATTTTTTTCTTCTTTAAAACACCTCATCCAACTCATTATGTTGACATGGATTTATAATTTTTTATTCCGAATAAATGATTTTAAAAAATAAAATTTACATTAATATTTTAATTGGAATAGTTAATGGTGTTAGCTATTTTAACTAACTAATGAAATTACAAAAATAGATGATCAAATTATGTCAAATTGAAGTATAAGGACTAAATCCTAAATTTAAATATAATAAAGGGCCAAGTTGATTATTTGACCAAAAATCAAAGACCATTACCCCAAGTAAAAATTAAATATTACCACGTGTTAAAAAAAGAGACTTGACAAAGCATTAACCTTGAGAAATTTAAAGTCCCTTTTAAATTGGTGTAGCCTTTGAACAATCAAAGAATTCATGGTTGGTGTGCGTCTAATCAATAATACTAAATACAATAATTCGAATATTCAGTAATTTGTATTTTTTTTAGAAAAAAATAATACAAAGCGATCACATTCTTAAAGTACTATGCTCAGCTATCAGTTTAGTCTTTACTGAATTTGGCGACTTTCAAAATAATTGTACGTTACCCAATCCATTTGAAGTTATTTTGGGCCATTTAACCGTAAGATCAACAACTTATTTTTGATATCTCGAAACGTGACGAAATCTTACTTTTTAGTCTCGCTTGAGTAAACTATGTATTAAGCGTAACTCCCTCAATTTACTATTGACAGTTCCACCAACTAAAAATTCTACCAGAAGCGCGTTGCGAAACATGAATAATTTATATAAAATATTCAATATAAATAAAATTATTGTACAAAAGGTTAAAAATAAAAATTGAAGTGTTTCAGATTGGTTTTGGCTATATTTCCGGTTTAGAAAATTTCGAATGTGTTTTTTTGAGTTTAAGGTTCGAGTAGTTAAAGGTAAGTCATTATGAGTCCGATTCGTTTTGAGTTACTTGCTCATATTATTTTAAGTTCAAATCATTCTGACTTTGATTTGTTTTATTCATATTCGGGTTTGAGTTAGTTTATGTTCAAGTCAATTCAAGTTCGAATTGAACAAGTTCAAGCGAGTTTTTTTTTTTTTTTTTATGTTCAAATTAAATTATGTTGGGCTAGAGTCGGAATAAACGGTATGCGTGATGATGTTATTAAAACGCATTGACATGTGGGGTTGAAAATGACCAAAGTGTTCAATTTTTATTCGTTTATCAAATTAAATAAACAGATATAAACAAAAAATTGAGGCTCATTTATTAAATAGACCCAACAAAAATAAAAATCATTCGATTCATTTATATTTGTTTAAGGTTTATTTAATAAATCATTTAAAACTTGTTTACGACTCATTTATTGTTCAATTATTATATAATTAATAATATAATTATTGTTTGTGTGCTTATTTTATATATACTATAATTATTAAGTTTTGTACTTGATTATTTTTACATCTAAAAAAATATATGTTTGTTTATTATTATTTGTAAATATTGTTTGTGAAATACTTAAGAATACGTTCATTCAACGTAAATAAATAAATAAAAAATATACATAAATTTAATAAACAAACGTGAACACAATTTTAAAATTTTTAACAAAAATTAATTAAATATAAATAAACGAATATAAATATAAAAATTCATTCGTTAAGCTTAATTCATTCACAACATTATGAACATGGATACAAACACACTATACAAGTACCATATAACATGAAAACTATTATTACATGTATTCTACGAACCAACTCTAATGTCTAGTTGTCGTAAATAACAGCTTTATACGGGTGACAGTGGCCTGCAAAGTGGTGGTTTTGTCACCGTAGAAGGCGGAGCAGCTTTCTAATTAAAGCTTCAAGAAATCTACCAACATTAGATATCCAACGCATCACCTTACATTACAAATAGGGTTTATTTCAAAACTGGCCCTTAAAATATACAGTATTTTCAATTTGGTACGCTTTTTTTTTTGTTGTTGTTGTCTAAAGCTGTAGTTAAACTATCAATTTTATCCTAGTTTATAAAAAAATACAAACCGATAAAAAATTTACGGGAACTTGAAACACATTTACTCATTTGTATCGAAAGGATAGTACCAAAAAGGTTAAAATATGTAATAAGTTCTTATACTCTTTGTAAATTTAAAATTTAATTCTTTTATTTTTTGGATTTCAAAATTTAGATCCTATTATTAACATTATTAATATTATTTTGTTAAATTTAAATTCATTACAATATTATCTTTTTAGTTACATTGCTTTTAAGTGAGTATTTTGTTTTTATTTCAAAATCTCACACTAATAAATTTAACAAACAAAATTAAATAGTATTAACTATTAAACTTAAATTTTAAACTTGAAAAGTCGAAAAACTAAATTCTTATAAATAAAAATATAAAAAAAAATTTTAAATTTACGAAGAATACAATTAACTATGAAATATTTGAACAGAAAAAAAAATAAAATTAATACGCAAAAATCATTTAAGATTTGGGTTGAAATTTGTATACCAAAAAAACACACATCCCAATTTCTTGTCTATGTCAAATTTAATGCAAAATCTCACATTGGGACCAATAAAGAAAACCTTATTTGTCGGTAAAAGGACAAACCGGTTCTTTAATGTGTCGCAATGGCGGACATTGGGACAATGATATTAATGTCTGTAAAAGAAAAGGAAGAAGAACAGGGTGCAAAGATTTTCAGACATCTTTGATATGTTACTTGTGTTCTTGGATTACAAAGATGCTGGAAATTTAGTAGAATTTGGGATTTGTCAGTACTAAATTTTGTTGAAAATGAAGTTCGTGTTGGTCTAAAATGAATAATGTTTTGGGTGAATAATTTTTTCATTTTGGGAACTTGTTTATTTGTTAAGTATTCGGGTTTTTGACAGAATTAAGATACAAAACTTTCATCGAAGATAATATTAGATTTATTGTATGATCTATTGATTTTGGACGAATTATATTCATAAACTTCTTTCGAAAGAGTTAAAAATTCCTTTGCTACAAAAATAAATATGAGAATTTTGAATATAAAGATGATGAAATTAAAAATTTTGGGGGGTGAAAAGTAAAATCTTGTGTTACAACTTCTTAAATTAAATTGTTAAGTTTTTGGAAAGTGTCAAAAAATGAATTTTCCTCATAATCAAGAGGTTAAAGGGACTTAAATTGAATCATTGTTTTCACATGATGATAAGTTTAGCTCTATACGTTTATATATTTTGTTAAATTGGTTTTTATATTTTTATAATTAATTTTGGTCATCAAACTTTCAGAAAATAATTAAACTCACTTTTCTTTTAAAAAAATATTTACTAAAACATTAAATTTTAACAATGTTTGTGTCTACACGCGTATTTCATGTTAACATGACACTATCGATATTATATTTCACGTCAACAAATAATTTAAAATTTATATATATTAAAAAAATAGCATGAAGTACATGTGGATTGCAATGATGTTATATTTTAAATTTTAACATTTTAGTTAATATTTCTGTTAAAAAGTAGCAATTCGACTCATTGTGAAAGGGTCAAACTTGTTTATTTTTAAAATGTTAGAACCAAATTTAGTTTTTCTTTTTAAAGGATCAATTTGACAAAAAATATAAATATTAAGAGAGGCCAAAATCTCTGGTTGCCTGTTGTACGTACTTGCTTTGTCAGTTTGAGAGTACTTAACATGAAACTATATCGTTTCCTAAATTGAGTAATTAAAATTATACTTGATTCGAATCCAATCATATTTTTTTAAAAATCGAACTGTGATCCAACTCGATTCATAAACAACTCTACATAAAAGCTAATCTTTGGATTAATCAAAGATTGGAGGGTTGGGGGATAAATAAATAAATTTTTGGGGGTACTCATTTTGTCTAACCTAATGAACACCCCATTCCAACCAAACCATGCTTTTGACGCTTATGCCCAGGCTTCAACATTGCCTTTTTTTTTTTTTCAATATTTTATAATCTCTTTTCACTTATTTAGATTTTTTTTTTTTTAAATTATGAATGCGCAGGAGAATATAAGGTTTTTAAAATCAGGTCAGTAATCAAATCAATTAAATAATTGATTTACACCAATTCGCGAGTCAATATATCAAATCTTTTATTTCAGATCCATACTTTAATAGATTTTCGGTCTAACCAATAATATAGTACAGTAGACATAAATAAATAAAAAAAATCATGCGAGAATTCATTTTAGATCTATAGTAATCTTTAATAAAAATTAAAATTGACTAAATTAATTAGGTTAATTTTTTTGGATTTAGTAAAAAATTGCTCTTTCTTATAGGAAGAAGATTACTAAATTCGATAATTTTTTTAAGAGAGTTTATTACAATTTATGTATTTTATTTGATTCGATTTAAGATTTATTCGGATATCAATATGAGTATCGAATAAAATAAAATAAACAAATGGTCGATGAAAATCTTAGTTGTCAAAGTAAGGGATACTCAATAACTTACCTTTAAAATATATGAATGGTCGAAGTGAAAAAAAAAACCAATAAAATTTCAACACGTATTGGAATTCAATGATTATGTTACTTATGAAACTTAATGACTAAAAAAAACTCAAATTAAATTTAATTATTTTCAAGTTCAAGTTATTTCATATTTGAGTCTTTTAGATTTGAAGCTCGTATCTTCGGATTTGTTTAATTAATTCTAATTAAATCAATTTTGGTTTGGATGGGTGAGTTTGGATTATTAATTTTTTTTTTTATGTAATAAGATAATATTTTTGTACAAATCCTTAATCGAGCTGGATTTAGAGATGAGTTTGAGTTGGTTCAACTTGGTTTTTATGAAGTTTTTGAACCATTCATGATGGTTCAGTTTAGTTTTATTTTCAGTTTGTCTATGTTACTTTTGTATAATATTTACAGCTAACTATAACCTCTTCCAAACCTTACATAAAAAAGATAAAATGCGCCCAGACTTACATCTTTTTGTACTGATAATAATATCAATACCAATTAAGCTAAGACTTAATTGATAAAAGCATTTAGTTTTACATCATGCAAAATTAAAATTACTTATAAAATAAATATCAAATTTAAGCATTGATTTTGATACACATGGAACTTGAATTGTAGTTTATATGTTACATGAAACTTTGATTTTGATTTTACCGTACACATTTAAATAAATAAATATATATACATTTTCATATTTGATTAATATAATTATTTCTATAAGTAATATATAAACGTAAAATTGTGCTAATTTGTTAACGTTGTTGGTGATTTGTGAAAATTGAATTAAACCAAAATTTCATATATAAAATCGCATAAATCCATAGTTTTTATATTCATAACATGTATGCTGCAGTAGTCACGCAAGAACAAAAAATATATATATATTTCTAGATATATTCCTAATATATGAGAAAATGTATAATATATTCCTAAAAGATATACAATACATTTAGATATTCTTAAAAGATAATATCACATAATAATATTCTAACAAATATTAATTTAATTTAATTTTCGTGATATAATACAATTTTAAGCATTCATATTGCAATATAAATAATTATATATATAAAGTAATGTTTTTATTCTTTTAGATGTGTATGATTGAATCAAAATTAATTTTTCATTTATATATTATAATTACACCAAATTAAAAATCATATATTAAATTACATATTAAATCAAAATTAATATATATTTTTGAAATTATCCCTTCTAAAATAGTCCAAACACTTTAATTACAATCCATCTGGTCATTATTTATAAATGGGTCGCCTTTGTGAGACTTCACCAATTTTTTCCCCTCTCCGCCTAACTTCCCATTTCTATATCTTTTTACCTTTGATTCCCTCTGAAACAAATGGAGGTCGAAGTGGTGGCGCCGCTCCCTACGACGGAGTTCAACTTCGACAGCTCATGTTCATCGCCGTACATCACCGCTCCCTCAAGCCCACAACGCTTCGGCGGGAACCTCTTATTCTCCACCGCTCCAACCAGTCCTTCTCATGTTTCTTCGTTGTACGGTGAACTCAACGGCGTTTCTCACGTCGTCGGTTCTTCACCGGCAGTCCCTTTCGAGTGGGAGTCAAAGCAAAGCAACGACGATGATGATGGCATCAATGGGTGTGGAGATTTCGAGTTTAATTTCAGCGGCCAGTTGGAAAGAACTTCATTATCAGCCGACGAGTTATTCGACGGCGGCAAGATCAAGCCACTTAAACCACCGCATTTGTTCGAACCAATGGCGGAGAACCACCATGAACCACCGCAAGTGAAACAAGAACAACGAGGAAGAGAAAGGAAATCTGGATTTTCATTTTCATCATCAACAACATCATCTTCAGGCTATAATTACAATTTAATTCACAAAAAAAGCCGATCTTTATCCCCGTTTATAGTCACCAACATCATTTTGGATGAACAAGACGAATGTCCCTCAAATTTCGAAAACCCCATCAAATATTCATCAACAAAAACCCCCAGATCCTACGTTTCATCGATCTTTACAGCCATTTCGTTTCAAAGAGGCAATAAAAAATGGAAATTGAGGGATTTATTGCTGTTTAGGAGTGCATCTGAAGGCAGAGCAACGAACATCAAAGAACCTTTGAGGAAATACTCTGTTTTGGGTAAGAAAGAAGTGGAAGATGTTAAACACGCGCCATCGTCGAAGACGGCGAGTTCGAAGCGGAGAACACCTCCGGTGTCGGCACACGAGCTGCATTATACGGTGAATCGGGCCGTCGCGGAGGAGATGAGGCGGAAGACATTTTTGCCTTATAAACAAGGTCTCCTTGGATGCTTGGGTTTCAACCCTGGTAGTATGCATGAGATGTCTAGAGGTGTTGGGTCTTTGACACGTGGATAATAATTTTTTTATTTTAGGTTGTCCAGATATTTTTTCGATTTCTTTTAATTATGAAATTATTCATATTCGAGAGAAATGTTGATGTGGTAATATCTTTCAAAGACATAAATTATTTAATTTTTAAAAATTCTTTATATTTTTGAAAAATACATAAATGGAAAAAAATAAAAAAGTCCAGAGAAAATAACTTCAATCTACCCTTGAGTTGGGTTTGTTTGGGAAAGTAATATTATTTTTTTATTATTAGTAAAATGTAATTCTTTTGTCTTATTCGTGAGAATATAATTTTTAATTATATTGTCAATTTTAAAAGTTAGTAAGTTATTTTTTGTTAGAAATTAATAATTAGTGAAAAAAACTCGAATAATTGAGTGATAAAAAATATATTTTTTAATTTTTTAATTGGATGAATAAAAAATAAATTTACTCATAACTAATTGACTACTAAAGCAATTTATTCATTTTTATAATTCATAAAAGTTAATTTTTTGGGGATATGTGAGAATACAAATTTCAATTATTTTGATTGCTTATTCTTGTATAAGTTTATATATATATAGAATTGACGCACCGGTGTAACATTTTAAATTTATCGATGTTTTTTAAATAAATTTCATATACAAAATCGAGATGTATTTAAAGGATTGGAGAGTTGGATCCCTCCTCCCTCCATTGTATTTGAATTTTTATATTTAAAATGGTAAATATTTATTTTGATTTATAATTCTAGTTTCAAAATTTTTAATAATATATATTTTCATGGAAATATATTAATTAGCTACATATAGAATTTTTCTTTCAAAAGCATACGTATAAATATATTTATATGTGAATATAAAGATAAAAAATTTAATTTAATTTAATTTAAAATATTAAAATATTGTATCAACCAATACAAATAAGCATGAAGAGTTTATCATTATAATAATTTATAATTTTATAACTATTTTTCTATTTTAAGGACCAAACCCACTATTAGACCCTTGCATCGATTATGCATATAAAAAAAAAGTCATAAAAATATTATGGAAGCTCTTGTACGAAGAGTTAAATTTCATTTTGTTTTTTTCTACTTAAAAATGAGTAAGTTAATCACTATGTGTTATATTAGAGAGCAAGTAGGTCATTTTTATTAAAAAAGTGGTGTGGTTGACGTAATAACCAGATAATAATACATAACGTGTCACGCCTCATTAATTTAATAGATGAAACTTCTAACACAATGACCGATTTGCTTTTTAATTTAACGTATAAAAACGAATTTACCTAGAGAGAATAAAACTTTTTTATTTCATATTTTAATCGGAAAAATGGTTGTTTGATAACTTTTTATGTTAATTTAATGAAATTAAAGGTAAGATGTTAAGAAAGTAGAAATATTGGAGAATAATATTACAGCATGGCATGGGTTAGCAAAAAGAAAAAGAGAGAAATAAAGTAAATATTAGGAGCATAGATTGGAGTGGATGAAGCTTAATTTATGTACCACAATCATGTGGTCTTTTTAGAGTAATGATGTTAATAATGGTCCTTAATTACTCTAAACTATTTCTTATACACATTAATTAATTAAGGCTCTAATAATAAACTAACACTAGCCACTTCTTTTTTTGGTGTTCCGAAAATCGGATTTTGATTATTTAAATTTGTATTTAAGTACGAATTTATTTAATTTTTCAAAAGTTTGTAATATGTTTAAATCTAATATAAGTTTTTATACTTTTCGAGAATTAGGAATTTTATCTTGTATTTTTATTTTTTTAAATTTAAAATTTAATTCATTTTGTTAATACTGTTAATATTTTATTAAATTAATAAATGTTCTTTTGGCAAAAATTAAACGAAATGTTTAATGTATGATAATTATATATATTTTTTGCCTTAAAATTTTGAACCAATCTAACTTATTGCTTTTGTATTGTACTCTTTAAGGTTTCAAAAAAAATGGAAGTTTAACCAAAAAAATATAATTATAATAAAATAAATAATGCTAAAGTAGGACATAATTTTTTTTTTACATGTGCGTCAAATGTATTTTACATTTGGAAGGACATATAAAAATATTTTTAGTATTAATTTATTTAATATATTTAAAAAATTATACAATCTTATACTCAGTAATTAAAGTATGCACAGAGACTTTTGTGCCAAGAGTCGGGTTGTCTTTTTTTCTTTCTACTCAAATAATGAGTAAATTAGTCTCTATACATTAGATCAATAAGTAAACTAGTGCTTTTATTAAAAATTTCGTTCATTTATACGGTTAAAAACAAGTCATTATACGCTAGCATGAGGTATATGTGACATGCCACATGTCCTTGTATGGTCATTCCATTAACCACGCCAGATTTTAACAATGCAAACGAATGAAAATTTTCATTTGCTTTTTGATCTAATGTATAGGGATCAATTTATCTATTTTTTAATAGATAGGGCAAACTACAATCTTATTCTTAAATAAAAAATGTTTATAATACTTTTAAATCTTATACTCGTGCTAAAATCCGTATACATCAAACATAAATATCGAAATATACATTTTAAAAATATAAAAAAATAAATAATGTGGATTTTAGGAGTGGTGAAATTAGATATTTTGTGGAATAATTTGTGATCATTTAGCATCATATGTTTGATATACAATATAGTTAAAAGTATGAAAAAGGGTGTTTAATTAATCAATGTAGCATGCAGGCCTAGTGATTATAATTTTCATCAAATAGTGAACTTTTTTTTTTTTTTTTTGCTTTGTATTACAACCTGATGTAATCAATTACAATAAAAGAAATCATAAAAAAAAAAAGTGGTCCAATTTTATAAAAGGTTTTGGTAAAATTTTCTATTCGGTCCCTTTTAATTTTGGTCTCCCAAAAAAGTTTTTGACTTCGCCCTTGATTGTTATTGTAATAACTATGAAGACGTGGGTTTAAGCATACTTAAACATAAATTATCATTAAATTTAAGGGTCAGATTTATGGGTTTAAGTTTAAATTCTAACATTTATTATAATTGTTTTATAACATATTTTTTTTAATAAAGAGGAATAATGATAAATTTTGCTTTTCATGTTTATATTTTTTTATCATTTTGGTTCTTATTTTTTTAATCTAAATTTAATTATTATATTTTCAAAAAGAGTCAAATAGTTTTTTTAAACGTAAATGTTAACTAAAACTATTAATTTATTTTAATAATTTTTGTGTGGCATCCCATATCATAGTTCACTTGTACTTAATGCTGATGTAGCAGTATTTGTTTTTGATATCACGTTAAAAAATAGTTTTAAAATTATAAAAAAGTTCATAAAAAATGAAGTACACCTCGTCAAGGGTGAAAACAATAATTTTGTTTATGGAGCTAAGATAAAATTATAGAAATTTGGGGGCCAAATTTTGATTCTTTTCTATTTAATTAAATGCTTAAAAAAAAAAAACAAGTATACCATTTGGCTAAGGGGTTAAGGTCATTGCTTTCACCTTTGATTGTCATGTGAGTTATCGTGTTTAAAAATTTAATATTTTAGTAAATATTTTTAATAAAAATTCTAACAAATTGACTTTTTTTTTTAATGATTTGTAATCAAATTTGATTATTTTTAAAAGGTAAACGGTCAATTGAAGCTAAAAAAAGTATCAATTTGATAAAAGTTGTAAACATTAAAAGCTAAATTTGATTGTGGAAGACATTATAGTAAACTACCATAGTATCATTTCCTTTATTTTTTAAGGTTTAATTGCATCATATATTCTCAACCTATTGTTTGATTTTCAAATTAGTCCTTAAACCTAAAAACAATTAATTAAATCGTTAAATTATCAAATATTATATGAATCAAATCATTCCATTAACCAATCAATCAAGTTAAGTGCTAAAACGTTAGTTCAAGAGACATATTTAAAACACATGAATTAAATTGTAAATACGTATATACTTACTATATAAATGAAAGCATAATAAAAAAATAATTTAACATAAATTTTTAATGAATTAAAATATAATTTTATCATTTCACAAAAGAGTAAAGACCAAATGTTTGACCACCAAACATGTAAACAGACATTTGTTGTCCAAGCAACGTGATAGTGTAAATGAAAATTTGTCTTTTTATTACTAATAATATGGCCGATTTATTAGACTTTAACGAGTTGATAATGGACCATATAAATCAACGTTTAAAACATAGGCGAACTAAGAAAATATATTTGAATCGAAATTTAATTATATATTTTTATGATTTTATTTGTTTATATATTTATAATGTTTAAGGGATTAAATCAAATTTTTATTATTTTTAGAGGGTTAAAGTAAAATTTTATCATTACTAATTTAAAATTTTATAAACTATAAAGAACCTAATAGAAAATTTTCCATTTTACAGGTTGGCCCTTGTCAGTCCCCTTGAATTCGTCACTGGTTTATTTATTCGTAAATTGCTTATTTTAATTTCTAAAATCATTTTTAATGTTTTATTTTTGTTAAAAATTGTTCATCCGTTGATTTGATTAAAAGATATTAATAAATAAAAAATTTTGATTAAATCACTAGTTCAATCGATTCGTCTTGGTTTGTGAATTTAATCAACTCGATACCATTATCAAATCTATGTTCTAATTAATTCTTGACCCAACCGATCTGATTTAAACATCGCAATAAATTTTAATTACAATATCCATCTCAAAACTTAAATAAAAAAAAATTTAAGAATTTTTATAATATAATATAAGAAAAAGTTAAATCCATGTTGGATAGGAACCTTGGCCATAAACAAATTTGAAAAGTTGTCTTTAAATTTTGGAAATTCTTATTAAGACCCTCTATGTTTTTGACAATTTTAATTAAACTTCTCAAAACTTTTAGTAATTCTCTCTAATCCCCTTGAAAGGTCTAAAAATTTGAATTAAACCTCTATTTTTAAAATTTTAATAAGACTTCAAAACTTAATATCAAAATCCGTTACTGAATAAAGACACATGTGAATTGAAGCAGGATCGTTCGAGTATAACATGTAGAAGACATGTAAAGTTATAATTTTCTTTCTTTGAAGTTACAACTATATCAACTATTTCAATCAAGATTAATCATTACAATTAGAAGTGGAGCCATAAAATCATTTGAGGGGGAGAAATTTGAATCATAAAATTTAAAAGGATCAAAATATAATTTTACCATTATATTAACTTATAAATTTTTGTAAAAAATTCAATGCAATTTTTTTGAACAATCTTGATGAAATGAGGTGAATAAAAAATAAAAAATAAAATCTATATTAATATATATATATATTTAACGGTTGCAAGTTCTTTTATTTACTTAAAACGAATAGTTATAATTTTTTTAATTTATGGTACACTTGACATGTGTTATCTACATGAATAAAGCAATAAATTCAACGATTAAATTATTGAAATGTTAATCGTATAAAAAATTACGAAAGAATATAAAATCATTTATAATATATTTATTTTTAAATACATTTTTAAACGAATTGATTAACTAACATAATCAATATCAAATTTGATCGATTTATATCATATACATCTATCGAGTCGGTTTTTGTATATAATGGTGGATTGAGCCAATTAAATTAGAAAAATGGACCCAATATCTAGATATATGCTCAACATTAATTAATATGTTTATTTTTAAGTTTTTAATGTATTTGAAGAAATTTTCAAGGATCATATTCGATATTTAAAAGCAGACAAGGGCTTGGTCCCAAAAATAAAAAATTGACGTTTTAGTCCCCTATAAATAATAAATTTAAAATTAATATATAATAATTTTACACTTTAACCTTTCAAAAATAGAAAAAAAATTATTTTAATTATTTCGAAAAACAATAAAACTATAAATTAATAAATGATAAAATTATATTTTGACATCATAAAAATTTATAATTCCTAAATTCACCTTGATTTGAATATTGTAAATTTCAATAATTTTTTTTCTGAATATTCTAATTACGATTTATAACATATTTGAAATAAGTGCAAATATTAATATTCTAATATTTATTATCTGTTTTATTTGTACAAATAACGAATTACTAAAATCCATTATTTACTTATTTTTTCTCTAATTTTTTTTTAATTTATTGCTTAAAAAGTTGATTTACTTTTATGTCATTGCCTACAAAACTACGCGAAAACTCGTGACTATATAAATGAATGGCGGGGCATTTGATATTTCACACTTTTTAACAAACAATAACACAGCGCATTTTTCCCGAGAAAGTGATGGAAAAAAACCTTCTTCAATAATAAATTCTCAAGGAAAAAAAGTGAAAGAGTAAGGGAGGGAAAATGGAAACTGAGGATAGAGGTAGCAAAATGGAGGAGGAATTAGGAGGTAATAAGAGATTGAGTGAAACCCCTCCCGATGATGATTGTTGCCCAATTTGCTTTGGTTCCTTCACTGTTCCTTGTCGATCTAATTGCGGCCATTGGTATTGCGGTACTTCCCTTTTTCAAATTGCTTTGTTTTTTTTAACCAATTTATTTAGTCACTACTGTCTTGAACTTCGTTTTGTTTGGTTGGTTAGAAAAAAAAATTCAAGAAAGAAATGAAAAGGAAAAAGAAATAAGGGTTTTTCTCTGAAACTGTACTTAAGAATTTTAGTTTCCAGCACGAATTAGTTAAAATTTCTCACTGGTTAACATGAATTTGTTGGTTCATTCAAGAAATTGTTAGGAAACCATTTTTTTTCAAATGGTTAAATTCTGCTAGTAGCCACTATACTTTGTGAAAGTTATAGATTTAGCTCCTGTACTTTCATTTGATCAATTTTACTCCCAGTACTTTTCAAATTGGTTAATTTTAGTCCTTGTACTTTTGTAATTTTGAAATTTTAGTCTAACCCAAACAGTAGCAGTTATAACCGCTCAGTATGCTTACAGTTTTAGATTTAGTCCATATCCTCTAATTGAATCATTTTAAATCTTTATACTTTTCAAAATTTGAAATTTTAGTATTGACACAAATGACATTAGTTAATTCGTTAACTGAATTTTCAGTAGGGAATATGTGTAAATAACAAGTTGACATGACATTACATATAGGATTTGCTACATCAGATTTTGGAAATAGCAAAATTTAACTTAATGAATTTAACTGTTAACGTTTGGTGAAGATTAAAAATTTAAAATTTGAATTTTTTTTTGAGAAGTACAAGGACTAAAAAGGATCAAATTATAGGGATTAACTCCATAACTTTTGTAAAGTACGAGGACTGATAGTAGAATTCAACCTTTTCAAATAGTTTGTCCTGATTTTTATTGTACTTTGTGTATAAAATTTTTTATGGTTTATGTACATTTACAAGATATGCTTTATTTTGTTCTTTTCTGAAGCTTATGTAAAGGTGGTAGATTGCTTGAAGAAAAGAATTTTGTTGTTACTAAGAAACAAGTCTCTTTTTACGCATTAATTTATTCTCTATTACTTTATAGTGGAATTGTTAAAGAATCTTGAGCTTTAAACTATAACCTATGAATGCTTTTAAACGAGGATTTGTTTCTTCTCGCTATAGTTTCGCCCTTTAGATGCTGATGACTTAATGAGATTGTTATCAAGTCGTGTAAACAGGAAGAGATATTAGGAACTCACATGAAATTGTGGATCCCCCCAAATGGCAAAAATTTCAGTATTAGTACAAAGGTGGTTGTTGAGTACTATTAAGCTCTTTTTTCCCTTCGCAATAGGAGTAATGGATGGTAATTTTGTTTTGGGGGGGTTGCATTATCCGTTTGTCATTGCCTTTGTTTCTGAAGCTGAAATTCATTTATGGGTTAATATATACAGAGGTATTTGATCTTGGCAACTAAATGTGGAAATCATAAGCCAATTTGGTACTTTTTAGGTACTTGGTTAACACTGTTAAAATACATCATGGCGTTGACTTGACATTGACAATCAATAGCATGGTGACACATAGCAGCCTCATATTTTGATATGTGGCAAAAATAAAAATTATAATATTTTTAATTAATTTTTATTTTTGCCATGTGTCAAAATGTGAGGTTGCCTTGTGTCATCATGCTATTGGTTGTCAGTGCCATGTCAACACATTTTAATGGAGTTAGCCAGGTACCTAAAAAAGTACTAAGTTGGCTTACGGTTTCCAAGTTTAGGCATCAGTAAGGTCTAAAAAAAAGTTAAGGTACCAAGTAGGTATAAGTTGCCAAGTTTTTAGGTACCTTCGTATATATTAGCTCTTCATTTTACTGTTGTTATAGTTGTGCAGCTAGTGCCTTTGATTGCCAAAACTCGTGTTAAGTTTGAACTATTAACTTGCTTTTTGCAGTAAAATGATTGTCTCGGTAAATTATAGTCATTGAATACTCCCCGGATTGGGGAACCGACTTATGTGTTTGTCCTCTAATTAACTTTCCTTAAGTTGATTTCTTTTTTTCTGGTCTCATTTTGGTTTTTGGCAGGCGGTTGTATTTTGCAATTCTGGAACTATTCCTCGGCGTCAAAGCCATGTGAGTGTCCCATGTGTACTTGCATGATTGTTAATTTGATGCCAGAGGCATCATTGGAACAACAGCCACAGAACCAAGAAGTTACCGAGGTGCTTAAAAGTGTACGGAGGTATAACCTCCTCTTTCTTGGAGGTGCACGTGGATTCATTCAGGTATGTGTACTAATTATAGCCATTTGTATACTCTAGTAAACATGTATGCTAAGTTGATTTCTGTCAGACACATACGACTTTAAAATTAATGGTTTTACTATATAATTTAATGGCTCTGACATTGCTTTCAAGGTGAACTGCAGAGTAATGTTGTTTTGTTTTGTTCACGCTAATAATCATTATACTCGCTTCTTGTTTATTGTTCCGTTTGTCTTACAACTGTAGTGCTTGATGTTCTGTTCTGTTGCGAGCAGGCCGTGAACATTTTCTTCCTTCTTTTCTTAGCAGAAAGTGCGTGAGTTACCATTCTTCATCAAGAGAATCTTCCAGGAATTGATGGATCCTGATACAAATGATGCATATATTGCCGAGATACGCCTTTTTGCAGTTAAGTTCAGTCCATATATATTCTGCGAAGATAGATATATATACATATATACGGCAGTGGCATCTAGACACAGACATATGTTTATGTGATTTGCACATGTGCAGACTAGCCTGCACAAACATTTTATGTCTGCTGGCGTGCATGTGCATGTGCTTGTCCCAGTCTTTATTTTGAGTTAATGTAATGTTTTACCGTTTTCAATTAGATAAGTTAGCACTTCTTCAATGTCGAGAGCGTGCACTATATTCTATTTTCTTTCGGTGCATGTCATACATTAACTTTACATCTTCAATTCAAAAGGAAATCGGTAGAACTTTTGAGGATCTTGTAAACCAGAGGTTAGTCAAAGATTCTATCAGTAAATTTTAGGAAGGGCCGACAAAAAGGTGACTGTTTTATAAGCTTCAAGTGTAACAAACTAATAGGTCGTCATGACAGTTTAGGTGATAATAAATCAAAGTTAGGTGACTAACTTGCAACACATATATATGTTGAACGAGTTGCTCATTTCATTTAAAAATTCCGGTTCCCGACTGTTCTCTGCTAAAACTCTTAACCACTATTTTGCAGATGTTGCTAAGTATCATCTACAGAGCCACACCATTAGATTTTATTCCAACAGGTATATATATGTTGTTCATAGGGTCAATTCGATGATGGTAGTAATAAGTAACCATGTGATCGATATTTTCAGATCATTTTGGTGTTGGAAAGCTAATACTTATTTTCAAAACTGGACTGGACAGGTTGATCAGATTGGGAATGGGCCGGGGTACCGGTCCAAAATAAGGGGTCAAACCGGCCGGTCAAATCGGTTGAACCAGTATTTTTTATACTTTGTAAAATTAAAAAAAAAAATATTTATTCGAACTGGACTAACTGGTTGGATTGAGAATCAATAATCTGACCAGTTCAGGGTTCTAAAAACCTTAGAGCAAATGCATTGCGGTACGTATATGCTAGCCAATTGTACAAATTGGTGTTCTTTTTATCCTGTTTTGCAGGGGGGATAGGAATCGGAAGGGTGTTTGATTGTTCGGCGATTACTCTCATACTCATCCTACGTCTGGTTGGTATCTATCGCAGACGACGGCTTATGGAGCGTGTGAGGCGCTTAGCCGCCATGGAACTTTTACAAGAATGAAACTTAGATATGGTAGATTTTGTTGCCCCCCCCCCCCCCCCCCCCCCCCCTCTGTATTATTAAACACTTTATTATGTATATCAAAGGAAAATAGCCGTAAAAATGGATCAATTGTGTGTGTGAAGGGGAGCTTACATTGTTGTATATATTTCATCAGTAGAATTTGGAATGTATGATTCAGTAGTATTGTATTGGGGAGCCAATAACCAATAGGTGTTTCATTTTATTTTATTTTTATATTTGTTCAATGTTTTGTTTTACCATTTTATATATTCGAGCTCGAGTTTGACTCTAAAATTTAGGGTTCAATATACGGCTCAAGTTTAAGACATAATCTAACTAGACGAGCTTGAGTTCAATTAAATTTGCTTGATGCTTCAGCTTGTTTATACTTTTAACTCTTTTTATATAGTGATGGGGAAATGTAATTTCATAATGTTAGAATAAATTAAAATGAAAAGCTAGATTAGGTTCACATCCTGTTTGAATTGGGTGTTATAGTCTTTTAAATTGGTTAAATGGATGGCTTAAGCTGGAGCTTTCAAAATTGAGTTTTTCCAAGTCAAATAATTATTCTTATATTGAGGTTTTAATTTTTTTTTTTTTTGGGTTCAAGTTAAGATTTTAAACTTAATGAGCAATTTAACTTAACTTTTTTTTTTCAAGTTAGTTATTAAAAATTTTGAAGTTTAGGTACAGTTTTTGTTCAAGTTAATTCTTAAAAACTCTAAAATTTAGGTTTAATATAATAGTAATTATTAAGTTCAAGAATTAAATTTTAGGATTTTTAAGGGTTAATTTGTATAAAAAAATTAAGTTTTAATAAAAAATAATTATTAAATTCAAGATTTAACTTGAATATAAAATTTAAATTTTAATGTTGAAATAAATGTCAAATTCATAAATTAACTTAAATAAAAAAAATTTGATACCCAAAAAGTTATTTAACTAAAAACAAAAATCAAAATAAACATAATAATTTAGGAGCCAAATCGTTAAATAAGAGTTGAACAATTCCCCACCAAAAAAAATTAAAATTTAAATTCCCTGACCTCTCGGAAATTCAAAAATTACACTCCTGAGTCGTAACATATCTTCTTCGCCGCCGGTCCGTCATTCCTCCGATCAGCGGCGGATCCCTAAAATCTCTAGCTAAGAGAAACCAAAGATGGCTCCGACGAAGAACGTCCGTACAATCTCACAAGAGGCCTTCGACGAGTTAGTGAAAGAGAACATAGATGACCTCGGGATGGATCCTGCCGAAGCCCTAGAAGACGCCATCCAAACACTCTCCCTTCAAGGCGTCGATCTCTCCGGTATCTCTACAATCTCCTTTCCATTTTTAATCCATTTTGTCGTGGATTCCCATTTTTAACTGTGTTTTTTGAACGACCGATTTGAAATAGGGATCGTGAAGTGTGTTCCTGGAGAAGGCGGCATCAAGGACCATCCGGCGATGCAATGCTTGGATAAGCTGAATCAACTGAATGCTGATTCGAAGGATCAATTCGGCGGCCAAGATTTAGTCCAAATCACTGCGTTGCTTAATGACCTAAGTGAATTATGTATTGCTGATAAAGAAAATTCGGAGAATGCAGCGATTGTTGCTAAAAACGGTGGTATCGAATTGGTTTGTTTGATCTGTTGTAAAATTCCAACTGAATCAAGGCAGTGTCTAGTTTCTTGTTTTAAGGCAATGGCTTCTCTGCTTACAGGTTTAGAACAAGTCAATATGTTTTAAGATTTGTTAGTAGTTTATGTGTTGGAGTTTAATTAGTTTATGTTCTGTTTTGTTTGTCTTTTAGATGTTCAAAGTACAGAGAGTTTTAGGGCAAGTGGAGGACCGAAGATTGTGGTTGGTATTCTTAGTGATGGGATTCGAGATTTCGATATTTTGAATTCAGGTTTCACTGTTGTTGCTGCGGCTGCAAGTGGTAACGAAGTTGTTAAACAATTTTTTATGGACTTACGAGTTGATGAGCTGATTCTACAAGTTTTGAGTGGACAAACTCAGGGAAGCGTTCAAAGTTTGTATGATGCTATACGTGTTTTGTTAACCCCCGATGATAATCGGGTTGTTGCTTCCGAAGTAAGTAAAATAGATGTACTAAATCTTTTAGGTAGTACCGTTATTATTCCTCAAAATGGTTGAGTGATATTTGGTTGCTTCAGGTTTATGGTTATGCACGAAGATTTGCAAAAATTGGAATTGCAAGAGCTCTTGTGGAATCTCTTCATGGGGGCCTTGGTTCACCTAGTCTTGTTTCCGCTAGCATAGCACTAAAAGCCGTTGCTGTCAATGTAAGTTATTAGAATTAGTTGAGATATAAGAGACTACTTGATTTAGGTTAATATAATTGGCTTAAGATGCTAATTATGTATGTGTGATGAACATTAGCCTTTGAAACTATAATGTGTTTGATTTCGTGCAGGATGAAATATGTAAGTCCATTGCCGATGCTGGTGGTATCGATGTGCTTCTTAAGTGTGTTGATGATAGTGGCGAACAACGCAACAAAACTGTAGCTAGAACTTGTTGTTCATTGTTATCCAAGGTGTAGACATAAAATGCTCCGTTGAAAGTTGTTTCCTTTTTTATAATCTTTCACCTATTGTTCTCTGCTTTCATGGCATGAAATATTTTGTTTTAAGAGCTATACAACGGTACCATTCAAAAAAGGGGTTTCTATTGTAGGTGACATATGATACTTGAACTGTGTGTGTTTGTATATTTTAAATATGTAAATCTTTACTACACGGATAATGAATCACAAGCTTGTACTTTCATGAGGCTGCATTATCTGAATTTTAGTTTCATGTCTTACCGGAATCATTAATGCCTTCTTTTTTCCCCTATTTGGGTAGTTGGCAGGAAGTGACTCAAATAAGAGTGCTATAGTTGAAAAAGGAGGTATGGACAGGCTGATCAAATTATCGGCTAGATTTTCTGATGATCCATCTGTGCTGCAAGAGGTAGGGGACCGATGAATCTTATACCCGTGGAATGCTTGATGATCCAGTTTTCACAACCATTTTATTGTTCTGCTGAATTAGTATTCGTAGAACATGATAGTCTTACTTGTTTTCAAACAACAGTTTGGATGCTCTGAGAAATACTTGATGTAATAGTGGATGCGAAGTCATGTGCATTTTCGTGATAAAACATATGCATGCATAACAATATAGGATTGAAATCATAATGAACTCAATTTTAGGTCATGGCCATCATTTCTGTACTCTGCTTGAGATCACCCGACAATGCAACTCGTGCCATTGAGGCTGGAGCAGGTGATCTTGCTATTCAAGCCATGCAGAAGTTCCCTGCTGCTCAGCAGATGCAAAGAAGTTCCTGTCTCATGATACGGAATCTTGTTGTCAGGAATCCGGAAAACAGGCAAGTTTTTTTTTAGCACTTCGTTTAAGTTGGATATAGACAATTCGAGTATTAACGTTGATAATTTTTTCAATCGCTGAATAAGGCTATCGAAGAAGTTACTAGTAATATTAGCCTCAATTTATCGAAAACTGATGCTTTCGTGTGCAGAACCCTTCTGCTGAATAATGGTATCGACAAGTTTATCCGTAAGGCGAAGGAAAATCTTGAAAGCTGCAAAGATGCTGCCACTGATGCGCTAAGAGATTTGGGGCTTGATAACTATAACTCATAGTTAAAAACTATTAGGGATATGTTCTCTTTTTGTGTGTGTGGTTATTTTTGGGGTTTTTATTCATTAAGTTACAATTTTGCATTTTGGAGAATTAAAATTGTTTTTAGTGTTCCTTGATGAAGTTAATTTCCTATAATTTTGGAGGCTTCAACCAAGGTTGTTTGAACTGAACCGGACCGGGAATTGGCTGGGTTACTAGTTCGGAGAAGGGCATTGAACTGATTGACCTGGGAACCATATGACTGGTTGAATTGGGCAAAAAACTGGTTAAGTCGGACGGCTGACCTGGGAGTCGGTATGGACTTGGTAGCTTGTAGCTTGATTGGTTCGACCACCGGTCTAGTTTTAAAAATCTTGTCTTCAACTTTTGAGGTTTGTGCTATTAGCTCGACCCTATAAATATTGGTGAGTTAGGTTTGGTTTGGTTTAATCGGGTTTTGAATTTTTGGAACCGACAATGATAATTTGGTTTGGTTTTTTATTTTTTCATATTAATTTAGGTTTTAGATTTTGGACTTTGTCTTGATGAAAATGATCTTTGTTTACGGTTTTAGATATGAATTCGGTAAAGTTTCATAGTTTTTTTTTTTTTAATATAAATGTTTTAAAATTTTAAATTTTCAGTAAATAGAAAAAAATTATAACTCTTGTAGTTTCTTTTTTGAAAAAAATATTTTTTACGTAGTATTTTTAAATTATTTTCACTACTTTGAATATAATAGTATTTACTTTTACAGCATAAAAATTAAAATAATTATAAATTAAATAAAAAATAAGATTCATCTTGGTTCGGGTAATCAAATATTTTTAACTTCTGAACTAAAATTGTTATCAAATAGCTTTTAAAAAAAAAAAAAAAAAAAAAACTAAATTGTACATCTTGTATTATTGATTAACATATTGTAGACCGCTCCATCCATGACTAATAATAAGCCATTTCCAAAAGTTGAACCTTGATATAGCAATACAAAAAGGTAAAAAGGAAAATACGGATGATTATAAAATATCATACCCCTATTTGGATATACGTTGATATGGATACCAGACACGGATATTTCAAAAAGGGAAAGAAGAAGAAAAAGGAAAAATTAGAGCTGGAGCAACATTGTCATTCTTCACTCTGAATATGAAGTGAACGACTTGCCTCGTCCCATTGTGAAACCCTTGGTTCCATGCCCTTAGAAATCTGTTTCATAGATGCTCCACATTGCGTCGTTGTGTTGATAGGCTGAGGTGAGGTCGGGAGCTGGCCTTGTCGGCTGTGGTTTTGAGCACGCCCGCGGCCTTTGCCGCATCCTTTTTTTGATCCCACTCTATGGAAGAAAAAGTTAGATGCCATGTTACTTAGATTTGAACGTCTCTGACATCAATCTCGTGTATTGAGTAGTGGTTGTGGATAAATACGTAATATTAACATTGTTTGATTGAAATGAATCTTCAAAGTCTTCTTCGTTTAACATGCCATCAAATTCGGATTTTCGGGTTTTCATTATAGGTTTTGGCTGCATTTTTATTTCAACATTAAAAAAAAATGTTTTAATCCAGGAAGCCAGTATGTGAAAAATATAATATTACGAATAATATAGATATCGAGAGTTTAAGCAGCAATCTTATTCGGCGCCCTTTCCTCCAATTCCTTTCATCATTTAACTTCACAACATGGGCAAAGATGATTTGGATTTGGATGCGAGTGTCGAATAAATGTATATATTCTGTATGTATATTGTTGTGGGGAAGTTGACTCTTTTCAGAGAAGTTTTCGAGCTCTCAATGAACCCTTCAGTGGGTTAATATCGTCCCAAGTGAGGGTTTTATGTCTTGACTTTGTTAAGAGCCCAACGGGGTTCACAACGTAAACTTTCCAAGAGCCTGACTTCCTTGAGAAGGCAGTAAGTTCACAGAATGAGATTGTCTCCTTGGGACGAATTGTGCATGGCACACGACTACCTACTAAGACATTACTGTTCCGTGAATCCGTCGCCTTTTTAAGACAGAGTCACACTACGAACCTGTTTGGACTCGCTGTTGAGTCGAGAGTAAACATGTTCACTTTTATATTTATTTAAAAAGGATCATATATTCGATAGGTTATATTCCCATATCCATATCCGAATATATATTAGACACAAAATAACTAAAACAAACACCTCAATAAAAACGAAAAAAATCAAATTACCGCTTTTTCAGCAATCTCCCTCGATTCAAATTCCACAGGTCACAAGTGCATAAAGCTTAAAGAAAATGAAAAAAGAAGAAGAAGGAATTACTAAGGATATTGTGTAATAATTTGAACTTTGAAGGATTACATTAAAAAACAAACCAAGTTTGATTTTATTTGAAGATGATGGTACCTGGTTAGAAGTGGAAAAACCAGTTTCAGAGCGAGGAGAACTGGACTCTCGAGGTCGACATTTGAATATCATTAGCAAGTGAGGTGCTGCAAAAACAACCCTTTAGGACATGCGATACGGTATGTTTCTAAGTCCCTGTAGTTTTTGTACATTAGACTTGTATTTCCCAAGAATTTGATCTCTTTACTTTTTCAGATTTTAAAATTTAGGTCCAATCGTTAATACCGTTAGAATTTTGTTGAGTTTGTCGGTGCGATACTTTTAAAGAGAGTGAAGAAAAAAGAGAAAAAAAAAAAAAAAAAAACCTCACTTGATGGTCCATCAGTGGTGGGAGGTGCTGTTAAGTTTTCGGGGGTACTTAAAATTTTCAAAGATTCTAGGGATCTAATTAAAAATTTCAAAAGATTTTAGGGCTTAATAGGAATTTCCAAAATATGGGGGTTAATTAATTTTTTTTTTTTTTTAATTTTGAGAGGATCAATGAGAATTTTCAAAACAGAATTGAAGGGTCTAATTAAAATTTTTAAAACTTTTAGGGAAACTTGATTAGAGTTTCTAACAATTGCGAGGGGACCTAATTAAAAATACTTAAAGGGCGCAATGAAATTTTCCAAAAGCTTGGGAGGAGCCCCTCCGGATCTAACGACATTCTGCCCCTTAGTTTAATAGAAGAAATTTGATGATGATAATGATTGGACTTGCATTTTTAAACCCGAAAAATAGAGGAACTTAATTTAATTCGCAAGGAGTAAACATACTTGAAGTATATTTTAATTAATAAAAAAATGTAATAGAAGTGATTAAAGAAGGACCTTCCGACAACATTAAAAATTTTGTGTAGGTTGTGATGGGAGTGATGTTCAGGCAAGTTGTGAACAAGGGTACGAGACTGCAAGAAAAAAAGAAACAAGCCTGTAATTTGTAATGAATCATACATAAATTACCCCAAAGTAACCATATTACCCGGCCTCTTTATTTTCCTATACACCTTTCTATAGAAACTCGAAACTTAATGCAAATCCGATCTAGCCATAACAAGTTAACGATCTGGATTCAAATTTGTTTGAATTTAAAATTAATCCCGAAATGAAATTCAAATGACCCAAGTAAGTACATCGAAATAACTTAAACAGTAAGTGAACTCGTATTGACTTGAAAAACCTGAACTTGAGCCCAAAATAATCAAAAATCAAAATGACTTGAACTTGAAAGTGAACCAAAATCCGAGATTGACTTGAACCGAAATGACCCAAAAAAAATTTTATGACTTGAATTTGTTCGATTCAAATTGACTTTAAGAAGTTAACAACCCAAATCCAAAGTCGTTCGAACTTGAAAATCAGCCCTCGAAGTAAACCCAAAATAGCTCAAATTTGAAATGGTCAAACCTGTAACCATCTGACTCGAAAAGCTTAAACCTTAAACCTAAACGATCATTAACTTGAAATAACATGAATCCAAATCGAGTTATCTTCAAAGTGATCCAAACTTAAAAAGACTGAAATTCAATATTGGCTTGAACCGAAAAGACCTGAAAATTTTACAATTCGTATTGATCCGACTTAGATCGATCTGTTCAAAACCAATCAGAACCACTCGATTGACTAATCCAGACTAGAGGCCCGAGTACAATCCTCAATAAGATATTGAACATACCTACATCACAAATATATCTATATTCGACACTCACCCGAGTACGAGAAAAAGAAGAAGAAAGGAAAGCATGAAATTTCTCAATATAGTACCTGAACATCCTCTTTGTCCTTACGAGTGAAAGGATGTTTACGTTCAACCTTCTTACCATCGTTACTAACAACCTTCATTTCAACCAATAAAATTTACCTTAAATTCCATAATGAAGATATTTAAAGGGATAAAGCAATGTTTCGTCTTTGAACTTTGCCATTTTTCCCAATTTAGTCACTATACTTGGATTCCATTAAAATTTGATGGCATGACTCTTTAATGATGTGGTACCAAATTGGGAAAGCTAGCAAGTTCAGAGATTAAAAAAAAAAAAAAACTTACAAGCTTTGAAGAGGATCGAAGTGCTTTGGCCAGCAACTGGTTGTTGGAGATGAGAGACTTGATTGTCTTTGTTGAAGCAATGAAAGATATGGGAACTAAAAGCATAGACAATTTTTTTGGTTAAAATATGCTGTTAGTCCTTGTATTTTAATAAAATTAAAGATTGAGTCCCTGCACTTAAAGATGCTAAAATATAAACTTCTTTTTACTTTTTCAATTTGAAAATCACAATCTAATCATTAACACCCGTAATATTTTCTAGCAAAATTAGGTTATTCTCATATGATGTGGCATGTAATTGATGTACTAACGATGTTAATGATTGGATTAGGATTTTTAAATAAAAATTTAAATTTTAAGCACAAGGACCAAATCTCAAATTTTGTAAGAATACAATAAAGGATTTTGACGCAAAATTTATCGATAAAACAAAACTTTTCTTTAATTGAATAAAGAAATAATAATAATTTAACTTTTAACGTTTGCAATTTTTGTTTAGCCATTATTATTATTGAGCTCAATTTGGGCACTAAACATTCCAAATCATTTTTTTAACAGAAATGCGAACTAAAACATTAATTTTTTTAACGATGTTGGCATGGCCTATGTACTTCATTTTGATATGGACACATTAACAAATAATTTAAAATTTAAAAAAATTCCAAGAATTGAAAAAAGTTTATAAAATTTAAGAAAGAGAGCGTGAAATACATGTAAATTGATATTCGGGTTGCCATGTCTAAAAAATTAACATTTAATTAGTATTTTCATTTAAAAAAAAAAAAAGCAATTTAATTGTGTTTTATGTTGATGGTCAAATTTAACTCTTTTTTTTTTTTTTTTTTTTTTAAAGAATTGAGGGTTAAATTTAGCTAAAAAGGAGAATAAGAGTCAAATTAAGAAGTAAATATGGAATTATAGGAGAATAAAATAAGAACATTTTAGAACCCTAATTGAGTTTCCCCTTCTTACCATAACCTTCACGATCTTTGCTTTTTTGCTTTGACAATGATTCGTTTGCTAAAAGGCTCATGTCACCGAATTGGTACTCCACCTGTAGTCAGAATTTTATGTTATTGGGACTTTTCATTTTAGAAAATTATATATATCTAACACGTGTCTTGTGCGTATTGCTATACGATTGTGAGATTTAAATAGGTAAAAATTAAATTTATTTGATTTTGTTACAAGTTCGAGTAAGTACATTCGTGTTGGACGTATGTCGAGACATGAATATAATAATATGATTCTTTCAGAGTCCTTCAAATTACATGAAGAATTAAAAAAAAAAGGAATCATATTTGGTTCAATACCGAATTCAAGTATCATAGCATAGAAATGTAAATAATTATTTAAGGGATCTCTAGACTTGACAACTTTTTCTCACCTCGGTCGTTGTACTATTTTTGGTTCACATTAATTCGAAACTTGGCAATTTATTTTTAATTTGGTTCTTGAACTCCAATTCCATTAAAGTTTGATAATGTACTACTTTGAAATTATGTCACATTGTTACCTAAAAATTTATATAAAATCTACAAAATGCTAATTAAAAAAAAAATTCAAGTAATAACGTAGCACAATCTTAAAGTATCGCGTCATCATTCATTAATGGAATCTAAGTAGACGGACCAAATTGAGAAGAAGAAATCTACCAAATTCTGGGATAAATGTGGACAAAAAGAATGTGAAGGAGAAAGGTGAAAAGAGTTACCAAATTTATCCTTTGGAAATCTAAAGAGAAAAAAAAAACAGAATAACCTGTGTGATGATCTTCAAGTGAAGCTCATCAGTGTTCTTGAGATGAAAATAAGGGTTAGAAAGATTATGAATAAGTAGCGGCAATCGGTTCTTGTTCGCCGACAAAGAACCAATCAAATCCTCCTTCACCGCCACTACCGTTGAGGTAGTGAAAGAAAGGGTAATAATAAGCCGAAACGGGTACCATTTGGGAACGCGATCTCGGCACGAATTCGGTTGCATACGCATTGAATTTGAACATCGCACCATTGCTATCCACTCGAAGCTTTTCTTTGGGTTCTTCTCTCTTAGTTTTTTGTGATTCTTCCGTGGTTTTTATTTTATTTTTTAGTTTTATTACAAAAGCTTGCTGTGTTTTTCTTGGGGGATTAATGTGTCTGAAAACAACACACATAGATTGGATTGTCTCTTGAGAGTAGAATCCATGTAAATGCGGAGACAAAAAGGAGTTTTCTTACACGACCGTTGTGTTCGGAATTTCAACGTCATTAATCACAACCTTAATTTTCCATTTTTCTTTGCCAATCCACTTCTTTTAGACCTCATGCTTTAAGTCAGGTGAGTCGAATTTAGGGATTAAATCGAAAAAAAACTATGGAGATTGAAGTGGATAAGCAAAATTCAAGAATTAAGTTAAAAAATTACTTGAGTTGAGAGATTAAGTGTTGTTTTATCCCATCTCAATGTCATATTACGTTTGATGTAAAATCTATGCAGCAAAAAGAAATTATGTAAAGTCTAACATCTGTCAATTTTGATCCAGTTAAATCACCATTTGGCGTCTAAACTTAATAACATCTCTTACATCAAGGCTTCTACTTTTCTTGGTCCAAGTTTGTCCCTGAAGTTGAAATTTTATAGCTTTTAAGACCAGGAAAAAAGTTCAGGCCCTAAAATGAGAATAATTGTGAAGTTTAGAGACCAACTTGTATTGAAAAAGCTAACTGTCAAAAGACTAATTATCAAATATATGTTATCAAATATATGTATAACCCTACCCGACACGATGTGGAATGCGTCGTATTGGACATGAAAGCCTGTAAGGAAACACAATCATGTATATATATACATAATATAGCAAAAGATCACTAATGTACATACAATCTTTTTGCAGAGGCAGCCTAAATTTGCTACCCAATTTTTGCAAAGGCATCTTTACTTGTGTAAGCCTTATGGATTATCATCTTCACTATAATCGGATGCACTGTCAAAGTTTATGTCTCGAGATTCAACCGCACAATCATCTGCGGTTTCGCTGCCTGCTTTGAGAAAATCTTTCAAGTCATCTAAAACGTATGGTTCCACCAGTTTCCAGAACCACATTGAATCTGTCCTAAGAAATCCGATCCAAAACACTCTCCCTTTTCGCTTCACTCGGCAATTCAAGGATTTCGATTTCAACGTCTTCACCACTTTCTCGACGCCTTCGCTGCTCCCTTTCAGTTTCAAAAGGATATCCCCGGACGATGTTCTGTAGCCCCCGTACATATACCAGAATGCGAGCACAATCGGAGACAGCCACCGGTGTATTAGCTTCGGGATCACTGGTTGACCCTTTGGCCAAAACTGGTCCGCATAGAAACCAAAATACGAGTGAGAAATGGTATTGAACTTGTGCGGGATACCACCATTACCAGCAGTTAGCTTACTCGAAGGATGTAACCACTCGTGGTATTGATCGTGAATATGTCTCTTTAAAATAGAATGCGGGACAGAACTCGGATTAAACTCGAACCGTATCACGTGGTTCTTTCTCTCTTCATCCGAGTCTATTCGTAAACCGCCTAAAAGCAACCCCATTAAAATCTCTCGTTGTTCTTTGCTTAGCTTTAAGCTCACGGGTTTCTTAACCTCTTTCCGGCTCGATCTAAGGACATGTTCCAACTTTTCCATCAACGGAAATTCGATTTCGAATTTCTTCTGGCACATCAAATCATTTATCTTTTCTGCTTTCGAATTATCTCCGGAAGAAAGGTATCCGTATAAAACGGTATTGCATGATTTCACATTAACACCAATTGTGACATTCTCGCTCATGTGATCGAAAACTTCCTCTGCTTTGCCGAGATTCCCGACTTTCACCAACGAGCTCAAGTATATATTATAAATAGTACGATTTGGTCGGCATTTCTCAAGGCACTCTAAAAAGGTCGACTCGAGCTTATCATGACAGTTCAACCTGAGGTATGTATCTGCTAGCTTGATGTACGATGGCATAAGTGGCTTCATACCATTCTCAATGAGTTCCTTCATGAACGATTCCGCAAGGTCCATTTGCTCGGATTTACATAATACCTCTATAATTTTGTGGTATGATGCGATGCTAGTATACCCCAAACACTTTTTAATCTCCCTGAATACCTCCAAAGATTTCGTAATTTCCCCAACCTTTGAATAAACTTCCATTTTATAGACAAAAGCTTGAGAAGGGATACTATCATCAGAACCGAGTAGTTTGATCCAAGTTCTTTCGGCTTCTTCAACATCCCCATCCTTCGAACAAGCTCTCAATATCGAAATGAGCACTTCTCTTCCTTCTTCCATACCCGATTCTCGCATCATTTTCCTCAATGATTTTATCCTTTCTTTATCCACCGTATCTTGATAGCTATGCAACCAAATTAGTCCAGTATAGATTTCTTTTTGTATCTCTAAACCACATGTTTCTAAATTGTGAAAGATAAACTCAGCTTGTTTTAAGTAATATTTCGAAGAACCTCCTGGTCCGTTTAAAAGAGCTCGGAAAAGCGAGTTATGTAAGCTAAGACGTGGTTGGTATCCTCCTAACTGAATCATCCGATTGTAAATACCACAAGCCTCGTCTAAACAACCTTGAACCGGTGCACTAAGATACGCAACAATCAAAATATGAAACGTAGACTCACTAGGCACACGTCCCTGGTTGATGATATCATCGAATATCTCTCGACATTTCGTAAACTTCCTCTCCTTCCCCATGTAATCTGCTAGCTTGGTAGCAAGAGCAAAATCGAATCGATACCAATGCTGCTGCATCATCCACTTATAGACCTGCAATGCAGAAAAAGATTTTCTCAACATCGATCATACGACCAGAGCAGCAATTCAGATGGTTAAATGACACACGGATTCCCGTTCTTAAAGTCGTTTTTCTTCAACTCTTGAAAAACTCAAGCAATATATAGCAACAAACAGCATATATCAACAATCCTAAACTCAAATTCAGCAGAATCAATAAGGAATCAAGATTTCATAGCTTCGGAAATGTCATAAAACCGGGTTTTGTCGAGAAGCAATTCGAACAGTTAAACGACACCTGAATTCCCATTCTTAAAAAAGTTTCTCTTTGACTTTTGAAAAACTCAAAAGCAATAAACAGCAACAATCAACAATCATAAACACAACTTTAGCAGAATCAGCAAGGAATCAAGATTTTATAACTTCGGAAATGTTGTAAAACCGGGTTTTGTCGAGAAGTTACTTGCGAGAAGCAATTCAGACAGTTAAACAAAACCCGAATTCCCTTTATTCAAAGACATTTCTCTTCGATTTTTGAAAAACTCAAAGCAATATACAGCAACAAACAGCATACATCAACAATCATAAACACGACATAGCCGAATCAGTAAGGAATCAAAGTTTCATAGCTTCGGAAATGTCGTAAAATCGGGTTTTTTTCGAGAAGTTACTTGCGAGTTACAACTAGTAACACAGGAAAAACTAAGAGCAATCCTTAAACCCAGAACCCTAAAGTAACTAAATGTGAAAATTAACATTAACTAATTTGCAATGGCAACCAATTGTTCTTTGTCATTCGCATAAACCCTAAATCCTAAAACCCTCAATCATGAAGCTTTAGCATCAAATTGGGCAAACAAAAACAATAATGAAATCGAAGAAAAAAATCAACTAACATACCCTGAAACCAGTTTCATTTTCTCGAATTCTCATACAATGAACAGCCAAGTAAGTAGCGTCCTCTTGCTTTAGCCACTTCCTTTGCGCATTCAAGATCCTAACCAAGGTTCCCGCCTTATGAGCCGGCAACTCTTTGCAAAGCCAAGCGAGCTTTGACCTTCGCCACTGCTCCGGCAACTCGTCTAGTTCTTTAACCTCGATCTCCGGTGCCACCAAGTGCTTCATATCGTTACCCGAGAAAGCCTCATCATTGTCTTCGAAAACGAATTTCGCTTCGGTTTCGTTGTTGGAGAAATCCCACCTCTCTTCTTCTTCTTCCCTTTCCTTTTCGTCAACAAAACCGACAGCGGAGGCCGAGAATGGGGCGGAAGATACACTGAAGTGGCGGGAAAAAGAAGGGGAAAACCGAGGCGCCGCGTAGCGAGGGATGAGAGGGCGGAAAATGACGGTTTGAGGGCGGGAAAGAGGGCGGAAGAGGCGGAAGCAAGAGAGGGAAGTGCGCATGGGGGTTCTGGAGGGTTTATTAGGGTTTAAAGAAGGGGTATTGATGGTGATTATGAGGGTTGAAACAGGCGGGGAAACGAAACATTGAGCTCTGTTTGCTGCTACTATCATTTGCTGCACAACCATAATCCTTTTTCTATCTAAAACGTTGTTTCCTTCTTTTTCAATGGCGTCCATGAAAATGGTAAAGCTTTGGGCTTTGGGCCAGTGCCCATTGATCTTAGGCCCCTGTTCCATTACATGATACAATTATTTAATAATCATTAAATTATTCGAAAATTTTTATTTAACTTAGTAGACTATTTAGTTTTTTTTTTATAGTTCGATTGGCAAGCTTCAAGCAATAATTCACCGATCGATATGGTGGATCAATATCCATCAACAAGTAAAAGAGCATATCTTAGGTCAAAGTCAATCTGACAATCAATGTCGTAGATCAGATAAGAAAGTTGTTTGGATTTTAATTTATAAATTCGTGATGTTCAAAGTTGTTTCGTGAAAAAAACTACATTGTAGAAAAGATGGGGAAGGCAAGCTTTGGATTGATGGAAGCAGTGCGAATAAAGAAGACTATACACCGTCAATTTTAATAGTCCAATGATTTAAATGAAAACTTTCAAATAGTTCTCTAACCATTTTGTAACTTTTTGAAATTAAATGACCAAAACTTAAATCAGTGACCTTAGGTGTAGTTTGCCGTAAAGAAGGGGATAAAGTAAAACATTTACTCCCTAAAATTGGTAATCTTTTTCAATTTGGTCCATAAATTATTTTGATCCATGTTAATCTCTTAACTTGGTAATTTTTTCCCCAATTTTCGTCCTAAACTTAGATACCTAATTTTGAAAATAGTAATCAAACTTTATCTTTTTTTACACTTAGGTACCTAAAGCTTTTTTTGTTAAAAGTGGTACCCCATCTATTAGTTTTATCTCATTTTATCTAAAACATGATATTGGTCAATAAGAACATGACACATGACATGCTCTTATTGGACATTGTACAAAGTAAAATAAGACAAAATCGATAGTTTAGGTACCACTTTGGATAAAAAAAAACTTTAGGTATCTAAGAGGGAAAAATGGATAATTTAGTGGCCAATTTGGTACCTGAGTTTTTTTTTTCCTAATTTTGTACTTGAGTTTGATTTCAATGTTCAGTTTGGTATCTGAGTTTTTTCAATCTGGTACTTGACTTTTTCTTTGTCCTATTTAAACAATTGAGTTTAATTTCAATATTCAATTTAATTTCTTAATTTTTTTGTCCTAATTAACTACATATGTTCTTTTAACTAGAGCATAGGTGCCAAATATTCATTAAGCAATGTAATGTTGTTGTTTGGTCTAGGTACCAAATTGAACATTAAAACCAAGCTAAGATACCAAATTTGAAAAAAAAAAAAAACTCAAATACCAAATCAAACATTAAAATCAAACTCAAGTACTATATAGTATATTAACCATTTCTTCTACTATTTTTAAATTTCAGGGCAAACTACACTTAAGGTCACTAAATTATTAGTAAGTTTTTGTTTTGGTTACTTAACTTAAAAAAGTTACGAAATGATTACTAAACCATTCAGAAGTTTTTATTTAATTCATTGGGTTATTAATATCATTGTTGTACGGCTTTTTTTGTTTGCACCGCCTGCACCAATCGAAAGCTCTCATTCCCCTTCTATTTTACAATTCAGTATTTTTCCATGGAACATCATTAAATGTAATGGATTTGTGAACTAAAATTCAAACAACTTTTTTCCGATCTTTGATATTGATTGTCCTATTGAATTGACTCTAAGTTATGTTCTTTTATGCGTCGATGGGTACTGATCAGGGGCATATTTAGGGGGGCTGAAAGGGCCTCGACCCCCCTAAAATGGAATTTTTTTCATTTAGATCATTTAAAATTTATAGTAAAGGTAAACTTACACTTTACCCCTTTAAAATGATAAAAATTCGATTTAATCCTTTAAAAATTATAAAAATATAGACTATTTAAGTGATGAAATTGCATTTTTACTATCGTAAAAATTACGATTTAATTTCGGCCTCCTAAAATTTTTTTTTAACTTCGCCCATGATACTAATCCATTATATCGATTGTTGAATCGACGCTTGGAATTAGCTAATCAGACTTTATAAAAAAACTTAACAGCTCAATAATTTAAATAAAAACTTTTGAATAGTTCAACGACTTAAATGAAAATTTTGAAATAATTCAATGATTATTTTGTAACATTTTCAAGTTCAGTGATCAAAACTTAAACTTCATAATAATCGAGTGACCTTTGGTACAGTTTACCCTATATTTTATCAGTAGCAGAAACTTATAAAAGACGTAATAAATATTAATGCATGTTTTTAAGTAACTCTAAAATGGTGTCGTCAAGCAATGGACGGTATAAAAGAAGAAGACAATATTGCTGAAACAAGATCGCCCATTGTTTGCTTGCCTTTCACCCCTTATTTTCAGAAAAAAAACCATCATCATGGTTCAATGTTCCTATACATATATACACACACACATGTACATATATAGATATAAAGGGAAAAAAAGAAGCCCCAAATACTTCACGAGCTCTCTCATCTGTAAATTTTCTTTCTCAAATCTCAATTCAAATCCCCAGAAAAAAAAGTATAGTTTCTTTTTGTGTTAAACAATTTCACGAGGCAAAACCCATTCCTTCAACAACCCAATCAAACGATCGTTGTTTTGCCATGTTTTACAATCACAAAAAACCCAATCACCGACTAAGCTTTGATCTGGGTTTCTTTTAGTATATCAGATGATAATGTGATGTGAGAGGTTTTGGGTTTTGGTTCTTTCATATTTTTCCTCTTTGGGTTTAGTTTTTAAAGGGTTTTAAGCTTTGAGTGAAATGGATCGACCAACAATGGGAGCTGGGATGGATTTGCCAATTATGCATGATAGTGATCGTTATGAATTGGTTAAAGATATTGGTTCAGGGAATTTTGGGGTTGCTAGGTTGATGAGAGATAAGCATACTGATGAGCTTGTTGCTGTTAAGTATATTGAGAGAGGTGAGAAGGTTAGTGTAACCCCATTTTTTTTCCTATAGCTTTTAATGGTTTGAGCTTGAAATTGAAATTGATTTTCTTTTCTTAGTTCATTGCTTTGTTTTGATGATCAACTTTTATTTTGTGTTATTTGCTTGTTCTTTGTTAATGATTGAGAAGTAATGGCTGGTTGATATTTGAGTTTGTTTTCAATAAATTTGAGGTTGGAATTTCAATTCTGCAATTCATACATAAGTGGTTTTCAATTTACAAATGTGTTTGAGATTGCATGTGTGGAATTGAATATGCTATGGAATTGAGCTTGAAATGGACTTTGATTTGGTTGATTTGAGCTTTTGGGATTTGATTCTCTTTTTAGTTCATTGCTAACTTTGATGATGGTAAAAGTACCATAAAGTTAGTCTAAGAAGATTGTATTTGGTCCCTTTATTGGAAAATTTGCAAAGTAGTTTCTCTATAATAGATCATAGTGTAAATTAGTTTTTTCTATTAAAAATTCATCTATTTGTACTATTAAAAACTGACGTGTTTGACAAAATAACCAAACAGTGACATGTAGTGTCATGACATACAGATACCACTTTTAAAAATAGAAATGGATGAAAATTTTAACAGAATGATCAATTTGCTCTTTGATCTAACATACAAAAATTAATTTGCTATTTTTTTAGTAAATGGGCAAAATGCAATTTGATTCTTACTACAGAGACCTCCATGGTATTTTTACCCTATGATCAGCTTGGTAAAAGTACCATGGAGGACTTTATATTAGGAATTAGACTGTATTCTGCCTCATTTACTAAAAAATTGGGCAAATTAATTCTTTTATGTTAGATTAAAAAGCAAACTGGTCATTTTTATTAAAAATTTCATCTATTTCTACTATTAAAAACTAGTGTGGTTGGTAGAATAAGCATAAAGTTACACGTGGTGTTTTATGTGTATCTCATTCTAACGTACAAAGATCAGTTTTTAATAGTAGAAATAGATAAAATTATTAACAAAAGGATCAATTTGCTCTTTGATTTAATGTATAAGGATTAATTTGCCTATTTTTTTAATAGGGGGCAAAATGCAATTAAACTCCTAATACAAAGATCTCCATAGTTTTTTTACCGATCGACCTTGATTTTTTTTTCTTGTTCTTTTGTTAATGATTGAGAAGTAATGTCCGGTTGGTATTTGATATGCGAGTTTTTTTCGATTTTCTATTTTCATGTTCCTTTTTTTGTAATATGTTGTATGGAAACAGATAGATGAAAATGTACAAAGGGAAATTATCAATCATAGGTCTCTAAGGCATCCGAATATCGTCCGGTTCAAAGAGGTTGGTCCTCAATTGAGTGTTCCATCAATTTTTATCATATTTTTCGTCATCCTTGATAAATATTTTTAACTTTGTGAATCCATGGTGTTACATTAGGTTATATTAACACCAACTCATCTAGCTATTGTGATGGAATACGCTGCTGGAGGAGAGTTGTTCGAACGGATATGTAATGCAGGCCGGTTTAGTGAAGATGAGGTGTTTGATCGATTATATATTCAGTTTATATTTGTTTGTTTCGGTCCCCTTTCTTCTTGTTGTCTAAACTTGCTTCCCCGGTTTGTAGGCTCGGTTTTTCTTTCAACAGCTTATATCAGGAGTGAGTTACTGTCATTCAATGGTGAGTAAGCTATTGTTTCGTTGCTTTTACTTCTCTGAAATAGAATACAAGTTAACTCGGTTTGATCCCTTTTCCGGAATGCCTTTCTGAAGCAAGTATGCCACCGGGACTTGAAGTTGGAGAATACATTACTGGACGGAAGTCCAGCTCCTCGTTTGAAGATTTGCGACTTCGGGTATTCCAAGGTATAAAAGTGCTCTTCATTTTCTTGAAGTATCCATATCCGATGCTTGTAGCTCTGTTCAAGTAACATGGTATACTTTGCTTTCATTGTCTTTGATTTTCCTAATACGATATGTTGATGTACTATACTTTTTTCCCAGTCCTCGATATTGCATTCTCAACCAAAATCAACGGTCGGAACTCCTGCTTATATTGCTCCTGAAGTGTTACTCAAGAAAGAATATGACGGAAAGGTAATGATGCTTCGTATTGGCTTCATATTGCTTAGTATCACCTCTCTTTTTATTTTCTTGCAAGTAAAATATATGCTAAAATTTTAATGTCGAACTAAATTTCAGGTTGCAGATGTCTGGTCTTGTGGGGTAACCATATATGTTATGTTGGTCGGAGCATATCCGTTCGAAGACCCCGAGGATCCGAGAAACTTCCACAAAACAATACATGTAAGTTCATTCCTTGGTTAATGCTAACATAGGAAGTTATATCTCGACTAATGGAATCGGTTGGTTTGCAGCGGATTATACATGTCCAGTACTCAATCCCAGATTACGTCCATATATCCCCCGAGTGCCGTCATCTGATCTCGAGGATTTTTGTTGCTGACCCGGCAAAGGTTAGTTCTCTTTTTGTGCTATCATGGATCAGTCTACGATTTTACCTGAAATGTCAGAGTTTAATTCATAACTATGCTACCTGGACTCATAGGGTATCCAGATTTGTGTTAGAAGCCAGTACCTTAAGAAAAACGAAAAGTCCAAGCAACATAGATTTATGTATTCTAAGGATATATAATATTGATTCGATTTTTATTGCAACAGAGGATATCCATTCCTGAAATTAAGAATCACGAGTGGTTTCTAAAGAACTTACCAGCAGATCTCATGGATGAGAAATCGATGAGCGACCAGATTGAAGAACCCGATCAACCTATGCAAAGTGTTGATGAGATAATGCAGATAATTTCCGAAGCTACTATCCCTGCAACGGATATGAATAATCTCGATTCTTATTTGACCGGTAGCTTGGACCTCGATGATGATATGGAAGACCTCGACAATGATTCCGAACTAGACATTGATAGCAGTGGTGAGATAATATATGCAATGTGATTCTCGTCGTGCTCGTGTACTAATCTAGGGTGGTTAACTGATGTTAATCTAAGTTTATTCCCGGAAATTCGGGAGAGTTCATCGGAAGAATCCAACATTTGTTGCAATTAGCTTTCAAAATGAAGTGCTTATGTTCTTTTAATGAAAACCTTTGTCTTTTAACTGCAATGGCGTCTCCTTGTCTCTCCATTTTCATAAAGTTTGTTATAGATAACTGCTTGGAGGGGGTCGGCTCCTTCATGAGAGAAGCCTTTGAAGTATTGTTTATCGGGTAGCTGATCGGATTTCCAACAATTTAAGGTATTATTCTTGTATTGGAGTTGTCTCCAGCCTCCGCGAAGAGTTGTGTATGGTTCACAGAGGGGACGTCTCAGTTAGGGGTACCTATAAGACTCGGAAAAGGTGTCAGTACGAGGCATGTGAATAATAATGAAAATATCTGAGCGTGAGGTGACTCGAACCACCAACTTGAGGCTTATAGCCCCCTTACTTGCAACCATGGTACCACTTGGGTTACACCTTTCTTGAGTTTTGCAGTACCATCAACCGACGCGTTCCCCTCCATGAACTGTACATAACTCTCTGCAGGGGCTGGGAACAAAACCCAATATGGAGACAATACTTATGGTTGTCGGGGATCTGGCTGGTTGACCGACAGACGATACTTCAAAAACTTTTCTCGAAAGAGCCGATTCCGTCAACAATACTAATTTATGGAAATCATATGAAAAGTCTTTTTATTCAACTTAAAATATAACATATAATCACGTAGCCGAAACATAATAAAAGCATATTTTTCTATATGATACAAACTATGTTCATGACAATTTGAAGCTGAAACTAAAAAACAGGTAATGGTTTAGCATCAAAGATGATAGAGTGCAGCAATTATTCTGATGCTGGCGTCTTGAAATGGTCGATTTGAAGGTTTTCAGCCTCGACTTTCTCGTAGTTGCTGCTGGTTCGGTTAATGTAATACTTTCCCCAGCTATATTCTTTATACTTTGCTGGGTTTTGCTCATTCACTAGCTCCTCTAGGGGCTTCACTTTGACATAGTGGGAAGGGAAGAAGAATAACGGAATCGAGAATCTTTCCCGTTCGGAATTCACCACAACTCTGTGCTCCGCACTCACATAAAGATCATTACTCCAGACCTGCAAAATACCATCTCGTTTTAATGATATGATCTTCACCTTAGATGCAATCGAAAATGGAAGTACTTGTCTAACTAGGCCCGAAACTGTGTTTGGGTGAGCATAAAATTTAGCTTAGCTTAGCTTAGTTAATGCAACTATTTTAAGAGAATAGCATATAGCAAATTTGGGTTTTGGAGCTCAACTTTTTCGTATACAACAGATCCGAGATTCAAATATCAACATCTACAACCCTTTCCTTTATTTATATAACCACTATTAAGAGGTGGAATCCAATAGATTCGGGGTTCGGACCCTGCAAATCCCTTTTCTTATCCTAAAGACGCATCGTGGAATCATTGTTTTTGAGAGGTTGCACATAGTAGATTCTGAGATTCGAATCCCAACATCTACAACCCCTCCTCTTATCCCTAAGTTGCTTTCATACCATCACCTTAAAGAGATGACATCCCATAGATTTAAGGTTTAAGGGTAAATTACACCCAAAATCGTTAAACTATTAATAAGTTTGTGATTTGGTTACTTAACTTTAAAAAGTTACAAAATGATCATTGAATTATTTGAAAGATTTCATAAAAGTCATTGAACTGTTAAAATTATTATTGTATGACCTTTTTTATTCATACTGCCTGCACTAATCGAAAGCTCTCCTTCTCTTTTACAGTTTAGTTTTCTTTATGAAACAATTTTGAATATCACAAATCTACGAAACAAATCCAAACAATTCAATGACTTAAATGAAAACTTTAAAATAGTTTAGTGATCAATTTGTAACTGTTTGAAGTTGAGTGATAAAAATGTAAACTTCCTAATAATTTAGTGAAGTTAAGTATAGTTTACCCAATTTAAACCCCAACAATCAACAATCTGCTCTCTTATCCCCTTCGTACTAAAAAAACTAAAAGGTTACCTGAAGAGTATCAGCAATATTAATGATGTAGGCATTTGGGATTGGTTTGATAGGAATCCACTCCCCATCTGATTGCCTCCTAATTTGTAATCCACCGACATCGTCCTGAGCAAGAACAGTTAAGGCACCACCATCCCTATGCCGACCGACGCCAAGTGCTAGCTCAGGTGAAGGGCAAGGAGGATAGTAATTCAGCCTCAACATACCAGTTTGGTGTTTAAAGAAGTCACTCAACCGGTTAGCAGGCAAACCTAAGCTTAAAGATATGAGTTCCAGCAATTTGAAAGCCAGTTTCTCCACCTCTCTACAATACTCCTGGCATGTCTCCCTATATAGACACCAACATATTGCATCAAACATACATACCACCAAATTCTTAACTGAGCTTAATTTAAGTAAAATATTCAAGTGAAAATTCATTCAGGCATTCAAGCAAGCATGTTGTGAGAAAAAAAATGTGAACCCTTTATTCACCTAAACTCAGGGGCATTCTCAGGCCATTTGTTACTGTACGTCCTTATTTCCTCATCATCGGGATCCGGCGAAGCTGGGAGAAATGTTGGATCTTCAATTAACATATCAAAAACCTCTTTCCAGTCTCTAACATTCTTAGTATGTTCTTCATCATGGTAACCCGTAAAATTCAATTCATCTCGCTTAGCTTTCCTTTTTTCCTCTATGGGAAGATCGAAGAACGCTTTAGCCACCTTCTCGACTCTTTGGCGTAATTCCAAAGGCACCCCGTGGTTGATCACCTGAAAGAAACCCCATTTCTGGCACGCATAACCGATCTCCGAAGCCAGTTTTTCGATTCCTCCGGTGCCGGAAACCGACATGTCGATCACTGGGATTCCATCGACTTCGATCGTACTTGGTTTTGGCCTTTGTTCTGGTTCTTGAACAAAAGCTTGAGCGATCCCTCCCATGGCGGTCCTTTGTTAGTGTAGTAGGTAGATAGTCGACAATGTAGCTTAGCAAGCTTTATAACCATTGAATTCCAAAGAAATTTTCTGTAGAAAAAGATATTTTCGTTGGTTGGTAGTGGGTAATAATTTAAGCAAAACATATGGACTAATAGCATAACTTAACCTTTAACTTTTATTGAATATTTAATTGGCGGTAGGTAATTAGTGTCTTTGCCGTGTGGAGCCGGGTTGACTTCATCTTGTATCTTGCTCTATGGTACAAGATATTGTCATAATTTCGGGTTTTAATGGTTTAACTTTACTTTTGGTCCCTTCACTATGTTAAAATTTTATGTTTAGTCTATCTATTTTGAATTTGATGGTACTTGGTCTTTCAATTTTTATAATGATATGAGCATGCTCAAATTGAAAATAAAATAAAAAAAATCTCAAATTTACCACGTGAATAAAATAAAGTGAAAATTTTAACCAAAATAAAATAAATAAATTAAATCTCAAAATTTAAGCAAAATTAAATTTTTAATGAAAAGAAAAAAAAATTAAATTCGATTTTTTGAATAAGACATTTACATTAATCCTTTGCTGATAACGTGTTTCTTAAAATGGAGTTGGATGAATTAATTTCCCATTTTTATGATTAAGTAACCTCAATCAAATCAATTCGATTTTATCATTAAAAAATATTATTCAAATCAAAATGGATTGCAACGTAATTTAAATCGAATTTGAAATTAACTTGAATCAGAAATAAATAATTTAAGATGATATAAATTTGAAATGATTGAATTCGAAAATTAATCATATAATCTAAAAACCCTGAATAATTCAAACTCAAAATAACTTGAAAAAAAATTAATATAAACTCGAAATAATTTTAAAAAATTAACAAATCAAAATGGTTCAAAAAAATTTTAATATCCAAACTTATTTGATTCGATTGAAAACTAACAAATCACACTAAATTGAGGTGTCTACAAATATATGCAAAAATTTTGTTTTGGCTACTCAAGTTTTATATTTTTTCTACGATAAACTATAAAAATAGTCACTTTTGTTGACCTCAGGTTATATTTTAGTCACTTATGTTTGAAATGTTACGTTTTAGTCACTTATGTCAGTATTTTGTTATGAAGTGATCACTGTGCTGTTAAGTTCCGTTATCTCCCTAACGGTAATCCTACGTGATAGTCCAACTAGATTTTAAATGCCAACTTGGATTTCCAAATGGAATGAGAATAAATCTTTAATTAAATAAATTTAATTAATTAAAGTTTTTAAACCCTAAATCTTAATTGAAAAAACCTTAAACCCATTTTCACACACCTCTCTTCTTCATCTTCATTTTCCTCCCTTTTGATTTCAATATCTTTAGTTACAAATCTGTTTCAGAGTTTGAATCTTTAAAACTCATAAACTCAAAGAAACTTAACGGGAAGAAGATATTGGAATCAAAGATATTGAATTTTTGGATTAATGGGTTTTAAAGATTCAAGCTTTGAGACAGATTTGTAACTAAATATATTGGAATCAAAAGGGAAGAATATGGAGATGAAGAAGAAAGATGTGTGAAAATTGATTTAGGGTTTTTAGTTAAAGTTTAGGGTTTAAAAATTTTAATTAATTAAATTTATTTAATTAAAGATTTATTCTCATTCCATTTGGAAATCCAAATTGGCACTTAAAATCTAGTTGGATTGCCACGTAGGATTACCGTTAGGGAGATAACGAAACTTAACGGCACAATGATCACTTCGTAACAAAAAACTAACATAAGTGATTAAAACGTAACATTTCAAATATAAATGACTAAAATGTAACCTAATGTAAACAAAAGTGACTATTTTTGTAGTTTGCTCTTTTTTTTCTTCTAATGTAGTATGTTTATTTTTTAGTATAATGTCATACTTGTATTTGACACGAGTTATACATTTTAGTACATTAAGATAACAGTATTAACTTTTAGTGTTTAACTAGTTTGTATTCTCGTACAACGCATGAATTAGTTGTGTATATTAAATTTATAAGATTTTTTTTATAATATTAGTCTTTGTTTAAATTTTTTAATGAAATTCTTAAAAAAAATCATTAATAAATTGAAAAAGTAATTTAATTATAAAATATATTTTTAAAATATTAACTAATTTAGAAGGAATTATATCAATGTTATTTAATTTGAAAAATATTTAATATTAAAATAATACAAAAATCATGATGATTTAAATATTAATATTAATATATTATAATTTGTATAATATTATTAATAATATCTTACAAGTTATATATATTGTTAAATTAATTTGTTTTAACGTTAAAATTTTTAATATTTTATTTTTTGTAATTTTATATTTATATTTATTCTACTTTAATCAATCAATGCAATCAACTCTTATTATATTTAAAAAAAAACCATATTTTAAGCTTAATAATTTAGTATTCATTAATTTTAATACTATAACATTAAACAGTTAATCCAATTAAGTAAAGTATTAAAATAAAAAATAATTTATTTAAAATCAACTTTATATTTAACATTTAAAAAAAATAAAAACAAAAGGCATGTAATAACTTTAAAAAGAATTAAAAGGCAAAGAGTAGAAGTGTAATTTACCCAAATTGTAAACAAATGACGTGACTATTTATTTCCTTTTTATAACCTCATATTGCAATATATATATATATATAAAAGTTTCATTAGATTTGTACAAAGCACAACAGTGAAAATCAGAATATATCTCAACTTAAACTAGAATAAATTGAGATTGAAGTAGAATCCCGAAAAGCCAGGGCAAATATTAGATGATCTTGAAGTCACTAATTTGGATGTTTTGGACCTCAAGTTTCTTGTAATTACTGCGATTTCTAGCCACATTGAACTTCCCAAAGTTGTATGCTTTATATTTGGGTGGGTTTCCCTCATTCACAAGCTCCTCCAATGGCTTCACCATCACATAGTGAGAAGGGAAAAAGAAGACCGGAATCGAAAACCTTTCCCGTTCCGAGTTCACCACCACCCTATGCTCCACGCTCTCGTAAGCTTCGTTGCTCCAAACCTGAAAATCCGATATTATTCGATCATCTTTAATAGTTTCGTGTAAAACCATAATATTTTTCATCAATGCGATCATACTTACTTTAGAAGCAAATCGTTATGAACTCAATAAATATATATGATAATAAGAAAATTTTTGGCAGAAAATACTGATGTTCTCGATGATTTAATTAGAATGTTTAAATTGAAAAAAACAAGAGGATCTAATTATAACTTTTTAAAATAGAGGGACTCAATCTCAAACTTCACCGAAATATAGGAACCGAGGCACATTTTGACCATTTTTAAACTACCATTTCGGCTTAGTCTGGCTCAGGTTAAGCTGGACTGGGGACAAATCTATATGCAAGAGCTTGAATAAATGAGTCCAAAATGAAGTGAAGTTACCTGAATAGTATCACCAACATTGATGACCAAGGCATTTGAGGTCGGTTTAACGGGAACCCAGACACCGTCCAGTTTTCTCTTCACTTGTAATCCCCCGACATCGTCTTGAGTGATGATGGTTAAAGCACCAGCATCCTTGTGTCGACCTACACCGAGTGCTAGCTCGGGGCAAGGGCATGGAGGATAGTGGTTAAGTCTTATCCTGCTTAGTTGGTCTTCAAAGTAGCCGTTGAGCCTATTAGATGGCAAGCCTAAGCTCAAAGAGATGAGTTCCAATAGCTTGTAACCCAGCTTTTCAACCTCTCTTGCATACTCTTGGCATACCTCCCTGGCCAACATTAACAAACCGGATTAACACTTGCTAGGATTCCACCTGAAAAAAGAGCTCGCATTCGGCTCAATCATTGTTAGTCCCGATCGAGCAAGTTGAATTTGAGTGTCCTAATGGGTTCATCTCAAGCTTTAATCTTTATTTCGATTTCAACCTCAAATATAAATAATTGAACCAAGTAAATGAACTTAATCAAGCCACCTCGAGCCGTTCCATTTCTATCTTGAATCAAAATAGTTCAAGAAGCCAATAAGATTTGCTAATTTATAAAGCAGGGTCATCTTTTAAACAACAATTCCAATATTTCTATAGGCTCAAATTCTACTATCAAATCCTCGTAAAAGTGTAACTGAACTCAAATATTTACAAGTTCCAACTTGATTCGAAATTCAGAGCTCAATACTTGATTTGAGCTTGAGATATAATCAAATTATTTAAGCTTGAGCTCGATTAAGTTCGATTTTTGTATTCAAACCAAATATTACTAAATTTAAATTTAACCTAATTGATAAGTTCAAGCTCGACTTGATAATTACTAAATTGAATAATAGTCTTTTTCTATTCAAACTTGAACTCGAATAGCTAACGCTAGTCTCATCTACAGCCTAATCATAGATTTGATCATCTCTATCAGCCAATTTATCAAACACATCAAAGCAAACATTGGTAAAAGTAGCATGAAAATCCTTATAGTAGGAGCTAAATTACATTTTGCTTCTTTCACTCACAAAATGAACAAATTAAACCTTGTTAGTTAAATTAAAAAATAAATTTATCATGTTATAAATTATACACACATCAATTTAAAAAAAAAAAAAAAAAACCAATTTTCTCCAACTTATATTTTTATGAGTAAAAGACCGACAAAATACCATCTAACTAACTACTAGAAAAGCACCGATGAAAGATTGATCACCTAAACTGTGGAGGAGTTTCAGGCCACTGATTACTCAACGTCCTCATTTCATCATCCTCAGGCTCAGGCGAAGCTGGTAAAAAAGAAGGGTCTTTTATCAAGAAATCAAACACTTCTTTCCAGTCTCTAACATTCTTTGTATGTTCACTTTCATAGTACCCCATAGGATTCACTTCATCTCGTTTAACCTTACGTTTTTCCTCCATGGGTTGATCGAAGAATGCTTTAGCTGCTGCCTTAATCTTTTCCAGCAATTCCAAAGGTACCCCATGGTTAATCACTTGAAAAAATCCCCACTTTCTGCAGGCGTTTCCGATCTTTGAAACGAGTACGTTGATGTCTGTGGTGTGGGATAATGAAAGATCGATCACTGGGATTCCTTCGATTTCGATGGTATCCAGGTTGGGTCGGTGTTCAATGGATTGAATGAAAGCTTGATCCACTTCTCCCATGGAGATTAGATTGATGGTGATGAAGTTACTGATATAGAAAGCTTGCTTTAAAAGAAGGTTAGTAATATCATGTTACTATGGCTTATTATATAGCACTTAGTTTTACATACATTGAAAATGGACGCTTTTGCTAAAAAATCTAAGGGTAAACTGCAATTAAAGTCATTAAGTTATTAGTAAATTTATGTTTTGATTATTCAACTTCAAAAAATTATAAATTGATCATTGAACTTCAAAAACTTCAAATAGTATGGTGAATCAATACTCATTAACGAGTAGAACATACTTTATATCCAAGTTGATCTGATGATCGGTGTCGGAGATTGGAGACAAAAATTATTTAGATTTTGGTTCGCAGATTCTTGACATTCAAACTTGTCTCATGAAAAAAAACTGTGGAGGAAAAAGGGAAAGTGAGCTTTCAACTGGTGCAAGCGGTGTGAACAAAAAAAGCCATACACCAGTAATTTTAAAAGCTCAGTGACTTAAATGAAAAATTTCAAAAAATTCAGTGATCATTTTATATCTTCTTGAAATTGAATGATCAAAATGTAAACTTACAAATAGTTTAGTGTCCTTATTGTAGTCTACCCAAAAAACAATCATAAAAGAATAGGTAAAAATACTTGGCAGTCCCTCTAATATAAAAAAATTGAACAAATAAATCCCTCTTTGGTTAGTAACTCTAAAAAAAAAAAGAAATCATCCAAAATCCTGACGTGACGTGTATGTTAATACAAATTGAACATGATATTGACGATAATATCTAGGGTATAATGGAATAATTTTTTAATATAATGTGAGAAAAATATATCAAACATTCATTGAAGATAGACATACATATGAAATCACAGTTTTATACATACATTGAACATGGACAGTTTTGCCAGTTTTTTACGTTCATTGAACATGGACAGTTTTGCTAAAAGAAACAAACATACACTCACACCAAGAGTGATCACAACCCAATTCCTTCTCTCTAGAAACCTCCCTTTCTTTATATGCCAAAGATATAATCAAAGTTTTCATAATCGGATCGATGGTTAAATCGATCAAAGTAATTAATTTATCGATTTAATTAATTTAATAAATATTAATAAAAAAATTAAATTCAATCACCCGATTCAACTCGTTTTTTCACAATTCAATTGATTTTCGAATTAATTTATCTAATAATTTTTTCGAACCGATATTCTAACTCATATAATTTAATTCAATCAGAATTGATTCTAATTAAGAATGGTTTGAAGTAATAACTAAAATTTTTATTTAGCTATTAAATAACACGGGTTTTGAACTCTATTTTCCTCTTTCGCTTTTCTAATATTGCTATTGTAACAATTACAATATATATATATATATAACTTTTAGCCTCGTTTGTGAGAAGTGGTTTCATTTCTAAGTTGGCACCACTTACTTTTTTGTTAATATTGTTTGAATTGAATCGAACTAATCGATTAAATCGATTAGACCTCGATTAGAGGCATGCATAACTATGGTTTCCACAACTGCTATTTGTGTGATATTGCTTAAATTGTAATATTTTTGAAGGTTAATGTAATTTCTAGCCTGGTATTTTGGTTCCATTGGTACATGAATTTGGTAACCAACTTTACTTTGCTACTTGCGACGATGTTTCGTTCTAAAATTATTGCATCATCAATCGTGTTTTCAAGTTGCCGGCATCGAGGTCTAAAGGACTACAAAAGACAAATATTGGAGTGCATCCTGGAGTTTGCTCACCGCGGTGGCCCGTTCATCGTGGAGGTGGTCGGAGAAAGACTTGGCTTTCTCCTGGATTGATGCTTGTGGAAGTGCTTCATGTGAATCCATAGTAGCACTCTTAATGGCTGCTAAGTAGCCTTCGGTTACATAGGATATGCTTGAAAACAACATCAAATATAGATCACCTTAGCTATTGGAGCTCTAAAACAAAGGTAACTGCAAAGAAACTAACCAGTAATAAAGCTGCTCGATACTGTAACACACCTATACCCGGTTCACACGTATAAACCCGATATAGAAGCATTACATATAGTATCGGAGATTTTAACACGAGTATAACAAATTTTTTTCATCCAGAATACCTCATTTTATTTCGTCACCCAAAACATTTCAAAACAATATTTTTATCTTCTAATAAGTACATATATAAGTTCTATAGTACATGTCATTTTACATCAAAAGTAATATACCTAAATTTGAGCTCCAAGTGATGTGATGTAATGAGAGGTCCCGATCTAGCTTCTTGTATTCCTTGCACCTACGCGTTAAGCCGGTGAAAGCTTAGTAAGCACTACAAAAGCAAAGTATAAACTTTTAAATTTTCTCATGTAATTTACTCTTTCGCTTTACCAGTATATAACTTGTATCTTACCACATTGACATTCATTTCACTTTGGTCCACATTTTCTTTTTCTTTTTTCCACAATTTAGCCCAATGTAAACTTCTATAGAACCCATCGGATAAACGGAACAGAAAGTACCGAAGTACTTAACAGTAAGCACACACAGTGCAATCCAGTAGGCACACACAGTGCAATCAGTAGGCGCACATAGCGCAAATCAGTAGGCACACAAAGTGCGAAACAGTAAGCACACGAAGTGCGAAACAGTAAGCACACGAAGTGCAAAACAGTAAGCGCGCTAGCGTTCCTTAATGGCATGCCACTACTATTTCAATGGTTCTAACTTGTCTACATGGGCATAACACTTCATATTTATCATTTCTCATTATTTCACACATCACATTTAAATTTCAAAGCTGTTCACTTGCATCACAGTCACTAAATTATTTATATCTTGAGCTACAGAATTCGAAATTATAATCCGCTTGATGTTTCTGAGACTAGACTCAATCATCTTTTTACCATAAAATTTCCAGAATTTTTACTTTAGCCAATTTGTACAGTAAATTCTTTCAATTTACCCCTTCGCTGCAACCTGACAGTTTCGACCTTTCTTCACTAAAAATTATCTATCTTTTAGTAAAAAAATCAAATGATGTTCCTATATGTTTCTATTGAAAAAATACTCATTAAGGAATTAGTCATATAAATTTCAGTCTCTAATGATTTTTCTATATTTTTCTATGATTTTTCAAAGTCAGAATAAGGGAACTCATACCTACTCTGACCTTGTTACAGAAAATCAGTTGTATCTCAGAATATACAGATTCATTTCTATCATCGTTTCTTCCATATGAAACTACACTCAATAAGATTTAATTTCATATATAATAGGACCCTTAACTCTTTGTATACAATTTTTAGTGAATTTTCAAAGTTAATCCTCTGTTCTGTCCAGACTGTTTTACTAAATCACACATTAATCCCTTCATTTTATCATTGTAAACATTCAAATTATGTACCTATCTAACAATTTCTATGCTAATAATTCATATACCATTAGAAAAATTAAACTATAATTTAAAACTCTTGTAGTACTTACAACAAAAAGGTTGATTTCCTTCTCTTTTCACTCTTTGCTCTTCTCTTTTCCTTTCTCTTCAATTTGATCCTTGCCTCTCTTCTCTTTCTCTTCAATTTTACATAAACACATATAATCTATAAGCTGTAATTCAATAATTTTCATGCTAAATAACAGTAAAATACATGTATATCATGAGGATTTAACCATATCTTACCTTAACCCTTGAATTCAAATTTTCTCGATTTAGTCCTTTATCTCTCTAACACCTCAAAATTAATTCTATAAGAAGTTTAAGGTGTCTACTAACTCTCTTTTATGACTTTCTTTCAGAAATTCCAAAGAAAATGGAAGGTTTTGGAGTTTGGAAAGCTTAAAAATGATGGAACGACCTATTTGGAATAAAAGCAAAAGTTGGAAATGGAAGAAAAGGCCATGGACGGCTAACTTAATGAAAAAGATGATATTTTCATCTTTTTAACTAGCTTTTTCTTCTCTCAAATTCTCTAGAATTTTCACTTAAAATATTTCACTTAAGAAAAATGGTAAAATTACACTCTTAGTCCTTGAGCCTTTCAACTTTACACTTTGGCCCAAAACTTTGCCTCCAAAAATATCTTCCACCAAATTACTCTTTTGCCCCTCCTCAATCAATCTAATTCCATGATGACTCAAAATTCATTTTGGATAATCTGCTATTTAATCCCCCATATTTTCTCTCCTTTACTATTTAATCCTTAAATTTTTCTAACCTTCCTTACTTCAACTAAACATTTCTAATTCTGTATTCTATTTTATCACTATTCCAAATCCGGTTCAAACACACGGATGTTACAGATACAACTGCCATATAACATGTCACTGATTGTGCATTATATCATCATCATCATCATCATCATCTTCAACTCGAACTTTGTTGCCACTAGATTGTTGGAAGGAGGTGGGAGAGAAATAATTTTTTAGTAAGAAAATGAACTTACTTTGTATTAAACTTTTCTTCTCTACAGCTCTTTTTAAACTTCACCATATACAACTATTTATATAGTAGTTGTAAGTGACTATTGGATTCAACGCATTCATGTAACCTAGCTAAATACATATATGACCACTAATACATCTTTTCTAATTACATTAATTAAGCTAAATGCATCTACTCTAATACATTCATTAAATATAAATGCATGCAACTAATATATTCTAGATGTTACAAATTATATCCAACACTTCCCCTTATTTTGAACTTTTCTTGATTACGTCAAGATTATCACGCATTCTTCGAAAACCTTCAATCTTGAGAGGTTTTGTAAAAATATCTGTCACTTGATCTTGAGTTTTCACAAACTTAAGCTCCACTTCCTTCTTGGCATTATGCTCCTTGATCTTGTGTCTATTTGTTTGCTTCGATCATGGAACATTGGATTTTTTGCGAGTGCTTGTGCAAACTTGTTATCAATGCAAATTTTGGTTGCTCCTTCTTGTGGCAAGTGAAGTTCTTTCAACAATTCTCTAAGCCAGATAGCATGACAAGTACAGGAAGTTGTTGCCACATATTCAGCCTCACAAGTTGAAAGTGTCACAATGAGTTGTTTCTTAAAACTCCAAGAGATGCAACAATTTCCCAAGAAAAACACAAATCCAGTGGTGCTTTTTCTATCATCACTGTCACCAGCAAAATCACTATCACAAAATCCCATGAGTTGAAAGTCATGAGAAGATGAGTAGAATAACCCAAATTCAATTGTATCTTTTAGGTAACGAAGAGTCCTTTTAGCAGCCTTCATGTGAGTTGAGGTGGGAGCTTCCATGTAGCGACTCACTACTCCAATTGCAAATAGGATGTCAGACCTTGTACATGTAAAGTATCTCAAACTTTCCACAAGACTTTTGAAAAGAGTTGGATCTTCTTTTATTTCATCATCAAACTTTGACAACTTCACTCCACAGTCCATTAGTGTTTCAAAAGGATTGCAGTCAAGCATTTTGAATTTCTTACAACACTTGTTTTGCCTAGCCTTCTTGCGAGATGAATATGTCGTCATATGTTTGTTTCACTTCTAAGCCCAAATAATAAGACATGAGCCCCACGTCAGTCATCTCGAAAACAAGTGACATGTGCTTCTTGAATTCTTCAATTAAATATAGATTGTCTCCGGTAAAGATCAAATCATCCACATAAAGACAAACTATCAAGATATCTCTACCATCATTCCTCTTGACATAGAGTGCATGTTCATGAAGACACCGAACAAACCCATTGTCTCAAAAATACTTGTCGATGTGGCTATACCATGCACGAGGTGCTTATTTTAACCCATATAATGCCTTTTTCAACCTTAGGCATTTATCTTCTTGTCCTTGGACATTGTATTCCATGGGTTGCTCAATGTAGACTTCCTCTTCCAATAAATCGTTAAAAAAAGCCGATTTCACATCAAGTTGATATATTTTCCACTTCATTTGAGCCGCCAAGGAAATAAGCAAACGAATTGTTTCAATTCGGGCAACGAGTGCAAAGACTTCATCATAATCAATCCCATGCTTTTGCTTGTAGCCTTTAACAACAAGCCTTGCTTTGTACCTTACCACTTCTCCACTTGCATTCTTCTTTTTCTTGAAAATCCACTTGACCTCGATAGCTTCATGGCCTTTTGGAAGTTCAGATAACTCCCAAGTGTTGTTTTTCTCAATGGGTTTTATTTCTTCGTCCATGGCTAGTGTCCATCTTTCATCCTTCACGGCATCATCGAAGTTAAGTGGCTTACTATCTACAAATAGACAAAACAAATCATTAATAATTTCAGTAGCATCATAGATACTTTTCATTTTTCGAGGTCTTTCACTCGAGCTTTCAAAGGAAGTTGCTTCATGGATTGGAGCAGATGAAGATGGAGGAGTCACATCTTGCACCGGTGTCACAATGCCTTGTTCTTCTTCAAAATAAGGAAAGAAATCATAAGTTTGTTCTTCTTGGGCCTCCCAATTCCAACTTGCTTGCTCATCGAACTTAACATCTCGACTTATGTTAATTCTCCCATTGCTTGGGTTGTACAACTTGTAGCCTTCAGAGTTTGAGTCATAGTCAATGAAAACATATTTTGAACTTCGATCATCAAGCTTCGATCTATCTTGGTCGGATACATGCGCATAGGCAATGTAACCAAACACTCGTAGATATCTAACACTTGGCTTTCTTCCACTCCATACTTCTTGAGGTGTTAGACCATTCACGTTCTTTGTTGGTGAGTGGTTGGACAAGTAAATTGCACAATAAATAGCTTCGGCCCAAAATTCCAAAATGCATGCATGACTACTAGATACATATTTTCTAAATACATTAATTAAGTTAAATGCATCTACTCTAATGCATTCATTAAATATAAGTGCATGCAAGTAATATATTCTAGATGTTACAAATTATATCTAACATAGATATGACGGATTTACCAAGCATCAGGAGCTGAGACACCGCTAAACAGCACATTTCCAAAAGCATCTGCAGCATTCACATCATTTTACGAGATTGTCATGGCATTATTAAGAAGGATAACAAGGCCTGCACAAACCTCGATCGATGATGGTGAAACGGAACCAACACGTAAACCTCCATGGTGCATGGAATCCGCAAAATTTACAGTAGAATGCTCGAGCCTAGAGAATATAATGGAAAAACGTTATGACATTCGGAGATACACCATTAACACGAAATCTAGCAGCAGCACGAAAATTTCAATTCTCGAAGTATCTATCTACGGCTTTTGTGTGTTCTAAGTACCAGGAAAAATTTCTACTCAAAGTTTGAACAAGGTCGGGGCTTCTGCGGAAACAACCGATATACTAAACAAATATATAATGCAATGAAAACATACTTTTGAACAAACGGATACCATTAACACGAAATCTAGCAGCGGCCTACGTTATTTGGTGTTCTTATTAGCATGAAAAGTTCCATTCTCAAACTATCTATCTACAGACATTTGCGTATTATAAATGCCGGGAAAATATTCCACTCAAAGTCCGAACAAGGTCGGGGCTTCCGCGGAGGAAGCAAAAATGACCAACATACGCAATGAAAGCATACATTTGAACAAACTGAGATACACCATTAACATGAAATCTATCGGCGGCCTACGTTATTCGTGTTTATATTAGCATGAAAAGTTCCATTCTCAAACTATCTACAGACATTTGCTTGTTCTAAGTGCCGGGGAAAAATTCTACTCAAAGTCCGAAACAAGGTCGAGGCTTCCGCGGAGAAAGCAAAAATGACCAACATACGCCATGAAAACATACTTTTGAACAAATGGAGATACACCATTAACACGATATCTAGCAGCGGCGTGCGTTATTCGTGTTTATATTAGTGCGAAAAGTTCCATTCTCGAACTATCTATCTAGTCTACAAACATATGCCTGTGTAAGTGCCGGAAAGGAATTCTACCCAAAGTTTGAACAAGGTCGGGGCTTCCGCAGAGAAAGCACAAACGATCAACATACAAAACAAATATAGTATTGCAATGGAAACATACTTTTGAACAAAATTGGTACTCTCTTTCCATGCACTCCCAAGTGCCTGCCATGCACCAGAAGCAAAATTCTTCATGGAATTTTCAAAAACCTTTAACCCTGCAAATATTCAAAGTAGGACAAATATATATATATATATATGTATATAACAAAACACAAAACATAGGTTCAACAAGAAAACTAAAATCTGCTGGTTTACTATCATCTCAGATTAGTATAGTTTCAAGGTATCAAAAGGTCAAATTATTGTTTTAGTCCCTACTATGATAAAATTGGAGGTACAATCTTTGTACTTAATTTGGCATAAATTGATTCTTTACTTTTATCTCATTAGTTAGTCGTAGAATTTTTTCTTAAAAGCACCTAGGCTAACTTATGACACTGATTATATATAAATATATGTTATACTTTTACCTTAAGCTCCCTCACCAGACCATCCTAGGGGCCTGGCGATACAACCTCGGCAGCTCCTCGCCAGAGAAACCTGATTTCATGCCTAAATATAATATTTAGTGAGCTTAGACAATCTGCAAAAGATATATTGGGAAACCTCCTTGACAACACCCATCAATTCACCAGATCCGACAGCTAGGTCCTTCAGGTCAATTCCAACAGTGCCTTAGGCTAACACATGCCACCGTATCACCTCATCCCGAAAAAGGAAACTCATGTGATTGGAACCCACGTTCAGCCTCCATTCTCCTATAAATACCCCCATCACCAGGATAAGGAAGACAATAAAAAAAGGCATAGTCTTTAATCTAACAAGACTATATGAGCAGCTCTTAGACTTACCCACTTAGACTTCCAAATCCAGAGGCTTTCCACACCTTCTATGATGTGAACTGCACCTATATGAGCAGCTCTCTGCACCCCTTACGATATGAACAGAGAAAGTGGAGAAAACCCAACCACCCCATCCTCCTCCACTCTTTTCATCTTCTGGAGATTCCTTTTCTTCTTTATCTTCCATTTGTTGTGGAGGTGGAATCTTGGTAGCTTCCTTTTATTTTTCGCATCAAAGGTTGAAATGGATTAGAAAAATTACTAAAAAGAGATCAAATTTTGGGTTGAAAATTTTTTCCTGGGTTTTGTTTTAAAGATTGAAATTTGCATGAGATGTGTGTGAATTAAGGGAGAGCTTGAAGTTTGGTTGATGATGATGGCCGTACCGGTTGTTTACAGTCGAAAATGGACCCGCCAAACGGCAATTCAAACGCGCGTTTGAAGGCAAAATCTCGCCTTTTCTAAATTACGCCGTTGGGGTGATCCCTCTATTTTAAAGTAAATGAAACGTCTGCGTTTCGTGATGATTAGGCATACTTTTTTGTAAATTACACTTGAGATCACTAAATTATTTAAAAATTTACGTTTTGATTACTCAATTTAAAAAAGTTATAAAATATTCATTAAACTATTAAAAAAATTTATTCAATACATCAAAATTATACGAAAATTTTTATCTAAGTCAATAGGATCTTATGTTTCTTTTAAATAAAAGTGTAGCTGACGAGTTCTATGTGACAATTCAACAATCTGTTTGATAGATCAAATACCCAACGTGAGTGGAAAAACATACATTAGATTCAAGTTGATCTGATAGTTAGTGTTAGAGATCGGAGAAGAAAATTTCGCGAACTTTGATTCTTAAATTCATTACGTTCAAAACTATTTAATAAAATAAAATAGAACTTTAAAAGAGAAGGAAAATATTTAATGATCGTTTTATAATTTTATAAACTCAAATGATTAAAATATAAATATTAATACTAATCAAAATAAATTAAAAAAATATTTTGAATTTAAAATCCAACTCGAGCAATTTACCAACTTACATATACCATATAGAAATAATTTATTAAATGAGTTATTTTATTTTCAATTATTTTCATTATGTTGGGCGCATGTGATTCTGGTAAGGTCTAATCCACCCTAGCTTGACACGTGTTTAAAGCATTTTTGTATATTATTTAAAGTATTAATTCAATAAAAAATATTTGCTGAGAGAGTTGATGGGACCACACTAACTTCTTTGGCCTTTTGACTCAGTGATTCTACCTTTTTTCTCATACTCTTCCGACTCAACTCACTTATGAAAACGAGTCCAACAGATTTCAATTTAAAAATTATATTTGTACTATACTAAAATAATAATAGTAAATTATATACAAAATCATTAAACTATTCATAAGTTTACATTTTGATTATTAAATTTTAAAAAGTTACAAAATAATCATTGAACTATTCAAACGTTTTTATTAAAATCACTATATTGTTAGTATTTTTTTAAGTTCGACTAGTGAGTTCCCAACTACGATTCGACGATTGGTATAGCGAATCAGTACTCATTGACGAGTATAAAAATATATCTTAGATCCAAATCAATTTGAATGTCACCGTTAGAGATCGGAGAAGAAAAATGATTGGATTTTTATTTGCAAATTCATAACATTCAAAGTTGTTTCATTAAAAAAAACTAAATTGTAAAAAAAAGAAAAGAAGAGCTTTTGATTGATGTAGACGGTACGAATAAAGAAGGTCATACAACAATGATTTTAATAGCCTAATGAATTAAATTAAATTTTTTGAATAATTCAACAATTATTTTGTAATTTTTTAAAATTAAATGACCAAAAAATAAACTTATTAATAATAATAAAATAAGAATCTATTTATATAATTATAAACACATGTGTACTTATTATATAGACAATTTGGATTTTATATGTAAAAAAAAGATATAGCCCCCATAAATTTTATAGGCATTTCTTTTTAAACACGTTAGATACAAGCTATTGGTGCGATAGCTACACGTGTTCACAATTTGCTCTATGTACTTTAAATATGCTCGACATCAGATCCAAATAAAACGACTAGGTTGATGGAAGTAACCAATCAATACAATATTGATATTTTGAGGACTTAAATAAAATGATTTAAAGTTAAAACACCAATTCAAAGTTTAGATAATAGTTCGAGGACTTTTGATGAAATTAACCAAAAATAAGGTTAAAATAAGCCTTAGGTCCTTGTACTACTCCCAAATTCGAAATTTAGTCATTGTACTTCTTTTTCTAGGAAATTAGTCCCTTACTTTTTAGATTTTAAAATTTAGGTCCAACTACTAATAGTATTAAGATTATTTTGTTAAATTTAAGTTCATTATAATGCTATTCTTTTAGTTACTTTGTTATCAAGTAAGTATTTTTATATTTTAAAATGTCATCAACAATTTAAAAAAAAAGTTAAATAGTATTATTAATTGAACTTGAATTTTGAAATCTAAAAAATAAAAGTACTAAACTTTTTGAAATAAAAGTACATGTATTAAAATCTAGATTTGAGAAAAGTACAGGGACCTATGACATATTTTAACAAAAAAAAATTACTAAAAGGGCAAAAGGGATAGTAGGTGGGACACACGTTGGTCGCCTTCGTTTAAGAAAGGCGAGACGAAGAACTCAGTAGTGAGTAACTGAGTTCAGATTGTGGTTCAACTCGGTTCAACTTTTAGGGCAAGTTGAGTTTTTTTTTGGAGCTTTAAAAGCAGAAGAAGCAGTGAAGACCAGATCTGAAATCTCCATTTTCTCTCTCTTTGAGCTTTCTTCGTCGGTTTATCTCTTTAGTCTTATCATTTCAATCACTGCGCTATACACACACATACGTATACATATATATACTTGGAAAACTAAAAAAAAGAAAACCTTCAAAGCTCTCTTTGAAACTCAAGCATCACTGTATACTCTGATCATCTCTTCAACTATGCCACGCCCTTTTTTCCATAAGCTTATTCTCTCCTCTACTCTCCAAGATAAGAAACTGGTAAATCACTAAAAAACCTAATTTCTTTTCTGGGTTTATGATTTTATTTGCTGCTTGTGTGTTTTAATTTCTCAAAGTTAAAACCCAAGTTTTTCTTTTGTTTTGAGCTCTGGGTTTGTTTTATTTTCCTTTGTTTTTGTAGATTTCAGTGTGTTTTTTGAAATTTGATTGTTTGGGACTTGTTATAGAGTTAATTTTAGTTCTTTTTGATGGAGTTTTATTTGATTTTTCTGTGTATTCTTTCATGGATATTGGTGAAAAATCTTGTTAGTTAAGAAATTTCTCACAATGTTTATGAAAAAATCTGCAAAAATTCTAAATTTTAAAGAACCCTAATTTTGGTTTTTGGGGTTGTCTGCAGAGGATCCCTGATAACTTTGTTAAGAAATTCAAGGATGAACTTTCTGTTGCAGCTGCTCTCACTGTCCCTGATGGTCGTGTTTGGCGTGTAGGGATTAGGAAAGGTGACAACAAGGTCTGGTTTCAAGAGGGTTGGCCCGAATTCCTTGACCGATACTATATCCGAATCGGATACTTTTTGATCTTTCGATATGAAGGGAATTCGGCTTTTAGTGTTAGTATCTTTAATTTGTATAATTCTGAAATAAACTATCAGTCTAATGCTCTTCTTGGTAGTCAATACAATCATGGGAAATCGTATCCGTTCGATGAACTCGAAGACGATGAATGCACATCTTCAGCTGTGCAGCATTTGTTCGGGGGATCCAAACTTAACCATTGCAATAATTGGAGCGGTGAAGTTAACCTTAATGCGGCAAAAAGTGTGAATAATCAACCTATTCGAGGTATGGTTCTTCGTTTAATGTGCTTGAACTTAAGATGATTCTGCTAATGGAAGTGAAATTGCGTACTTCAGGTTCGGAGACGCCACCACCAAAGAAACCCGGGAGGAAAAAGCAGAAGTTCGACCCTAGTAAGTGTTCTTGCGTTTTTGCAGCATGGAAGGGATTCGGGATTTTTCTCACCATTTGTCTGGTCAAATGTAGATGATCAGGATATGTCCATTGGACACGAAGACGATTCGGAAATGCGGTATAGGTTTTACGAAAGCGCTTCAGCTCGAAAGAGAACCGTGACAGCCGAAGAAAGAGAAAGGGCAATGAATGCAGCCAAAGCATTCGAGCCGAGTAACCCTTTCTGCAGAGTCGTCTTGCGACCATCGTATCTATACCGGGGATGTATCATGGTGAGGCATTGAATAAAATCGATAAAAGTATCATGGAGGTCCCTGTATTAGAAGTCAGATTACGTTTTGCCTCATTTATTCAAAAAATGGAGAAATTAGTCTTTGTACATTAGATTAAAGTGCAAATTTAGTAGAGATTAATTTGTCTATTTTTTAGTGGCGAGAGTAAAATGTAATCTGACTTTTAGTATAATGACTGAATATAATCCTATTTTGGTTCTGCCATATGCACGTTTTTGAAATTTTCTCTTGCAGTACCTACCATCTTGCTTCGCCGAGATTCTAAGTGGGGTTTCCGGGTTCATTAAACTCCAACTCCCCGACGGGAAACAATGGTCCGTTCGATGTCTTTATAGAGGAGGCAAAGCTAAGTTCAGCCAAGGATGGTATGAATTCACAGTGGAGAACAATTTAGGGGAAGGAGATGTTTGTGTCTTCGAGCTGCTTAGATCGAGGGAGTTCGTGCTAAAAGTGACTGTATTCCGTGTAATGGACGGTGCCGGACTAATGCACTGATCTCAATACAATGCCAACTAAGCTAAAACCGACGGCTTGAGTGTACCAGCCGACACACAACTCATCTTCAGGTGACATGTTAACTGAGCCTAGGAAAGTGAAATACAAAAAATTTTTGTGGCTTGATTAGCTTTGTAAATAGATTGTTCATTGAAGTTGACATTGAACCGGATTTGAAAAATGGGGTTTTAAGCTTGCTTATCATCTGTTTGATTGGTTTAAAATTTTCGTGGCACATATATATATATATATATATATATGAATGTATGTATGTATGCGTCTGTATTGTGTTGCTTGTACTCTTCAATGGGTTTTTTAGGTTAAATTTTGTTATTAATCCCTGTATTATGCATAAGTTGTTAATTTAGTCCCATATGGTAGCTAAATTTATTTAGTTTTGCTGCGGTAATATATAATTACGTGAATAATATCTGATTGTTATTTTCATGTATTATTCCGAAAAATCAGCTAATGGATTTGATTAGAATTTAGGTTAACAGATGTTGGATTGCTTTTGTAGTTTGACAAAATTTTAAGTTTTCTACTTGAGAAATCACAGTCTAATCACTAATATTATCAGTATTTTCTATTTAAACTTATCAATTTGACACATTGTTTAGGTTAGGTTATTTACAGAAGTTGGCAAGTTTTGACGGAAATTACTGTTACTAATAACAATGATAATTGGATTAAAATATTTAAATTGTAAAAGTGAGATGATTGAACTTCTAGCTTTTAAAGGAGTGGATTAAATTTTAAAATTTATCGAATTACATCGATTAATACCACATTTTAACTCAAAATTTAATCAAAAATAAAATTTTAAAAATGAGAAAATATATGAATTAAAATTGATCGATTTTAAAGGTATAATCATGCTGTTCACAAAAATTAATTGATTGAAATTTTAAAATTCATAAAAAAAAAAAAAAAATATTCCTAATGTTTCTTTCTCAGTTTTCCTCCTTTTGCTAGTCTTTATTGTCTCTCCTTTTTTCCTTATTTATTTACAATAACTAATTTCATAAGGAAAGGTGCTTGTTTGTTTGGATGATAAGAAAAGTTGAAATTTCTTTAATTGGTATAGAAGTTAAAAGAGAGAAGTTTGCGGGGTTATTTTACACAAAAAAAAAAAACCTTATTTACATTTCTCTTTGGTCTTTTTTAGTTTTAGAAATTTAATCTTATATTTGTCTAATTTAAGATTTAAAGTCAAATCAATAGCATTTGTTAATTAATTTCCCGAATTAAACTTTTGAGTATTAGAATGATACGTATTCAAATTTAACGGAAGTTTATTATAAGCATTACCAATTGAATTTTAATCTTTAAATCGATTAAATATAAAAAAAATTGAAGAGTAGAAGGACTAAAAGCAACAACTTGAAAGTCTATATAGCTTTATTTGTTTGCTGTAAAGAGCTGATTCGAAAAGATTGAAGTGTTCAAAATAACTTTTTCTTCTTGGAATTTCTCTTTTGTGCTTTTCTAGGTGGCCGACATCAACTCTTTTTTTTTTTTTTTAAATATCCGATTCAAACATTCCTAAATTCGAATAAACATAAATAAGATCACAAACTTAACCCTAAACAATTAAAATTCAGCTATAAAGATGTAAACGTTCAATTTCGATCCAAATATCTTCACCCATTAACCTCAAAATCTTCCTTCTCACTTCAATTCTATAGGGCACATCACCCTCAACAACAGCTTTCTCTTTGTACACAACAATTTTATCATAGGTTTTGAGCCCTTTTGCGTACACAAATTCAAGCCACCCTTTGGAAAAAACCGGCTTCGCATAAGCCCCATCTCGAAGAATACATCGGAAACTCCATATTGCGTCGTCGGTGTCTTTAACTTGCAAATCGAAACGTTGATGATCAGTGCCGGTATAAGGAAAGAGATACAAAATACGAGTTGGGACCGATAATCGTCGTTCGATATCGGTTTGTGTTAGTAACTTGGAAAATATTAGCTCCATATGTAATATATTCATTAACTTACCAAATCCTAAAGCTTCAACACAAACACATGTACACACGCATATATCTCTATATATAGAATGCTATGCGAGAGTTTTTATCTTCATGGGATTTTCCTGGAAAGTGTGGGAAAATTATAGAATGTTGACCGGTGAAAACAAGTAATTTCCACTGGGAAATCTTCCAAGTTCTTGGGGGGCTGGTATGAATGTTTTTCTAATGTCTTGGAAAGTTACAATTGTGTTTTTTTTTCTCTTATTGCACTTAAAGTTTATATATGTACAGATAGATGTGTGTATATATCTTAAATAGTGATTAAATTATTAATAAGTTTATATTTTATTCACTCAACTTTAAAATGTTACAATATAGTCATTGAATATTCGAATGTTTTTTTTTTTTTTTTTTTAAGTCACTAAATTGTTAAGTTTTAAAAGAAAAAAAATTTGACCGGCAAACTTCAAGCGACGATTCAACTATCGATATTGTGGAACAATACACATCAGAGTAGAAGAACATACTTCAAATCCACGCTAATATTATGGTCAGTGTCGGAGATTATAAAATAAAGTTGTTCTGCTCATAATTTGTTAATTTGTGATGTTCAAAGTTGTTTCATGAAAAAAAAAAAACCTAAACTATAGAAGAGGAAGTTTAACCTTTTCAATTGGTGACGGAAGAGAGAACGGAAAAAACTAGATAATAACAATTTTAATAGTATGGTGATTTAAATGCAATTTACTTTTTTTTTTTTTTTTCTTTGTAACACGTCAAAAGTAACGGAAGATTGCAGGTTAAGCTATTAATAAAATTTCAAGGCAAAGTCGTGTATCTTCTTGAACAATGGTCTTCTTTTGATATGTATAGTAAAAGAGAACTGTTTTAAAAGTTTAATTGATATGATCCCAATAAGTGGATTTCGTGAAAAAGAGGATATTGTTCATCTTAGATGTGCAAGGTGTGTGTGTGTTGTCAAAGAATTAAATTTATTTTATTTGACAATAACAACATTTTTAGAATTAAATAAATTATTAAAATACTGATTTACATAATTTAAGTGGTTTATATCGATTCGTGGTTCAATTGGTCTAAAATGTTTACTAGAATTCTTTTTATATATATTTAGGAATTGTTATCATATGTATGATATATATTTATATTATTTTATAATTCTTTTATATATTTTTAGAAATTTCTAAATTATAAATATCAATTTAGGAGATGTTAAATTTAAGGACCAATAGTATATTTAAGAAGAAAAATTATGTAAAAATAATAAATTGACATAACATTATACATACGATAATATATTTGTTACATAAATTTTAATTAACGAGTTTAAATACTACTGTTCGGATTAAATTTGAAATTTCATAACTTAACCTTAATACAAATCTTATTTGACAGGTAAACAACTATTAGAATTCTGTACACATGGAATATTACTAAATTAAGTTACAAGTCCATCTCCAAAGTCAATTTATATTAACAATGAATTTTTATTTATTCCTAAATTTATTAATTTTTTAAAGTACAATAATATAATAGGGAAAATAATTAAATGAAACATATAATACAACATGATATATTATATAATACGAATTATTAAGGTGTTAAAATCTAAATTAAATAGTCGATTGAGTCTTAATTCGATTGACAGAGATATTGTTGTTAATGTAGGAGGACATGAGTTCGATTGCGCTAAAGTCAATTATCCTATTTTACGGATTAAGAAAGAGCTATGAATAGTTCTAAGCGTTATGTTAAAAACAACGTATATAATCAAAATTTATAATTAAAATTATTTTTTTTATGGTGACTGCATTTAATTTATTTGGGCTTTTAAAATTTATAGTTGTTGGGCTCTTTGCATTAATTTTTTTAAGATCCTAATATAATCCGGTCAATTTTTATTTAGTGAATTTTTAATATATTTAATGTAATGTAATATTAATCAAATAGTCTAAAATAATTAAATTAAATTAATTATTATTTTTAATATTAAATTCATTATAGATTATTATCATATCTGTTCGTTTTGATACAATACCTAAAATTATCTATAGTTCCCTCAACTCGGAGGATAATACAATTTAGCGTAGTTAAACCCACGTCCTCTTACACCGACAATAATATAAAATGAAATATATAAAATCAAATTAAAAAACTTATTAATTTTGAAAACAAATGAAATAATCCAATTTAATGATGATCGATATGGACCAAAGTCGAAATAATAATTTAAACACAACAATTATGAACAAAATAAATAAATTAATAGCACAAGAAACAATTTTGGATAAAAGAAAAATTAATATTTATTTTTACATTTACTCATTCTCCGAAACTATTTCTTAGATTTGTAAATTTATTTTCTTATATTTGATTTAATATCTAAATCATATAAGTTAACATGTGAAGATTAAATAATTAATTTTTTAAATATACAAAGATTAAAAAATTCGTTGGGAATAAAATAAATTTTGTTATATGACAAAGTTCATTAAAAATATCTTAAAGTCCAAGGAAAATATAAAAAATGAGATTAACCCTAAAAAGAATAAAAAAGTTGGCCAAACAATATGAATAACGTGGACGTACGCTTTGCATGGTATTTAGCGCGCGACAGAATAATTTGACGCCAGGTTTTCAAAGCGAAAACGTCCGTCCGTCCGCCACGTCACTGCCTTAAGCAATAAAAAATTAATAGTAAATTATAAGTTTACATTTTAATTACTCAACTTCAAAAAATCATAAAATGGTAATTAAACTATTCGAAAGTTTTTATTTAAGTTATAATTTTTTTAAAAGTTCGGCTAGCAAACTCCAAGCAACAATTCGATGATTGGTATAATATATCAATACCTATCGACAAGTAGAAGAACATACTTTAAATCTAAGTCAATTTGACAGTCAGTGCCGGAGATCAGAGAATAAAACTGTTTGAATTTCAATTTGCAGTTTATGACATTCAAAATTATTTAATGAAAAAAAAAAAACCTAAATTGTAGAAAAGAAAAGAAGGAGAGCTTGTGATTGGTATAGGTGGTGTGAACAAAAAAAGCATATAACAACAATTTTAACAATCTATTAACTTAATTGAAAACTTTCAAATAATTTAGTGACCATTTTTTAACTTTTTGAAGTTAAGTGGCGAAACGTAAGCTTACTAATAGTTTAGTGACCTTAGTTGTAGTTTATCCAACAAAATGATAATTAAAAAGAGTTAATACATCATTTGGTACTTGAATTTGACTTTAATGTTCAATTTGATACTAAAATCAAACGATATCATGTGGCATGTGTGGTCTAGTAAAATAACATAGGTACCAAACTCAACATTCAACCAACTTAGATACCAAATTGATAAAAAAAAAAAAAAAAAACTCATGAATTTAAACATTAAAATTAGATATCAGTGCTGATATAACTCTATGAATTTTCACAAAAAAAATAAGAATTTTTTTAAGTCTTTTGCTTTTGGTTAAAATTTTCTATCAGTCTATGAAAAGTTATGGATTTAAATCCTATAGTCATTTTTAGTCTCTATATATACTTTTTAAATTTTAAAATTTCAGTCATTATCAAACGATAACTGTTAAATTTATTAAGTTAAGTTCTACTATTTTCAAAATATGACACGACAAACATATTATCATATGTAAAATATCATGTTAGTATGTTATTTCCACATATTACTATCAAGATTGAAATTTTAAAAATTAAAAAAGTACAAGAACTTAAAGTGATTCGATTAGATAATATGAATTAAATTTACAATTGTACAGTAGTACAAAATTAGTAATTGAATTAAAATTTCAAAATTTAAAAAATACAGAAACTCAAATTAACCCATTCGAAGAGTAGAAGGATTAAAATTGATCAAATTAAAGTACAGAACATAAAAACCAAAAGCAGGGCCTTCTCTACATACAATTGATGAACTCTTACAAACTTTTTTTTTAAAAGAATTCAATTTACCCCTAATCTTCCCTTGATTCTATTCAAAGAACTAAAACTGTTCTTCTTCTTCACTTCAATTTTATATTCCATGCCGGCAATCACATCTTCCTCTCTATAAAGAACGACGATATCACCTTGCTGGAGATCTTTTGTCCGGACGAAATCAATCCAACCGGAAACGATAACCAGTTTCGGGCCGAACCGTTCGGTTCGTATCAAGCAACGAAAGTTCCAGAAGGTTCCATCGTCGTCTTTAACGTTCAATACTATTCTCCCATGGCAGCCATTGAAGTGTGATAAAGCTTGTAATAATAAACAACCATTTGAAACTGACAATCTTCTTTCAATGTCTGTGATCGTTAGAACTGTCGCGAAGATTTCCATGTCTGAATCTTTATTTTTAGTTGAGTGAGACAGTGTTTGAGTTTGAGGAGTGTTCCGGGAAAATGTGAGAATTCGAGCACAAATATATAGGGATAGAAAAATTATTTTGGATTCGAGTTCTGTGAGAAAAAAAAATAAAATTATCAAGAGATTTGGAATCGAATAATTTATAAAATTTTAAGTAGCTTCATAATTTATAAAATTTTAAATAAGAGTAAATTTCTACTTTGATATCTAAAAATAATAAAAAATTAAATTAATTTAAAAATTATAAAAATATAAATTATTAAAACAATAAAATTATATTTTTATTATCATAAACATGTACAACTTAATTCTGATTTCGCCAAAATTTTTTTTTAACTTTATCCTTGAATATAATTATTAAACATAAAGATCTAAAAAAAGTCGAACTATAATATTAACTTGAATCAAGTGATACAAAAATTAATATATTTTAAGTATGATTTTAGATTCGAATTTTGTGGTTTTTAAAAAAAAATGAGAGCTTGCAGGGACATAAAGATTAAAGCAAAAAAAGAAAAAAAGAAAAAAAAGTCTTTGTCATTCAATTCAACGTGTCTTTTTCAGCGAGAAACGGTGGCGATTGCCTGACAACTTCACTCGGTGTCTCGCGCGCGCTACGCCGTTTTTTGTTTGCTTTCTTTCGTTATTCTTGTACAATTAGGGGCATAGTTAGTTTAAAATTTAATAAAAATAATTCACCAAAAAATTTAATAAAAATAAATAAAATAAAGTAATATTTTAATTTAAAAATGAGTGATGTTAAAATGTCAGATTAAAATTAAAATATTATTTTTATAAGTGATACCATTTGACATATTGACGATATTGTTTTTTATCGTTCAAAACGATTCGTTTTTATAATTTATTCCACTCTATTTTCATAAATAATTAACTCAATTATTAATTGAACTAATCATTGTATGCCCCATGTTCAAATTCTTATGTTCTTTATATATAGATTGGATTTTAATTTAATTATAAAATTAAGTTGAATTTTTAAATTTTAAACAATTCAAATCTAAAATAACTTAAACACGATTCAAATAGATAACTTAAAACTACTGATATGAAAAAATTCAAAATGATATAATAATTTTTAATTTTAAACGTATCACTTTTCTTTTGACTTCCCATTTACGAGGTCGGTATAAATTTATTTTTCATTTTCAGTACTTTTAAATTATTTTTCTTCATATTTTCAATTATCTTTCATTCAATTTGATAAATACGACAAAAAGAAATAGAGATCTTTATCATTCAATGATGATATTGATTTACAATTTATTCCTTAATTTTTTGTGGTGATAAGTGAAAAAAAATTGTTATTCACAAGAAGATATATTCAAGGTTCATATATATATATATATATATATATATATATTAATTTTTTAATTATTTTTGGAGTTTTGAAAATGACCCAGTTTTAATTTGCTGTTCAAAGATCAGTAAATATGGTATTCAGTTTGATCTCCTTCTTTATTTTGATATCAGTTTCACCTTCATGTAAGTGTTTTTAATGTTTTTTTTTTTTTTTTTTTAATTCAAGTGTTGAATTTTATTAAAAAAATGTATATTTATTGAAATATTTGCAGATGGATATGATCCTTTGGATCCTCATGGCAACATAACTATTAAATGGGATCTTTTGCAATCTAATTCTGATACAAATGATGTGAGTTATATATATATGTGTGTGTGTGATGTTCATATATTTGTATAGCATTTAGGGTTTTGTAATTGATGCTCAAGCTATTTATTTTCTTTACAATATTTATATGTAGGTGAGGGTATCAATATTTAACTTCCAACTATACCGCCATATAGAGCGGCCGGGGTGGCGGCTCGGTTGGGAATGGCAAGGGGACGAGGCGATTATGAGCATGCTTGGTGCCGAGGCAGCCGAGCAAGGCAATTGTTCGAGGTTCAAAGGAGGTGAAAACCTCCCTCATTGTTGTGAAAAGAAACCAATGATTATTGATCTATTACCAGAAGCCTCATTCAACATGAAAACAAGTAATTGTTGCAAAGGGGGTGTCTTGTCTTCAATGGTTCAAGACCCAAGTAACTATGCTTCAATTTTTGTGATGAAAATTGGGGCTGTCAATAGTTCAGATGAGCTCAGAATCCCGGGAAATTTTAGCTTCGGAGTTTCGGGTTATACTTGTGGGCAACCGGTTCATGCTCCGCCGAGTCGGTATAGTTCGGATGGTGGCCGTAGGTGGACTCAGGCTCTCGGTAAGTTCAAGTTATGGCTAAAGGTGATGAACATAGGTGTGAACCGAATGAACTAAATCCGTGTTTAGTAGTTAGTCTTATGAACTAACTAAAGTAAACGTGTGTGTTTATTAAGTAGTTTTTTTTGTTAAATGTAGCCCATTTTTCATCTTATGAATTAATTTTTGAGATCAAACTTAAATTTCAAGCACCAGTATTTCGAGATCTTGGGTTTCAACTATTATAATATAATAAGCTCATGTAGCATGAGCTAAACCCATATTCATCAACTAGTTTTCTTTCACCATAGGTAATAGATTTTCCATCTCATAAATTCGTTTTCGAGATTAGACTCGAGTTTCAACTATTATAATTAATAATGTCATGTAGTTTCGAGATTTGACTCGGATTTCAACTATTATAATAAGCTTTCGAGATCGGACTCGAGTAGTGTCATGTATCTCACAAATGTGGTGTGTATTGTGTTGCAGGAACATGGAATATTGCATGTCTGTACTCCCAATTCATGGCATCAACTTCACCGAAATGCTGTGTTTCCTTATCAGCATTCTACAGCTCAACCATTGTCCCTTGCCCTAAATGCAGCTGCAGTTGCCATGCATCCAAATGTGTCAAGTAAAAATTCCATTTCTCCTTTCAAGTTTCTGAAAATTCTCGTTGTACTTTTTATTTTTGAAAATTTTAATTGAGCTCTTTTGGGAATTATCATTAATCTCACAAAAAAAAATTAAAAGTTTTGATTAGACCCCCAATCTTTTTTTTTTTTGAAAATTTCGGTAACCCCCCAGAATTGAATCCCATATCTGCCATTGTCTGAATAGGTTGGGGGAAGCACCGCCGGTGTTACAAAGAACGAGAGATTGGAATCAGCAGTTGCCGGCATTACTAAGGTGTTCTTCGCATATGTGTCCAGTACGAGTACATTGGCATATAAAACAAAGTTACAAACAATATTGGAGGGTGAAAGCAACTTTGAAAAATAGGAATATATGGAAGAATTACAGTCAATGGAATTTGGAGGCAGTACACCCAAATTTGAAAAGCTTGACACAAGTTTTCAGCTTCAATTATGAGCCACTTAATCCATTTGGGCATATCAGTAAGTTAAAAAAAAATATTTTTTTAGCTTCCTTAAACCAATTTCCTGACTTTGACTTACTCACACGAGTTGTCAATTTGGCAGATGATTCGGGGATGTTTTGGGGGATTCGTTATTACAACGACATGTTGTTGCAGGAAGGTGAAAACGGGTACGTGCAAACCGAGATGTTGATGCGTAAAGATGAAGATTTTCCGAGTTTCAGACAAGGATGGGGTTTTCCGACAAGGGTTTTGTTTAATGGTGATGAATGTGTTATGCCTCTTCCAGATCAGTACCCAATGTTGCCTAACACTGGTGGAAATGGTCCTATGTTTAGCCTTTCTTTGATCCTTTTCTCTTTATTAGTGCTAACTATTGTTTGCTTCTAAAAACTTTGAAAAAATCCCTTCTTTTTTTTTTTCCTTTTTGCCACATAGGATTTTTGGACGGAAAACATTATTGTGGTTATTTAATGTTCTTACTTGTTCATTCTCAAAATTGATAAAGACTAAATTGATTTAAATTTTTTATAGGAATCATTTCGTTCAATTTCAAATTTAAGAGGGATTAGAATTTTTTTATTAAAAGATTTAGTGTTAGCACCAATAAATTTAGCTTTTTTTGAATTTTTTAATAATTTAGGGATCAAAATAAATTTATTATCAAATTAAATTACAAAGTAAATAAAAAATACACCTAAAAAGTGGATTTGGTTCTCCAATTCAAGGACAAAAAATTATATCAACCTTAAACTTCGCTAATATTATGCGTACATGAGTTCTCAATGCAGGTTTTATTTTGGTTGTAGTTATGCAAAGTGATAAATAATTTGATCTCTCTTAAATAAAATTTATGAAACCTTCTATTTGAATTTTTTCTTACATAGATGAAGTTAATTTTAATGTTTAATTCAAATTTTCTAGACTAAGACAATTTTTAATCTCAAATTCATTTTGTTAGATAAACCCGACATGATCAATCAAAACTCAAACTCAAACCCAAATTCTCTCTAACCCTAGATAACCTAAACACATAATGATCCAACCTAAAATACTCCAACATTAAACCCAAAATAAGTGCAAATAAGAAAAACAAATCCAAAGGGACTTATTTGATAAATTCCTTATCCCCCCTAAAAAAATAGTGCGAATATGAACACTAAATCCAAAGGGAATTTAACCAATCATCACAGTTTCAATTCTTACACACAAAGCATATCTATGTATGCAAAGGGATCAATGACAAATAGTATATAACAAAATGATGGGAGTCTTAATTTTCTTTTGTGTTTTAGCTAGCTTCTGAATTATAAAACAATGATCTGAATTTCTAAATCAGGGCTTCCTATTACAAACCCGGGTGAAATAAGGAAAAAGGCGAAACAAAAATCGTGGGGGTTTACTGTGGTCCATGGAACCGAGAGTAGATACCTACTGTTAAATCCTGTGATTCCGTTTGTAGGCTTTGATGGGGTCTCTATACCTGAAAGCTTTCTCTCGATGTTTATTGCCTCAACAACTGGAAAAACAAACAAAAAAAAGCTCATGGAAGCACCGATGGTTCTAGTTTCCGACAACAAAAGCTTTAATCACACTTGATGTTTCTGTAGATCCTCCTTACGAACAAGTTCGAACCGAGAAAACCAACGGCTCCTGCATATTGAAAAAGGAAGTAATAAAAAGTATCATGAAAATATGACATAATAAACAGCAAATAACACGTGCACAACCCCCTTTCTATAAACGACATGATAAAAATGGCTTCTGTTGTGCAAACTTTCATGTAATCTACAGATGTTTCAAGACATCCCAACTAGTTCTTCGAAAATGTCCGAAATTTTAGCTAAGGAAAATGATACAGAATTTTTGACAGGATTTGGTATTGTGCCAGAAAAGTCATGAAAGAAAATGCTTACTTTTATTACGATTATGATAATTTATATATATTTTTGAAACTTACCGCAGAGGATTCCCAAACCAAGACAAAACATCAAAGTGTATCCGAAGTAGAAGCTGGTCTGGAAGAAGCCTGACATCTTGGTTTTCATGGAGTAATAGTACACAGAGTACAAATACACGTAAATAGCTGTTGAGGCAGCAGAGAAGAACGATGTCCACTGCCAGTGATAGTTCTCGGCATTTAGCAAGAAATATGTCCCTACGATCGTAACGCAAATGGTTACAATGATGAGAATCAGGAAAACCAGCAGCATAAAACCATAGACGTAATAAACCTGCAAAACAAAAGTATATTGCATATGAAATTACATGAAATGGACTGACAACTTTCATGTCATAAATTAAGACTGTTCTAGTAATAGCTATAACCCTACAAATTTTATTTCCGATTTTACAACATACATAAGTGTGAAAGGCTACTCCATGTTTTTCTATTATGTTTTTCAGATAGTATTGTCAAAGACATTATGAAGGTAACATTAGGAGTAAGAGCGACTCCTTTAAGTTATTGAACATGCATCCAAAAGATTTTGAATAAAGAATTGCAAATATGATTCAATTTCCAAAAAAAAGGGCTCATTATCAAGCAATCAAAACCTAGGAAAAAGATTTTCACCTTGTAATTCCAGAAGGATGTGAAGACAAAATACATTTCAATGAATATGCTCCCAAACGGAAGAAGTCCTCCCATCATAGAGACCACAGAGGGTGTAAGATACCATTTCTTCTCAGGAATTGGGCGAGGAATGGTCTTTACACGGCATGGATTATTTGGAGCACCACTCCAGTTTCTTCCAACAACTGTACCAAGAAGAGCTAAGGGGAAGGAAATGAAAGCCCAAATTACAAAAACAACCACCATTGTACCGAAAGGAATAGCAGCTAGAGATCCATAAAATATAGCAACTGTGTTCAGGAGGAATCCAATCCCAAAGCACAAAAATGGAAACAGTGATGCCGTAAGGATCATTGACTTTATCCAATTTTTACCTGAAAAACACAGAACCCAACTTTTTAGAATGAAAGGTGGCCAACAACAAGAGGGACTAAATGCAAGCCAGAATGGAAGAGATAAAGCACGTACCCCCATTTCGTGAGTACATTCCACCACTCACATAACCAGAAATGAATGATGTAAAAGCGTAACACAGTATAAAGGTAGTGACAATTGCTCCTCTCCTGAACAAGATAATTAGTATATGAGATTATAGCAATCAAAATGCTGAAAAATGAGATGCCAAAACCAGAAGACAATGTAGTTCACCGTTACGAACAATAAAAACGAGGGGAAAGACGACAAAAATTATGGTCAAAGTTGACAATGCTATGAATAGAAAAGCTCAAAAAACAGAAATCATGAAAAAATATGTTTGACAGCTCCCACGAATTTTGAATTTCATTAGTGTCTTCTCAACATACCCAACATACAAAGTTCCCACAATTGCCAATAAGATGACAAGGAGAACAAGCAACGCTAGCTGAGCACCTGTGCCAACAACAGCAGAAAGCAAAGCCAAATTGCTAGGAGGCCTAAAAACATCACCATGGACCAGTTTCCAACCACACTCTTCACTCACATCCCTTTCCTGAGAAAGTAGGAAATAGCAAGAAAAACATGAATTTTCAGAAAAAAAAAAAAAAAAGAAATTTTCTTAAAGAAGAGCAAAAAGGAAAGGGGGGGCAAGTAATATCACCAAAGTTTCCAGATCATCATCTTCCCGAGCATATTTTGCGTAGTCATTTCTCAAAGTTCGCATCAAGATCATTGATACCAAACCAGTGAGAAAGATAACCATCATGAATGAATTGAAAACAGAGAACCAATGGATCTGCATATTGCATCATGTCTTTAAAGCACTTGGTAATTTAAAAGAAAACAAAACAACCTAATGCAAGAGTTGTGCAATAAATGAAATATTTTGTTGCAGTAGTAACAAAAAAGAATCTCATAAAGGGGAAACTATCACCAATAATGCCTACTTACTTGGTGCTCAAAGAAAGGATAGTCTAAGTAGACATCAAAGCGACGAGCAAAAGTCACATTAGTTGGAAGCCATTTAACAGAATATGTCATGTCCAGGGTTCTCCCAACTTCCAGTTGTTTTGGACTCTCCTGAGTGAGATTGACATGAATAATCTGCAAGATAGAACAGTCAACAACAGCTGATTCCAAAAAAATGGAACAGAAATCATGTATATGTCAGAAGCAACAACCTTTTCCTTATTGTATTTAATAACAATATTCTTATGTGTGTAGAGGACATGCTTGCCATTTTCACTGTTCCTATCAGGATGGAGCTCACCAACAAAGCCTAAAAAAGTTTAAAGATAGTCTTCAGTAACAAAGCATAAAAGGATTACCAAACTGAATAAAATTGAGAAAAAGTAGAGTAATGCATACCCCATAAAGGCAGATCATCTGAACTTTCAGCATTGCAAAGAGCACGAGACATTGCATCAACAAAAAGAGAAGGACAATAAAGAGTAAGTGCTCCACAAAGTAAGCCATATCAGACAAAGAACCCCTTACTGTGAATGGACATACAATTCAAAGAAAGTAACACCCAAGCATCCCTGCTCTCCGCATCTACTTACATGATTTGAAATGTATTTCTAGCTTGCATTATGCACCTATCTGTAATCACGTATCCAGTAAAGGATGTGAACTTGGTATGCTCCTAAAGAATTTTATAATGCAGATAAAAAACTTATGTCTTCTTTGATTTAAGCAAAATAATAATAATATAACCTAGGTTTTAAGTATAGATCCCAAGGAGGAGAAATCTTGTAGAAAAATTTTACGAGAAAACACTTTTCATCTATTATGAGCTAAGGAATGTGGTACAGCTAACTTATCCACCCAATGCTTTGAATGCTTTTAGATCCAAGGATTTTAAGTAAGCAACTGATATATCAAGTATCAATATCTTTTGAGACCAATCTATGCCCGTTTACTATTTTCATACAAAATAATGAAAAGTAAACATACCCACAAAGAATTCAAACCAGTAGCTGTTCTCAATTGCATCCTTGAACAGCCTGACCTTTGCTTCATCAAGTTCCAATTGACAAATGGTACCTCTGTCCACATTCTCTGTTGAAGAATAAAGAAATCAAAATTAATTATTAGCAAATAAAATAAAAGCAATCAAAATTAAGAATCAAACAAGAAGAAAAGAAAGCGTACTTTGAAACTTCATATCAATTTGGCTATCAATCAGTTCATTTCCACCAAGGACCTCACCAAGACCACCCCATTTGTGAGCAGGATTAGTACCCGGTTGACAAAACGGAAGGCTGTAATAGTTATATGTTTCTTGTGGATTATTGTACGGACCAACTTTATTCACCCATAGAGTGATTGGATCATCCGGTTGATACTACAAGAACAAAACAAGAACTTACAGAAACCTAACAATACAACCACATCAATGAAATCTAAACATCAAACACGTTTAAAAAAAAGAAACGATTACTATCTAAGTTCTCCATTCATAGCAAATGCGATTCGAATGCATTACAAGGAAATGCAAAAGATCTAAATTCGAAATCAAGAAATTACACCGAAAAAAATCACGAGATCTAAAGCCTTACCGAATAGTACTAGATTTTTTACCTTGTGATCTGACTCGGAAGCGAAAGCGAGGGAGAGGAAGAGTAAAACGAAGACGAAAACAGAGAAAGATCGGACGGCGGAGAATATGGCGGACGACATTGCAATCGTCGGACGGTTGATCGGATCTGAATGGTCCCGACGCCGATTCAAATGCTACGTGACTGAGTTCTCTCCCTTGGTTTTTTTTTTTTTTTGAATTCTCCCTTTGAATTTCTCGTAGATTTTTGGGAGAGTTTTTTTTCAGTTTTTTCTTCCTATTATTTATATGAACCATCATCTCCCTCTAATTTTTCTCGCTAAAATTGAAGGATATTGTTGGTTAAATTTTATTATTAGTCCTTCTACTATGTGTAAAATTTGAATTTAGTTCTTGTAATTTAATTTGATTGTTTAATCTCTATATAGTTTTTGAATTTTGAAATTTCATTCTTGACCAAACAATAGCCATTAAATTTATTAAGTTAAATTATGTTATTTCTAAAATCTTACGCGAAAAATATATTTTCACATGATTGTCATGTCAGATTGTTATATTCACATAATACTCATAAAAAAAGTCAATTTTTTTTGTTAATGAATTTAATGGTTACCGTTTGATGTAAGACTTAAATTTTAATATTTGAAATATATAGAGACTAAAAATGATCAAATTGAAAAATATAGGGTGTGCTTACCATTGAGGTTGAAAAGCACTTTTCAATCCAAACCATGATTTTAAACCAAAAAAAATTGGTAAACAAGTAGCTTTTCAAACCAAACTTTGATTTTGGATGGGGATTTTTAAGCCAAGCTTTTGACTCCCCGAGAAAATGCTTTTCAATAAGATTACTCTTTTATCATCTCATTAAATCTTCTATTTTACAATATCATGTCTAAAATAGATGTTTTATCTTCTCAAAAGCACTTTTCATCCTCGATGGTGAACTGACGCTAATAGTATAACTTTACCAAAAATATTTAACTTATACCATTGGGACAAATTTGAAAAAGTGCCATGACAAAGATAGTTAAATTAGTTTGATAAAAGAAAGTTGGTTAAATTAGGGTACTTATTCACAGTAAAAGGATCAATAGTAAAATTTGACCTTTAATAATAATACATAGTTATAATTTCAAACATGAATATATAAAATTATGTGTATTTATATTAGAGATGTTTATAAATCGAAATCGAATCGAGTTAAAGCATATTTCTAAAAAAAATTCGAGCCCAACCTCACTTCAATTCTACCTAACTCACCATAAAAAGTTATATTAATGTTTATATATTTATATAATTAAATTTAAATAAAGATAAATTGTAATTAATAGTGTTACGAAGGCTTTTGTATGTATATGTATATGTATATGTGGATGTGGATGTATAACTGACCTATTCTTATGGCTAATAAAAGCTCCTAACAAATTGCTTTGTGTCGACTGTTTGGGCATTTCACCAACATTTTCTCTTATTCCATCTTCTCATTTTTTTCCTGAAACCTTTTCCTCAATTTCTCTCTCTAGTTTTCTTTTTGAAACATTCATTTCTTTTTTATGGGAGATCGCTCTCATTCTTGTCATCATCGTCGCCGTAATGATCATGAGGACGATCAAGATCGAGATGGAGATCACAATCACGATCGTCATCGTTCTAATACGTCAGGTATTCTTGGCTTGTCATGCAAGGCATACAAATCTATTGTTAATAAATGGTGTTCTGATAGAAGCTCTCCAAAGAAAGAGGAAGACAAGATTAAAGATCATGATGATTCTTCCAAGGTTTGTACATAAATTTTCAATTCAAATGTATGCATGTAAAATGATGTTTGATTTTCTTTAAATTTTAGAGAGGCAATAAAAAGGAGCAAGAAGATAAATCGAAAAGAGGTGAGAAACATTCAAAAAGAGAGAAGCAAGATAGGCTAAGTGCGGATGAGAGTATGTTTTCTCGTCAGTTTTCGTTTCTTTCGAAGAGTTCGAGTAGGAGGAGCCACACACCTACACCTGGACCAACCTATTTGTCAAAGAGTTCGAGCAGAACATCTAATAGCCCTTTGAAATTCTCACTTTCGAGAACTTTTAGTAAAAAGGGTCGAGACGAAGATGGAACACCACAAAAACAACAACCAAAGAGAAGCGTCAGTGTTAATCGAGTTTTCACTCTTTCAAGAAGTTTGAGTCGAAAAGACAATTCAAAAATTGAAAACCCTAACCCTTCAAGAAGTACAAGCCAAAGGAGCACCACTCCTATTATATTCTCACACTCCATCGCTCGGAGAAAACCTTCGCCAATCGAAAAAACACTCGAATGCACCTTGGAGGAACTCTGCCATGGTGGGCTAAAAAAGATCAACATCGTAAAAAACGTCATCTCTGAAGAAGGGTATGAAGCTCTATTTCCTTTTATATGTACACCATCCTTTTCCCAAGTATATCTAATGTTGCATGATGCTATGATGAACAATTAAATTGAATCTCGGGTTCGAGGTAAATCTATTCATGGGTTAGATTGCTCACTTAAATTCGAAATCTCACCCAATATTTGAAAGGGCTTAAACAAATTGGGCTTGGAAAGTGTGATTTGGACGAAAATATTAAATCAATTTAATATACGGATTGAGCTTAAGCTCCTACATTCATGGTCCAAGCCTATCTCGACTTGTTTTCTTATTTTAGAATATATTGTTCTTTTTTATATTCTATAGATTTTAGTAGAGATTAAATATAAATTAATTATAACGTACAAAATATAACATTTTAAATGAAGGAAAATTATTTGGTACATTGAAGGAAAGTTTTTAGACTTTACAAGTAAGGTGAGAGGTTGACAAGTGTTTTATAAGGATATAGTAAAATGTTAAAAAAAACACATGACAATTATATTTGGTTGCTTGTGGAATAAAAATAAAAATATCAAATACTAACCCTTAAAATTTTAAAAATATTATGAGTGAACTTAAATAGAGTTGAATAAATTATCAACAAATACAAATGAGTTTGAATAAAATTTGAAACTCATTTCATGTCGGGCTAGGCAGAACTTCAACAAACATGTATAGTCTTAATACAATATATAAGCCCGGCAATTAAAGATGAGCAACGAAACCGATATATTGATCCAAATTAGTATGGTTCAATTCAGTTTTGGTTTCGGTTTAGCTCTTTAAAAATTATGTAATGATAGTAAATATTTTAAAGGCATAATGATAAATTAGTCCATAATATTTATATTTTTTTTAAAATTTAGCTTTCAACCTTTTAAAAAAATCAAATTTATTCATCAATTTTTCAGAAATAGTCGAATTGTTTTTTCAATGAAAATATTAACTGAAGCATTAAATTTTTAAAGGCAACATCCCGCATGACAACTCACGTGTATTTAATGTTATTTTTTTTATGATTTTTTAATTTTTAAAATTATTTTACTTTTACCATAAAATGCACATGAATTGTCACGCAACTTATCACACTAAATATTGTTAAAAAAATTAATATTTTAGTTAACATTTTCATTAAAAAATAGTTTAACTTTTCTTGAAATGTTGAAGGCTAAATTTAACTAAAAATAAATATCAAATTGATAAAAGATATAAATATTAAAAACTAAATTTATCATTCTATTTTTTTTAACTAATTTGAATAAAAATCTGATTCCACCCATTCACCCAATCCGACCCGACCCGCATATGAATTGAAGTTTTTTTTATGTATACAGAATAATAGTCAAGCAAGAGGAGACACTAACAATTAACGTAAAGCCGGGATGGACCAAAGGGACGAAGGTTACCTTCGAAGGCAAAGGCGATGAGAAACCAGGTTACCTTCCGGCCGACATCATCTTCACGATTCAAGAGAAGAGGCACGAGCTATTCAAGCGAAACGGCGACGATCTGGAGATAGTCGTCGAGATCCCGTTGGTTAAGGCCTTGACGGGCTGTTCCTTGTCGGTTCCGTTGCTCGGAGGTGAAACGACGAGCATACACGTAAGTGAAGTAATATATCCGGGATACGAAAAAGTGATTCATGGCCAAGGGATGCCTAACGTTAAAGGAGACAAACGAGGTGACTTGAGGATTACGTTTCTTGTTAAGTTTCCGACGAAACTCTCCGACGAACAGAGATCGGAGACGTGTAGTATATTGGAAGATTGTTGTTGAGAGGTAAATTAATTAATTATGTTCTTTTTGCAGGATTTTGTTTATCTTAAATATGATAATTTTAATGTTTTTTTTACTCACATTTTCAAGTGATTTGTAGTTTTTTTTTTTTTTTTTTTTGAAGTTACATTTTGTATGATTTTGTGTTCTTCAATGGAAGAGGTTGAAATATATTTATCATATTGGGGGAAAATTAAGATAAAATATATCATATTTATCATTTTGACTCCATTTTTGTTCCTTTTTAGGGAAAATTAAGATAAAATATAATTCAAATATTAAAGCTGGATAAAAAAAATAGATATCAAAATGAGAAAAAATACATAATTCAAGAGTTAAATCGTCAAATATAATATATTTACAAGTATAAATATATGTTAGATCAATTACATTACAAAATCAAATTAACATAAATATCAAAATTATATATGAATTTTGATTCGATGTATAATTTTATATATAAACTTTGATTTTATGTAATTTTATACATCAAATTTTGATTTGATCTATTTTCATAATTTTTTAATATAATTATTGATATAACATCATTTTATGTTTATATATTGCATGTATAAATAATTATATTTATCTAATATAAAAATAATTTCATGTATTTATTTATTTAAAAGTGTATAATTGAATCAAAATAAATTTTTCATGTATATTTTAAACCATAATCAAAATTTCATGCATATAATTACACAAAATCAAAGTTCACACTATTAGTATTCTAATAAGTCATTATTATACTTTAAAGAGTTTTTCTTGTGATAAACTACAATTAATGTCATCAAATTATTAGTAAGTTTATATTTTAGTTAGTCAACTTCAAAATGTTAAGAATGATCGTTGAACTTTTCGAAAATTTTCATTTAAGCTACTAGACTATTAAAATCGTTATTGTATGACTTTTTCTATTCCCATCACTTGCACTAATCGTAAACCTTTTTTTTCCTTCTCTTTTATAGTTCAATTTTCATGATACAGCTTTGAACGCAATAAATATGCGAACCAAAATCCAAACAATTTTCTTCTCTGATATTTGGCATTGACTATTTGATTGGTTTGAATTTAAGATATCTTCTTCCACTTATCAATGAATATTAATCTAACATACTGATTGTCAATGCTTCACTTAAGTGAACTTTAAAAAATAAAACAAAGCACCCTTATGATTTAAATAAAAATTTTCAAATAATTTAATAATAATTTTGTAATATTTTAAAGTTAGTTTATTATGTGTAATTTAAATCATTTTTAAAGAAATACTTTAAAGAGTTTTTTTTTTTTTTGAGGAAATCACCAGTCTAGACATTTTATTCAATAGCAACAAAACAGAAGCAAAATAAAGCCCAATATTGTCATTTCCTTTTTGATGCCAATGTCAATATTGTCCTTTCCATTTTAAATTTCTCTAAGTGAATATTCAAAGTGTTTTTTCTTATCTATACACTTTAAAGCATTAGTTTGTACCATATATCATGTATATCATTATGCATTGTTTCATCTTTGCTATATAGATTACTGGAAACATTAGCTATACAAACATCTAATACTAAAATCTATCTTCATTTTGTTTTCGAGTGTGCCACTCAGTCTGGCTCAGGGCTATCGGACATTCTGCGTCGCATGATCTTCATGCCTAGGAGAATTGGTATAAACCCGCCCTTGTTCTCTCACATCCCGGAACATGGAAAGAAATGAATTGAGACCTTCAGATGAAGCACCTCCCAAGATCCATAATAACAATGAACTGAATGAACTCATAGTCCCGGGATTAGAACCAGCTTCGGCTTGCGGTAGCTCAGGTTGTCCTTGTCCGGGAATCTGCACAGGGTCAACACTCTGGCTCACATTGTTGTTTCCCGAGTTTCCTTGAGGGTCAGCAGCTTCTCTGGTTACATTTGCTGGCATTGCTAGATCAGATACAGTTCTCGACCCCAGCCCGGAGGAAGGATCTGTATTAGCTAGGCCCGGACTCCGGGTGTTTAATCTTCGAATGTGTAAAGTAGATGCAAGTATAGTCGACGAAGTGATATGGAAGTCCGGATGCTGCTGAAGCTGAGATCGCCGGTTTTGCATAAACCTTTGAACTGCTGGTACCTAAAAGTGTAACGTATTGATAAGTGCTAGAAATGTAAACAAAATATAAATCGGAAATTTTCTTTTCCGCAACTTATTTGTTGTTATGTAACTCTGAATCTTCGTCCTTATGGAAGTATTAGTGTTAGACAAACACCCGGACCCAAGTATGGGAATTTGATCCCCAATGACTCTCCAACGATGTAGCCGATAAATTATATTTACTAGTTACATTCAAGTGAATTTTAAATCATAAATTCTCATAATAAGAGTAGATAAACTGTTATAGGGTAAACTATATTAACAGTCACCCTACTATGATTTTTTTCCCTTTTTTGGTCATCCAACTATGAAAAGTTACAAAATAGTCACTCAACTATTCAATTGTCTTTTTTGGTCATCCAACTATTTTGGATTTTCGGGTGTTTCCAGCCAGCTGGTGACCAAAAAAGACAAAATTGAATAGTTGAGTGACCAAAAAAGAAATTTACTAATAGTTGGGTGACCATTATGTAACTTTTCATAGCTGAGTGACAAAAAAGAAAAAAGAACAATAGCTCGGTGACTTCTACCGTAGTTTACCCAAAATTATATCAAAATCACAGTATAGAACAGAAGATTGCCAGCCTTCTCAATGATCATTACCTCGAAACGATTCCAAAAGTACAGAATAAGGTGCTGCATGAATGCAGCAGTAGTAGAGAGAGCCAAATACGAAAAACCTGGAGAAATTTATAAAAAAAATCAGAAAAGGAAGTAAATTCCGAGGCTAATCGTTCTATGAATGGTATAGGATCGTACCATATGCGTAGGAGAAGAAATAAATGTGAAAAACCAGGAAGTAGAGCGAAAAGAATCGAGGAAAAAACTTCATTGATATTGGTGTCCGAACACTGCAAACAGAAACAATCATATTAAATCGACATGGGATTAAGAAGATACGGAGTAAACTCGTTTGATGCAGTCATATATTGTAGATATTAACCTGCACCCAATTAAAAAGCAAAAATGAAACGGAATTATCTAATTGAAGTGATATGATTATAACCTATACTTGAGAGCTACGTTGCTCCAATTCTTTATTTTTCTTAAAGTATTCATGTTCGACACAATTTCAACATGGGTATTAGGACTATCCAAAGACCCTCCAAATACATGAAAGAACTTGGAAAAATTTGTATATACCCGTGTCTAACACATACGCATGTTCGACACTTACACCAAAGTTCAGGTAACACAGGTTGAGAGATTTTGCCATTTTGCTCAAATTTATGCCCGCTATAAACACTACCTATCACCTAAGAAAACATGTAAAACCCAACTCTTTCTAGTTCAGATATATATATATATATATATATATAGAGAGAGAGAGAGAGAGAGAGAGAGAGAGAACCTGATCAGTATAAAAAGTTCACATATCCAGACAAGAATTAAAACCATGAAAGCCAATAGTTGATCATCGTAGAACTCAAACAGAAAAAAGAGGATGCCAATCATAATCTGCAAGACGACAACAATATTCTTTAAGGCTAGTGGCAAACACTTGAAAGTTCGAAAGAAAAGCCAAGAGATTTATGCCTACCGGTACAAATACAAGCGATTCAATTACATGCACAAATATCAACTGAAATGTTGGAAGCCTATGTCGAGCATGGTGTTGAAGCTGCACTGAAATAATTGGCGAAAAGGAGATAAAATTCATAATTGAAAATTGAAGGAAAAATGATGCATTTTAACGATGTCAAAGTGCTGCCACCTCTTTCTAGACACAGAAATTTCCATCAATATAATCCAATTGAATGACTACTTCAGTAAATTATAGGCAAAAAGTCAAAACATAGAGTCTAAAATAAAAGTGAAAACCCATCTAAAAGGATTTCGAAAGTCTAAGGGTGATAAACCGGTATCCAAGTTTTTAATCATAAACTTCTTCAGCAAATTGAAATGAATGCAATCTGCACAAACATTACATTGCCTTGCACAACGTCACATGGCCTGCCAAGAAATGGAAGTTAACGGACCTGTGAACTTAAGCATGCGAGTCTGAGTTTCCCTCAATGTAAATGATACCGACATGGTGGTTGTGAAAAATACAAACAAAGACATCATGAGCACACCGCACTTGGTGACAAGGTAGTCTGCATTGAAACCAGATAATAAATAATTTCAACGAAAATTTCATCCATTGATGACAAAACAAGATTATAGTACGAAATATGACAATAATATACTATCATCTTTGCTATTTTATAAGGATCAAGAGCCATTTTTCTCACCATTTCTACCACATTCTTTCTTATTCTCGTATTTCTTTCTTTATGTGTTCTCTAAATATGTGCCTTTTTTCTTGAAGTATACATGTGAGAAACTCATTTCTGACATGGGCCTTAGAATATGGCACTCAAAGGATCCCTCAAACACAAGGAAAAACTTAGCAAAAATTGAACATATCCATGTTGGACTCGTAAAAGTATCCGACATTCACACCCAAGTTCAAGTAACATAGGTGGTTGTAGCATTAGTTGGCTAGTGAAATAAAATGTCTTAATGTGTGAAAAAAAATAAATTAAAACTACAAACCTCCAAGTCTTGCAGAACTACCAGGCAATTCTTGTGCATAACTAAGATTATAGAACTCCTTCGTCTGAAAGTTATAAAGATAACCTGCAATACAGTTCCAAAACAAGCTATAAAGAGGAACAAAATAGCCCTAAATTACCATGCAAAAAGAGAACTCAGGTTCAAAACCTGAAAAAAACATTGTTGAGAGAGGCAGCCACAAACCTCGAAAGGATCAATCTTCATAGATTATAAAACTGACATAAAGGATACCTTGGTCATACCAAAAAAAAAAAAAAAAAAGAGCTACAAGGTGACTTTAAACATTTAGGTACACAAAAGCTACCATAAGGACTAGAAGGATGTGCAGAGCCTGCTTATAATGTCACAATGACCATTATCAGCACTGAGATTAAGTGCATAATGTTATAGACATGTATGTTAAATTGTGAATATATAAAGAAAATAATCATTCAAAGATGTTAAGTGACTAATAAAATGAAAGGTAAGAATGTAACGATAAAACGAACTTAAAGTGAAATTCACTAATGCATTGAAAGAACAGTACCAAATATTGCATGATAAACACATTACATAGTGTAAAACTCAAAAAGCTATCAAGGAAAAGTGTGATGCTGCATCTCCATATGAAGCATTACCTAGGCCAGGCTTATGCAATAAGCTATTCATCATAATAGTGTCATACCCGACAAATCTATTGATGAGAAGTTGCTGCCACCTGCAAACAAGTTGGCATTAATGCATGGCTTTCTTTCTTATTTTATTTACGCACCACATGAAGATAAAAACATAGCAATCTAAGAAAGATGAAAGTGGAAGTTGCAAATAGTAAATTTCAGGAAATATAACCTGTTCCCAAAACAGGGATGTCGAGCTGATAAGCTAATATTAACAGTACGGATGTTATGCTGTGACTTAGCAGCTTCAGGAAGCAAGAAGTAACCCTGAAGCAGTAGCATTTTTTATGTTTAAAGATACTAACTTCGAATGGTGGAACACATTAATAAATCTTAGAATGCATCAAAGATTCACCAAAACAAAAGAAGAATATTCAGACAGAGAGAAAATACCTTTTCCAAAGAATAGAGATAAGTTGGTTCAAATGCTTCACTTCTTCTCTCAAGCCAGTGCACTGAAACCAACAGCACAATTTTTTTTAATAAAATAGTAAGTATACACCCTAGGATGCCCAGAAATGCCAAATTGCTTATAACATATTTGGTGTGTGCGTGTTCGTGTGTTGCTATTTGCTATTCATACTCAACAAAGCAAGAAACAGAATCTTTTACAAGAAGAATCAAAATCCATCATTACCATTAAACCTAAGCATTCATAATTATTTCTAAAAGCTCACAATTTGACCAAGTGAACAGAGATGAGAGGATAGAATGATGTTATCTACCCGCATATGAGTTAAGCTTGTCGAAGTGAAGTATACGCAACCATTTAGGAACATCAAGATTTAGATGTAAACCTGTTATGTTCTGCACTTAAGAAGTTCAAAACTCAGCAAAGAGAAGTTTAAGCCATGAAAAAAAAGGATATGTTTGCTTCCTTATTTACTCACCAACAACTTAAGGAAACTTCCAAAGATTTGAACTGCATGTCTCCAAATAAAAGATAAACGTCTGTACCACTTTTTGCCAAAGTGCACAACAGCTGCTTTAAATGTCTGTTTTGCTGATAAAGAGAAACCGTTATGTGTCTCCTCAATATCGATTTTAGCAACAACACTGTCGATATTTGGCTTAGAGATTTCATCATTGGTAGAGCTTTCTGCATGTTGCCTAATAAGATCACCATCAGTATTCCAGAACTTCCATGCTGATTTCCCCTTCCTAGCGCCTGAATCAAACCAGTTCAACCAAAACTTGGCATCCAAGAACATCAACCCTTCATCAACAACACTTGCAACTTCTACTTTTTCAGTTGCGGTTTTTAAATCAGTGTTATCTACAATAACGGTTTCAGAATCATTTCTTGACCACAAGCCAGCACTGGTTATCTACAACGAAGGACAAATTTGAGGTCTAAAGGAGCAATAGTTTTATATCAAATAGGTCTCTTGTCTCTTCAAACTCTATGTATCATTAATATATTACAAATAAAAGCTGATATCTTACCTTAATCTGAATAAGTTGTATTTCATTTGAATCAATTCCAGAGAGCTCACTCGAACATCCAGGCTTCATATGCAAAAAAAGCAACACAATTCATTCAAGTTTTCCTTACATGTCAAGAAAAACAATTTAAAGAAAAAGGACAAATTAATTACATGTTGGCTATCCCTTTCCCACTTATAGAGCTGAGCAAAAAATAAAAAACACACAAGAAAACAGTATACTGATTCAAACTGTAATGTTTGGTTCGGTTTTATTGAATTTGCTTCGATTTTAGTTTATATAATACTTAAACATATATGGTTCGGTTCAGTTTTCAGTTCAAAAGTTAAATAGCTACAACAAATTGAACCACACAGAATTCTGTTTTTATTTATAATTATTTCTAATATAAAAATATATATTTTATTCTAAATAAGTAAAAAACTTAACCAATCCGAACCAGTGGAATTGAGGTCAGATTGGTTCATTTGTCTATGTGCTCATGTTAGTTGGCAGTCTATAAGTCTTCCCAAATCTGAAGGAGGTCTTGGAATCAAAGACATAAAGTCTTGGAATCTTGCTTCAGCTGGTTCCATTGGATAGCATGGATCAAATCCTAAGTGCAAACTTAGGAATTGGTGAAAGCTTTCTGCAGTTGAGGCCAATGGCACAACAGGTCATGAAGCAAGTGAATGGCACTTTAAGAGGCCTTTCCCTGGGATAAATATATAGTGGCAGCAGTTCAGCAAGAGTTAAGGCTGGGGAAGGATAAAGTTGAATGGCATAGACTGATTTGGTACCAATTCTCAGTCCCCTGAGCTATGCAACATCAAAACGAAAGTCATTGATTGGGACCACGAATTACACTGGGCTCTTAGCAACCTAAAGGGTAAATCCTCGATCATTATCATCATCATGTTAGCATTTGAATGCCTTCATTTATGTTGTATGGAGAGAAAGAAACAATAGATTTTTCAACCATTCTAAGGGTGAACCATCCCAACTCCTAATCAAAGTAAAATAAACAGTGACCAAGACATTATAGTCTCCTATAAAAGTTGTAGTTGACTTTGTAAACTTAGCTTTGTGTACTACCTGGGAGCTAAGCTCTGGCATGTTTGACTTTAGTATTTGCTGCATTCAAGTAGCAGTCCTAAAAATCCAAAGATGACTCGAACTGAACCGTAACCACCCTTACCACTGCCATCCTAGTTCAATTCCCTCATGATATTTATCAATCTTGCTCACCCTAATTTAAAACAATGAACATCCTCTAACTATTTATAGTACTTGTAAAATCGTATTCCAATGGGCTTTTCGATCATTGAAATCATCTATTCTACAATTAAATTCAGTTGATCAAAAGGTCAGCAGTAAGAGAACCACTTTCTCAAACTTATATTATAAAATTAAGCTAGTAAGTTGGAATTATGAACAGTGAATCCAAATTAAACCTAAAACACTTCCAAACAAGAAATACCCAGAAAATTTTTAGCTGAAATTACATCAATTAAACTCTTCTAAATCCGATTAAACAGTCCCCCCCCCCCCCCCAACAAAAAAAAATCAGCAAAAAGAAACAAAAACCAACAAATTAAAAGAAAATACCTGTTGAACATAATTTGCATGCATAGTAACAAGAATACAAAAGGAAGTAATAGCAATGAAGAGATAGATATACTCCAAAGCTACCCTAACTCTTGGGGTTAATATCTGAGAAAATCTCCCTTGAACCCTCATAAATGTTTGTTCTGGATCCATTTTTTTCAAAAAAAAAAATTCTTAATCTCCCAATCAACTATATATTCCAGAACTTTCAGATTAAACGACTTTTCATTTTTTCTCTTTTCTCTTTCTGGGAAAATTTTGTGGGTTTATCCTACAATAGCTGTCTGATATTGAAAATGTTCGCGCAGTCTGATTTTGACCGCCATTGATCTTTTTATTTAGGCTTAATTACAAAATTAGCCCTCAAACTATATCAATTTTCACATTTAGGTACTTCAAATTTTTTATCATACCTAAATTATCCATTTCATGTTATTTTACCCAAAAATATATTATGCCTGATAAGAACGTGCCATGTGATATGTTTTTATTGGTTGTTACTGTGTTTTGAAGTAAAATGAAATAAAATTAATAGTTTAAATTCCACTTTAAATTAAAAAATTATGTATCTAAATGAAAAAATGGTATAGTTTGAAGGTAAATATTGTATTTAAACCTTTTAATAATGTATAGTATTATTTCCCATTTTGTTTTCTTATGGTCAAATTATACTATTATTCTTTATATTATATGTAAGTTATGAATTTAGTTTTGAAATTTTAGTCTTCACCCAAATAATAACAATTAAATATGTTTGGTCAAATTTTATTATTACTCATATATTATATATAATTTCTGGACTTAATTTTTTATTCTTCAATTTGATTTTATTTTTAGTCCCTGTACTTTTCAAAATGTGAAAATTCAATTTTGATTTAAATAATAGCAGTTAAATTCATTAACTAACATGACGTGATTTTTTGTGAGCGAGTAGAAATAACAAATTGACATTGATGATGCACATGATAGTTTATTTGTCATATAAGATTTTAGAAATAATAAATTTTTATTTAATACTGAAATTTTAAAAATTAAAAAAAAAAGTACAAAAGTAAAGACGACCAAGAATAAAGTATATGGACTAAATTGACAACTTAAGCTTAATAAAAGAACTAATGTTGGATTTTTACCTTTGTTTAACAACACGTGATTGTTAATCTGAAATTAATTAAAAATTCACAGCTCGTTATTTATAAAAAAAATAATAATTCAATTAAATTAATCTTTTATAATTGAAATAATCATTCATATTTTGTTTTCATCGAGAATTTTGTCTAAATGAGAAGCTTTTTTAATTATATTTTATAAGAATACATGTGTCATTCATTGCATTCACAATAAATATTATATAATAACTAATCTTCTGACATCCATTATATTGAAGTAAAAATAAAGTAGTAATAGTCGATTGAGTCTTAACTCGATTGATATTAGTATTGTTGTCAGTGTAAGAGGGTGTAGGTTCAAATGCACTGAAGTGTATTATCCTCGTATTTAAGGATCGAAAGAGGTTATATAGATAATTCTAAATATTGTATAAAAAAACATATGATAAGAACATATAATGAGAAATTAATGTTAAAAAATTAATCAATAATATAAAAAGAAAATTACAATTGATAATAATTTTAACTAATAAATTTTAAAAATATTAAATCCTAACACATATATTTAAAAAATAAAAAAGGAATTGGATAAAATTGCAAACCCAACATAACATAAAAAAAAAAAAAAAGCATTAGGTGCCCAACAAGTTGGAGTTTTACTTGTAATTTAAGTTAGGTTTAAATTTGATTTAACATAAAAGTGGAGCTATTTCCACTTATTAGGCTTCACCGTTCAATAAAATAAAACTTGTTGAGTAGGTTTTTAATTCTATCCAGAGTTTTTGATTTGTTCATAAAATGAGAAATTAAGCGAAAATTATGTAACTTTTCGTGATTGGTTGGACTAAATGGAAGAGATTTCACTAGAGTTATTTATGAGTTGGGCTCTTCCAGAAAATGAGAGAATTTGGACAAAAAAATAAGACTAAAATATGAGTACGGACAAAAAACAAGGCTAATTTTTCATCCCTCTCAAAAATTTATAATTCAATTCTACACTAAAATAAAATTTATGATTTCATCCTTGCTTATGTTGAGAATAAGAATACTTGAATTCATTTCACTTGATAGTTCAAGCTACTCAAACTTTACTCTGAAATTGATCGAAACCAAATTTGTTTTGTTTTGTATTTTTCTCTTTTGGGAATCAAAATATTGCAAACACAATCTTCTCATTTACATCCTACACAAAGACAAACAATATAAAATTAGAAACTAAGATACGACTTTATCAATAGTTCCAATAAGAATTAATCATTACAATCACTGAACTAAATAATTTAATGGTCAAAATCTACTAGAAATCCCGATACGATTATGTAAAGTTCATTTTAGCCCTCTATTAAAAATTGCAACAAATTAATCCCTGTGCATTAAAATTTTATTTAAATCATGACACCGTTACAATTTGCCGTTAAGTTATTGATAATTCAAATAAAATATATCATATCCAACTGATATGACCCACTCGACCCACCAAAAAAAATCTATGTTTTTCAACCAGATAATATGGATGTTTTGGGGGGGTGGTTTGGGTTTTTTTATGGGTTAGATAATAAATAAATTTATCGAGTATACTATATTTTGTCCAAATTATCAACAAATGGTAACGTTGTAATGATTTGAATAAAATTTTAATGAACAAGAGCTAAATTAAAGTAATTTTAAATAAAGGGACTAAAAAAACTTTACTTAATAGTACAAGAATTCTTGGTAGACTCTGACCATAATTTAACTCAACTAATTAGCTCACACATAATTTTTCACATTACGAGACTTAAACTAAACATTTAAAGATCCGTGATCTTTATTATTGCAGATAATGTCATTCAACTCTTTAAATTATAATTTTATTTTTAATTTAATCACAACTTGAACAAGTAAATTAAGTAGAATATATATATATATATATATCCAAAAACAAAATACATAAAAAAAATTGATCTTAAAATTAGAAACCCCAAGAGTTTCCCCTCCATTTTAGGAAATAATTAAGGGAAAAAAGAAGAAAAGGAAAATTCATGGTCTTGGAAGAGCTTACCTAACCAAACAAAACAAAACAAAACAAAAAAAAAAGAAACTATTACCAAAAATTGTTCCACTGTCTCTTTTATCTTTCTCTTACAAGTATGCTATTTCCATTTTCTTTTTTAATTTTTTGAGTTAAAGCTCTTTCTTTTTTTAGTTTTTTGTCTTCTTCTTCATGGCTAATTAGTCTTATGGTATGTAATTTTTTTTAATGCGAATTACAATAAATAGTTGATTATTAATAAAAGAGTATTTTATGTCTAATTTGTTGTATATTTCATTGTAGAGGTCACCAAAAGGGATTGTTAGGAGGATAGAAGAAGGGGTTTTTCAAGGGAACCTTTGTGAGAAATACCCCAAATGGCTTCTTCCCCAAAAGGTTCTCCATCTTCACCACGTGTTTCATCACCACCTCAATCAGCGGGGGATAATTCCGCGGCACCACCATCAGTTCCAACTTCCCCTCCACCAAAACCACCTTTGGTGCCATCGCCTCCCCTGGCAAAGTCAAATTCACCTTCACCACCTTCATCTTCAAGTACTTCATCCTCTTCAACACCGTCGATACTCGCTTTGCCGCCACCGACACCGCCTTCTTCATCATTGTCACCACCATCAACATCAACATCGTCATCATCACGGACATCACCGATAACATCGATGTCAAAATCACCTCCATCGTCATCGACAAGATCATCAGCATCACCTACATGGAAACCCTCATCGAATAACAATGAAAACAATCAAAATAATACCACCGTAACAAGTCCTACACCATTACCACCACCACCACCACCACCATCATTGTCACCACCATTATCACCGCCACCACTGTCAACAAATTCACCACTCGAAAATAGCTTACCGTATCCTTCTTCCACCCCAATACTTTCATCCCCACCACCATCATCAAACTCATCCACTAATCAAATTGAAAACACACCAAAATCATCTAATATGCCATTTTCATCTACATTGCCAATTATAATAGGTGTTCCAATTACTGTTGGTTTGTTGCTTGGTCTCATTTTAATGTGCATCAATGCTATGCTCAAAAAAAGGAAAGAAGACTTCGAGAAGCATATGAAAAAAGGTAAATATATTTTGATTTACTTTCTATACTCTTTGAATTTTTTAAAATTCAGTCCCTCTACTTTTAAGTTTAGAAATTTAGTCTCTTTAATCATCTGATCTAAAAATTAAAGTTTAATTGGTAATACTACTGATGTAATTCAGTTAAATTTGAATGTGTTATTTTAATTTTTTTCATTAAAATATACTCCAAGTCCTTATACTTTTTGTACATTTAGAATTTTGTCCTTTTACTTATATTTTCACAAGTTTAGTCCCTCTACTTATATTTTGTCCCTCTACTTATATCTGAAGAGTATAGGGACTTGAAGCATATTTTATTTTTTTTATACATTCCCTAAATTATCCATAAACCTTCAAACCCTAAACTAACTAAATTAGAGGATATTATGTGTTTAAGCGCACTTGAACACACAACCTCAAAGTTGTCATAACATTAATGGTGTCAAGCGAGCTAAGACTCAGTCGACATGAGACTAAGTTCTCTAATTAAAAATAGAGGGATTAAATCTAAAAAAAAAATCAAAGAATATAGGTATTGGAAGCACAATTTAATCATATATTTCAAGTAGTTGGCATCGGCATTGATGCCGGTACAGGAGGACATGGGTTCGAGTGCATTGAAGTGCATTATCTTCCTATTTAAGGGTTGAGAAGGGCTATGGATAGTTCTAGACATTGTATAAAAAAAGAAAGGATATGATAACAACCTATAATAATAATAATAAAAATGTTTAATCAATCTTTTCTTCTGAAAATTGCCATGCATTTTGATTGATATGTATAGGTGATGCTGCAAAAGGGATTGGGAGCAAAGCAAATGAGCATGTTGTTAATATACCTGTGAATCCAAGTGGGATTGTAGGTAAAGGAGGGTCACCACGAGAGGAAGCACCTCCAAATTTGTCACCCACAAATCAATCACTATTAGGGATCAACAGGTGCTCTTTCACTTATGAAGAGCTAGCCATTGCAACTCAGGGGTTCTCTCAGAGGAACTTGTTGGGTCAAGGTGGGTTCGGGTTTGTTCACAAAGGGGTCTTACCTAATGGAAGAGAAGTGGCTGTCAAGAGCCTCAAATCAGATAGCGGGCAAGCCCAACGTGAATTCCAAGCCGAAGTTGAGATCATTAGCCGCATTCATCATCGACACCTCGTTTCTCTCGTTGGGTTTTCCATGGCTGGGGATAAAAAGATGTTGGTCTATGAGTTTCTCCCAAACAAAACTCTTCAATTCCACCTTCATGGTATGTAATGGGATAATGGTACTTTTTTTAGCATTGTTTTTTGTGTAAGCCAAAGTATGTGGAGTCACCTTTACAAGATTTGAGATCAATCCATGTAGATTAGGAGTGTTAACTGCACTTCTCAAGATTTGAACTTATGTTGTCACCTTTACAAGGATGAATCTACTACTCATATTGATAGTTTTCAGCTATGGAATATGTGACTGGTTTAATTGTACACCCAATCCTTAAACTCTTCAAACTTTTAAAATCTAGTCCTTTTCCTTTTAATTCCATGGATTTAGTTTTTTTTTCTTGTTTAATTTTTAAATCAAACAAGTAAAGAGATTAAATTCCTAGAATTAAAATAAGGGGACTACATTTTAAAAATCTAAAAAATACAAGGACTAAGGGTAGGATTAGACCTATATTATTATAATAAGAACCCTATTTATGCTATCATTGATTGTTTGGCTACAGAGAAAGGTCTCCCTACCATGGACTGGCCTACTAGGCTTAAAATTGCACTTGGAGCAGCTAAAGGTCTTTCATACTTGCATGAAGATTGTAAGTAATTTCCCCCCTATATAGCATTGTTTATTTTTGTATAGTACCTAAACTACTTATAACCTACAACCTCCGAAGGATATTATACAATTAAGGGTATTGAAATCCACATCCTATAACTTATTGTAAAAACAATGATTACAATCGAGTTAAGACTCAATAAATTTTTGCATGGCATTGTTAATTCTATATTTCTACATCTTTCTTTTTCTAATGCCATTTAAGGAAACAGGCCACCCTTGCATCATCCATAGAGACATCAAATCTGCCAACATTTTACTTGATTTTTGTTTTGAAGCCATGGTATGTCAAGAACTTCGAAATTATTTAATTAAATTGTGTTTGTTTTAAATTTTTTAAAATATATATTTGAATTGTAATTCAGGTGGCAGATTTTGGATTGGCTAAACTTACTCAAGATAGTAATACTCATGTCTCTACTCGTGTCATGGGAACATTTGGGTAAGCTAAAATGGTTAAAATTGCTTGATCGGGTGGAAAAAATTGAAATTTAGAAAAATTGAAATTTTTTCTTCTAAAGTGAAAAAAGATATATTCTTCTTATCAATTACTTGGTAAAGTTAAAAAATGAGAGGAAAGAAATAAAATTTTCGAAAAAAAATACATAGTCATGTAAATTTGCACACTTTATATCCTTCTTATTTTCTCTTCTCTTATAATTTCAAGAGTTAACGCACTATTTGGGGCCTCAACTTGATAATTATTCCAACATTGAGGCTTGAACTTTTTTTAATCAAAGGTAGTATTTGAACTTGGCAATTGTTCCCCCATTGGAGCTTGAACTTTTTCTTGTTCAATTTAATCCTTGAACTTGGCAATTGTTCTCATATTAGGACTTGAACTATTTTTTGGTCCAAGTTATTCCCTGATATTTCCTTGAAAAAAGTTGGTTCAAAAGGAAGTTTAAGTCTCAATATGGAAACAATTGTCAAGTTTAGGCCCTAATGTGAGAAAAATTGTCTAGTTCAAGCCCTAACGTGAAAACAATTGACAAGTTTAATGACTAACTTGGACCAAAAAATTCAAACTCCAATGTGAGAACAATAATCAAGTTTAACCCCAGAAAATTGCATTAACTCTAATTTCGAATTGGAATTATTTATTTTTGGTCTAATTATAAGTTTCATCCCTCTACTTTAATTTGTTAGAATCAAATCTTCATATTTTATAAAAACTAAGAAGTGAGTCCAATTGGATACCACTCTTAAACCTTCTTGTCAAATCATTGACCCCGAAATCAACAGATCAACAGTTTATATGCAAACTATTAGCAAAAAATAGTAGTTATGGTTATTGTGCCTACCAATAATTGAACTAACTTTTTAATTTTTTAGAATACTAAGACTAAATTCCAACAAACAAAAGCAAAGAGACTAATTTCTTCGATTTCATAAAGCGAAAGGATGAAATTTATCATTAGACTTTTGCTTTTATGCATTTAGGATTGGAAAATTTTGTCAGTCTTTCTTATTTTCTTTCTTCTCACTTTTTTTTACTACTGAAAATTTATTTCTTTTCGTTTTTACTCCTTGCTTTTCAACCTTTCACTTTTCTATGCAACCGAACACACCCTAAATTGTTTGAGTTTGAATTGTTTAAAGCCTCGTATGATTTTTATTATGATCAAACAAATGCAGTTACTTAGCACCTGAATATGTATCAAGTGGTAAGCTGACAAACAAATCTGATGTTTTCTCCTTTGGCGTTGTGTTATTGGAACTGATAACCGGACGTCGGCCTTATAATTCCACATCAAATATAGATGAAAGCTTAGTAGATTGGGTACGAAACGTATAAACTTTAACATCTTTGATATAACACCGATAGTGAATAACTAAACTATATAATGTATATGTTTGTATATGGATTAATAGGGTAGGCCCTTATGTGCAAGAGCTATGGAGGACGGGAATTTTGGTCAATTGGTGGATCCACGCCTAGGAAACAATTTTGTCTACCATGAGATGGCATCCATGGTTTCATGTGCTGGTGCATGTGTTAGGCATTCTGCTAGACATCGACCCAAAATGCGACAGGTATTTATCTATATTATTCTTAAAGTGTTTAATTGAGCTGGTGTCACTCATTAACTAGGTTGGAAAACTACTAAAAATGCATTATTTTTTATAAAGTAACATATTATTATGAGAGTGTTTTTATGTTTTATATTTTTATATAAAAGTTAGAAAAATACACATGTCGGGTGCTTGAAGAGGTAACAGGTTCACATAGTTGGAGTGCCTTGTTTAGTGCTTAAGAAGGTTAACCGTGCATGATTGTGCATGGTTGGACTCGAGCATATGCCTTGTAGTTAGCCTAAATGATAGCATTCTCATCGAAAAATGCTCTATAAGTTATAGGGCATGAGTTCCAGTTCAACCATGGGAGATCGCACATTATTTGCCTTCTTAAGCACTCAACATTATTCAGGTGAGAAAGGAAAAAAATCCCTCAACAAGCTTGAAATGTGATTTTGAAAAACAAGGTTAAGCACACCTAAACAAGTAACAGTACAAATGAACCATATCTATTTTTATCTATTGAAATAGATTGTGCGTGCATTAGAAGATGGTGTCCCATTAGATGACGTAAGTGAAACCCCGAAACTCGACCAAAGTTCAACCTCCAACTCCAAAAGCGACGAATCGAGTTCATACACTAGCAACAGCAATCACGATACCAACCATTGCCATCTCAATCGTTCTTTTAGTAGTGACTCGAGTGAGACTACGAGCAAGGCTAGAGATGACCTTAAGTAAGTATGAGGTTTGATGGGTGCTTGTACATAGGTTGAATAAGAATGAATTAATTTCTCCATTATAAAATCCATAAATTTAGCTTCTGTAAATTTTTTCTTTTTTCATTTTTTGAGAAAACTACATGTACATTTATTTTTTAGGCAAAGAGGTAAAATATTAAATAGTTTTGAAGTGACATGAAAAATGAAAAAAAAGTAGTCCTTGCCACGTTTCATGTTGAATTTTAGGAAATACAGTACAAGTTCAGGAAATACACTTTGGAAAACAAAGAATGTAGAAGCTACAACAATGACGATACCAACTATTGCCATTTCAAGTGTATCGTTTTTTGAAATTATCAATATTTTTAGGTTTATTGAGAGATGTTCGACACTTTCAAGAAATTTTTTTGAAGTATCGTTCATTTAGAGTCAGTGAATCCTTCAATGGGTTGATATTGTTCCGGTCAAAGTTTTGTCTCTCAATTTTGTAAAGAGTTCGAGTGCCTGAAATTGCCTAAAGAGACATCAAATTCAACAAAGTGGTCAAATGCCTCGTCAGTCGAACCGTTTGTAGCTTACGACCAACTAGCAAAGAAATGTGATTACTTACACTTGGTAGAGTTTGAGTTTGTGCTCTACAACATATAGGACATTTATAGGTTTTAGACATACAATACCTCAAAGACTTCTCATATATATATATATATATATATATATATAAATCCCGAAAATTATAAATCATAAACATGTTTCTTTGAACAGATGTACTAGAAAAACTTGTAACACATGTCCGGTCAAAGAAAAGTTGCTAAGACAGCCATTTCCCAGAAACACCAAACATTTGAACAAATTGTAAGAAGCTCCCAAATCGTAAAATGAAAAAGTGGGTAACATATGTTTGCCCTTTGGTAAGAAAAATTAAGAAAGCCAGCTAGAAAATGCCTGGAAATGAAGTTGACGACACACTGTACAAACATCAACCTAATTTTCCCTTACGGAGAAAAGTATAATCTAAAAACATCCCACCATGAATTCATTGGTAGAGTGAAGGCTCAATTTAAAAAAAAATAAATTCTAATAGTCCGGGTTAAGTTTAGCCCAGTCTACTCAAATAACTAATTTTACTATTTAAAAAATGATTTTGTATGAATATTTATATACTTTTATAATTAAAATTTGTACGGTATTTGAATCTCAACATTTGTTGAGGATTCGATCTTTTCAGAGTTACTGTTCTATGTTTGGAGAATGGACCTCACCCGGGTTGAGAGTCTACAAGGAGTTGAGCAAGAAAATGTAAAGGCGGGGAATCTAAAAATTCTTTTGGGGTCAAATTTTTATTATAAATGTTCGGGAAGTAAAAATATAAATTTATTATTTATTATTTTAAAAGATTAAAATGAATTTTTTTTTTATTTTTGAAAATCAAAATATAATTTTATTATATATTAATTTAAGACTTTAGGGTTGGGGTCAAAGTTGTGTGCTAATCTGTTAAATACAGTTCAAGATAGGACAGGTCGAGGTATTTACAAGTGAAAATCTGAGTAGAGATCAAAGTGAACAAGAAAAACTCATTTTATCCCATTTTGTTATTATCCCTACTTTTCAAGTGCATTAATAAATTGAAAGTTAAAATATTTTTCGTAATTTTGGATTTAATCTCTTTACTTTTTCAGATTTCAAAATTTAGATCCATTTGTTAATACTATTAAAACCATTTCATTAAATTCATATTCATTACAATATGTCATTTTTTAGTTACGTTGCGACCAACTATCAAGTGAGTATTTTTTTTTAATTTTAAAATGTTACATTAATGTATTTAATAATAAAATTTAACCGTGTTAACAATTAGACTTAAATTTTGAAATCTGAAAAGTAAAAATAAGGGTGAATGCAAAGAGGGCAGGCAGGGGCATGACCCCAAAAAACAGATAATTACATTTCAGCCCCCTTAAAAACATTAAATTATAAATTTATATAATAAAATTGTATTTTGGCCGCCAAATTAAAAAAGATTAATCTTTTTCAAAAATGATAAAATCATAAACTAATACATGATAAAATTATATTTTGACATTTTAAAAATTTATAATTCAATTTTAATTTCTTCTAAAACAGTTTTAGATTTACTCTATATACTAAATTCTTAAAAATAAAAATAAATGAATTAAATTCCAAATTTTGTGAAAAAGTACAATAAGCTATGACATATTTCGACCTAGATTGAACTTTGGTTTTTTTTTTTTTACTTTATTAAAATATTTATGCATGAACCTATAATTTCAAATATATATTCAGTTAAAAGAGCACGTGAACAATGTCGATGGACAAAAATGATATTCAATTAATAGCGAAGACAAGGGGAAACCCTGTTTTTGCGGAGTCTTACACTTTTCAAGCACTACATTTTACTCACATATGAATCACTTCACCAATTCACATGATTTTTTTAGAAAAATGAATTACTTTACCCTATCAGCTCATAATTCAACATACTCACTTTCTTCCTATATTGAGCTCCAATCCACTTCAAAAAATTCAAATTTTAATTTATTTAAATTCGATTACATTTCGATTGAGTCTTAGTTCGATTGACATAAATATTATTGTCAATATAAAAATACGTGAATTCGAGTGCGTTGAAGCGGATTATCCTTCCATTTATGGTATGGGTTGAGAACGAAGAAGTGATTCTGAGTAATCTAAGCGTTATGCCAATAAAAACAAATATGATTACAATCTTCGATGAGATTGTTTAAAAATAAATAAATAAATTACCTAAATTAGGAAACGCTGAAATATTGGATAAAAGTAAATGGTGTGTCTTAATATTCAAAAAGTGAATATGCAAGAATCAAAACCTACTCAATTGATAAGACTATCCACATCAAATATTTCAAATATATATGAAACATATATACTTCCGAGTAGGGGGCAGAAGGTAAAAAGAGCAATCATGCTACCAATTCTAATTAATCCTTAACATTTTCTTAAAACTTTTAATTAGAATCAAACCCCGAGAAAAATGAATCATTAAAAATTCTACAATGGTTTTTGGGAGATGGTACGCCAACTGGTCGTTTACCCCACCACCACCCCTAACTCCCCTTACTCTTCTTGCTTATAAAGAGCCGCCATTCCCAAAGCTTTTGCTCATTACCATCTTCCTCTTTGTATATCCTTCTTCATCATTTCCAAATATTGATTATTTTCTCTCTCTTTTTTATTATTTAAAATTTGAAACTGCCACTATTATTACATTTTCATTAGCCTTAGGAGAAGGGGAAAAAATGTCATCGAATTCAATGTCTGGTTCATGGACAGCCAAGCAAAACAAAGATTTCGAAAGGGCTTTAGCTGTTTACGACAAGGACACACCAGATCGTTGGTACAATGTTGCTAAAGCTGTCGGAGGGAAAACTGTTGAGGAAGTGAAGAGGCACTATGAGCTTCTTCTTGAAGATGTTAGACACATCGAGTCAGGTCGGGTTCCTTTCCCCGACTATTGGACCGTCGCCGGGAATCCTCAAGGTAAAAAACCCGGTTCAGCTTTGTCATTCCAAACTTTTTTCTTGAAATACTGGTGTCCAATAGTCCGTGTTCATTATAAAGTGACTTAGAGATTTAACTAACCCTAATTTTATATATATTTCTTTAACAAATCAATACTAACCCTTAGTAACATGTAGTTAAAACAATTCATTGTAATGAAGTTGAATCTAACAAAACAAAGTTAACAGTGTTAACAATTGAACTTGGATTTTGAAGTCTAATAAATCATTGGAAATGAAAGTATAGAAACTAAAATCCAAATTTTCGAAAGAGTACAAGGACTTATGACAAATTTGGACAAACTTGTTATATGGCTAATCCCTTTGTTGATTTTCTCTTAAAATATGCAGCATGAAAAATACCGAAGCTCAGTGGACATCTGCATGGATCTCACCCTTATATATGTGTGTGGGGCAGTAATTGTAGTACTTAAGAATAGCCATTAATGTATTTAGGAAGAGGAAGAAGAGGTTAATGTGTGATCATTATTTCCTCTTTTGTTTTTGTTTTTAATTGAGGAAGGAATGTTATTGTAATATTTATATATAAAAATTTATTTAGGGTGTGAAGTGTTTTTTTATTTTGACAAAATTAATAGATCAATAATGCTAAAGTTGAAGGCCAAATAATTGAAGAACCAAAGTACAATCACAATTATTGAATCATATATAATCTGACAATGAATGTACAATCGAAATGGACAGCATAAACTTACATCGAAATGGGATGCTAAAGGATTTAAATGGAAGTATATATATGACAGCATTTTAACGTAGACTCAAGATGCCCCAAGAGTTACTCGACATCCAGAGGTCCCAAGGGCCTTACTAAATCTGCTGGAATCGAGTTGGTTTAGATCTCATTTCGAACGGTAAGTTCTTTCAATGTTGTTTTTGCTATTGACAATATTCGTACCGGCCCCTTACCACTTGACCCAACAAACATTAAAATATGTAACTTAATCTTTATAAATATTAAAGGGTGAACTATATTGATAGTCACACAATTATGGAAAGTTAGTAAAATGATCACTCAATTATTCAAAATTGAATAGTTGGGTGACCATTTTGTAACTTTTCATAATTGAATGACAAAAAATATATATTGTGATTCGGTGACTTCTACCATAATTTACCCAAAATTAAATTACTTAATTTTATATGAAGTGATTAGATTAGTTAACAAAAACACATGGTGAAACTCTGTGAACCTAACGCAAGTGATTCTACATGATGGCCCTTCTTTTGAAATGTAATGCAAATAAATTAGGTACCCCCCAAATGGTAACATTGACCGTCTTAAAGTGGAAATAAAAAACTGAAAAAAGACAACATTTGTCAGCAAATTATGCTCCACATCTTACTAAATTTAGGACATGAAATCAAGCATCGAGACTTTAACTAATCTCTCAATTATGAGCCGTAGAAACTTGGGTCAGTTCCCATCCTTCACGACATTAACCCAAAATTGTGCTCTAACCAATCATGCACATAATTGGCAAAAGTTTACTGAAATCAAAATTATATGTATTTTCTTTCAAATCTAAATTTACATTCATTATTCAAATAAACATTGCAAATTTAGATAATAGATATATGAAATATTTATATGCATCAACTTCGAATCTACCGTGAATAATAATTTTAAATTTTAATTTTAAATATTATCTAAAATTACAATATTCGAATTCAAAAAAAATCTGAATTTTCTCCCCTAAATTTTAAGGTATGAATTTTGGTAGTGTATAAAAGTGAAGTCAAAGTTATTGAAATGATTGATGATCGGATGGTTCGCTATAAATTTTGGCTAGAAGTGCACAAATAATAAATGAGAAGCGTGGTGTTAGGTTTAGTCCGTTGAACAACCTCTCACAACATGCGGTATATCCAACCATGTGCGCCCCTCCACATTGGCTCTTCCTAATATTCACCCCCTAATATATTAGCAACTTTTAGATTAAGATTTGAATCTCGATATTTACATATCTCGTAATCGAATTATATTAATTTTGTTATTCTTACGTTTAAAGCTGAATTGAGTAGACAATTGATATGGAAAATAAAAATTGAGGTTTCGATATAATATGTAAATAAGGTATTAGAATTTGATCTTAAGTTTGTACGAGATATTTTTTTACCTCTTGACCGATCTAATTTAAATTCAAATTAAATAATAAAAATATTTTTTTTTCATTTACATTTAATTATCAAAATACAACTCTTAATATATGTTGATGGAGATTTGGGCAGAGTTTTGGTTTGGTAAAAGAGTCTCTTTTTGATGGAGGAGAATAAGGGTATTTATAGTGATTGTAAAAATATATAAAATTATATTTTTACCCTTTAAAATATAAAATTATAAATTAATAATTGTAAAATTATACTTTGACCCCCTCATAAATGATATTATTTTAATTTAGTTCTTTAAAATTATAAAAATATTAACTAATACAATGGTGAAATTAAAATTTAACTCATATCGAAATTTATAACTTAATTCTGTCCAAAAAAAGAATTTTTAACTTCACTCATTTTTATAGTAATGGTTTGGCTATCAACCACCATCAGCTTTTTACATGTGTCCAAAATTGAATCAATCTTCGAGAAAATTACATGGAATCTATAAAAAATTGAAAATTAAAATAAAAAATTAATGGTTGACCTGGTTTATAAATTTTTTAATTTTTATAATTTTTAATTATTATTGAACTGGCATCAAATTGATCTGATCTATTCGATCATCCGCCTATTTTTAGCTTTTGTATGATGTGAATACTTGTTGAGAATACAAATAAAATAGGCTTAAATGATAAATTGACCTCTAAATTATACTATTTTTGTCATCTTAATTATTTTTTATATAAAAAAATGCTTACCTAAATTATAAATTCATTACCTAAATAACTATAATCGTTACCTTGGTTAAAAAAAACCACTAACTTATATATCCAAATAAGCACTGTCAATAATTTTTTTTAAAAAATTGAAAACTTTTTTTACAATATATTAATTATATAGAATATATAAAACATAAAAAAAAAAATTCAAACTAGAAATTTAAATATATAAATATAAAAATTCTTTAAAAACTACGAAATTTGTATATAAAATATATGCCTTAAATTTTAAGAAAATTCAATATATATATATATATATATATATAAAAAAAATAGGTACTTTTAGAAAATTAAAAAATTATATAAAAATATGCATTTTTAAAATATTCAAACTAAAATACTAACATTAAAATTTTGAGGATTTTGAAGTTTTAAGTTTCGTCCTTATTGTCGATTGAGCCTTAACTTGATTGTCATTGATATTGTTAGCTATGTAAGAGAATAGGGGTTCAAGTATGTTGGAGTGCATTTATCCCCATATTAAAGGATTGGAGAGATATTATGAGTAAATCTAGACATTTGTATAAAAAAAAAAGTTTTATCCTCACTTTATGTAAATTTAAGATATTATTTTAAAGATTTATTATGATGGTTTGAAGTGAATTAATTATTAAATTAATTACTCAATTCAATTGGTATCATAATTCAATTTCGTATTCCAATCCACATAGAAATTGGGTCTACTTGAATATTGATGGTTCTGATAGATCAGAGGTTGATTTTGTTTCAACAAGAGGAATTGTGAGAGACAAAGTTGGGAATTGGATCTTTGGTTTTAATAGATTCTTAGGGAGTTGTTCAATGTTCAAGGTTGAATTGTGGGGCATCTTAGATGGCTTAGACATCTTGATTAACCGAGATTATGATAATGTGCTGGTTTAGACCGATAGTCTTGAAGTGGCTACTACCGTATGGGAGGGACTCGCAGGAGGATATAACTTTGCTTTGATTAGGAGGAGAATTCTTTAGTGGTTTTCTCGGCTTTAACATTGGAGCATCTGCAATATCCCTATAGAAAAAAATTAAGAAGCTGATAGACTAGTCGATTTGACTCAAAGTATCTCCATTTGGAGCAACGAATTCTGAGATGTAATTAGTCTTTTTATTTTCTTCTTTGTCATAAAAAAAGAGTTTAAAATTCTATTATATTTGCCCACACACCAAATAATAATTCTGTCAAAAATTAAACTTTAATGTTCAAGCTGTCAAAAATTATGCTTCAGTGCTTTTAAAATTCAAAAATTATAAATTAATACATAATAAAATTATATTTTAATCCCTTAATAAAATATTAAAATTTTTAGTTTAGCCATTCTGGAAAATTTAAAGTTACAAACTTAAAAAAATTATAATAAAGCACACTACAAGAAAAACATGCATGTCCCGAACTTTCAAAACCCATAGTACTCCCATTTCCTATCCCTTTCTCAGTATTCGTATGAACTGTCATTAATACATATACACACAAAAGGCTAAAAGAAGGGAAAAAAAAAAACAAAAAAAAAAGGAACGCCCAACGCCCAACTGCCCACCCTCTCCATCATTATAACATACAATAGTACTTGTAATTGAAACATTCTACGACTTTTCAATGGCCGGCCAGTCCTTACTTTCCTTGTATTTAATAAATATATTCGGTGCATTGTCCATATTTTCAGTGAATAATAGCACATTTCATCACTAGCTGCAGAGGGAGGGATAAGCAATTTCTTTTTTCCGTAAAAAATTAAAAAAAAAAAAAAAAAAAAAAAAAACTCTCTAAATAATCCCTTTAATTTTACAAAAATCACAAGTTAATATGATGATAAAGTTGTACCATGAATGAGTTAAAAATTATTATTAATAATTTTATTTTAAACATAAACCTTAAATTTTATAATTTGAAATTTAAAGCTCGTTATAAACCCAAAATCCTAAGCTCACAAATCCGAAATATGATATAAAGCTTAAACCCTAAGTCGTAAACTCGAAATCTAAACTTGTGGAAAAAAATATAATAATTATGATTAATATTTATTTATAATTTTTTCCCTACTAATAGTGTATCATAATGCTATTCATTGATGATATATCACATGTTATTCCTTGATTAATCATTCAGATGTTTCAAGAAAACTCAAGTTTTTTTCCGTATACTCGAACTCTTCTGCTTTGAGCTTTATATAATGTTTTCGGTCCCAGACTTTGAAATGGATTAAATCAAATATATATTGTAAAAAACTTAAATACATGGTAATTTTTTTTTATAAAATCAAGAAATTATAATTGATTGAGTCTTAATTCAATTAGCATGAGTATTGTTCTTAATGTAAAAGGACGTAGATTCAAGTACATTGAAGTGCATTATACTCTTGTTTATGGAATGTAGGACTATGGGTAGTTTCCTTTATGAGTCGGAGTGAATCGAAAAAATAATTGAGTTTTTTTTTCTTTGACCATCGTAGTCAGTAACATGTGTTGAATATTAGTAATCTAACGTTCTTACTTGCTATTAAATGGCCGCCGGTCGTTATATATATGTATATATATCCCTTTATTCATTACAAACGAAACCCAATTCATTTCTTCAATCTTTTAGAAAAACCAAGTTTCCCAACATCATGAAAAATAGTTCAAAAGATGGAGTTCAGGTCCTGCAACCTAGGAGATTGCCTGATTTCTTACGTAGTGTCAAATTAAAGTACGTTAAGCTTGGTTATCATTATTTCATAAGTCACCTTTTGAAGCTTTGTTTGGTCACTGTAATGGCGGCTCTTATCATTCAAGCATCGAGGTTAAGCCTTGATGACATCCACCAAATGTGGCTTCAGCTTGAATATAACCTCATCAGCGTCGTCGTTTTGTCTGCTATCTTTGTCTTCGGGTCGACCGTTTATGTTATGACCCGAAAAAGATCCATTTACTTGGTGGATTACGCTTGTTACCTCCCTCCACAACACCTCAAAACCGATCACCGGTTTTTCATGGAATATGCCAAGGAGGCGGCCGATTTCGATGAGTCCACTATGGAGTTTTTACGAAAGATTATGGAAAGGTCGGGGCTCGGAGACGAAACTGCCGCGCCGCCATCGATGCATTGCTTTCCCCCACGAACGTCTATGGTGGCTGCAAGACAAGAAGCAGAACTGGTGATGTTTGGTGCTTTAGATGCCCTTTTTGCTAGCACTAATGTTAAGCCAAGGGATGTCGGGATTCTTGTCGTTAATTGTAGTGTGTTTAATCCAACACCTTCATTAACGGCAATGATTATCAATAAGTACAAGATGAGGGGTAATATTAAGAGCTTTAATCTTGGTGGTATGGGATGTAGTGCTGGTGTTATAGCCATTGATCTCGCAAAAAACATGTTGCAAGTTCATCGGAACAATTACGCCGTCGTTTTTAGTACCGAGAACATGACACAGAATTGGTATTCTGGGACAGAGAAATCGATGTTGATATCGAATTGTTTGTTTAGACTTGGGGGTTCTGCGGTTTTGTTGTCGAATAAATCTGGAGACCGACGGCGGAGTAAGTATAAGCTTGTTCATGTGGTGAGGACACATTGTGGTGCTAATGACAAAGCATTTAAATGTATCCATCAAGAAGAAGATAGTGTTGGGAAAATTGGGGTTTCATTGTCTAAAGAGTTGATGGCAATTGCTGGTAATGCACTTAAGACCAACATCACCACATTGGGTCCCCTTGTTCTTCCTTTAAGTGAGCAAATCTTGTTCTTTGTCACATTTGTTGCCAAGAAGTTGTTCAATGCCAAAATCAAGCCTTATATCCCGGATTTCAAGCTCGCATTCGAACATTTCTGTATCCATGCCGGAGGGAGAGGCGTGATCGACGAGCTCGAGAAGAATATGCAACTTTCTCCATTACATGTCGAGGCCTCCCGTATGACGCTCTACCGGTTTGGTAACACCTCGTCCAGTTCGATCTGGTACGAGTTGGCTTATACGGAGGCAAAGGATCGGATGCGTAAAGGGGACCGTGTTTGGCAAATTGCTTTCGGGAGCGGTTTCAAATGTAACAGTGCGGTTTGGTTGGCCCTCAAGAATGTTAAGCCCTCATGTAATAACCCTTGGGAAGATTGCATTCACAAGTATCCGGTGAAGCTCAATCTGTAAAAGGATGAATTAGTAGGTAATTTTCGATGTTCATTTTAGCAGTGGAACGTCGTCGTTTTAGTCAAACAAAATTAATTAGTCTCTTAATTATGTTTGGTTTAGGTGGTGGTTATGTTATTGTAATGGAAGCTGCTGAGTCAGCATGCCGTGAGAGATTTCAATTTTTAATGATGATTATTGCTGTTATATTTACGCCTTGTGAGATTCAATGAGTTTATCTAATGACTCTGCGATTTCATCAAACTTCCTACGAGCTAAGATCAATAGTTAAAACTACATCTTGTCCATCAATATTTTGAAACATTTACCTCGCATGTCCATAAAGCCCTTATGTATGAACTTCAATATTCACAATTTGGTTTTGCTATGAAGGTCGGTGTATTTGACATTTTTCAATTTGAAGTACGAATCATATATGAAGGATTCGGTCTAGCTTGGAAGAAAGGATTTCGCAAGGTTGAGACTAAAAGCAGCAATGCATCATTGATTGATATAATTGAAAACGATAATGCAACTCATAATAATCTTTTTGAATTTCATTTAATACATTATTTATGCAAATAAAATTAGGAACTTATGTTTCGACATGTCCTACGAGAGTACAATAGACTGACAGATTGCATGGTTAAAATTGTTCTTAATGATTTTAACAGGTTATCGATTTTTGAAGATCCGCTTGATCATACTCGATCTTTATTTAAAGAAGATGCTCATCGAACAATAATTAATATAAACTCCCATCAGCCTTATTGCGATTAGTTACTTAAACTTGTGTCTTTTCTACCAAAAGAAATTCACAATTTAAATCAATTGATTAAATTATGGAACGTGAAAACGTTTATACCTATGAATTGTGATAATAAGTTGGCAACACTATAATTCAAATAATTATCCAGTCATTGTGGGATAAATGTCAATCATTTAACTTGTCTAGAATTAATTAATTTTTTAAATTTATATTAAAAACATTTATTATATTAATACAGGAAATTAAGAGGTTTAGTGGGAATTTCAAAAAAAAAAAAAAAAAGTGAAGATCTAATTAAAATTTTTAACTTCAAAATTTTTTTACATAGATTAATTAAAAATATGGTGGCGGATGACTTAGCTAAATTAGTTCACTCCATATTGGCGTATTTTACTGTGTTGAAGGTGTCTTCTCAGTCAAATCGTGATTTTCTCTTGAGAGACTCACATTTGTTGAATTTACATTAATCTAGTGTTTCGCTTTGACTATTTGTTGAATTTAATTGAGTAATATATTTTCATATTTTAAATGTTTTATATTTTCAAAAGTTGAACTATTTGTTTATTATTTAGACTTAATCTAATCAATTGATTTCAAATAACGTACTTTAAAATTTAAGTGTACTCGATCTAATACATTATCTTTAATAATAAAATTTTATTTAAATTTAATAGTAAAAATATATGAATATTAATATTAATAATTTTAATTTTTTATGAATAATAAATAATTATATTTCACAAATTAATCTACATTCAAGCTAAATCGAGTTTGATATGGGCATTGTTGTTAATATAGAAGGACGTGGGTTCGAGTGTGCTAAAACGCATTATCCTCCTATTCATGAGTTAAAAAAGACTATAAATAATTCTAAACATTATGTAAAAAAATATAATCTAAACTTATAATAATATTATTTAAAAAAATATCCTAAACTAAGGTTCTTCGATGAACTTATTCATGAACTGAAAATGCCTACAACCATAATCTCAATAAGAAACCATTAAATTTTGGTTGGAAAAGTCCAAAATCACATTAAACTTTTTCCCACAAATAATGAGTCAAGGCAAAACAAAAGCAAACGCCCCAAGAATTTAATGTTCGAACTGCCTAATTATGTAAATAATAGTGACATTTATCGTCGACTTTGTCCTTTGAAATTGAGTGTGGTCACCATAGTATAAAACCTAGCATTAATTAAAGAAGATGAAAAAAATAAAATTTAGGTATAATGATAAATTTAGCTTTTAATATTTATATTTTCCTTTTAATTTGGTTTTTTTAGTTGAACTTAGTCCTCACTAAAATATTAATTTTTGGGGTAAATTATTTTATTAAAGTTGAATTTTTATTAATATAAAATTAATGTTTTACAATTATAGTTAAGAATTTTATTAAGATCAATTTGATTATTTTTGAAAGGTTAATGATTAAATGTAACTCAAAAAAATAAAAATTAAATTAAGGAAACATGTAAACATTGAAAGCTAAATTTATCATTATACCTAAAATTCATGATTGTCTCCTCTTGATAATTGTCGAGTTATTTTTAATTAATTATTTTATTAAAGTTGAATTTTGAATAATTTTGTGTCAAGTACAGTAATAAATCATTAATAGCTTAATATGTTATTTAGTAGACCCTTTTTTTGGTACAATATATATATAACGACCGGCGGCCATTTAAGAACAAGTACGAACTTGTTCAAGTATGAAGCTCAGGGCGGGAAGAGTTCTAAGTATATGCAAAAAGAAAAAAAAACTTTGGGTTTTTCTTCCAATGTTATTTAAGCATAATTAAATATTAATCATAATTATTTTATTTTTCCCTCAAGCTTAGGTTTCGAGTTTATGATTTAGGGTTTAAACTATATATTAGGTTTCGAGTGTAAGTTTTGAATTTTGAGTTTATACCGAGATTCGAATTTCGAATTTTAAAATTTAAAGTTTATGTTTAAATTAAAATTGATAATATTTATTTATAACTCATTTACTATATTTAATTTCACTTGCAACCAGCACGGGTAAAGCAATGAAATTATTTTAGGGGGCAAGAAATTAATAAAAGCTTTAGGGGAGTGCAACTTTACCATCATATCTTAAAAATTAAAGGGACTATATAAAGAATTTTTCACATTTTAGGAAAAAAAAATGAGATGTGTTATTATTCACCGAAAATATACTAAATTCATGTGCATGAAATACAGTAAGGACAGGGACAGCAGCCATCGAAGAAGCCGTAGTCCGTAGAATGTTTTAATTACAAGTATTGTTGTCTGTTATAATGGGGGAGTTGAGCGTTGGGTGTTTGGTGGTTGTTTTTTTTTTTTCAATTATTGCGTTTTTTTCTTCTTTTAGCCTTTGTGTGTATGGTTTTGCTGATGCATTAATGATAGTTCATACGAATACTGAGAAAGGGATAGGAAATGGGAGCATTATGGATTTTGAAAGTGAGAACATGCATTCTTTTCTTTTGAGGGGTCAGGGCAGAAGCCAAAAAATATATATATTTTGTATTAAATTTATAATTTCCAAACGTTAGAAGGACTAAAGCGTAATTTTTCCATTTTAAGATCCAATCTAGCGCTGCCCTTGAGTCAAAGAGAAGGGACCTCAAGTCTCCATTGCATGGGTTGACCTATGGTGAAATGTACGTTAAGGCTTTGTTTGGGAAACAAGGGAAGTTGTGTAGGGATATAAGTTGGATCAAGTTAGGTAAGATCTAGTAAAGGTTGTGGATGCTTAATTGAAATTTTTAAAAATTTTAAGAGGTTTAATAAGAATTTTTTTAAAGAAATTAGGGTTTAATTAAAATTTTCAAAAGAAAATTAAGAGATTTAATGGGAATTTAAAAAAAAAAAGTGAAGATCTAATTAAAATTTTTAACTTAAAAAAAAACATCTGATGTTTAACGTAGAATTAAATTAGAATATAATGTAATTTATAATTTAATTTAATATTAATTAAAATAATTTTATAACTTATTGATATTTTACTATTTTTAATTAATAATTATTGAATATTAAAATTAAAGATGATAAAAATAAATAAAACAATGATTAATAAAAGATAAAATTATCATTATATTTAAAAATTATTTAATGAATAAACTTTTAAGTAAATATTTTTCGAATCAAATTCCATCTATTTAATTTAATATATTAATTTGAGTCTAATCTAAATCTAAATCGATATATTCATGAAATTAAAATTGAGATCAAGTTGCTTAATTAACTCAAGTAAAATAAAATTTTAACTTAATTATTCTATGAAATGTCTTACTCTTTTAATTCATACTTTATGCTAAAGTTTTTTGTTTGATGAATTATAAGGAGAGGATAAAGCTTTAACAACAACGCGATTGACGTAACTCAAATTCAAATCATATCTAGAACAATAAACATCTTTAATCATCAGACCAACACGGAGTTCATGCTAATATTTTCTTTTTAAGTATAAATATTATGGAATTCAAAGGTCAAAGTTGACGACAAATATGTCATTATTATTTGGCAACTTAAACATTAAGTTTTTGACAAAATTAGTTAATTGGTGTGGGATAAATTTAATGGAATTTTAGACCGGTTCAATCAAATATTAATATACATACAAACTTCAAGTTTGGATTAAATTTAATTGAGTAATATATTTTCATATTTTAAATGTTTATATTTTCAAAAGTCGGGCTATTTGTTTATTATTTAGACTTAATCTAATCAATTGATTTCAAATAACGTAGTTTAAAATTTAAGTGTACTCGGTCTAATACATTATCTTTAATAATAAAATTTTATTTAAATTTAATAGTAAAAATATATGAATATTAATATTAATAATTTTAATTTTTTATGAATAATAAATAATTATATTTCACAAATTAATCTACATTCAAGCTAAATCGAGTTTGATATGGGCATTGTTGTTAATATAGAAGGACGTGGGTTCGAGTGTGCTAAAGCGCATTATCCTCCTATTCATGAGTTAAAAAAGACTATAAATAATTCTAAATATTATGTAAAAAAATATAATCTAAACTTATAATAATATTATTTAAAAAAATATCCTAAACTAAGGTTCTTCGATGAACTTATTCATGAACTGAAAATGCCTACAACCATAATCTCAATAAGAAACCATTAAATTTTGGTTGGAAAAGTCCAAAATCACATTAAACTTTTTCCCACAAATAATGAGTCAAGGCAAAACAAAAGCAAACGCCCCAAGAATTTAATGTTCGAACTGCCTAATTATGTAAATAATAGTGACATATTTATCGTCGACTTTGTCCTTTGAAATTGAGTGTGGTCACCATAGTATAAAACCTAGCATTAATTAAAGAAGATGAAAAAAATAAAATTTAGGTATAATGATAAATTTAGTTTTTAATATTTATATTTTCCTTTTAATTTGGTTTTTTTAGTTGAACTTAGTCCTCACTAAAATATTAATTTTTGGGTAAATTATTTTATTAAAGTTGAATTTTTATTAATATAAAATTAATGTTTTACAATTATAGTTAAGAATTTTATTAAGAACAATTTGATTATTTTTGAAAGGTTAATGATTAAATGTAACTCAAAAAAATAAAAATTAAATTGAGGCAACATGTAAACATTGAAAGCTAAATTTATCATTATACCTAAAATTCATGATTGTCTCCTCTTGATAATTGTCGAGTTATTTTTAGTTAATTATTTTATTAAAGTTGAATTTTGAATAATTTTGTATCAAGTACAATAATAAATCATTAATAGCTTAATATGTTATTTAGTAGACCCTTTTTTTTTGGTACAATATATATATAACGACCGGCGGCCATTTAAGAACAATTACGAACTTGTTCAAGTATGAAGCTCAGGGCGGGAAGAGTTCTAAGTATATGCAAAAAGAAAAAAAAACTTTGGGTTTTTCTTCCAATGTTATTTAAGCATAATTAAATATTAATCATAATTATTTTATTTTTCCCTCAAGCTTAGGTTTCGAGTTTATGATTTTGGGTTTAAACTATATATTAGGTTTCGAGTGTAAGTTTTGAATTTTGAGTTTATACCGAGATTCGAATTTAGAATTTTAAAATTTAAAGTTTATGTTTAAATTAAAATTGATAATATTTATTTATAACTCATTTACTATTTTTAATTTCACTTGCAACCAGCACGGGTAAAGCAATGAAATTATTTTAGGGGGCAAGAAATTAATAAAAGCTTTAGGGGAGTGCAACTTTACCATCATATCTTAAAATTTAAAGGGACTATATAAAGAATTTTTCACATTTTAGGAAAAAAAAAAATGGCAAGTATCGCTCTGCCCCTAATGATGAGATGTGTTATTATTCACCGAAAATATACGAAATTCAGGTGCATGAAATACAGTAAGGACAGGGTCAGCAAACGCCCCAAGAATTTAATGTTCGAACTGCCTAATTATGTAAATAATAGTGACATATTTATCGTCGACTTCGTCCTTTGAAATTGAGTGTGGTCACCATAGTATAAAACCTAGCATTAATTAAAGAAGATGAAAAAAAATAAAATTTAGGTATAATGATAAATTTAGCTTTTAATATTTATATTTTCTTTTTAATTTAGTTTTTTTAGTTGAACTTAGTTCTCACCCATTGACTGAAATATTATTTTTGGGGTTAATTATTTTATTCAAGTTAATTTTTTTTATTAATATAAAATTAATGTTTTACAATTATAGTTAGAAATTTTATTAAGAATGATTTGATAATTTTCGAAAGATTAATGATTAAATGTAATTCAAAAAAAAAAATAGAGATTAAATTGAGAAAAGAGGTAAGCACTAAAAACTAAATTTATCATTATGTTTAAAATTTATAATTGCCTCCTCTTGATAATTGTTGAGTTATTTTTAGTTAATTATTTTATTAAAGTTGAATTTTTAATAATTTTGTATATTTTAAAGACGTTACAAGTACAATTATAAGTACAATATAAATCATTAATAACTTAACATGTTATTTGGTATTTAAGTTTAACTTCTTTTTTAACGCGGTAACTTTTTTTTTTTGGACTAATGAAGTTCTTATATTTTGGCGAATACAGTGTAATTAAACTTTGTTAGTCAAACACATCCCAAAAATTAGAATTTCTTATAATTACTAGAAGGTCTAATTACTATCCTAATAATTAAGCTTTCATCTAGTTAGTAGACGAATAAGATGTTAAATAAATTATTTTTATATTAATATTATATTTTTAATTATTAAGTAAAATAGGTGAGTTATATTATTTGATACCTAAGTTTTTTTGTCCCAATTTGATACCTAAGTTTGGATTCAATATCATGTAGTTGAATAAATATTTGACATGTGTGCTCTAATAAAAAAATATAGGTACTTAATTAAGACAAAAGAAAAACTCACGTACCAAACGTCAAACTTAAGTACTTGTATGAGACAAAGAAAGATTCAAGTGTCAATTTGAAATAGTTTCGATACCAAATTAAACATTGAAACCAAACTCGAGTATCAAATTAGAAAAAAATTTTATATACCAAATTAAACATTAAACACAAATATAAGTAACAAATACTACACTAACCCTATCATTTATTCAACTTCCCTCGTTTCCTAAACACCGCCTTACGTTACATCAAAGCCATGCAAGTGACACTATTTCCTCAACATGTCAATGAAGATTCGAACACTATTTCCATCTTGAGACTTGGGGCCACTTCTTTTCTAAAATAAGGCATAATGCGGAACTTCATTCTTAATCTTTACATTTTTTTATCAATTTGATTGTTAGTTTTTTTAAATTAAATTTAACTTCAACTATTTGAATAGAATCAAATTTTATTATTAATTTTTAAATGAGTTAAATTATTATTTTTTAAATGAAAATAATAATTAAAATGTTGATTTTTTATACATTGCAGCTTGTATGGTAATTTATTTATACTCCATGCTATTTTTTGAATTTTCATGATCTATTTACTTTTTTTAAAAAAAATTTTAATTTTAATATATTTTTTGTGATTTTTAAATTATTTATTGATGTGACATATATGACAAATAATATTATATCAGAACGAAGTATATATGAACTACCATGAATTGCCATGTTATTATCATTAAAAATTGAATGTTTTAATTAATATTTTCATTAAAAAATAATTTTACTCTTTTTAAAAGACTAATTGTACGTAGGGAGTTAAATTTAGTACTATGATTTGTATTACAACCATGCATATTTTCACTCATTTCACAAATTCGAACATAACTTTACTTAGACAGTAAATGTCCATAAATGTCAATGCAACTCCATAAATGCATACAAAGGAAAACCCAAAGCTCAAAGAAGATTCTCACAACGCCCAACGCCCAACGCCCAACGCCCAACGCCGTCCATCCTCTCATCATTGCTCTTTAAAACATATACGTTAAAATGTGTTATAAGTCCATGTATTTTTCGTAGATTTATATTTTAGTCCTTCTATTTTTATTTTTAGGAATTTAATTTTTTTTTTTACTTTTTAAATTTAAATACTCATTTTGATAGTCAAACAACAAGAAAATAAATGTTGTAATGAGCAAGAATTTAACAAAAGAATTTTAACTGTATTAACAGTTGGATTTATATTTTTAAATTTGAAAAGTAAAAAGACTAAATTTCTCATAATAAAAATAGAGAGACTAAATTTTAAATTGTTGAAGAGTATAGGGAATTATGGTATATTTTAACCAGTTATAATTTTAGTGATCAAACACCGACGTGTTCTTTAATGGCGGCCGGTCTTTGCTGTAATTGCTTCATCAACCCTCTTTAAACACCCACAAAATTTTCATTACAAACTCTTAATTTTGTCCATTATATATAGTTATATACCCTCTTTTGTTCACAACAAGCGAAAAAATCCAACTAGTTTGTATAAAATCTCTTAGCTTTTTCAAAAAAAAAAATTCAAAAACCCTGTTTTTTTTTTTTTCTGAACATCCATCACCATGAATGGTGAAAAAAACAGTTCAAACAATAGGGTACTTAAATTGAAGTACGTTAAACTTGGTTACCATTATCTCATAACTCACATTTTAAACCTTTGTATAGTCCCTTTAATGGCTGTTATTATCGTTCAAGCATCAAGGATAAGCCTTAATGACATCCACCAAACATGGCTTCACCTTGAACATAACCTTGTCTATGTCGTCGTGCTGTCGGCTTTCGTTTTGGTCGGGTCGACCGTTTACGTTATGACCCGAAAAAGATCCGTTTATTTGGTGGATTATACCTGTTATCTCCCTCCTTCGAAGCTAAAAGTGGAACGCGACCGGTTCATGAAACATTGTAAGCTAATGGGTTGTTTTGATGAGACGTCTTTGGTGTTTTTAGACAAGATTTTGGGAAGGTCAGGGCTTGGAGAAGAAACATGTGCACCAGAAGCAATGCATTGTCTTCCACCAAAACCATCAATGGAGGCTGCAAGACGAGAGACAGAACAGGTGATGTTTGGTGCTTTAGATACCCTTTTTGCTAACACAAATGTTAAGCCAAAAGATGTCGGAATTCTTGTCGTTAATTGTAGTTTATTTAATCCAACACCTTCCTTATCTTCAATGATTATCAACAAGTATAAGATGAGGGGTAATATTAAAAGCTTTAATCTCAGTGGTATGGGATGTAGTGCTAGTGTTATAGCTATTGATTTAGCTAAAGACATGTTACAAGTTCATAGGAACAATTATGCCATTGTTGTTAGTACTGAAAATATTACACAAAACTGGTATTTTGGTAACAAAAAAGCAATGTTGTTACCAAATTGCTTGTTTCGAATCGGTGGTGCTGCGGTTTTATTATCGAATAAATCAATGGATCGACGAAGAAGTAAGTATAAGCTTATTCATGTGGTACGAACACATTGTGGTGCTAATGATAAGGCATTTAACTGTGTCCGACAAGAACAAGATGATGCTGGGAAAACAGGTGTTTCATTGTCTAAAGATTTGATGACCATTGCTGGTAATGCACTTAAGGCCAACATTACTGCGTTAGGTCCCCTTGTTCTTCCTGTAAGTGAACAAATCTTGTTCTTTGTCACATTAGTTGCCAATAAGTTGTTCAACGCTAAAATCAAGCCATATATCCCGGATTTCAAGCTCGCGTTCGAACATTTTTGTATACATGCTGGTGGGAGAGCCGTGATCGATGAGCTCGAGAATAATTTGCATCTTCTTCCGGTACACGTTGAAGCTTCTCGTATGACGCTTCACCGGTTCGGTAACACCTCATCGAGTTCGATCTGGTACGAGCTAGCCTATATGGAAGCGAAGGGTCGGATGCAGAAGGGGGATCGGGTTTGGCAAATCGCTTTTGGGAGCGGTTTCAAATGTAACAGCGCAGTTTGGTTGGCACTGAAGAATGTTAAGCCATCATGTAATAGTCCCTGGGAAGGTTGCATTCATAGGTATCCAGTGCAGCTTAGCCTGTAATGGGATTAATCAAAGCGATTTTCAACGTTTATTTTTTTGAGTGCTTGAATTTTCAGGTTTATGTAATGGGTTCATAAATTTGAAATTTAATTGTTGTATTTTTATTTTCAAAAATTTAATCCTTGACTTTTAAATTCTCAAAATTTAAATCCAATTGTTAATACTATTAATTTGTTGGTATTACATCTTGAAATAATAATAATAACTTACAACTGAAAACGTGCATTATAATGAATTTCAATTTAATGAAATAATTTTAACAATATTAACACATAAACTTGAATTTTTAAAATTTAAAAAAGTTTCAAGGATTAAATTTTAAATTTACCTTTCTATATCTTATTTAAATGGGGTCGTTGAATACTGTAATAATGTGGAGATGTTTAGTTTGTTGATTGTTACAGTGGTCTCTTTTGGTTGAATGACATGGATCTGATATTTGCTTGAAGATCATCAATTTTGTACCTGCACTGATTTATGGCTACAGTTGGAGGTAGTTTTACACACTATTCTTATTTTATTTACCTAAATAAAATAATGTATGTGAAATTTAAAATAAATCAAATTTTTTATTTATTTATTTTACGTAAAAAAATCAATCATTAAAAATATTTATCGTTTTAAAAGTTCTAAAATTATGTTATTGTGTGAAATAAGTAAAGTGTGCATATATAAAAGCTATGCAATGGAAAGTGATTTTTCAGAGATATATATTAAAGATTTTGTAAATAAGTTTCCAAAACAGATCACGTTTGGGTCCTAGGAAAATTCTGCATTTCTTCAGAAATTCTCATTTTTTGCAGTAAAATAAATCTCCATTTATCCAAAGAATTACCTTTCAAGAACAAATTCCAAAGGTTTCAGCTCTTATAATTTATGAATCCTTCATTTTCTAAATAACCTAATTTAATTAATTAATACGAAAATAATTCAAGTGAAAAGTTATAAACAAAAAAACCTAAAATCTACCGCGTGGATTTCAAATCATTTTCACATATAATTTTCACATCTTTTCGTATTGTGAATTAAATAACCTAAAATTAATTAATACGAAACATTATTTAAATACATATTTGTCACTTTATAATACTATGTGTAAAATGAACATTTTTGTATATAATTTTACACTCAAGTGATTTTTGTAATTAATTAATTAAAGTGGATTTTTGTTTAAAAAAAAAAAAACCTATTGTTCTATAGTGCTTTAACACAATCTCATTCAAATCCAAATTCGGAATAGGGACTGCTGTTACTCAAATTTTCCATAAAATATCAAAACACCTATAGAAACATATTTGAACATAAATATGATTCTCAAAATATATTAAAAAACTTAAATTTGGAATACCATTTTTAAAAACAAATAAATAAAATTAAAACCTACAATCTGCCAATGATGTCTACTGACATACAAGTGCAAAAACAATACATTTTTGTACACATTACTTGCAAATAATCTGAAACCTCATCACCATGTGTATATAAACAATCAAGTTTCAGTTCAAGGATAAGTCGGCACTACTTCATACAGATGAAGAACCTATGTTTGTAGTAACTGCATACCAACGGTAATGCATCTATTCCGAAGATGAAATCAATTATCAGTATCATCATCAGATTGCTACTTTTCATTCTTCTTTTACCAAGCCCTTTTACTACTTACCGGTGAACAAGCTAAGCTTCAATCCCCACGAAAGCCACTGCTACTTACAGAAGGCTTCTTACCAGTGTATTTCTGTAAAAGAGATGAAAATACCGTTATCTTTCAAGAAGAAAATGCTTGGAACTACAGTTACGAAAACTGATTTGAAGCTGACCTGCTTTCCATCAAATACGGAAAAGAAAGTCGTTACAAATGCTATGCAGAAAGGTCATGGAGTACCTGCAAAAATCATTAAGCAAAGGGAGTATTATATCTATTCTTAAATACCTATTCGTCAAGCTTAAGTACATACAAATCGTAAGCAAGACAACAAGGTTCCAAATGGTCAAACCAAAATATCATTGATTACGGGAAATAATGACATAGTTTAACCACCAGATATGTTGCAGGTATGAATCCAACACGGCCATGTTCTTTTCTTCTTCTTCTTTTTTTTTTTTGAAGACTTTTAGATAGTTGTTGAGGGTCGGTCAGCTTCATGGCAGCCAACACTCGAAGCTATTGTCCCTCAGGGAGGATTTTGTCTCTCATGCTCTATCAAGAGTATGTGTTCTGTGAGCGGCCGTTTAGAGTTTAGGGTTCAAACGCCACCAAGGGCGAGACACTCACGCCGCCTTGGTGGGTGGCCGTACGTCTACGTATGGTCGAAGCACTCCTGACTCTGTAAACCAGGTCCTCAAGGCAGCCGCTTACAGCACGCTGGCTTTCAGAAGAGCATGGGAGACAGAACCCTTCCCGAGGGACAATGCCTTCGGTTGTTGGGGATCTGATCAGCTGTCAATTGACGACACTTTGAAAATTTCTCCTGAAGGAGCCCACCAACCCTCAACAGAAGTCATATCCCTATACCCATGTCTAGATATAAGATGCACAAAGGTGACGTGCATGCATGAGATCGAGTGATAAACAATAAAAGGCAATGGCTAATGGAAATGACAGATAACAGCAAAAGCTCTAAAGTATATTATCCCTACATATCCAGAATCAGGACAGAAACTTGAAGCGGAAGGGTGTTGCTGATGGTTGTCAAACTAGCATGTAATGCAAAATTGTTTGATGGTATTGATAGAAACTTTAAGCTGATTCAGTGAGCATGCCGAAGAAGCAGCAGGTAGAACGAATTATCCTATCTTAGGTTGCGATAAGTCAAACCATAAGCAACAATAACTAAGACCTTAATTTTGGTTAAACACAAAACTACTATCATGCAATTACATTCCCCGAATTTCATCAATGATGAAAAGGCATAAAAGATCACACCATTAACCAGACATCAAATGTTTCCAGCATAGCTTTCTTTTTTTACTAAATATGTAAGGGCATGTTTCTATCTGAGAAATCAAGCAGTGTTTTTGCCTTCACAAAACACATCATAAACAATCTTGGCACAGAACACAAAAGTAACAAGTTTTCAATTACCAGAACTTAAACTCAGGTAGTCTACGAATAAATGGCTTGAATTCATCGGACCCTTTAGTCGGCAGTAAAGGCTCGTCGGTAACTTCAAGTTCGGGATCAACCAGAGGAGACAAAAATCCTATTAGCAAATTCAACAGGAAGATCCCAAGGCCATATGTAACTATGTAAAAGCCTTGAACATAATAAACCCACAAACAATAGATAGCCGTTATAACAAGGGTTCCGATCCACCTATAAGCTGTATGAGGAGTAGTCTTATCGAGATAACACTGATACATCCTCCAAGCATCGTGCCCCCATTGAGACAAAGGCAATGCTGATGATGCACCTTTGCCTCTAATTCCTCCATTCAATATTAGCTCCAATTTAAAGCCTGCATCATAAGAGGAGAATCCAATAAAGTTAAGCACACAGATTCATTAGCTTCCCAAAAACAACATAGTTATCACCAAACAATAACTCTCGATACTTTATTAAAAAGCAACAAAAAGAGAAAGCAAAACAGCTTGGTCAATTTCAAGCACTGAATCCAATACAAAGCCCTAATGCTATGTTTGTTTACCAAGAAAATGCAGAAAAAAACATGAGTCAAATTCTACTATTACCTCCTATACTATGCATAAATTAATTTGATCAATTTTAGTCGCTCTGCTTTTCGAATTTTGAAATTTCAATCCTAAACCAAACTGAAACAGTTAAATTCATCAAGTCAAATTCTGTTATTAGTCCTGTACTGTGTGAGTGTGGATTTAATTCTTATTCTCCGATTTGATCATTTGTAGCCCTATATCTTTCAAATGCCAATTCGTAGTCATTAAATCTATTGATTAAAATAACATGATTTTTCTGTGAATATTGTATAAAAATAGCAAGTTAACATAGCATTAAACATGATAATATGTTTGTCAAGTAAAATTTTGCAAATAGCATAATTTAACTTTATGAATTTAACAGCTACTGTTGTTCATAGTGAAATTTCAAATTTTAAAAAGCAGAGGGACTAATAATAGGATTCGACCAAATTTCATGCCCAGAATCTAAAAACAGAGGGGGAGAGAACACAAACCCCCACCAACTACAAGGCACTAACTAATCAATCACAATCACCCATCACGAAAACCCAAAGATACCAAAAAGAACAAGAGATTACCAAAGCTTTTTTCCTCAACTTTCTCACCACCAAACAACAATTTGGAAACCCAGATCCAGAAAAAAACCAAAACTAAAACCCTAGATTTACGAAGCAGAAAATCTATGAAAGGAAAAAATTTTGAAATCTTACGAACAACAAGCAAACCAATACAAAAACTGAAAATAAAAAAAGAAAGATAAAATATTTGGAGAGCTAAAATTGGGGGTGACCTCAAATGACTGTCCGTTGTTTGACGAGACGGAGAAGAAGATCTGTTTAGAGGCGGAATTTTCTATAAATATTTTCCCCTTTTATTTAATGGTATTGAACAGGACAGTGACGCGGCTTGAACGGGGCACAGTAGATTCGTGGAAAAACGGAGCTGCAAGAAAGAAGATGCCTTTTAGGCCTTCTCTTTGTGTGCCGCCATTAGCCGATATTTAAATTTCGGTAACTTTTTAAATATTTGCTTGCTTTTCTAATATAATTAAGTTATTTAATTTTAAAAATTACAAAAAAAATCATTGTATTATTTAAAAATTTTCATTAAGTCACTAAGTTATTATAATAATAATTGTATCTCATCCTCTATTCACACCGCCTGTATCAATCAAAATTTTTTTCTTTTTTCTTCTACAATTTTTTTTTTGAAATAATTATAAACATTACAAACCTATGAATCAAAATTCATTTAATTTTCTTCTTCTTCAATATTGATCATCAGATCGACTTAAATATAAAATATGTTCTTTTACTTATCGATAGATATTGTCAAATCGTTACTTAAAAACTAGCCGAACTATAAAAGAGACTTAAATAAAAATTTTCAAATAATTTAATAATTTAAATAAAAACCTCTCAATAATTCAAATATCATTTTATATTTTTTAAAATTTAATAATCAAAACATAAATTTACTAATAATTCATTAAAATTAATCCTAGTTTACCCGTATAATAACCCACAGATACACATCCTAAAATAATACAAGGCCTTCTACGTGACACACATCTCATCATGATGATTAAATTTCATTTTTTATCTTTAATAGTTAGTGAATTTTTTTTTATTTCAATTTGATACTTGAATTCAATTTCAATCTGATACTTTAAATTTTTTAATTTGATACATAAATTATTATTATCTCAATTAAATATTAAAATTTATTCCAATATTCAATTTAACACCTAAAGTATCAAACATTTATTAAAACTAATGATGCCTTTTGATATGAATATCAAATCTAACATTAAAGCTAAACTTAAAAGATCATCATATATTAACTACTAAAAATTGTCAAGATTGTTAACACCGTGATATTAAAGTCCATTATAATCTCGTATTGTTTGAGTTTTTTCTTTTAAATTTTTACACATTACACCAGCAAATTTAACAACAAAAAAATTCACAGTATTGACAATTAAACTTGAATATTGTAATCTTTTTACTCTATAATTTAACCCAAAAATAATTAACCCGAAATGTAAAACTAAAAGCATCATACCGATCCCATTTCCGAAAACCAAGCAGCTAAAGAGAATGTCAACAAAAACCCAAAACTATCCCTTTAAACCATAACAAAACATTCTTGAGCTGAAGAAACGTCTTAAAATGAAACAAAAAGAAACCATTTGAACAAGTTCAATCTCAGCAAAAAGCAATACTATATATAACTAATTAAGCAAAAACATGTAACAATAAGAGACCTAGGTGTTTGTTGCCCTAGTGTAAATCTGCTGGCTCGAATGGGCAGAAACCAACCTGATTGACCCTCTCGCCATCAGTTCCCTTATAGCCTTTCTTGCAAGCGATCCGTTGATCTGCAAGGTGCAAACGAAACAATGTTAAGTCTTAAATGGCCAAATGCATGTTCAAGTAATAAAATTCACAACATGCATCTAGAAGCAGACATAAAAGAACGGTAACCCGAGTAATGCCCGACATCTAACTCTATAGCACACGCAGATTCATGTAATAGAATCCACACAGCCATTAAGAACCAGACAACCAAGTAACAACCTACATCTAACTCTATGGCACAACAGCTCAGACTTAAATAGCCAACTGCAAATTCATGTAATAAAATTCACGCATGCATCTAGAAGCAGACAAGTATAAAAGAATGGTAACCCGAGTTACATCCCGACAGCACTTATAGAAACAGACAATTCGAACGTAGAAATGATTTAGGGTAACATTAATCAAGCAACAGAAGCTCATGCCAAAGGTAATTAAGATAGACACTTACGGTTTTAGCCTGCAATCACTAAAAAACCCCGTTATAAATATCCATGTAGCAGAAATAAATAAAATCTAAATAGCCCAGATTCAACACTACCACACCCAAACCATTACGACATCATTCAACTTTTGTAAGCCACATTACAAGCTATAATCAAGAAGCTGGATAAATCCCCAAAAATTCCCATTATTAGCATCAATCATTAAAGTCCAAATAGCCCAGATTCAACGCTAAAACACCCTAGCCGTTACAATGCCATTCAACTTTTGTAGGCTACATTTCAAGTTATAATCATAAACCTGGAAAATTCCCTGAAAAATCTCATTATCCACTTTGATCATCAATAGCTAAAGTCTAAATAGTCCGAATTCAACACTAATACAATTCCAACTTCTGTAAGCTAGATTTCGAGCTATAATCATCCATTATCCAGATCCACGCAGCATCAATAGCTAGAGTGTAAATAGCCCGGATTCAACACTAATACACCCTAACCATTACAATACCATTCAACTTTTGTAAGCCACATTTCAAGCTACAATCCAACATGTTATGATGCCATTTTTTAGGCTACATTTCAAGGTATAATAAAAAACCTGAAAAAATCCATTATCCAGATCCATGTAGCATCAATAACAACAGTCTAACAGCCCCGATTCGGCATAAAACAGCCATAACATAATCATTGAACAACAACCATTGATGTAACCAAATAAGCAACTCAGATCTCCGCATCCAGATTCTAAAAATGAAATTAACATACCCTCATACGATCAGAGAGAATCGAGGGAGTGATGAGCTTGTATTTAGGAGCTTCCGAGAGAAGCTTATCATAAGTAGCTTGGTCGAATAGCACCATATTGTTCACCTTCTCCTTTTGCTTTCCCTTGCTCCACTTCTATTAATATCCAAAACAAAAAACCCAGCTCATATTTAACTCTAAAAATGCAGAAAAATCAACACCCTTTTAAATACATATCAGAAAAAAAAAATCGACCTTCTTCTTTTGCTTGCCACCTCCAGACTTTGCAGGCTTTGATGATGGAGGAGGAGCTTTGTCTTTCTTTGGGGCCTGAAAAAAACAACAAAACAATATAGTTTACCAATCTAAAACAAAGCTGGATTCACCTATTTTTTCGAAGTAGAAAAAGGGTGAATCGAATTGTATTGAAGAATGAAGAGAAGAAAGATGGACAAACCATTGGGATCTGCTGAAAGTGAAGAAGGAAGGGTAAGAGATGAAGCGCAGCTTTTGTTGGGGTGGGTTTTTTGCTTTGGGTGCTATGAGATATATAATGACAGTGGTAATGGGAATAGGATGGCCTTTTTTTTCTGTAACACTAGGGTTTTTGGGTTGGTCGAAATCCGACCCATTAGGATATTACCCATTTTAGATGCCTAATGACTCTTTTGTTGGGCCGAGAAAAAATCAAAATCGAATTTTATTTTTATTTAATTTTAATTTTTATGATTAGAAAATATTTTTTAAGAAATGATGAGAAAATAAATATTTTATACTGAAAATAACATTAAAATATTATATAATTTTTAAAATATATATTATATAAGAGTTAAAAGTTCTTGAAAATTAATTTTCATCAAAAGTTCTAAAATAATTTTTTTTCCAAAATAAAATTCAAAAAAGATAAACCAATATATCAAACACTCACACTTACCTATATCTCAATTATTAATTTTTTTTATAAATACAATCTTAAAAAAATTATAAATATAGTTTAAATATTATGTTTATCTTTCAAAACATAGAGTACTAAAAACTCTATTACACATTTAAAGCATAGATTTATGTTTTAAAATATGATTTAAAATTAATTAATAATGCCAACAATAAAGTTTAGATTTGATCTTGATTTATAAAAATAAATTAAATTGTGAGTTTATGAATCCATAAAGAGTATTATAAGAGGAAAGTAATAAATTTAAAAATTGACAAACAAACATCATTATTACATCATTGAAATAAATAAACCAACAAACAAAATATAGGTAAAGGATTTCACCAAAAAAGAAATATATATATATATATATATATAGGTAAAGGAAACAGATTTTTGGACTGATATTTGATGATAAATACCATATCATTTATTTTTAAGTCCTCAATAAACCCTCCAAATAAAAACTGAAAGAACTTTTGGTCTTCCGAATAACCAGTTTTTCTTTTCAAGAATATGTTTGGCAATTCAGAAAGTAAAATTGCTCAAGAAAATTACAGTGAAATCCTAAATCTCCTTAGAACCACCATTGAAGAATAATAATGTGGAACTAAAGGATTCTCACTTACTACATATGATATCATCCTTCTAATTGTATCCAACTAAAAAAAAAAACCCTTTTATTTTTGAACTCGGTAATCAGTATGTCTCGGCATCAGCATAAGCCTCCGGTAAATGGCCCTGAAATATTATACTAAAACATTCAGTCTCACAAAGTCAAAATGCAGATTAAACTAATGTTTTACTAGGACTCGGGTGTGTGTGTCATATAAATGTGTCTAACACAAGTATTTCCATGTATTTGAGAGTCGTTGGTCATATCCCCAATACCTTAATATGTGTCGGGTACCGATACAAGACATGGGTACTTTAAGCAAAAATGAAAATGTTGGAGCAACATAGAAGAGATAACAGTCGAGTGAAAATTTACCTCAAAACTGAGTGGATGCTGGCCTAGAATCAGACTGGAGCCTGAGTTTGCTGAACCTGAAACAAAGCTCTATACAGCCATTTTCATCTCTATTTTCTTACGAGGATCGTAACCTGTGAGTTTGAAATCAGATGCCACAAAGGAATCTATGTTCTTTTTCTGAGAATTGATCTTCAAAATCTGCATTCCGATATGGTAAGAAAAATGCTTCAGAAGAAATAAGGTTGAAGAGTGATGGGAACCAAAATACCTTTCCATGGTTTTTAAAGATTAATTAACTATACTCACCGGAAAAGGCTTCGGCAGTTTCTGAAGCTGCTCCTGCAATGGCCTAACATGAGTGCTATAAACATGTGTATCACCAAGCACATGGATGAAATCACCAGGAATGAGATCTATACAGTAAAAGAAATTAAGAGGAGAAATCGAAACCATTAACGATTTAATCTAATCTTTAGAGTCGAGCAGGAAGCTATCCTGCAGTAATAGCATCAAGTTTTGTTTTCTATTCATTGTTGTCTCATTTGCAACCCTACACAAATGTTACTCATCATTCTAGCAAATCACTTATACATAAACAGGTTATCGTCTCAATGACAACATACCACAAACATGAGCAATCATGCATGTCAGGAGAGCATAAGAAGCAATGTTAAATGGCACGCCCAAGCCCATATCAGCAGAATGCTGATACATTTGGCAAGATAACTCCCCGTTGGCTACATAGAACTGCAACATTCACATTGAAAAGTATTACTTTTTTTAAGTACAAAAGAAAGAGAAACATAAGTTGACCATTTAATACCAACTTGAGCAAACATGTGGCAAGGTGGAAGTGCCATAAGTTTGAGATCAGACGGATTCCAAGCTGAGAGTATAATCCTTCTATCATCAGGATTGTTCTTAATTTTGTCGATAACATCTAACAACTGATCGAATCCTTGTCCAGTGTAGTCAGCATGCATGTCAGTATACCTAGAAAGTAATAGATACGAGGCATCCAAAGTAAAACGTCATGTAGAAATACGGATCCAATCACCAGCAGTGTAGTAAAAGAAAAAAAACCACCAACCTAGCACCAAAATGCCTCCATTGGAACCCATATACGGGTCCCAAGTCACCCTCCTCCCTACTAGTCAACCCAATGCTGAAATTGCAATTCAAACGCAAGTTATAATAACAACACGAAAACAGTAATTAGTTCAAAAGAAATCAACAGAAAAAGAGGCTAATACCTATCAAGAAAGTCCCTGGATGCATTACCATCCCATATGTGAATGCCCTTTTCTTGAAGGACCTGTCAGTGATGCAAATATTTTAGAACAAATCATAGCCCTCAGCTCTCATATATCAAAACAAAATCAGCAGTTGCTAATTCAACCGTCCCATAAATCACAGTTCATTTGGAAGACAAAAGAAGTCTGAAGCCAGCAACTCCATCCCATCAGGGCATAAAAATGTCTAGCAATACAAAGGAGTATGTTGCTCAAGAAATCACCTTGGCATTAGTTGAACCGCTGATGAACCAAAGCAACTCTTCAACAACAACTCGCCAAAATACTTTCTGCGGACAAAGCAACACTAATGCAAATCACTCTCTGTATACTTAAAAATAATATACAGAAGAAATAACTACATTACAAGGATAATATACATGCCTTAGTTGTCAAAAGAGGAAACGTTTTTCGCAAATTGAACCGCATCTATGGACAAAAATATATATATTCAAATCAGAAAGCTGAAACCAATAAAGATCGATGGAAACCTACTGGTTCAAACAAAAAACAGCAGGAACTTAACTAAGAGGTAGAAATTACCTGGCAACCAAACTTCGATAAAGTACCAGTCCCAGATCTGTCATCCTTAAGGTTACCCCCAGAGATGATGTCTTGAATCATATTCAGGTACAAGTACTCCTCATGTTTTCGGAAAATCATCTTGGACAGGAAAGAGAAGTTCTTTACCTCAAACTTTCCAGTATCTGGTCTGTTATCAACGACCGGATCACAGTTCTGGCAGAGGTGTACAATTGTCGAGGTTCTCACACGAACATAAGTTGTGAAGCAATACCGAATGTCGTTTTCCACCATAGGAAATGATGAGTACCAAGGCAGAAATACAGCAGTATCAATGGCAGGCATAAAAGTGTCGCATTCAATGTTTGTCTCTATTTCAGTTATGTGAATAGCATCACAACCAGCTGCATTAAGGGATTCCCTGCATCGAAAGATATTGCATGTAAGAAGAGATGGAGAGAAAAATGGAGAACAAAACAATTAAAAAATAGCTTATGCACCTAAATATCTGGCCTCCACCTATAACAAAGACTTTCTCGATCGAAAGACAATAAGGAGATGCAGCTAATAATTCCAAAGCAGAGATCATGCTTCCACATATAACAACATTCTCAGCAGTTGCAATATCGAAACTTCCAGACCGAGTCAGAACAACATTAAGACAACCCAGAAGATGTCGGTTCTTAAGGGGAATACTTTCCCATGTTTTCCTACCCATTATAACGGCGTTCTTTTTCCCAGAATCTGATGTATTCAGAGTGATATCTTTGAAGAATTTGAGATCAGAAGGCAATGTCCAAGGTAACTTCCCATCCTTACCAATACCCATATCTTTGGTCGCAGCCACAACAACTTGATACGATCGCTGCGGATCAGGCTGTGCATTGCCATTGCCATTAGGAACATTCATCATGGTATCAGCAGACATAATGCAACTAAAAGCCAAACTGAAGCTCAAGGATCAAAGCTTGCAACGTAAACCGATCAGCCAAATTTTTTTGTGGAAGTGCGGTAGGGTCTGACAGAAACAAGACAAAAGTCAAAATTCAATATAAAGAACATGTAAGTTAAGCCTTCCTAGCATTGGAATCTACCAAGCATTTACTCAAAGTAACCGAATTTCATTAGAAAAACGAGTGAAATTAATGGGGAAAACGAGTCCTACATGAAAACGACACCTTAATCAAGGTCAACCCCGTTTAACAGTCACTAAACTCAGCGCGAAAATTCAGATTTAAACCTCTCAAAAGCCAAAAATTTAACATCCATTTTTTAATTAATCTCAGAACTTAAGAAGGTATCGAACTACCGATGCATGCGAGAGAAAGTCAAAAAATAAAATCTTAAAAAAACGGAGAGTCTTTCCCCAATAAATAAAAAAAAGAGAGAAGAAATTGTTATACATTCCTAACAAAAAATGACGAACAATAAACGAGATTTTCCAGAGAAATTCGAAGGAAAATTAAATTAAATTAAAACGAACAGAACTGATCAATAATCACGCTTCTACCAAACATTCAACTCTTTTAAATATTCAAAAAATTATTTATACCAAATATTTATGGAACCAGACAATCAAACCAGCACTCTAAAACCAAGTTTAAAACAAAATTCAAAAAGCAAGACAAAAAAATGAGAGAAATGCGAATAAGGTACCGACCGATCGGAGAAGGAAATAAAAAAATGTTCGATCAGAAACGCTGAAAAGCTCCGGCTACTTCTTCTACAACTAAGAATAAAATTATTAGAAGAATTTTTATAAAAAAAGGAGAGAAATTAGGGATTTTGTTTTTTGAGTATAGGTAAATGAAAATAAAATGTGAGTGGAGAATCAGTATTTGAGTAGATCAAAGAGAGAGAGTTTGAAAAGAAGAGCGAAAAAATATAAAAAAAGGAAGGAAGTAAAAGAGAAAAAGAGACCGCAAATATCCAAAAAGCACAGTTGACGCGGAGTGTCGCTGCCGCCTATTTTTATTTTAGTTTCTATCATTACTAATAAAATGACTAATTAGTTTTTTTTATCTCTCCTAATATTTTATTGAGGTGGTATTAATTTTAATCGAGTCACGTTATCAGTTATAAAATTATAAAAATATTTTTCTTTCAAATTATAATTTATATTAAAGTATATTATACTCAATATCACTAAATGATCAATAAATTTATATTTTGGTCACTCAATTTTAAAATATTATAAAATAATCACTAAATTATTCGAAAAATTTTCATTTAAACCATTGAATTATCCGAAAGTTTTTATTTAAGTCATTGGGCAGTTAAGTTTTTTTTAACTAGGTTAGAAAGTTCTAAATGACGATTTGACGATCGGTACGATGGATAATAGAAGAAAGCTATTTGGATTTTTGTTTGCATATTTGTGACATTCAAAGTTAATTCGTGAAAAAATGAATGATAAAAAAGAGAGAATGAGAATTTTCGATTGATGCAAACGGTGTAAATAGAAAAGATTATACAACAATGATTTTAACATATCAATTACTTGAATGAAAGCTTTTGAAAGTGACCATTTTGTAACTTTTTAAAGCTAAGTAACTCAAACGTAAATTTAGTAACAGTTTAGTGACCTAATATGCAATTTACTGTTAATATTATTATAACGATATTTTTTATCTTTTTCACACTTTTATATAATCTTTAAATAAAAAAATTACAAATTACAATTTCAATGATCTGACCATATTTTATCATTAAAATATAAATTTATTACCACTTTATTTACATTCATGATTGAAAAGATAAATATGTCATCGTAATAATATATTTTTTGTAAAAATTTATTTGATAATAAATATTTTCATTTCAAGAAAAATTAAATTTTCATCTTCTTTTATTTTTTTATTAGTGAATTTTGAAAACTTTTAACAATTACATGTAGCTTTTTAAGATTTTTTTTTTATGGTTATACTTTCATTTATAAATAGAATCCATATCTCATAATTTATTCATGAGGCTAAGTAGCCAAAAATTTATACCGACCTCGACACTGATGTGTGTAAAGATCTCTATATCAAAATCTTTCAAAACAAGAAAAACTTTACTTCAAAACAATAACTTTTAAAAACACATATTTTATTAAAATTTAATTACATCACACATTTTTAAACTATAATTTTCTTTATAAATTTGTCTTTAAATTTCATATTATTTTAATTACATCCTTAAATTATCAATATTATATTAATTAAGTATTTTTATTATTAAAATTATTTATTTAACTGTCAAATGACACGTAAAATCTTATGCTACATAAATTAAAATTTAAAAAATTAAGAAAAATGTCTTTCTACTAGGCAAAATGGTTGTAGGCCAACGCTCTTGATGTCCAATAAAAATTATTCTCTCATGAAAATATTTTTTGGTTGATGAATAAATTTTGAAGATTATTTTGTAATTTTAATATATAAATATGATTCATTCATTTTGATTTTTTTTAAATTTTTCAAAATATTTAAATTTTATTGAATTAAATATAGCCTAAATCACAATAAAAAAATATTTTTTATCTTAGTGGTAAATAGGTAAATTGAGTTTAGGGCCTGGATTTTTAAATAATTAACTCCAAAACCAAAAATTGTACGAAACGGCTATTAAGAAAGAGTACAAGGAAAAATAACCGTGTGCTACGCTGGAAGGCGGGAAAATCAAGAGCCAACCAATTATGATGTGCCACACTTCAGCCTTCCATTGGATGTTTCTCGAATCTTTACCACCCACTTGGCGTTGATCGGTTGATTATAGGTACGGTCGACACTCGTCAGTCAGTAGCTTGCTTTGGAAATGAAATCTCAGCCGTTCATCTCTCCATCTCCAAAATGATTTTTTATTCTACAGATAATTGGTTGTGAACAATTACATTAAAAATCAATTACTAAATTGATTATTGAAATATATTTAATTTTTTTTAAAAAAGTATAATTTTAATTTGTAATTTTACGTCTTTTTATTAAATTTTATTTATTTTTAGTTAATTTTAACTCTCAATATTTTTTTATAAAAAAAAAGGCATCACAATACCTAGAATTAACTTAAACTTGCAAAGAAAGAACTTATTTTATTTTTTAACAGCAGCTCTCTAACACGAAGAGTAGGAGCCTCTATAAAAGTGCCAAAAGTATTATACGAAGGACATGATTTTGCTAACCAGTCAGCCACTATATTGTCAACTTAATTAGATAATCAACTTTTTAAAAATAATTAACTTATTTTTTAAAGAAAATAATGATTAAATAGTTAAATTTTAAAAACTATAATGCACTTGACAATTTAGATATATTTCATGTTAGCTTTTTCGAGTCTTTATGAACTTTTTTATAATATTAACATTAAATACGAATAAATTATCATGTAAATTACCACGTCAACACTTTTAAAAAACTAATATTTTAGTCAATATTTTCATTTTAAAAAAACTATTTAATTTTTTTTGAAAGATCGATGATTAACTTTAACTAAAAATAAATAAAGACCAATTTAATAAAAAAAATTCACAAAATTAGTGTCCTGAGCGACATTAGATTATGACTATATTTTTTATATTCACATAATTGGTGTTATGAACCAATCAGATATTAGTTCAATTGAGTAATGATTAAAATATTATTTACAAATAAAATTACTAAATTATTTTGACGATATTTTTTTTTTCATTTTTTATATAAAAATACACATATAATAATATTTAAACCTAAAACATTATAAACATATAATTATTACTATTTCAATTTTTATATTATATTCAATAAAAAGAAGTGAAGTAATTTGAGATGAAAGGGAAAGTCATTTAGTCTTTTGATATATTTGGTATGCCATCACTACCAACAAACGTAGCTTTCACTACTTTGACAATGTCTAAGCATCTTAGACACCCAACCCTATCAAACAAGGAAAAACCTCCAATCTTTATGTTTATTACATATCGAAAATTATTCCATTAACTATAAATAAAGTTTAAAAAATTATAAATAAAGTTAGATCGGTGACAAATATCTTTTTAACATGTCATTAGACAACTTAAAGTATATTTAATTTTTAATAATTTTATTATAAGTCCTGATCATATTAATTTCTTTTAATACAATGTTTAAAATTATTCATAATTCCTCCTCAACCTATAAATAAATATTCATTCATTACTAATAATATTTATACCAATCGAATTAATACTAAATTTGCGTTAATTTACGATATTTTTAAAAAGAACATATGTTGCCTATAAAATTATAATTTCCTATAATATTAAATACTAATCCTATACATAGAGATATAAAAAGTTAACAGGTGTGGATTTGGTCCATAGTTTACACCGACCCATAATGCCTAATTTAATCAAGCTAGAGTTTAATATTTGAAACTGAAAAATTTAGAATTTTTAAAAAGTATTATGAAAAAGATACTATGATAAATTGAGATCCGGAAAAATATTATAGTTGGAACCATCGAGGAGTGGGAAGGGAAAAGTGATTCTATCTTTTCAATTTGGGTTAACTAATCTTTAGTCCCTCAACTTGATAATTAGATACATATTGATACTATATATATTTTTTAATTAACTTTGGTATTTGAACTTGACAACTTGAAGCATTTTAATGTCTGAACTTAGATTTTGTTAATTTTTTTAGTATTATGTTATCAACTAAACATTTTAAATATGTATTATCTAATTATTTTTTAAATTCCCGATGATGATGTAATATAATCTTAAAATGTTGCATTATCACATTTTAATAGAATTCAAGTTTAATAATTAAAATGAAAAAAAATATTTTTAAATAGAAAAATAATGCGCTTCATTGCACTTAAACACACGTTCTCTTGCATTGGCAACAATATTGATGCCAATCGAACTAATATTCAATAGGTAATATTAAAAAAAAAACTTACATTTAAAAGGTAAAGATATCACATATTGAAAACTAGAGGTGTTCATGGGCCAGGCCGGGCCGGGTTCGGGCCAAGTTCAACAAAAAATTTAGATCCATTTGCTAGGCCCAAGCTCGACCCGACCTGAAAAATGGATCTAAAATTTTGCTCAAGCCCGGTCCGAATAAAAATACTAAAACTCGAGCCTGGCCCAGCCCACCCATATTAAATTTTTTATATGATTTTTAAATATATTTAATACATTTAAAATACTAAAAACATTAAAATAAATATTTCCTAACAAATTGAAAATAATTTTTTAAAAATATATACTTAAATAACACTAACATAGATGCAACTTAACAAACAAATGTCTCTAAAATAATAACAAAATTAACAAATACCTCTAAAATAATAACAAAATTAAGAAACGCCTCAAAAATAATAACAAATTAACAATAAAATAAAATTTATACAATATCCAAATAATAACAACAAAATAGTAACAACATAATAGTGAAATTGTAGCAAAATAGGGAGAAAACAACAAGAAAATAACATTAAAAAAAAAAGAGCAGATTTTTTTTCCTTTTTGTGAATTCGGGTCGGGCCGAGCCGGACTCGAGCCAAAAATGCCTTACTCGAGACTCAGCCAATTTTTTAAACGGGTCATATTTTTTGCCCAAACCCATTTTTCGGGCTTATATTTTTACCCAAACCCTCCTATTTTTGGGGCGGACCTTCAGGTCGGATTGGGTGGCCCGACCCATGACCAGGTCTATTGAAAACTAATGTTTATTTTTTAACTGTAAACTTCAATTTGTGAAATTAACAATACTTATTATTTTAAGGATATTTTATTTATCAAATATTATTTTTTAAATTATCGTAATATCAATTATTTTTTTTAAATTTATCTTATTAATTATTATATTTTAATTCCATAAACTAAAAATTTTAAAATTATGTATGAACTAATTTAATAAAGTGTAACTATAAAATAAGTTTTTTACTATTTCAATATATTTTAATTAAAACGTATAATTAATCTTTCTACAAAAAATTTATATCAAAATTTTAACAATAAAATATAATATATTTTAATTAACACATACAATGAGTTAGTACATCGAATGAGTAAATACACAAGTACTTAACTCTATTTACCAAAACAGTTAGCAAATAGTGGTCGAGGCTTCGATTCTCGTCCTGGGTATAAAGCAACTTTAAAACTCGTGATCAGCATCCACCATTAGTTATTGGACTCGATCCAGTAAGACACCTTGAGAAATAAAATAAAAAATAGTTAGCAAATGGAAGAAGTGCTATTTTGGGCCTTAATTGAAGAGGAACCAATTTAGGATGGATTTGGATGAATAGTATATTTATTTGCGGTTAATGTAAAAACAACGGTGACGATGAGATTAAATACTATAATGTGAGATAAAAAGTAAGCTAAAAGTATTGTCCCTTTAAAGTCACATTATTTTCTTATAGATTCAAAGTCTCAAAATTTACGCAAAACCCAAACAAACTAATGACCATTTGATAATATTGTATTCTCCTTTTTGAGACACTCAATTAAAAAATTCTATAAAATAGCTTTGATGGTAAGAAATTTAGCAGTTTAAAGTATAAGGAATTCAATTTATTGAATTTTAATTCGATTGGTATCAATATTATTATCAGTGTAAAAGGTCATGAGTTCAAGTGTGCCAAAACATATTTTTCTTTTATTTAAGAGTTTGATAATATAACTCCCTAACTAATTGTTTAGATAAACTCGAATTCAAATAAAATCCAATTAGCAATGTTTGAGTTTAATTACATTCTATTTTTAAATTTAAGTTTAATTTGAAATGAATATAAATATATTTTCATTCGATTAGAATCAAAGTGATACTTTATTTTCAAATCGGACCAATTAATAAATTAGGAAAAATAGACAATACCAATTAGAAAGTCAAATTTTTTTGAAAAAATCCTTTAACCTTTTGAATGGACAAGAGGGAGTTTAGACAATCATGGGGATATCAAATTTTATCCTTTTTTCCCTTTCCCCCCTAAAATCAAAAAGAAAAATTCAAAGCAATCCATATTTGTAGAAAAACAAATAATTAATAAAAAAACCTTTAAGGTTACCTATTTCCTAAACACAAATTTTCATATAAAGTCCCCGGCAACATAACATTGAGGTTTTCATACATACAAATAATGGAGAATCAAAGTGAAAAGAGGCATTTTGACATGGGATCTTTGAGGAACAATCTTCCACAAAAGTAAATTTTTTTCCTTTTTCATTTTATATCTAATTTTTTTTTATAAATTGTCTTATTCAATGATTTTGATTCGATTATACTCTAAACAGGCGAGGATTATCAATGTATTATTCTGGAAAATCTCAATCATTTACGTGCATTTTAGATGTTCGTAACGTCGAGGATCTGAAAAAACAAGAACATCTCAATGCTAAGAAAAGAAAGAAATATCCAAAAACAAAAGAAATGCATCATCATCACCATCATTATATGCCGTATCCTTGTTGAAGAGTTTCCAGTAGAACACATTGCACTTCATCTTGCAACGGCGTTTAATTTATATTTTTAAATTATGGTTAAATATAATTTAATCTCTTATACGCTCGTGTTGGCATATATATCCAACATGAGCATGGATAACATAAAAAGGTATATATATACTGTTATCAGATTGTGTACATTAGTTAGCCCATATCTAATATTATTATATTCATTTGTAATTCATTAACTTTAAAGGGACTAAAGAAGAAATTTACCGTGCCAGGGTGGCCAAGGCCTCCTTGCCTCCGATTTAAAAATTATTGTTCAATAGTTGTTGTCTTTAGCATTTGCTCTTAAAATTTGCTTCTTATAAAACATAGCTACTATGTTCATAATAACTTGTTTATGAAGTTAAAATATATGTACGAGTGTATGATAAATTTTGACAATAATAATAATAATAGTGCTAATCATCAGACTGAATTTTTTAAACTACACACACAAAAGATTTTTTTTAATGCTTTAAGTACAAAGATAGAACCTCAAATATTTTATTGAATAAAATCTCAAGCTTTTTAAGTGTAAATATTTTGTTTAGTTCGAAACAATTAGAATTTCATTAAAGAAATCATACAAGGAGACCGTCGAATGATCCAACAGAAGTCGAAAGCATAAATATGAGATAACAACAATCATATCTGTCTTAAATAATGAAGGGACAACCTATCTAATGAAGATGGTCACAGATGGCAAACGACAATGAATTTGATAAAAGAATATATGTATAAATGAATTGTAGATTTTTAGAAAGAAAAATAGTTTTCTTTTATAAAAGAGCAGTTTTTTGTACAATAATTTATTTTAAGTTTTTATTTTTATTTAAATATTACAAAAGAATTAAGTAAAAAAAACATACGTAAATTTTAATTGTAGATTTTTAAAAAAATAGTTTTACTTTATAAAAACCAGCAACTTCTACACAATAATTTATTTTAAGCTTGTTAGTAATTTTTAGGTATATTTTATGATTCAAGTTCAAGATTCATAATTGTCTTTCTTAATAATGTTATTTCTAAAGTTTGAACATATGCCTCTAAATGTAATATGCTTTCACTACACTCAATACTTATTAATTATTTACAATTTTTATATTAAAATATAAAAAAGATTCTTAAAGCAATATTTTTTATTTTAAAAAAATACTTTTAAATTGTTTCTCATTTTTTATTGATCTCTAATTAATTTTGGACAAATGTTTTAATACTGAAATAATGGTCGAACCAATTAAATTATTAATTTTTGATTAAATAATTTTAATAATTGATTAAGTAATAATTAAATAAATAGTAAAAAATTATAAAATAATAATAATTTTAAAAATTATAAAACCAATTTAATTGATTCAGTTATTTTTTCTTATTTTCTAATTTTATATCAATTTTGAACAATTTATCCAGAGACTCAATCAATTTTTATATTCGAATCAATATATCAATTGATTTTTTATTTAACCGATCCAATAAAATCCAATTTTATAAAATAATGTCAAAACAAATTTATCAGGTGCAAGTCAACACTTGTATCTCACCCCATCCGCACGATACATCGATATCACCACTATCAAATCAATTTCCTTTCTATTTCCCTTTTACATATTCATAAAACTTTCGATATAAGAAAAATCTAGTAATGAATTTTCTATATAACAACAGAGTGAAAACAGCAGTTTGTAAAAATAAATCTGGTTGCACCAAATCCCAAACTCCCATATCCGCATGACGTGAAACGTCACCGCATCCACACGCCCCTTCCCAAATCTAATCACCGGATGACGTGGATCCTCACTTATCCGTCCTTTTTGACTTTCCGTAAAACCCCCACACTTTTACCTTAATTCCAATTTTGTCCCTTATTTAAACCCATCAAACGCAGATTAAACCCCCAAAATCACTGTATCACCATACCTCCGAGAAACACTGAATCTAAACTCCCCGCCAAAACAAAAAGTAAATAAATATTTTAAATAATTAGTATAATATTTCAAAATCTCTGTTTATCTGAAGAAAATTGCTTCGCCATGGCCAAAGGCAAAGCCCCAAGGAGAACTCTCGATTCTTATACACTCAGGCACATCAACAAAACAATTAAAGGTAAGACTAAAAAACTAAGAAGATGAGCTTTTATCCTCCGCTCCCCTTTTTTTTTTGTGTGTGTTTTAAAAGTTGTGGTGGTGATTGATAGCGGGAGATTGTGTGTTGATGCGACCGGCGGAGCGATCGAAACCGCAATACGTGGCGAGAATCGAACGGATCGAGGCGGACGCACGTGGTGGAAACGTGAAGGTGCACGTGAGGTGGTATTATCGGCCGGAGGAGTCGATCGGAGGGAGGAGACAGTTCCATGGTTCTAAGGAGGTTTTCTTGTCTGATCATTACGATGTGCAAAGCGCTGATACGATCGAAGCGAAGTGTACGGTCCATAGCTTCAAAAACTATACAAAGCTTGACGCCGTTGGAAACGACGATTTCTTCTGTCGTTTCGAATACAATTCCGCCACCGGTGCTTTCAACCCCGATCGCGTCGCCGTGTACGTTCCTCCCTTATTCTTCCATTAATTTTTACTTTTAATACATGACCTGATTTCTGAGTGGATAACTATTAATTTGGTTCACACTTTATAACTAGTGACTTAATGATAATTTTTTGGTGAATTTTGTCTAATGATGCTTTGATTACTTAATCTCTCTACTAAGATTAGGTTCATACAATGACTAAAAGGAAATGATTAAAGTTTTATATGCTTAGTTTTTTGGTTAATTTATGTTTAGAACAGTTATAGGTTATATTTTGAGCTCCGTTTGTTCTGATTTCTTTCAATTTTTTAGATTTATGCAAGAAAAATTTAATAAACGTTGATCATTAGCATGCGATATTTAGATACGATCTCACGAGTTTGATTTTTGGGGAGAATGTTAAAAATTAATTTGCTAATTGTCGTTCAGTCAATATATACACTTATTTTCTTTAAATTCAAATATGTTAGGTTGTTAAAATAGAAGTTTTACTTAAATGTCACAGTTATTGCAAATGTAAATTAAAATTGAACTTAATGTGGGCAGTTATTGCAAATGTGAGATGCCTTACAATCCTGATGATCTTATGGTTCAGTGTGAAGGTTGCAGTGACTGGTAAGTTGGATGCTCGAGAATATTTCCATAATACCTTTTTAGCTACAATTGTTTTCTTCAAGTATATATATATTTGTAGTTTTGGCTTTTATTAAAGTCCATAATATCAAAATCCAACTCAAAATTTTCATCCAATTTAGCACTTCTTTGCTTCATTTCTCTTTCGTTTAGTTGGAGTATTATTATTTTCTATCATGCTTAGAATCCGAGTCAGGAATAAATTAATTTAAATTAGTAATATTTAATTACTTTTATGATTTATTTTTAGCAAAGAGGAGGAAATTTTTCGTTTATTCTGAAGTGGTCTTATTCTTTACAAAAGTTTTTACTCATCCTTTTAATTTTAAGTTCAAATTTATTATAATTATTCGTTAATTTAAGTCTATTTACTTTAATACTTATTACACTAGTAATCAAGTGTACCCTTAATGTTTATAATAACAAAATCACAAAAAAAAAAATGGTATAGAACAATGACGTTACATTAACGTGTATTATTTCCACTCAAATCACGTTACATAATCAAAACTGTATGAAAAGTTAACCGAATCATAAATGCAGTGGTTGAAATACTTTTTCATAATTTAATTACATATGTGATGTATTAATGATTGAGTTTGCTTTTTATATAATTTTAATTAGATGACATGATTTGAGTGAAATTAATATATGTTGACGTAATATAACTGCTTTGTACGACTCCTCCTCCCAGATCACTATAACCGATTTTCATTGTCTTAATAATTTTCTCGTATTATTACACTAATAATTAAACTTAATACTAGTATTTATTTTATCTATAATAGCAAGATCATGAGAAAAGTTTGTATAGAATGGTGACATCATGTTAGCATATATTACTTCCATTCAAATTATGTGTAGTAATTATATATGCATTGCTGAAATAATTTTCCATAATTTAATTACTTGCGTCATGTATGAACGATTTAATCACATTTTCATATAATTTTAATTACGAGATATGATTTGAGTGGAAGTAATGTATGTTGATGTAGTATCATTGCTATTTCATTGTGTTTACTCAACATTTCCACCTATTTATTCTACACTACACTGCACTACAATTGAAAGGCTACTTTATTAACACTTAAATTTATGTAGTATGTGGGAATGCACTTTTGATTCAGGTTTCACCCTGCTTGTATAGAAATGACAGCAGAAGAGGTGAAATTACTCGATCACTATTTTTGTGAAACTTGTTTATCTGAAGATCCGAAGAAGTTGCAGAATTCCCTTGCCTCTTCCGTAGACTTGGATACAAAGGTAGGAAATTCCTAATTCCTTCTAGTTTTATAATTTCTTTTTGGTTAAAATATGCCATAAGTCTTTTTACTCTTCACAAATTTGAAATTTAATCTTTGTTCTTTTATTTCTAAGAATTTTGTCCTTCCACTTTTCATATTTCAAAATTTAGATCCAACTGTTAAGACTATTAAGTTTGTTTATGTTGCATTTTGAAATTAAAAAAAAAACTCACTTGATAGCCATATAATTACAAAAGTGAACCTAAAGTTTGCAAAAAAATAAAATAAAATTAATAGTATTAAAAGTTAAGACTTGAATTTTGAAATCTGAAAAATAGAGAAATTAAATGCTCAGAAAGAAAAGCACAAGGACTAAATTTTAAATTTGTGAAAATTACTTGGACTTATGGCATATTTTAACCATTTCCTTTTGTAAAGTTTCAGATTCAAAATCCATGTTATTAAGTGTGAAAAATATGATCTTTCGAGACTTAACATAGACTAATGGGAAAGAGTATAAAGAGGATGTATTATGTTGTTGAACATTGTTAGCGATAGTAGGGTTAACAATTTCGACCAAACTTGATCAATTTGAACCCAAATTGATTCTGATTCTATTTGAACATAAATGTCAACGGCTTGAATATAGATTCAATCCAAACTTGAAAAAATTCTAGCTACAATAACCCAAACTAGTAATTCAAAATGTGAGTTGAACTTGAATTGAATTTATACAAACTCATAATGACTCATTCTAGAAAATATCTCCTCAAGCCTTAAATGATATCAACCGAAAACAACCGTTAAATTTAAAAGTTGATCCAAAATAAAATGCTTCGAAACATGAATTGGTTAGTTTTAGACCTAATGCATAAGGCAATTTAAGGTGTAAACGAGACATTGATGCTCATAAGGTGCTTGAATTTAACTCGAACTCTAATAAGTAATTACCTCTTTGAACTCATAATTAAGTCAAATTAAAGTTTAATAATACTCAGCGTGGACTGTTCACAAGCCTTATTTTCATTTTAAATTATTTTATATTATCAAATTGTATTATTGGTTTTAATATGTATTATTAACCCTAAGCTCTTTATCAAGATGAGCCCAAACTTGATTACAAACATATTTAATCGAGCTCGAGTTTTGAAGTTAAGTTTGAAAATTGAAAAAAGAACCTTGTGAAACTCAAGCTCAAGTAATTCGATTATTTCTCGGGTTGAGTTCAAGCTTGAAAATATATATTCAATCAAGTTTAAATATCAAACTCTAAATTTCGAGATTGAGTTTACCAATATTCGAATTCGACTCAGCTTAATTATACCCGCAAATCTACTTGAAATTATTTTAGTATTAGTAGATTATTTAGTTACTTTGTATTTGTTGTTAACCTTTAAACATCAACATTGTGACTTAGGTGGATGCAAAAAAACGACGACGGAGGTGAAAAATAAAGTACATAAACCTAGTAATTGAGTTGAGAGACCATAGTTTTAATTTTTACTACGATGGTTGAGTTTGAGACTGACTGACTTAGCTGGTTTGAAAACCTTTATGGTTTTCTTTATGCCATATGTATGTATCTGGTTTGTTAATTTAGGTTGTATTGTATGTAATATAAAACTTCACTGTTTCTCTACCTTTAGTGCAGTGATTATACGTCGAAATTCAAATTTCGTATTTTTAACCGAGACAAGGATTTAGCATCTGAGGAGAGAAGTTTTATATATATTAAAATTAAATGCAATAACTAAATTTTTATATTTTCTAATAATAATTTTTTTAATTTTAATGGGTTGATTTTAATATAGTTAATCAAGCGATGATATAGATTCTCATTGATGTCATTTAAGAGCATGTATTCAAAATAAAGGTGCTCCTTATCTAAATTAAGTCAAACATAAACATGATATTAACATATTTTATTTTTGTTAAAATCCAACTTGACTTGAAATATTAGTTTAAAATTTTATTCAAACTTGTTCATATTTACAAATGATTAATCAAAACTCATTTTAAGTTCATTTATACTACTTTTTATTTTTTTTAAATATTTATATTATATTAATTTAATATTTAATAATTTTTTATATTTTTTATTTATTAAAATTTTTATATAATCATTTTAATATTATTTTAATATTTACATTATAATATTATATATTCAATATATGTTTATTTTTTTAATAAGTTCTAATTTACATAATATTTAAAAATAACATAATATAAAATATTATAAATTAAAAATAAATTGGTTTGAGTCGAGTTCAAATTGAAGCTCAAGTTTAGCCCATTTTAAACTGATTTAATTTTTTTGACTAAATGCATTTTTCAAGACTAGTATTTTTATTTAAATTTTCTCAAATTTCAAATAGATCTTCGAGCTTCATAACCCAACACATAAATAGATCTAATTAAAATCCTACCAAGTAAATATATATGCACAATCTATTTCGATGAGACACTCTCATTTTATTGAACTTGTCACCTCAATAACTCTTTAACTTTCCACAAAGTTGGGAGTGAGAATAATACTGACCCATTGATGTCTAAAAGCCTGGGTTTAAATGCTGCCAAGTGTGAATGTTCACATCCCCTTGGTGAGTGATCATATGTCACACACGATCCATCTTGACAAGGCACTCCCACTTTACTAAATCTGCCACTATAGGCATGGGAGCTCCCTGCCAAATAGATAAACGGAACTCAAATTGGAGACAATATCAACCCATTGAGAGGTTTATCGTCTCCTGACGAATGACACGTTGAAAACTAATCCGAAAGGAGTCGAACTCCCATCAACATATATCTAAACTTTTATATCATTTTACTTAATTTATAGACTAAACTTGATTCATAACACCTGAGCCCAACGCATAATATAAGACGATAAGAGTAACTATTATATTACCTCTTAAGATACACCTAAGCACAACACATAGTATGCAATAAATGAATGAATAACTAATGACTGGTTTTGGACCCACAATCAATCAATCAATCACAAATAATAAAAAGATATCAAATTCAATAAAAATATATCAAATTCATAACAAAGTAATTCTACAACTTTTGGCGCAGTGGCTAAAATTACACAAAGAAGCAGAGCATAAACTAATCTACATGCTTTTCACCCCCCCCCCATCTGGCCTACCCCAAGTTTGTAGCAATTGGGCCTTTCTCCCCCCTAAATTTCCTCAACATGTAATTAAAAGAAAAAATATCACGAACTAAAAATTTGAGTCAAACAATGATCACACGGCTTACTCATCAATGGCAGACGATGAAACATAGGAACAATTCAATACTCAAATGAAATAAACAACGAATGATCAAACTGAGTGAATAAAGCCGATTTTCTTTGTTCAGTTTAATGCATCTATATGATGTATGTGTTTGAGAGTTTTTTTTTACCTTATATCGTTGTATAATGTTTATATATTGCCTTTCTAACTTGTTTTTGCTCTCTTCCATACTATAACAACTCCGTACAGGTCTGCTGAAGCCAAAAAGTTCTCCCCGTGATTCCAAGCTACTACTAAAACCGGAAATCGATGACCCTGTGGACATCAATTACTCAAATTGTTAACAGTACATTAGCAAAGAAGTTTCAAACAAGTTATCCACTAGTACTCGAGAGAGTATAACCTGTAGCTTATTTACACATGTATGTTTCGGCCGAGTTAAATCATAGAAGTAGACATTTGAATCCTCGCTCCCACCAACTTCATAGCACGAAAGAACATAATGTCAGCAATGATATACATTATTTGAGAATGAAGTCGTATTGTAAGTGGGATGTAATTGAGCCAATCCCGAGTATTGTCCAGCTCAAGCTCGAGTTCGACTTGAAATTTGGAGCTCAATACTTGGGCCGAGCTCAATTAAGCTCGTTTACCAATTTTTGTACTAAAGCTTGAGCTCAGCTCGATAACTTAGCTTAAAGTTAATGATATGTGTATTAAGGGTAATATAATAATTTAATAATATAAAAATATAACAAGCTTGATAGGGCTTGCGAGTTGTTCAAATCAAGTATTACTGAGCTCTAATTCGGCTCGACCGATAACTTGAGCTCACATGATAATTGCCGAATGGAGTTAAAAATAATTTCCAGTCAAACTCGAATAGTTTGCGAGCACCAATATTTCATTTACATCCCTACTTGTAAGTGGCAATTAAATTGGGAGATACAAACCTATATATTCTCCCTTATTGAGGGAAAGCAGAGGACAGAAGGATGCTCGAATACTGTGTATTCTCGGAGTTAATTTAAGCGAGCAACGCAGGGTCAAATAACCTTGTACTTCCAAAGCAATACTGCAATGCGAGCATACTATTTCAGTTACACGACATAAAGACTGGAAGTAGAAGGCATAGTGCTCTTAACGAACCTAAAGAAAGAAAGACTTCCATCTTTAGTACATGTCAGCAACACCGGGCCACCAGCCAGTAACGAGAAACTTCGGTACTGCACGGTTGTGATTGGAAATTTCTGTTTACTGCTACTTCTATAACGATGAGAATGGGATAATGCACCTGTGTGGGAGTCCATAGTTACAGAGTATATACATCCCTACAAAAGTTACCTCGTTAGAAACTTCCCGTAAGGACTATTAACAAATTTCTTTGATTCTCCGATTACGACATGGACACATGGAGAGATACCTGTGCATCACCACAGAAAATGAGATGACCAGTATGATCATGGTCCATTGAGGTAACCTCACTATCGAAGATAGATTTGGCAATAACTCTCCCTGTGCTGAAATTGAACACCTGGTGTACAGAAAAAAAAGGAAGCTATCAATTAAATGATGGGATCTATTGAAGTAGATAAGTATATGCAGTTTTAGTTGCTGTGGACAACTGACATAAGTTTAGATTCCTAATTTTTGAAAGCGTAAATATGAGAGCTTAGAAAATTCAAACGCATACAGATCCACACCTAAGTTCGAAGTGAATGAAGATTAAAATATATGGAAGCAGCCAACTGGCTATTTCATCATGGATTTTAAACAGGCAGAGGCCTGTCTCTTACCACAAGCTAAACATCAAAATTCACAAAACTTGCTCATTAGGTTGAATCGAGATTATCAACGGGTTATTTTCCACTTTTTCGTCAAGAGCTATAAATTGAGAAAGCAAAGACTTGCAGTGCTTACAGTAATCTCTTTATTTGCATTGCCAACTGAAAGAAAGTTGTTATTTACCTGTGGCCAAGAAATGAAAATATAAAAAACAATTTAGTAGACAGTTAAACCCGAACTAAACCCTAAACCCTAAACCATACACATTACAGTTACATTAGAGAACAATTTTGTTGCAGCCTCAATTAAAATTAGGTTGGAACAGAATTTGTTTCAAGATTATGGTAGATAAAATGAATGCAGAATAAGTAACCATATAAAATTTCCATGGCCTGAATGGGATGACTTATTAATGCTGATGATATGTACTCACAGGATGAAAGCGAATACACAATTGTGGAGAGACTCCATATATTACTCGTATGCAAAGTCCTTTTGATAATTCCCATACTCGCACAGTCTTATCTGCTGATGATGATGCAATATATTGATTGTTTGACGAGAAGTCAAAATCTGATAATGCAGTTGCAAATCAGAAACATAATTAATAAAAACTAGATACAAATCATCGTTATCAAAATAAAATTCAATCCTAGTTACTGATATCTAGAAATTTAAACGAATAACAATAATGTAGCATGCAAATTAGGATCCATTTTAAATAAAAAATGATGTATGTATACCTAAACCTAATTGTTTAACGACTAAGGTTGAGTGGATCATTCCTACAACAAGCCACAGGAGCTATCTTAGAGTACCATAATGATGAATTGTTCAAAGATATCTAAGAACTTATGCTACGTTTGGTAGGAGTATTACTTTTTCACCATGTTTTAGTATATGAGTTAGCAATAAACCAATTTCAATTGGTAAATTTTAGCTACTCACATGGCTTGTTTTGGGAAAAAGAGGAGGAAAATTTTTCGCTTATTTTGAAGAGGTTTTACTTATTATAAGAGGTTTTACTCATCTTTTTAATTTCAAGTTTAAATTTGTGCTAACTATTCTTTATTTTATGTCTAACTATTGTAATACATATGTAATAAATAAGTTTTTTCGGTATGTTATTACACGAGTAATCAAACGAGTCATTAATGAGTGTAAATTAGCATCCATTTTCTATCAAGTGAATATCTATACCTAAAATCATGCTGATCTAGTTCAATTTCCAAAGTAACTCCAAAAAGAAAATAATGGAAAGTCAAATGGAGCAAGTAACCCACACATGAAGTTGACCGTGATCTCACTAAATGAAAGACATTAGCAGGCAGCACAGATACGTATACTTTAGTCTAAGTTATAAGAAAGACTACAGATACAATACCAGTAAATCCAACCTGTGACATCTTTTGAATGTCCTTTTAATTGATTGATAACTGTAGGTGGGTCAGAGACATTGCAAACTGTTAAAGTCCCATCTGAAGCCCCATATGCAAGTAGATCAGAACTCATGTGCCCGAACTTCAAAACCGTAACTGCATATAGACCAGTGATCGCTTCAGTTTTGAAAGACTGAAATTCATTGCTCAAAATAGCATGACAAAGAAGAAACTATTGTAGATTGCATTAAAGATTTACAATAAAGGTACCGGCTGCTTTGCACTGATCAAAGATGCAGTGCATTCCTACAAAAGAATACGCAGGCTCAACACCTTGTCCACGTGGGCGATCACTATCACTAATGCTAGAGCTGAAACTTGTTCTATGGTTTGAAGCCAGAGCACCACTCCGTAAATCCTGCAAGGAAAAGTATTAAACTTTTCCGTGTCATTTAAAAGCCTGTATATATCAAGGTTGAAGTCTTATATTAATTGCAACATTAGGACATACAAGTTTCAAGCTCTTGACATGCAGAAAATCCCTTTATAATGGAAAAGAAAATCTTCTGTTCTTTCATTTCATCATCAAGAACATGATGAATAAGTTGTCTTGGAAAGTGATCAAAACAATTATAAAATGAACAAGAACTATTCAATGAATTCAGACAGCAATGCGCAATGCAAACTAAGAATATAATCACATACCCTAATTGATTGAAAGTACCAATTCCATAACAAATGTTGTACCTACCTTGCTTGAGCTCCAGCTTTCCACCTCGGACAAACGTGAGACTGGACTTGAAGTTAACATCCATCGCCCACTGATGCATCAACCAGTAAATTACCCTGATGTCAGGATCGTATAAAAACATAAAACTTTAAAATAGAACTCACAAAATTAGCAGTTGATTGTTCATAAAACATCTTTAACCTTAACCATTCATCCAATCTAACAAATGCGACTGCAATTGGTACTTTCATAGCCTCATTTCGTGAAGCAAATGATAATAAGGGTAATATTTGATCAACTGATTGTGTATAATTCTATATGCTATCAGTAAACTAGAAGAAAACACATAATTAGAAATAAAAATAAGTGAATTTAATTTTAAAATTTTTAATGATCTTACTTGCAGTTAGTGCGTCAAATACAACTCCATAAACAAATGTTAAAAGTAATGCAAGCTCTGGATAATTAAGATACCTGTTTCCAGGAGTGCTTGGATAGCTTGGTATTTGTGAATTTTCCCAGTTTCTTGGCCTACGAATGTAATTTCGGTAGGCCACATAACCTTTTCCATTACATCTCCAATCCTTCACATTAATCAACGAATAAAGATTAATTTAAACAAAACATAAATAAAAGCTACAAACTCTAGCTTACCGCTTCTTTGTAAATGAAATGGAAGATTAATAAACCCTAGAATGAAGTGAAAACGTGGAAAATTGGTGAATGCACAATGAGATTAGAGAAAACAACTTGTTTTGCTTCGTGTTTCAACAAAGAAATGAACCTAAAACCTTCCATTCCAATACAAACAAGTAGAATACTGAATTCGCATTATTGGCTCCATAATTCCCCTAAAACTAGCTCAAAATCATACTATTCAACAATTCAAAACTCAGATCCGCAGGTAAAACCTACAAATAAATGCAACCAAACTGACAGAAAACAAATAAAAGCTTACAAGTCGGCGATGAACACCGGACTCAGCTTTGCGAGCGAGTAGAAATCGCCGAACACCGATTGAATCGAGATCTGAATCGGAACTCGCCGGTTGAAGCAAGCAACTGAAAATTTCCGGATCTTTCACATTCGCTTTCTTTACAGTGACTTTAATTATATCCTGACCGGTACCGTTTATAGTACAGTCGTTATTAGTCACAGCTTCGGTGGCTCCGACGTCCTTGGAGCAGTTGTTCATGCTCGTAACTTCCGCCATTGAATTAAACTTGCTGACGCCGCTTCATCAAAGACCGTTCACTGCCTTCGGGTTTAAGCTGGGGGAGAAGGAGTAGATACGTATATACTGAAAAATCAAAAAACAATTAGCGAAGACCTTTTTGGCGCTTTGAGATGTGGAAAATTGAAATTTAATGCTTTGAAATTTGGAATTGGATCTGAAAATCAAATCAAATTTCGAAAATCAAAATGAAACTGAGAGAAACCAAGGAAGTTAAGCTTTTTTTTACTAGTTTGCCCTTTATATACCCGCCCCCATTAAAAAACTACCCACTTCGCTCCCTTCTTTTATAATTTTATATATATTAGCTCTATGTATATTTCAAAATTAGATATATTTAGGTTAATTTTAATATTAGTCCTTCAATGTACTTTAATTTAATTATTTTTAATTCTTATACTTTTCAATTTTTGAAATATTAAATTTATTTAGTTAAATTCTATTATTTTTATAATATTGTATAGTAAATAAATGATTGTGTAATGTCATGTCAACTTACATGAAGAATTATATTATTTTAATTAATAAGTTTAATTGTTATTATTTTATTCATGAATAAAATTTTAATATTAAAAAAATAAAAAAATTTAAATTAATCAAATTATAATACAACCAAATTGATAAGGCGTAGTATAAAAACTAAAATTAATAAATTCAAATAGACCAAATTAGAATACAGCTAAATCAAAAATTTATGCATAGTACAGGGATTAATAACGAAATTTTAGCATTTAAGTTATTGAAAGAAATTACATTTGCGTTCTCCATCAAACATAATCAATAAAAAAGATGGACCTTTATAGTAATTTGCATGCAAAGCACGAGGGCTTTAACTTTCCCATGTTCTTGAATGAATTAAAATCAATATGTAATGTCCTATAAAAAAAAATCAATACGTAATGCAACTAAGGGCCCGTCCAGCAGTGCTGTTAAGAAATCTGTTTCACCCAAAAAGTCTTTTTTAGCTTAAGACACTATTGAACAATATTCAGTGAAATATTTTTTTTCCTTTTTTTATTGTGCTTTTCTAACGATGGAAAAGTTAAAATTTCTGACTTTTTCTGTAACACCCCTATACTCGGTTCACACGTATAAACCCGATATAAAAACATTACATACAGTATCGGAGATTTTAACACGAGTATAATAAATTTTTTTTCATCCAAAATACCTCTTTTCATTTCGTCACCCAAAACATTTCGAAACAATATTTTTGTCTTCTAATAAGTACATATATAAGTTTTATAGTACATGCCATTTTACATTAAAAGTAATGTACCTAAATTTGAGCTCCAAGTGATGTGATATAATGAGAGGTCCCGATCTAGCTTCTTGTATTCCTTGTACCTACGCGTTAAAATAAACGCGTTAAGCCGGTGAAGGCTTAGTAAGCACTACAAAAGCAAAGTATAAACTTTTAAATTTTATCATGTAATTTGCTCTTTCGCTTTACCAGTATATAACTTGTATCTTATCACATTGACATTCATTTCACTTTGGTCCACATTTTCTTTTTTTTTTCCACAATTTAGCCCAATGTAAACTTTTATAGAACCCATCGGATAAACGGAACAGAAAGTACCGAAGTACTTAACAGTAAGCACACAAGTGTTGAGGAAACAGTAAGCACACACGGTGCAAATCAGTAGGCACACAAAATGCAATAAGTAGGCGCACATAGCGCAAATCAGTAGGCACACAAAGTGCGAAACAGTAAGCACACGAAGTGCGAAACAGTAAGCGCGCTAGCATTCCTTAATGGCATGCCACAACTATCTCAATGGTTCTAACTTGTCTACATGGGCATAACACTTCATATTTATCATTTTTCATTATTTCACACATCACATTTATATTTCAAAGCTGTTCACTTGCATCACAGTCACTAAATTATTTATATCTTGAGCTACAGAATTCGAAATTATAATCCGCTTGATGTTTCTGAAACTAGACTCAATCATATTTTTACCATAAAATTTCCAGAATTTTTACTCTAGCCAATTTGTACAGTAAATTCTTTCAATTTACCCCTTCTCTGCAGCTTGACAGTTTCGACCTTTCTTCACTAAAAATTATCTATCTTTTAGTAAAAAGATCAAATGATGTTCCCATCTGTTTATACTGAAAATAGACTCATTAAGGATTCATCCATATAAATTTCAGCCTATAATTATTTTTCTACATTTTTCTATGATTTTTCAAAGTCAGAACAGGGGAACTCGTACCTACTCTGACCTTGTTACACAAAATCAGTTGTATCTCAGAATTTACAGATCCATTTCCATCACCGTTTCTTCCATATGAAACTACACTCAATAAAATTTAATTTCATATATAATAGGAACCTTAACTATTTATATACAATTTTTAGTGAATTTTCGAAGTTAATCCTCTGTTTTGTCCAGACTGTTTTACTAAATCACACATTAATCCCTTCATTTTATCATTATAAACATTCAAATCATGTACCTATCTAACAATTTCTATGCTAATAATTCATATACCATTAGAGAAATTAAACTATAGTTCAAAACTCTTGTAGTACTTACAACAAAAAGGTTGATTTCCTTCTCTTTTCACTCTTTGCTCTTCTCTTTTCCTTTCTCTTCAATTTGATCCTTGCCTCTCTTCTCTTTCCCTTCAATTTCACATAAACACATATAATCTATAAGCTGTAATTCAATAATTTTCATGCTAAATAACAGTAAAATACATGTATATCATGAGAATTTAACCATTTCTTACCTTAACCCTTGAATTCAAATTTTCTCAATTTAGTCTTTTATCTCTCTAACACCTCAAAATTAATTCTATAAGAAGTTTAAGGTGTCTACTAACTCTCTTTTATGACTTTCTTTCAGAAATTCCAAAGAAAATGGAAGGTTTTGGAGTTTGGAAAGCTTTAAAATGATGGAAGGACCTATTTGGAATAAAAGCAAAAGTTGGAAATGGAAGAAAAGGCCATGGACGGCTAACTTAATGAAAAAGATGATATTTTCATCTTTTTAACCAGCTTTTTCTTCTCTCAAATTCTCTAGAATTTTCACTTAAAATATCTCACTTAAGAAAAATGGTAAAATTACACTCTTAGTCCTTGAGCCTTTCAACTTTACACTTTGGCCCAAAACTTTGCCTCCAAAAATATCTTACACCAATTTACTCTTTTGCCCCTCCTCAATCAATCTAATTCCCATGATGACTCAAAATTCATTTTGGATAATCCGCTATTTAATCCCCCATATTTTCTCTCCTTTACTATTTAATCCTTAAATTTTTCTAACCTTCCCACTTCAACTAAACATTTCTAATTCTCTATTCTATTTTATCACTATTCCAAATCCGGTTCAAACACACGGATGTTACATTTTCAAAGCCAAAAGTCCTTTTGGCTGGTAAGAGACCCTTTTATCCTTCTATCTGTTTCTCTCAATCTTGCTGAACAAAATTGGTTTCTCAATCAAAGCAACAAACTTTCTCTCTTGCTATGGGGCTTTGGATTTCCATAAAACTCAAACTTCCAAGGTTAGGGTCATTTATTATTATTATTTTTTTATCCTTTCTACAAACTGTTTCTTTAGTCAATGTTTGCATCTTTCTTTCCTTATAATCCTCTATTTCACATATAATTTGGAGTAATTTTCGCTGCTATAATTCAGTGTTTTATATATAGATAGATAGATTTAATCCTACTAGTTAATTTCTTTGGTATTTTGTTCTTGTTTCTGGGTTTCAACTATTTTTAGTTGATCAATTACCATTTTCTACCTTTTTCCTTTCTATCGTAGAAATATTTTCAATATTGAAAAAGAAAATGAACTGATGTTCTTAGTTTGACAGGAGTGTACATCATGATAGCTATATGATATTAAGGTGAGACAAATGTAATTTTAATTGTATCTTAAATCAATTATCAACCACACAAAAATTAACAAATTGAAAATTCAAAAACTAAGTAATCTAATTGCATGGAGTTCAAGGTCTATAAAGTGCGATCCCTGTTGGATAGGGTATTTGATTGCATGCTATTGGCTAGAGTTATAAGAATGTAGCTTATTAATTCATGGTGTTCTCTTCATGAGAAATTACACACTCCAATAGCAGCATATGTCTGTATGAGATGAAGCAATTAAAGAGTTTAAAGCTTTTGTATTTTTTGTCTTCTTTTCCTTGTTGCCCTCTCTTGTTTCCTATGATTCATTTTTCATTTGTTAGAACACTTGCCAAGTAACAGGAATGATATGGTAATTGGCAAGCCTCAATTTGTGTATATGTATTATGTTTATAATATTTTCTTACATCATAATATTATATTGATATTTGTTTAATATAAATTCCAACATAGTTTGCATATTACTATCACATTCATATTATTTTTTCAAATCTTCAGGCAGGTTTATTGCAGTATATTGAAATAATTTGTGATTTGTAAAGTTAAAAATTCGTTAATAGTAGGAAAATTCAAAGTTCCCTACAACTTGTTCAAATATTTGCATTATCTAGTCAGGCACCATTTTGTTTATCTTATATTCATGTTGTTTTTCATTTTGGTTAGAATTAAGTTATTGGGGATTTTCTTATGAATAATAGAATCAATAATCACCATCCTCAGGAATTCAAGATACATTTATTGTTTTTTTTTTTGTACTTAGAGTACTATGCATTTGGCATCTTTCTTTGATGGTTGTATCTTTTCTAATACATAATTCGTCATTCAAGTTCATGTATTTAATGGTGGATGAATGCACATTCTATGTTGTGGTGTATAAACTTAAATCATTAGGCTCTCTTTGACATATTATCTATTTTGTGTTAGTCTCATGTGATGAATATCTTCTGTTTTGCTGCCTATTGTTGCCAATTGTTGAGCAAATGAATTGCAATTTTTATACCACAGAAATCAGCTGGTGGAGTTTTGTTGCCTAATTCAATTGTCAAAGATATGACTTGAAAGTTGTTTTCCCAATTGTGGCACATGATATCAGAAAGTTCTCAACTGGTGTTTGCATTGTCGCAAAGCATTGTGCTCTCAATTCAACATTTTTTGCAAGAGAGCTTCCAATTTTACAAGGGAAAATAATATTAGAACCCACGCTAAAGAATTCCTATATTTTTGCAGGTTCTTTTTCTTCGGATATAAACGCTTATGAGGTTAGTTAGCATTCCTTTTTGGCAAAAATATCATTTTATGTTACCTTGGATTGTTTTATATGTCGATATTCAGCTTAGTTAGAAAAGAAATTCTAGTAACTTGCAAGTTTAGCAATAAGACTATGACCAACTATTAAAATGATGGTATCTATTATAGCAGTTCATTCATTCAACCGTAGTTTTTTTGACTAACATAATAGTAATGTTATATTTCAAAAAGTTTGGTGCACTGCACATGAGGGTTCTAAAATGCTATTGTGTTGCTTGCAGGTGGATTTGGGAATAGATACTAGGTATGTGTTTTGTAAAGAGAGTGATTTGTTAGTTGAAGTTGATTGAAGGTTCTTCTGATATTTTGTTTTAAGACTGTATTCTAAAATTGAGCAGTTGTTATTTGCAATTATAATGTTATTCAGTTGCAGTTACATTTATTTTAGTAACTTATTGGAGATGATAATGATTGATTAAATGTTAAAAAAGCTTGGTGTTCTTAAACATGCCTTCATAAAATCTTTGAGGGAAAAATATAAACTCGTTAAAAATTTTAATTAATATTTTAATTTATTAGGTTATGTTTTTTTATGTTATGTTAATATTTAATATGGATTATATATTTAAATTACATTTTAAAATAAAATAATACAAATGTGTTAAAATCATTAATTTAAAATAAATTTTTTTAAAATAATACAATTGTGTTAATATTTAATTATAAATATTTAAGGATCATATTTAAATATTAAAAATATAGTTTATACATTCTAATTAGATTTTATAAATAATTAATATTAATTATTTAAAAATATTTAAAATTAATATTTCATATATTAAAATATTAACAATAAATTATAATAAATTATTTTTTTATATTTTTGTTAAAATATCATAATATTAATTAATTTGAACATTATTTAAATGCATATTTGTTACTTTATAATACAAAGTCTAAAATAATCATTTTATTTCTCAAAAACATTTTTTGATAACAATGTTAAACACTTAAATCTTAAATTAAAATTTTCAAAAGTACTTCTTAAAAGTATTTTTTCATAAAAAATTTTAAAAACACTTTTCAAAAGCAATGATAAAATTCCAGCTTTACTTAAATTTTGAATTGGATAAATTAAATTAGTTGAATTATAAAAAGTTATAAAATATCATTAAATTATTAGTAATTTTTTATTATTATTGAATTATAAAAAGTTTTAAAATGATTATTCAATTATTTAGTTTTATCTTTTTTTTTCTGTCACAAAGATGATGGTGATAACTTTTAAAATTGTCATAATAACAACTTTAACTCGTAACATTTATGTATTGTATCAATTTAGTCTTTATTTTAAAATTTTTAACCCTCAACATTTACATATTATATAATTTGATCTTTTTGCGGATCTTTTCTCTTAAAAGCAAAAAAAACAAAATTATCAACTAAATTTAATTGAAAACATACAAAAAAAAATGAAAACACTAAAAAGTCCAAGATAATAATTTATATATTTTATTATTCTTTTAAAATTAACTCTCAATGTCATAAAATAAAATAAAATTGCAACAAAAAGATCAAATTACACCATGTGTAAATGTTGAGGATTAATTCTTTTTAAAATCAAGACCAATTTGACATAATTTATAAATGTTAAGAATTAAAATTGTTATTAAACTAAATTTAAAAGACAAAATTGAATAGTTCAATGATAAAAAAAGAAATTTCCTAGTATAGTTTACCCATTTGAATTTTAGTTTTACATTGTTTAAAATTTATTTTAAATTTCAATTTCAAGTAAAAATTAAATTGTTAATTCATTCAAATTCGTTTATTCAATACTCTTATCATGTAAACGCTCAAATTTTTGATAAAATCCTCCAAAAAAATAATACAGAACTTGTTAAAAGATTCATCGACACCAAATAAAAAACATTTTATAAATATATCTGCAAGAGTAAAAAATCCCGATCTTGCAAATATTATATCATATATGCGAACTATAGGATTATGCTCTCATCAGAATTTGAACAACACTATTACCAATTTGCAAAAATGTTTATATTTTTTAAATGACATGAAGTAAAATACAATAAAACAAAAACCTCCAAGTGCTTTTACCGCACAAATATTCATGAATTAGACTTGCCATACAAAGACAACAACCACAACTAAACAATTTTGAGTTCTTTTATTTAGAAAGAAAAAGAATAAATTAAATCAAAACATTATTAAATAACTGCTAGCACGCACAAAAAAAAAAAAAAGAATTCACCAATCGGAAGGCAAAAAAGCAGTGTTGGGGCTGTTGAAAGTTTCAACTCCCCCCTTACAGGGAATGCATTTAAATCCGATTTTCGAGTTAAAAAAAAATAAACAAAAACTCCTTAGCTCTATCAAAATTCGACATTATTTTTTATTCAATTCTTTGTTGCTTCAATAGTCTTCATCATCGATCAAGATGAATGAAAATGGATAGAACTTGTAACCGTCTCCCTCGTAGAACTTGTTCTGGAATTCGACCCAATGAAGTCTCAATGCATGTAGGAAAGCGCTTAAGGTTTCCATAATTAGCAATACACCGACAGTTGCGAAAATGAAGATGATGATGCCAACAACGAGGATGACCGTATTGTTGTATCTGTAGCAAGCAAAACGCGTACATCATTATCATTTGCTTATCCGTATGACGAACTCTTTGAATAAAGAAGAATAAGAAATGAAAGAATCATAAGTAAGATTATCCCGGATTCCTAATTTTTCTTGAAGCATCCATATCCGACATTTATTAGACATTGGTATAAAGGATAATCCACCGAATATATGAAAAAGTCTATAAAATAAGTCATAAAAGCAATATCATAACTCATAAGAGATAAAAAGTGCAACATATAAGCATAAGATAATGTGAAAGACGTACCCCCAAGCAAGGAGAAGAACCTTCTCGTAGAACACAATTGACAATTGTGAGTGAGCAAGACTGCGGGACAAGAAGGACAAACATGATGAATTTGCAGTTAGGCTGTCGTAAAATCCGATACCATTCGTACAAAAGAACAAACACAGGTCTAAGTGCGTAAATAATTATGGGGAATACATGTAGGAAAGCAAAAGCAATTTCTTTATGAAAATCGGGTATCAAAGAACAATCCACCTGTTTTATTTCAGCAAAAGTAAAGTTGAGCCTAACCATAAATTTAATTATCAACGGCATACCTTAGGGCCCATAATCGAAGGTATGAGGCTGTATTTGAAACGGCTCCAAGCACAAACTCTATGGTATGTATGAGTTGATGCACAAAGACTTCACTGAACTCAAATTCCTCGTGACCATGACCGTGACCATGACCATGACCATGGGAAACATGATTCGCCTCTAAGAGAGCGTCATCCGTGCTTTGAACTTGTGTGTATGATTGGCCTTGATGCCTCTAAAACAAAGGCGGATGTAATAAGCAACGGAAAGAGGATGAAAGTAATGTTGAAAACATGTTAAGTAAGAAATCAAGAAAGAGCAGTAGACCATACATTTTGATGTTGTTTCTTTAAAATAAATGGCTTCGGTAATAGCATCCATGGCACAGAAACCAGAGCGAGTAATAATAGCACGAGCTGGAAAGAAATACGGAAGAAAGTTAAGTTGGATGTACATGTAAATTTTAAAATAATTAAAAGAAAAAAGGAAAGAGAAATAACCTGAACTGTCTTTTGACCCTGAAAAAGCTGATTGTCACCCAATTCATCAGTAGGGCTCAGGAACATATATATCATTATGTGGTACAAATCAGCTTGCGATCCCGTGCACCATTTCACAATGATAAGGAGTGATAGATAACCAAATAGGCTGTTCAAAAATATCATCTGGGGAATAAATTGAAACCTGAATAATGCACGAGCAAAGGCAACCGTATTTAGCAGTTGGTAAAAACCTGGAATATGTAAGCAAAGCTAAGATCTCGATTGGCATACCAACTTACCAGATGTTCAGGCTATTACCAAAGAATGTTGCATTGCTATAACTTATAAGAATACCGAGGTTCATCTGAGCCACCCCAAGAAGGATTGACATTTTCATTTTCAGAGAGTTTAGGAATGGCAGCTCACTGCGGGTACCGTGCCATGCAGGATCCACCCCGAATGGGTAAGTGTCACGCACCTTAATCAAACCAATAGAATATGCATCCCTACAAAAAGGAAGTCGAAAAGCCATAAAGGATTATACTAAAATAGGACGATTATACAACATTCGATATCATCGCAAAAGTGCAAGTGAAATACCGGCAAGAGAGATCACGACAAGCATAAGCTGAGGGAGCAAATAAATCAAAAGCGACAGAGAAGCACTCATTATAAATAAACCCGGTATAAATTGAGAAGAGTGACATCATCATAATAACGTATCGGCCACCAAATGTCATTTCTGTTATATCTCCAAGCTTCTGCAGTTTCCAAGAAATATAATTTAGCTTCCATCAATAGAGACAAGACTAAGAAGGAACTAAGATAAATATCACAAATGGAGAAAGCTAACGGGTATGTCTACTTTGTAAAGGAACCCGTCAAACCAAAACTAAAGCCATGGCAAAGTTATGTTTCCGCAAAATCCATGACATGTTCATAGTACGCATTAATGTGGCCCCTACCTATGCTGTTCACAAAAATAAAACAAAATGTCTTTGTAGAATAATCTCATGTCACACTCATCCATTTTACCATGTTAGCAACTTTTCTGGCACAATTAAAAATCAGTTAATCTTATTCTTTCAGCAGTTTAATCATTGATGAGACCCACAAAGAAGTAGCAAATAAACAGCAAGCCAAGAAGAGAAAACACACACAGAGTTCTCCATGCCAATGTAAAAGCTGTAGGGTTATATATTTTGAGAAGTTGATTATATCATCAGAAGACATTACCTGACTTGACAATTTCTTTTCCCGGATAATGAAAAATAATGTTGCAAGTAACAAGCATATTCCATGCCCCCAATCACCAAACATGACGGCAAAAAGGAAAGGGAAGGTAACAATAGTGTATACACCAGGATTTGCTTCCTGATACTTTGCCACCCTGCAATTGAATGTAAAAAGTTGAAATGGAGAATTTGCCATTTTCTGATCCTAGTCCGTTTGGCAGTCGATAATTTATTAAGCTACCCATTAGAATTAGTTGAAAGGACCATGGATGCCCCTGTACTAAGAATTAGATTGCATTTTTCCTCATTTACTCAAAAGATGGGCAAAGTAGTCACTGTACATTAGATCAAAAAGTAAATTGATATTTTTTGTTAAAAATTTCATCCATCTGTACTGTTAAAATATGGCGCAGTTAACAGAATAATTGAACAGTGACACATGATGTGCCATGTGCACCTGCCACCTGATGCTAATGCATAGGGACCAGTTTTTAATAGTAAAAATGAATGAAATTTTTAGCAGAAGGGCCAGTTTACTCTATGATTTAACATACAAGAACTAATTTGCTTATTTTTGGAGTAAAGGGGAAAAATGCAATTTGACTCTTAGTACAAGGGCCCCATGATACTTGTACCATTAGAATTATCTCTCTAATATCAACAGGTTTTATTATAGATCTTGTCCCATCCAATATTGCATTAAATTACAGCAGAAAAGAACAGAGAGAATGTGTACACCTAATTCCCGAGTCCAAAGGAGGTCAATATTTTTATTAATTTGAACATAATATGCTATACATAAGCAGGTAATCATTAGTCCACGTCAATATGCAGGAAATGTGTAAAATGCATGTGCATGTTACAAATTAGACATATCAATTAGGATATACTCACACAATCAGCATTCACGGGTATCACTTTTGGCAGATATTATTTCTCTTTTTGATTTATAAACAAAGCAGTATCATACAAAGTGTTTTTGTGAACTTACCCATATGCATCAACAATTTCCTGAAAAGCAGAAGTAAATTTGTTTGTGCGAAAGTAGGTTGGTGGTGACTCTCTTGTATGCAAGACCTGGAAAATGGCTCCAACTTGAGAGTTGGAGTCAACTGAAGCCCGCTGCAGTACCTCCTGAATCTGTATAAAAATGCTCAAACTCATACATCAATAATCTACTAAAATGAAATCTCTATAATGTTGTACAAGCAATCTACAATTCAAGAAGAGCATGATGTCAAGAATTCAAAATTTTCTAGCAAGGACAAAAGAATATGTAAAAGCACAAAGGGCAGAAAACTAATACCTGTTTTGTGGCAAAAACAGGGCTCCATGCCTCAGCCACAAGACATTTCTTTGTTACATCAAGACTAAGCATATTCAGAGTGTGATGGATTGATTTCTCCTTCTTGAGCTTCAGAAGTTAAAGAAAATATAGTTAATCGCTAAACTTGATCCAAATGATTTGGTCCACCAGTTTATGACTGCAACAAAGCATTATCATTTGATGTGCAATAGGAAAATATAAGCACATGCCACATGTGAAAGATGATCAACAAGTAACACAATTCAAAGTTCAAACAAACCTTAAGGTTCCATTTCTCAAACTGGTCACTAATAGTCCGCAACAACTGGTCCCGGTGAAGCAATCCAGCATCTATGGTACTTTTTAGCTCCGAAATTTTTCCTGATACCTGAAATTTATTGTGATCATAGAGAATCGGTAAGGTAAAAAAATCCCAAAAATCAAAAACACATAGCAGAAAGATTCAAGTTTTGTTAAGGGAGGCCTGAAAATAATTGCAACAAGGGCAAGGGGTGTTCCTCATCAAGAAGTAAAATTGAGGGAGTAATATGTTCAAGAAAATATATACATGCATACTCAGACAATCTAACTAAAAGAGAATGGGAAGGCCTGAAATGTCAGAGAAACAAACATATGCTGTTAAGAAACAATGAAGAGCCAGTTTACCAAACCATTAAGAAAAGCATACAGAAATGACAGTTTAAAGAAGAAAAAGAAATGATCTATACCTCAGAAATCATCAGAGCCTGTTTGCCACAGTCCTCAGCAAAAGGATAACGATTAGCTCCAAAAGCATCACAGATCTTGAGAATTTTGTTCTTTGCTCTTTCTCCAGAATAGAAAACCATAAATACATTTTTCTCCATCTACACATCAATATTTACTAATCAAAGCCAAACAAAACTTGGTACAATATTAGACAAATATCTTCTCCTCGTAATCACAAGCTTCAGAAAACTATACAAGCTAACAACAAACATAAGCATGATTAATAGTTCAATACCATAATAAACCTTATACCAAGAGTCCCATTTCTCTCAAAAACTTAAAATCTAGATCAATTATAACATTCTAACTCCCGTGAAGGGTTCGCTATTTCCATACATTCATGTCCATGAATATACACACATGATAAAGCCAGTGAATGTCTCATTAACATAAAGGTACATAAGAAACATTCTTTCATGTGCATGTGTATGTATATCTATCTGCATTTTGTGATGCAAGTACACTTTTGCCATAATTAATTAAGTTTGTGTCTCTTCTTTCTCAAAATATCAAAAGAATAGGAACAAAACTGGTAAAAACAATCACCTTCTCTCCAGAAACAGGATCAGTGATAGGTGCCTCTGTAGGAACCTGTTTGAGGAACACATTTCCCCTAGTTGCACGAAATAAAATCCTCTCAAATGCCATAGACTTCCCCCTAGAAACAAGGCCAGTAACAAACCCCAGCGTCACTTGCTTTGATAAATCTGACGAAGTTGCCTACGTAGATAGTGAGGAGATTCTATGAGCGGAAGTATGCATTATATCTAATTAGTACAGTACGCTAAAAGAAAGATGTTGCCATACTTGCACCTGTAACAATGGAGTTTCTATGGATTCTTCAACCATTTGATTTAATTCCATTTCCCTTTGCCGAGCTGTAGCACTGTGTTGTGCTGAAGGAAAAAAGTCACCAGCCTAAACGGGAAAATAAAGTATCATTTTATGCAATTATTATAAAGCATTTTCAGCAGGAACGAAATGAAAGAGATAATCACCTAACAGTAGATAGAGTGACAGAATTTAAAAAAAAAAAAAAGATACAAACAAAGAGCAAGTTAATATCTGAATTGAAATCCACTAAGAATATATTTTATGAAAAACAAGAATATAATATGATATTAATACTAACTTAAGTCTTTATCTGATTGAAAAATGTCTATCAACTCCTATCCAGTTGACAGTGCAGTGTTTCAACTTTGGATATTTTACTCTTCCAAATATACATAACCTTTCATTGGAAGAATTAGCAATTTTAATGGAAATATTTTTGTGTTACTGTTTCTCATGATGCAAAAATATCCATAGGAACTAGTAAGACTAACATAGTCAGCTTAATTAGGGCAGCGAAAAAAATCCATACCTTCCTCAAAACAATCTTATACTCAACCAGCTCATTATAACTGCGTTGCAATTTTTCACCATTTGCATTCATTTCAGTTAGCTCAGCCTCCAGTTCTGCTAGTTTCACCTGGCATGTCACAAAGAAAAAAAATGAGTTCGATAATAGTATAAAACATTTCTTGGCAACAGATGATGTACCTCTAGGTCATCCACATCTGTCTCAGTTTCTTCCACAGATTTCGCTGAAGGGGAAACGCCTGCTTTTAGCATTTGCTCCTTGAAAAAACGCAAAGTGCGTGCCATCTCTCCACATTTTTTAATCTTCATGAGGAAGAGATGTTAATAGACTATGAACGAAAATCAAAATCAGAAAAATAATACTTCAAAGCAAATTACAGCAACAAAACATCATAAAAATTGTTAATGTTTCCAGTCATTATAAGAAACAAGCAGGAACTTGGCATATGTTAAACGTGAATATATCAATAAAAAACACAGAAGAAAATACCTGCCCAGCATAAGTTCGTTGAAATGGACTTTTATCTGAATTCAGCTGCAAGACATCACACGCACACATCAGTCTCAAATCTTCACCAAGTGATCCATCAAATCACAGAATTTTTTAACAAAATAGCTATTCATGAATTTTATAAATCAAAACTATAAAATATATATTAATAGATAAAATCGAAACCCTTGCAATAACCAAGAACAAAAAAAAAAAAAAGAGATATCGATCCCCACTACTAACACTACCGTGCACTTAATTCCAGCCTTTCTCAAAAACTACGATCAAGACTCAATCACCATAACTCAAGTAAAGTTACATTGTACAGCAACGTGAAATAACAAATTTCCGATAGAAACGAAGCATAAAAAATATTAGCATTATTAACACAAGTGATCACACAAGTAAATAAAAAAAGACAGTGTACGTACATCTTTGAATTGGAGGAGGCCGAGTTCGCCGAGATAATATACAGTGAGACGAGCGGACTCCATCGGAATGATGAGTTGAACCAATTGCATTGGCTCGGAACGGAACAGATCCATCGGGGGACAGCATCCGCCACGAGTGTCTCCCATTGGCTCTCGACGGTTTGATTCTGTTAATTTTCTGGTGACGAGAAATCACACCGTGATCGATCTCCGGTGTGTTTTTTCAATCTTCATTGTTGTGTTTTATTTTTATTTTTATTTTTGTTTTAGAAGTTCAATGAATCACAGCAGAGGTTTGCGTAGTGAAAAAAAAAACAGAAACGCAGTGTCGGGGGGGGGGGGGAAGAGAAAGGGAACTAAGAGAGAGCGAGCGAACTGTGAGATTTGTTGAGATTTTATTTTATTTTATACTCTCTTACCGCCAGATGTTTCCACGTAAACCTTTTTCTTTTTACTTTGGCTTAAATACCGTATGGTACTTGATTTTGATATTTTTTTTAATATGATACTTATGTTATTTTTTTATTCAATCTAGTACTTGTATTTGATAAAAGTTATATATGTTGATACCAAAAATAACTATGTTAATTTTTTAGTATTTAATTTCATTTTTAGAATGGCTTTGAAAAATTAAAACATGATAATGTTAGCAATTAACTTTTATCAAATCAATTTTAAAATTCAAATTAAACATTAAAAAGTTAACACTATTACCTTTGGATACCAAAATATATAAATTTTGTCAAATACAAGTATCGAATTGGACTAAAAAATAAAACAAATACCCTATTAAGGAAGTGTCAAAATCATGTACCAAATTATGTATTAACCTTTTATTTTTTTCTATTCACCATTTGAGTTTTCTTTATGATATACAGTCAATTCTTTCTATAACAGTTACTTGTTATAATAATCAAATTTTTAGTAGAATCAATTTGTTATGTTTTGTTTTAATCTTCTGTAACAACTCTTCACTTATAAAAGCATCAACGGCTATTAAATAAATTTTTTATTAAATTAGTTCTTTATAATAACATATTATCTATAATTTTAAGTAAAATTATAGCTATTTCATATAAGTAAACCTATTAATTGTAATTTATTAAATAAAAATGATTTAATTAAAATATTATTTCAATAAAATATTTAAATTTCACATCACGAAAAAATCTATTAATTATATTTTATTGAATGAAATAATTTTCACGGAGTCAAATCAAATATATCAATTCAATAAACTATTAAGTTCCTTAATTTCACTTTATTCATTTAATAAAAAATCACAATATAATTTTTATTATAGATTTACAACAATTACCTCTCTATAACATTATGTTGTTATAGGTGTATAACAACCACATCACAATAACAGACAAAATCTTGACAAACAAATGGGATTACTATAGAAAGGGTTAACTATATTTTTCACAAGGAATCCATTTTGGTTTTTTTTTATTTCTTATTTTTATTTCAAGTGTACTTTTTATTTTAATTCTTTATGATAGATATATATCAAATGAAAGCGTGAAATGAACATAGACTATACCTCAAAATTTTAAAAAGCCCTTTATTATATGGACAAGATCAAATTAGTCTCTCTATTTAAAAGGGGAAAATCAACATAGATAATACTTCAAAATGGATAATTTAATTCTTATACCATAAAAAAATATAATGAGATCAAATTGGAATAGAGTTAACATTTATAGTTTAGACATGAAATTTATATATTTTTTCATTTACAATCCAACTCTAAAAAAAATATTTTATCTGCACAACCATAAAAAGATTTTTAGATACAATTCTATTAATTAGTAAATGGTATTTTTAAAACAACAAATGTTAACTCCATTTCAAATTGACTTTATTTAATTATTTTTTATAATATAAAGATTAAATCAATTCATTTCATAGTCAATAAATTAAATCGATATTATTTTTATAATAGAGTAACCTATCAAATACATCACCATTTAAAAACAATTGTATCTTTATTTTTATAATACAAAGACTAAATCAATTCATTTCAAAAATTTTTATAAATTTACCGACACTTCAACACACCAACCTAAAAAAATCATATAAAAATTAAATGAAATTTTAATTAAAATAATTAATTTGAAGGTTTAAATACTATAGTTCTGTAAATATCTATACTACTATGGAAGGCGTTAGCGACTTCCGTACATGAAATCTGTTCATTTTTTTTCCTTTTTTGTTTTGGTAATATAATGGTTAATTTTTAATTTTAATCCCTTTAATTTCAATTATATAAGAATAGTTAAATTTCAATTTTGAATTTTATACTCTGCTTAAATTTGAGATTCAATCTCTATACTTCAATTTTAAAATAATTTGGTAACTCAAAATTTATAATGTCATTAGTTAATTTAAATATTTTATTCCGATTAAAATATTGAAATGAATTTTTAAGAATAGTTAACATTGTTAAAATTCTATTTTAAATTTTTGTTTAATTTCAAAATGTCACACCAATAAATTTAACAAAAGAAATTCAACAATGTTAACAAATAGATCTACAATTTTTTTAACTCGAAATGTTTGACTAAATTCTTAAAAATAAAAGTATGAAAATTAAATTTCAAATATATGAATTGTACAAAAATTTAAAGCGTATTGCAATTTTTAAATTTTTACTGTATAATTTAAAAAAAAAAATATTTAACCTATCGTGAAAGGGAAGGTGGGTAAATGAATAAACTATTTGGTATAAAATACAAACTATCAAATTAAAGGATAACAATTAAATCTTAAATTTTAACGTAATACAGGGACCAACCAAAGAATTTGACCAAGATGTTAAAACACAGGCCTGAATTCGGACGGGGCTACCATTGAAGCTGAAAATAGACTTGATGAAAGCCCATTATTAGTGTTATGCCCGTTATGGTTAAACCCATCAATATAGCGTCCATTACGTGATTCCAAAAAAAAAAAAATTTTATCGTTCAACTATTAAAAATTGTAAAATAATCATTCAATTATTAATAATTTTTTTTATCATTTAATTATTAAAAGTTACAAAATATTCACTCAATTATTTAATTTTTTTTTGTCACAATTATCTTAAATTTTCGAGTCTTTTCATTTTTACGTTAACCGATTGATGATAAAAAAATAAAATTAAATAATCAAGTGATCATTTTATAACTTTTTATGATTGGTTTATTATAGTTTACCTTAAAATTATTATTACATAATTAGCCTTTTTCTATATTAACCACCATTTATAACATTATTTTATTATAACTAATTTTTTTATGGAACCGATTTTTCAAGCTATTGTTTTTTACCCTCTACAGCATATTTTCATCTATAAAATCCATGTAAATAGATTAACAACTACACTGTTTATTAAATTAATTATCTATAAAATATTTAAATTATACATAAAATCAATTAATCATATTTTATAACTAAATCTCAAATATATTTTTAAGTGTATAACAATCTTTGATCTATAACAAACTCAAATTTAGCAAACAAATAAAACTACTATAAAAAGGGTTGACTTTGGTAATAATTAGGTGCGAAGTTAGGAATTTGTTACCAAAAACTAAAGGTAAAAAGATTGGGCTTACATTTAAAATTTTAAAACTAAAAGAGATTAAAGATGATAATATACCAATTAGTTAGGAAAACCAAGCTGCCCCTCTAGCTACGCTTACAGTGTTATAAAAAATTGTTAATTCCCTTGCAATTTCGAATTAGATTATACAATCTCATTCAATTATGGATGGTTCGCTAATCGAATGGATAAAATATAGGATCCGAAGTTTTTTTTTTAAGGTATTTACGGGAATGTATCCAATAATAAATTTTTTACATTTTGTAGACTTGTTAAGGGGTGGATGCTGATCACGAATTTTAAAGTTGACTCTATACTCAGGGCGAGGATCAATCCTCGACCACTATTTAAAATAAGAGAGATATTTGTCATCTCATTTAACTCCCGTGATTTGGATCCAAGTCTTTAACAGAGAAAAAAACCCTCAAATCTCGACTAACTTTTTTTATTAAGACTAACTTTAAATTTTATTAACGAAGATTGAGTTTTAATTTATTTTGGCGTTGGCATTATTAGCAGAGTAAGAATATTTGGGTTCAAGCGAATTAAAATACAAATATTCTTATTTAAAAATTGGATAAAGATTATGTCTAATATTAAGTATTGTATAAGATTACCTAAAAAGTAAATTTTACTATATTGTTATAAAGTATGGACCTATTAACCATATAATTAAGTTGGTTACCGAGAGGATGCTAAAGAACAAGTTAATCCACCAAATTGTCAATCATTTTATAATCCTACTAGATGGGAAAAAAATACCTAAAATCCTATAAAGATAAAAAAGAATTTGATTAAAAGTTATGACTTCAGTGAACTTTTCTATGAAAACGGTAATTTAAATTACAAACAGCTTCAAACATCAATCTATAACAGTAATATTAAATTAGTCGAATAAGTGGTAGCAATTGTTCTTGATAAAACAAAATTAAATTCATAACAGAAAGAAATTTGAGATTTAAAAATTGAATGTTAATCGAAACTTACAAACAATACAACATAGAAAAAGAGAAGACGATGGTGGCCATCGTACAATCTTTTTTCTTTCTGCCTATCTCTCTATATATTCTCTTTAATTAATTAAATAATGATTCATAACAATTGAAATAATCTTTCTAAAAAAAAAAAAAGGAAAAAACCTATAACAACCAATAATACAAGAACTCAACAAATATGAAACCTACAACATAAATTGAAAAATCTATAACAATCAACAAACACGAAACCTACTGTAGATATTGAAAAAAAACTCTCAATGCAATAAACCGAAGATATAAGTATAAATTGAAGATATTAAACTTACTTAATTGGAGACAAGCGTGGATGTCCAAGAAAGTGTAGAGTTAAAATTTGAAGGAGAAAGCTAGTGATTTTGGTTTCCAAACTTATGAGAGAAAAAGAGAAGAAAGCATATATATTTTGGTTTTTGTCTTAAAATATAATAAAAAATTAGATTGATAAATATAACAAAAATCGAGAATAATTTTATCTTAAGAGGAGCTACTTTCATTTTTTTTAAAAAGGAATAATTAATTTAATTTTAAACTTGAAAAAACTCTTTTTACTGTTTTGAGTAAATTTTTTAAAGATGTCGTTTTTTTTTAAAAACTTATTGAATTAGGCTATAGTTTTTTATAATATAAAAAAAGTAGAAGAGTTTTCGTTATTTTGATCTAATCTCGTATTTTTTTAAAAACGATATTTTTCATAAATTCACCCGGTGTCTTTAAATAACATAATTTCAATCTTTCAAAACTGAAAAAAAAAAAGAAAAAAAGAAAGAAAGAATCAATCTTACATGAGTATGAATTGTTTAAGCTACAAAAATCTCTACACCATGTGAAGAAGAAGCATGGGAATTTGGAACAATAATAATAAAAAGTTGCAATTAAAGCATTTTTCCCTTTTCGGTGTGTTTTTTAATGTAACAATCTTTGTAAATCACCTTTTTCATTATTATCGTTATCTTATTTTTTTAAAATATTATTATTACAATCACAACCATATCCTGCTCTTAAAAAGTGTTTTTCGTCATTTTCTCTCACCCATTTTCATTTTTATTTTATAAAATAAAATTCATGTTCTAAGCATTTTCATTTACAACTGGAGTTTTACTATTTGTCTATATAAAAAATCAAACCACGTTTTTCTACTTTTTTTCTAAATATTTTTAAATCATAGGTATTACCGTATTAGAATTTTAATAAATTTAAAATGATTTATAATTATTTATTTATATAAAATAAAAATTATGATAAATATACAACTATCGCTATTTTAATTTAATTATTTTTTTAAAATCCATATCCTTGCATATTCATATATTGCTCTTAAAAAGTTAATGTTTGTCACGTTGTGTGTGTGAACATTATTGTTCAAATTATTTGGTCAAAGAATTGAAATTTTAGGCACCAATTTATTTAGTATTAAATAAGTCCAATTATTTGAAGTCAATTTTTCTAAAAACCATAAAGAAAAAAAATCGAGGAAAAATATTAAACAAAGTCGGTGCAAGAAGAAGAAAACAAAGGTTTTGAGTATACAGCTGTGAAAGAATGGGCAGTAGAAAAATAAAACTTAAATACAAAATATATAATTAAAGAAAGCCAATTTGGACCTTCCTTTTTACACAAAGAAAGAAAAAGGTTTAATTCCAGATTTGATCTTTGTGTTTTCTGAAAATTTAAAAATTCATCCTTTTGCTTTAATTTATAAAAAAAAAACTATGAAATTAATCCATTTAGGGTAGAACCGTTGAATCTTGCTTTTAAATTAGTAATTTGCCGTCCATTTATATGCAAAGAATTAGTAGAGATAAAAAATTTATTAATTTATACATAACAAATTAACAAGAATCAGCTGTTCAAGTTCATGTGCTTATCAACAATTAGACTATAATTTTTTAGCTTCTTAATATACAAATTACAATGATCATATAAATATGATAAATTAAGTCCCTAAACTTAGACAACTTTTCCAACATAAATCCTTGAATTATACGGTAGTATCTACTCATATATTTTTAATTATTTGACAAGACACACACATCTTGCACACACTGGTGCTCGAACTCGGATCTCTTAGGATGAATAACATCCTCTTAACCACTAGAATCACTCATTAGATTCATTAAAATGTGATGACTTAACACTTTAAGATTATGCTACATTATCACCTAATTAAAAAACACTTTATTTAAACCCAACGAGTGGCTCCAGTGGTAAAGAGAATGATGTTCATTCTAGAAGACTCAAGTTCGAACATCTATGTGTGTACGTTATCAAAAAGTTAAAAAAGTATGAACAGATATTAGCATATAATCACATCCGTATAATAATAAAAAAACATTTTATTTTATCTCATAAATATCCATTAATTGTCCCCATAAAAGTATCACATTATCACACTTTAATAAAAGTTAAATTTAATGATAAATTAAGAAAAAGAATTGTTAAAATCCCCTTAAAAAATTCAAAAACCGAATTGAAAAATGTTTTCAACTTCAGGTCTTAAATGTTTGTAAAGAAAAAGGTAGGGAAAAAAAAAAACCCAAATTGTTGGTGCCTATAAAAGGAAAGTGTCTCAAAGGATCAGTATCTCCATGTATGTTCATATCAAAAGATCTCCTTTGAAAGTGAAAACTTTAAAAGCTGTTTATTTTATGTCATAAATATCTATTACCTGTTCCCCAGAACCCCTTCATTCTTTTCTCAGAACCTTCTCTTTAAAAAAAAAAAAAATCAAAGGTCTCTGTTTATAAATAAATCAACAAAAAAATTCAAAGGAAAAAAAAAAATGAAGATTTTGTGTGAAGTGTGTGATAAAGAAGAAGCAATAGTGTTTTGCCCAGCTGATGAAGCTGCTCTTTGTGGTGTGTGTGATCGTAATGTTCATAATGCAAATAAGCTTGCTACTAAACACTGTCGTTTTGCTCTTCTTCAACCCGATGAATCCCATCTTTGTGATATCTGTCAGGTAACCCCCCCCCCTTCCCACTTTTTGTTTGATATTTACAACCCAGATTTAAAATGATGCTCGTTTTATCTATCGGATTTTACAACGACTAGGTTCGGCTACAATCGGTTTTAACTTTGAACTTTGTTTCCTATTTTCATTGAGTCTCTTCGCGTTCATAGAGTAGAAGCAGTAGAAGCGCTTTCACCTATAATCAACCTGCGTTTAGTGGGATTTATAGTCAAGGCCTTTTGCATATATGAGTTGAATGATAAAATTGAGTATACATACCCCATCTCTAATACCAAACATGTTAAGGTATCATAAAAGATGTTTCAATCGGTTGCAGTATTAGTTCGAAGAATGATTTTAAATTGATTAGATCGGAAATTGGTATTGATTAATTGAATTGATTGAATAATTTTTTTTTATTTCATGTAATTTTATTTAAAATTTAACAATTTTTAATCGAACCGATTTAATTTAAAAAACATTAGATCCGTCTACTTTCGACATAAAAAAAAACTTATAAGACTTCTGATCGAGAGGTTAAAATTGATTCAACAAATTCTATTGGATGTCTTCAAGTTATCATTTAGATTCTAAATTGACATTTTAAAATATTCTAATTGAATTGTCAAAGAATTGGTGTCATATCAATATGGGACTAAGCTAAGAATTTTATCTCGAGGTTGATAAAAAAAATAAATTGGATGGCCAAGATTAAAAAATTCACATAGAAAGGACTAACTGAATTATTAATTTAAATGAAGGCCAAAATACCAAAAAAAAAAAAAAAAAAAAAAAAACAATCATTTAATTAAAAAGCTAAAAAGCATTTAATTGAATTATTAAATTTAAGCAGATGTAAGGAAGCAATTATACTACTCAATCAAAGGGCCAAGTGGGCTAAATCTGGTTACACAGGGATCAATTGGGTCTTTCTGATATATTAACCATTTAGATGGTTTTGATTTTATGTAAAAGCATAATTAAAATATGTAATCGGTATGATGATGTATTAAAAAAAAAAAAAAATGATGTATGTGGTTTAGTTTCATTTTTATTTTTTAATAACATTAAAACTTGATTTTATCAATTTAGGATATAAACATGTTTATAACTTGATTAACATGTTTGAGATATTTAATTTCTAAGCTGCATGATTAAGTTGACAAAGAGATGGGCAGGAGGGGACAGACGGGAGCCTTGGTCCCTTGAAATGAATACTTTATGTTTAAACCCTTTTAAATTCTAAAAAGTTATAAATTAATATATGATGAAATTGCATTTTGATTCCTAAAATAATAAAATTATAATTTAGTTTTTTTAAAAATTATAAATAAGGGTGTAAATGAGACACTCGTTCTCGCAAATTATTCGAGTTTGATTTGAAAAAATTTGAATTCGCTTCAATAATTATTGAACTATCGATTGAGCGAATTTGAACTTTGTAATGCTTGACTAAAACGGCTTGCTAACTTTATCGAGCTTTTTCATATTTTCATATTTCTGAATTACACTATTATCCCTAATATATATTATTAACCGTAAGCATAATTGTCGCACCTTGCTCGATTATATTTCGAGCCGAGTTCGAATTTAAAACCAAATGTTTGACCGAGCTCAAGCTAGAAAGTATTCGAGCTCGAGTCGGCTCAATTACCCCCTAATTATAAAGTTTTAAACTTGAAAGGAACTTTTTTACATTTTAAATCTCATGACAGTTTTTAATTTAATTTCCATCCTTCTTCTTGGATTTGAATTCCGAGATCTACAATTAACCATAAAAAGCATTGGTTTCTTAAATTTACCTTTTTGCAGGAGAAAAGGGCAATTCTGTTTTGTCAAGAAGATAGAGCAATCCTTTGTAGAGAATGTGATATTCCAATTCACAAAGCCAATGAACATACCACGAAACATAACAGGTTTCTTCTCACAGGCGTTAAGCTTTCTTCTTCTTCTTCTTCTACTGGTTTCCCTCCTGCTTTAAACACAGTTTCATCTTCCTCTAATGGCGGCTATGGTGGTCAAACCATTTGTTCTGAAGCTGAAACTACTTCACACTTCCAATAACGAAATTGAGAAGCCACTGACGACATACAGGATCGAACATAATTACACCATCGGCGATGATGACGTTTTGGTTTCAATGAGTATATCGGAGTACTTGATGGAAACTTTACCTGGTTGGCGTGTCGATGATTTTCTTGAGTCTTCATCATATGCTGCATGTTAAAAGTTCACAAATGAATAAGAAAAAATGAAACAAAGAAAAACTGTTTGGTTACTGAGAAAACAAGAGAAACTAAAGGGAATATTTGAGAAGAAAATATACTCTGAACTTTACGATTTATAGCCAATTGACTATAACAGACTCAACAAAGTTAGCCTTTAGCTCAGTTCATACTCTTTAACACTGCCGTTAATGGTTTTTGTATGGTCAGGTTTTTACATCTAAAAGATTTGAAAATTTAGAAGACGAAGAATATTAATAGATATTTGTATTTTATTAATTTTAAACGTGATAAATCCCAACAGTCAGTATATATATGAATTATGGTGCAATGTTATACATAAATTTTGTAAAGAATATATAATACCATTTCATGCAGATCTAATCCTCTTACAATTTTAAAAAAAAATAAAAAGTAAAATCATGTCTTTAATGTTTGTGTGTTGAGGTTGTTTTCGTGCAGATCTTTTAGCAAAATTGTAAGGTAGTGAAGTTCAGATATTTTTCATGCCAAGGAATTGGAATGACCCGAAATTTCTAATCCTTAATGCTCCTTAGCTTTCATTTCAGAGATCAGGCTTCTGAATATTAGGTGACAATGGGTCGACGTTTTTAGTTGCTCACTCAAGCAATGCAGAGAAATTTGTAGATATATGTTCGAGATGGGGATAGAGAATCTTTAATAATCGAGCCAGTTGAAATCGTAATTCTGTTTCGGCTATAAAATTAGAATTTGAAACCATACTTAAAAAGCATTTAACCTTTTACCAGTTAACCTAATAAATGTGGTTATAACTGGATTTTTTTTAATAAAGGTCACAATTTAGAAGTATCAGTTTTATAGTGAAATTCAAATTAAATATCAAATTTTTAAAATAGATTATGAAATAAAATTTATCAAGGGAGGCAAACTCCATTGAAAGAGGTATACAAAACATTATTGGGCGGAAGCCAATAAATCCCTCAATTAGTTAATATTGTCCTCAAAGGGGGTAATTTCTTGATTTTTATTTAAGTCCGAGTGACAAAAAAAGCAACAAGTTCACAGAATGAAAAGCATCTCAACAAGTGCTGAAGAAGACAACAAAAGAACAAAATTGAACTTCTTGTGCTGGCTCCAAACAAACTACACCTCATAAATTTCTCCCAAACGGGTCAAAAATCTCTCAATAAAAAAGACATCTTTTGTTGTGGGAACAAAGATCAACCCATTGAAAATTTGTTGGCTACTACCAACAAACTACACTTCACAAATTTCTTTTAATGGAGTTAAACTCCCTCAGCAGAATTAATCGAGTTCAAGACTATATTTTGATTGAAATAACTATTTTAAGCTTCTCTAATTTATCAAATATGGCGCAACAAAATAACTTTAATTTCCCTTCATTAAAATAAAAAGAATCATACGAGAAAGTTCAAACTAATCTTCGATAAGAGAAAAAAAAGAACATTTAATAAATCGTTTCTGTACAAAGCAATTGAAAAGTTTTAAAAGACAGATCACAACCTTTGCTGTGAATTTTAAACAAAGCAACATCTTGTATCTGCAATTTTTAATGAATTAACCCTTTTTTTTCTTTTTCAAAAATATTTTTAACCTTAAATCTCTTTATTTATTTTTACAGCTGCATCTCAGTGAAGGAGAGAACAAACTTCTGGTACACTAACCTTTAAAACAGTTACACATATAAATTAAAGAAAGAATTGGTACCCGCTTATCACTGAAAATAGGAAACAGGTTATCCCAAACCTGCAAAATAAACAGATAAAATATGTCAAAATTTCATCATCCGAACAGCTCTCGTATTGATGTGAATACAATTCAAGAACAACGATAATCTCTATGTTATGTGGACTTGGAGGTGAATATTGGGTACATATTCTAAGTTTTTTTTACCATATATCTATCTAAATATGTGTCCACACGATGTTGGACATTAACGAAAATGAAAAGTCAAGCTAAGAGATGAATGTGGGGATAATTTGCATGACCTTCATTAGGAGGGTATGTATAGTTGTGTCATGAAGTGAAATACAAAAAAGCCTATTCCGAAATCTTTGTGCGACAAATTGGACATTCAGAACAGGCAAGCCAACAAGATTAAAATACTGCAAAAATGAAAACATAAACATTTCAAAAAATATAAGTACTAAGTGGCAAGAAAAATTATGGTTTGGCTTAAAGAATCACTTACAATGAAATGCCAACACAGGAGAAAAGAGGAGCAGTGGGTGATTCAAAATATACTTTACAAAATATAGAAATTGGTATCTCCACTTCCAAGGGACTTGAGCTCTTTTTCCTTCATCTCTTGCATTCGAGCCTGCAAGTGTAGACCGAGTTTAGTTTTGAAACGGGAACAAACATGCTGTTACAAATTCTTGAAACAGTCTATGGGTGAGGAGTCGAGTGAAGGAAATGGAAAGAGAAATGGAAAACTGAAGTCAGAACAAAGATACAGTGCTTAAAAGTTAGTACAGGATCAAACCTTCAGACGTACAACCAGAGGTTCTTCTTTAGGTCTTTCATTAGCTGGTTTTGAAGGCACTTCAGAAACTTGTCTCTCCTTCAGGACATTGTTACTCTCAATGTTGTTTGCTTTCAGATCTTCAATACTATCAGTACCATTAATGTGCAGCTCATCTGTATTACTGTCAAGCGTAGCAGCAGCTCCTTCTTTCTTCAACTTAGCAACAAGCACCCACATGTTAGCTAAATCATTCTCAAGAGCTTCCTCCCTCTTCTTTGCTTCTTCAACTTTTTTCCGATACTCATCTTCTATCAATTCCTTCTCAGCTAGAGCTGCTTTAAGAGCTGCCTCCTGTTGTTTCCTAGCCTGTAGTTCCATCTTTAGATCATCTAGATCAAGATTCCAGGACTCAAAGTCATCACCAACCGCTACGGAAAAGTCTTGAGAGCGGCCAGAGAGCCGTCCCTTCCTGCCAGATCTCATGCTGTCATTATACTTGCGGTTAACACCATTGAAAGTTGAATTAGCAAAACTTCTAGAATGTGCCAATTCTCGAGCAGCTATTAATTCCTTCTCTAGTTTTCCATTTTGTACTGAGAGCTTTGTCACCTCACCAGCCAAACTCTTTAACTCAACCGCAGCAGCAGATGCTAATTCTTTAGCATAAGAAGCTTCCTCAGAAAGTTTTTTATTTTGGACACGCAACCCACTGGCCTCCTCTGAGAGCTGCACCTGTTCGAGTTTTATTTTTTCATTTTCAATCTCCTGGAGAGATAAAACACTACTTTGAGCAGCTCGATGATGAAAGGAAGACAAGGACTACACTAATCACAAACAAACCTTCGCTCTTAACCTGTAGCTATTATCATATTGTAAAGGCACACTAATGAATCATTTTTATACTACTCGGTAAACCATTGACAAAATTTAAATTTTGATGAAATATCTAAGAGAAGATGTTAAGTGGTGTTATCTCACATCTATTAAGGGGTATTGCTCCTAGAATTGATTGTGGGCTGGGTCGGGCTGGGCTTCAACAAATTTTAAGCCCAATTGCTAGGCTTGGGCCCGGCCCAAAAATGGGCATAAAATTGTCCAAAACTAACTTGAATTATATAAGTCAAGCCCAAGCCCGACCTGACCCAGCCCGGCCCATATTAATTTTTTTAGATTATTTTATTATATACAACAAATTTAAAAAATATATAATATATCAAATACACTTAAAAAAACATTAAAACAAGTATTAAAAAATAAACAAATTTAAAATACATTAAAAATTATTTATATTAAGATAGTTCCAAATAAAGTAGTACAAAAATTAACAATAAAACATAAGTTCTACAATATTCAAATAATATTAAAAAAGACAGCGAAACAATAATAAAAACGCATAAAAATAACATCCAAACAACCAAAATAATAACCAAAACAACAGCAAAATAACAACAAAAACAGTAACAAAATAACAGCAAAAATAGCAACAAAAATAACAACAAAAACAGCACCAAAACAGTAAAAAACACCACCACCACAACAAAAATACAAATTTTTTATTAAAAATGATTAATTTATTCGGCTCAAGTCGGGCCGAGCCAAAAACTCTTACCCAAGGCCTGGCTCGTTTAGAAAACGGGCCTCATTTTTTGTCCAAGCCCATTTTTCGGGCCTATATTTTTGTTCAAACCCTCCCATTTTTCGGGTGGGCTTTCGGGTCGGGTCAGGTTGCCCGGCCCATGATCAGGTCTAATTGCTCCTTATGATCTTATATTTAATTTGAGCCTCTCCATTTGCTATTTATTGGTTTTCGGTTAGACGCAAGTTATAGCACCAAAGTCCGGGTTTTGTTAAGTTGTTCTCCTGCCTAACCCTGTGTAAGATTGACAATCCCTACAGAGGTTGTCCATGCGTAGGCCCCACGAACTACACTGTTTGGTTTTATGAGCCACTGGCATGCTAGAAATGCTATTGAGTTATGGTCGAGTAGTAGAAGCAACATTCAAAAGGAGATTCACATGTTACTACTAACATCATGTTTTGAAACATTCCTAAGGTGTACAAAACCAAAGAAACGAGCAATCCGTTACCACATAATCAAAATGACACTTTTTTCCGGCACCTATCATGTGAGTTCAAGTGATGGCATGGTCACAAAATTTCATTAAAATCAATTATAAGAATAAGACAAACTACTACATGCTGATAAACCTTTTACAAACCAAAATTTGAGACAACAATAAGTAAATTACCTGAGATTGGACCTTTTTTCTTAACTCGTCAACATATTCTTCAGATATTCCCTCTTTGGATGACAATAATAATTTGTCACCGGAAACAGATGCCAAGTGCTGCTCCAGGAGATTCACCTTCTCTTGCAATTCCTCGATCTCAGAACACTGCCAACAACCAAAACCATAAGTGAAAAATAGTTCTGTATTTATAAATGGAGAAACTATTAACAAATACAACATATTGATTTTATAAAGAAGCCAGAAGCACTTTAAGAAGGATCAAATGCAACACCAAATTTATATTTTAGACATGATAACCCGTTTTATTAATGGAGGAAATAAGATAACAAGCACAAGGCTTTCACCTTGTTCTGCAGCTGTTCTTGGAGGATACGGTTATCTGCTGATTTGATCTGTAACAAGGAGTAGAACAAACTTTATTACACAATACGCAATGAATTTATCATTGTTTAAGAAGCCCTAACCAATGGTGAAACAGTATCCATGAAATGCACTTTCCATGTATCAGAAAAATTGCACAACACTCACCTCTAGCTCAAAACTCTGTTCATTACACTGAGTCATCAATTTCATAACTTTCTGTTGTAATAAGAAAACATTCAGAAGTAGATAAGCAAAAGCCAATGGCATTAAAGCCCTCATAAATAGTTCACCATAAAATAATTTTAAAAATTAGCATAAACATCATCACCGTAAACATGGTAACAACACTACCTGTTGCATATCCACAAATGTTGCTTTAGAAATTGAAGCTTCGCTCTCAGTTATGCGTTGCTCTAAAACCCTCATTTGCCTCTTCTGTTCTTGAATCTCTCTTTCCAAATTCTGAATCTTTGTTAGGAAAAAAGCTAATTAGCAGCTATATAAAAACTATGTAAAGTTTACTCATGAGTAGACAGACACTGGAAGTACAAGAACTGATAGTTTATTCCAGTTGCACTGTCCTTAGTCTCATAACCTCATGGATACACAGATAATGTTCAAATTTATAAATAGACTGGAGAATAAGGATTAATAATAGATCATTTCAGTCTACCCCCAGTTCTTCCTACCATTAGGAATATCCACTGGCACTGCCACTGAATTAAAATGTGCTATAGATGTCAGACAGGAAAAGTACCTGGGTTTTTGAGCCGTCAGGATCTTTTACAGACTGGTCCACCAGCCGTTTCAGGGTACTGGTGCTAAGTGCAATCTCTCCAGCAAGCATCTTAACTTGCTCAACAAGAAGGTCCATCTGATCTGATGTCATCCGGCCCTATAACAACAGAAGCCTTAGCTTTAATCATTACATTATCAACAGCAATTCAAGAAAACTACAAAGACAAGAATAGAGAAGGCAATTCGGATTGCGGTTCACTGAAACAATAATGGAGGATGATATGCTATGGTACTATGATTTGAAAAATTATCTTGCACACAAACCCTGTGTATTGTGGCAGGGGTTGTAAAACTTCAACTGCAAATAGCTAAAGTGGAAAAGGGAAATCAAGTGGAATCAAAGATAAAAGAATGAAACTACTCTCTACCCCATGCAGAAATTATGCACCACTAAAACATAAATGTCTAGAAAAGAACAGGAATTTTTACTCATTCTATTTCTAAATGTGTTCTATGTCTAAATGTTAAGCACAGTCGTAAATAGTAAGTACAGGAAATTTTTAACTGAACAAGTCTAAAGGCGCATCTTTTTGGTAGGCTATATGAAAGAAAAGCTGCAGATTTTATTAGGGACTAAAACCATCCAACTGTAAAGTTAGAAAGAGAGAAATTTAAGTAAGGAAATGCAAGGAATCCCTTTGGAAAATATAACAAAATGAGATTTGAAAAGGTAGAAGTAAATGAAAAAAGCAGAACATACTGCCAGCGGTTTACACCCAGTAATAAGTTCACCCGCGTGAGTAGACTCAGTGAGAGTACGGCTAGCTGGTGAGAATTCATCATTCCTCCTGCTAGAGGATCTTCTGTGTTTAAACTCATAACATGGATCAGTAACAAGTGCTGAAACCAAAGATGGAGAATCTTTTTGATTCTCATCATCTATAAGCAACGTATCACCTACTCGTAGATCCAGTTTCTGCGGGAGGCAAAGTATCAAAAGGATTAAAATCATATTACATTATTAGACTAAAACCCAAGACCTAAAAGGTACTCATGACTACATAATACAGTCTTCAAAAAGAAAAGCAGACAGGGATAGTAAAATTCATAACTGCGTATTTTTGTTTCATTCTTTTTCACCATTTGAATCAAATGTATTATTGGCCTTTTTTGGGTAATATCTTTACATATGTTTGTGTTTAGAATTTTTGTGTTGTCTTCTTCAACCATCAGAATGAAAGAATTAAGCTTTTGGTTAGAATTATTGATGAAAAGAACTTACATCCTCCTCACCAACAGAATGCCTCCTTTGATGACTAGGTAAATCGCTCAAACTTCCAGGGATCGTATTTTTGGTAGAAACAAGTATAAGCTTGGTAAGCCTTTGGATTCTGCTCATCAGAGCAGCTTTGGCTTCCTCTTCTTCCTCTAATCTTGACTGCATTTTCACCTGACCTTCCTCCAACTGTCCCACAAACAACATATAACATGAAGAACTCGGTAAATAGTTACACCATAAAAAAAACAATATGACTGCAGAAAGGAAATTGCCAAACCTGTTGCTTTAAGCTCAAAAGTTCTTCATGATTAACACCAACAACCATTCCCTTCCTTAGCCGATCAAGTTCTTCTTTGAGGACAGAAATTTCTCTTTGATACTTCTTAATCAATGATTTTTCATCAATAATCTGGAATAAAATTTAGTTTTGAAAGTAGCTTAAGATTCTACCTTAAGTGTATCTCTCTACAACTAGCTGAAAGAAATAACACTGAGGCTATAAAAACCTTATTACGTGAGGCATAGATTTCCACTCGCTTAGCCCTGCTTGCAAACTTCAGGGTATTATGAGTTTCCTCCATATTGCTAGATGCAGGTGTGACAGTGCAAATGAGCTGTAATTTTACAAAAAAATGCAAAATAGGCAAAATTTTTGTCACATATCAATAAAAGATACACAACTGCAGTCAGATTACACAATAAGATTAGAGAAAAAAATGATAGATAGAGGAAATTATAATTTCAATTTTCATGTTGAAGATAAAATTAACAAACCTATAAGAAATAGAAAAAAATGTCAGCTACAGGTAAGATACTGATCAACTCACCGAAACAAGTCCATGCCCACTTAGTGAAGATTGCAGAAGACGTGTAAGCTTGGAGTCACGATATGGAACATGACAAGCTTTTCCTTCACTTAACTTTCCTATTACCTTCACATTGAAACCAGATGTTCTAATTATAGAACTAAAAATACAAGTCAAGACCAGTCAATAAAACCAAAGACAAAGATGAATAATTTGCCAAGAAAATTATCATCCACTTGAGACTTTTTATTGTAATTAGTAATCATTGAGACTGTTGGAGGAAATATATTTGTCAAGATTCAGTTCATTTTCTCCAACTTAATAGAGGATTTAATCCTGCAGGGTAGTTGAAGGGACGTACGCAATGCTTTGTATGTTTTGGCCTTATAAAAACAAGGAAAAGTAACAAATATTCATAAAAAAAGTACAAGGCACCTACAGTTCCAAGAGTCAATAGACTTTTGTTTATGTAAGATCCTTCCTTTCTCCTTATTCCAGTCGTATCAGTTTTTGAACTCTCAGACCCAGCTAAATCAATCAAATTCTGAATAAAGGAACAAAGAAAGTAACAAGTCAAGCCATTTATTAAGAGGAATATTCTTTCTTGAAAAATAAAAGATTGATTAAATCATACAAGTTGACAGAAGATCACTCCATCATATTCGTCACCACGGGCACTACTCTCAATCATCTGCAAATTTTAAGCAAAAAGAAAAGAAAGGACCCATACAGTATAAGCATCCATTTTGCTTCAGGAACAATAAAAAACTGAATTCAAAACACCTCTGAGAAAAACTAAATATCGACTAAAACAAATTTAAAGGATACCCAAAACTTTGACAGGTAAATGAGTAAGTTCCTATGTCAAGAATGTTTACCAATGTGAATATAGTGTGACTTCGACTGCTAAAGAGATTGAAGTTATTTGAACCAACATGACGATGCTCTGTCCACCAAGACACAAATGGAAACTTAGAAATCAAAAAAATCTCACAAATTGATTATTCACATAGCAGGTTGAAATAAAATATATGAAGGAAAAGGCAAGAAAACGGAAAAAGTAACCCGGAAAGCACCTTCCCCTGCAGCAATAAAAGATAGGGCATGCCCAGGCGACAAAACCACTTCTTCCTTTACGCCCTCAATGTAAGTTCCCTGAAAGACAATGCTGACATAAGCAAAAGTATGGAACTGACATTAATTGCTAGCCATTCCATCAGCAACTTTATTGAACCATTTAGGAAAATCTCAGCACAAGGACACCCACATAGGGTTTATAATGAAGATTCATTAGATTGATATTAAACATGAAGAACGAGTCTTAGCTACACATGACTTTTTGAGAGAACGAAACCAAGGTCAATGACAAAAATAAACGCAGTTGTAAACTTTTGAATAAGTTGAGCAAAAGACCTGAGCATCTTCTCTAACGCGCAAATTTTGACCGGTGGGATCAAGCAAATCATTTATAACCTGAGGATACAAGCAAAATAACAAAAAAAATCATATTAAAAGAAATTCCAACTGAAAGGGAACTGAAGCCAAAAAATTGAACCACGAGTTATATGATAAAAATTGTACAAAACTATTCTCACTAAGGTAACATCATAAATTACAACATTAATGAGAAACGTGAAACAAAAGAAATTCAAAAATGTAATCATAAACTTAAAAGTACAACTCACCTCATTGTAGATTTCAAGATATGAGACACGGAGTAAGAATTCTCGCCCTGGAGTCTGAGATATGACCACAGTTAGACATTAAAAATTTACACATACAAGTTCGGCAAAATAATTCAAATAAAGTAAACTAGACTACAAAGTGCAAGCATTTTTGTAGCATAACTACTATTTTGTCCAAGATTATCAATACACCAGATTTTCAACACCAATATTATTGTAGATTTCAAGATATGATACACAGAGTAAGAATCTTGCCCTGAAATCTGAGTTATGACCACAGTTATTATTCAAAATTTACACATACATATTGGAGGGAAATAATTCAAATCAAGTAAACTAGGCAGCAACGTTCAAGCATTTAGTAGCATAACTACTACTGTCCAAGATAATCAATGCAAAGGATTTTCAACACCAATAAATGAAATTGAATGGGGAATGGGGAATGGGTAACTAAGTAGTTGCCTGTGACTCCAGCGGATGCAATTCCAATTGTATAAGATGAAGCACAAATAAACCCCAACATTGCATTGAAACATGAAAAAACAAGGAAAAATAAAAATGGCACCAAAAGAACATTTGTTAATCAAGTGCTAGAGATAACTTGAGTAAAGCCTATTGACAGAACAAGTTATTATATGGTCTACAACCAATGAACTAAAATTTGAGAAGAAAACTGGGGGCTTGCATTGAAATGGAAGCTTAATTATTTAAGCCTACATAAGTGCTAAAGGCAACTTGTAAAGCAGTGATATTCCTATTGACATACTTCAGAACATGTTACTATATGGTTGATAACTAATGAAATAAAATTGAGAAGAAAAATAGGGGCTAGCATCAAAATGGAGCCAACTAATCCAAATCATACAAGTGCAGGGGTAGGTTAAAGAAACAACATGTGCTGAAAAGGAAAGGACAAAAGGCATTCATCTGACAGTTTCTGTATTTAGGCCTAACAATTTTCGGCAGAATACTTACATCTTGGATAATGCTGAATACATCCTTTATTGCCAAAGGTATAATACCAGGAGCATTTTGATCTCCCTGAGCATATTATCAAAATATCAAGTCAAAAGTAAGATGACTAGAAATAATTACAGTATTATACCATGCAGGGACTGTTAATATTAATTAGACTGAAATAGTGATAATGATTAAAATTTTATAAATAGCATATTACTAAAGTCTTTTAACCAATAAGGGCCCAAATGAATATACAGTTTTAATGCAACTGAAAATCCCCAGATAGAAATAAACTGGTAAAAACTAAATGTTAACAGAAATACAGATAAAAAATTATTTTTAGTTTTGCCTTCTTCTGAATCTATAAGATATTCAAAGAGTATAATATCTGAAAACAATATGAACATATGATTAGGATTCATTACTAGTTATATACAAAAAAAGATGTTCTGATTGATGGACATTTCCTGATACAGCACTCGCACTATATATGTGATTACTAACATCCACAAGGGATAAATTTAGAAAATTCTAGGAATTCAGATGGAGGTTCTCAAGGTACTAAGTTCATGCAGAATAACTGTCAAATAAATATATAGCATGGTAAAAGAATGCCACTGATTAATGATTCAAGAAACTCAAATACAATGCTTATACCAAAAGAGAAATTTTGCAATGTGTACAATCAGTACCATATTTAGTTGAATACTTGTTGCCGTTTAGGAAGGAAAACCCACAGTTATTTATGTTAGGAGTTCATCCTAATTGCCATATAAGAAGATTCAATCCAATACAACATAAACTAGCAATTTTGCTATTAAAAAGGAACAGAATTGACGTACAACTAGACTTGAAGAATTCCTATGATACTTTTTAAGTAAATATATGGAAAGAAAGAAGTTTGTGGAGACAACTATACTTACATGCATAGTGTGTGTCTTCCCACTGCTAGTAACACCGTAAGCAAAGACAGTTCCTACAATTCCATCAAGTTAATAGAATATTCTTAAGATATTTTTTAATTAAAATTCAAATAGAAATCAACTGAAAGAAATCAATAAACATTCCAGAAATTCAAATTTCATACCGTTAACACCTTCCATTGCAGCCTTCACTACAGGTTTAGCAGCTACCTCATAAACCTCTTGCGAAGTTGCTTGAGGTCCGAATACTTTGTCTGTAAAAAACAAATCAAATAATGTACATGCAAAATCCACATTCATTGCCACTTGCCAGACTTAAACATCATACTTGTGATAAATCATTTCAACTAAAAAGTAGTAAACCCAACAAAGCGTTATATTTCTTCATCTAATTACAGTACTTTTCAAGTAGATAGATTCAACAATTGCAGAAATTGACTACAAAAACTAAACTGCAATAAATTTCAACTTTAAAATTAAAAAAAAAAAAGGCATTTACCAAAAGCATAAGCAGTAGCTGGATTATACTCGTTTCTCACAATATTATCCTCATCCGCATACCACGCGATCTCATCCCCTCTATGAAATTCCCTTTCACTATAACCAGATAAAAAAATAAGTGATAGAACAGATCGAATTAATTGCATTATCTGAAAATACGACTCTCACAACAATCAAAACGAAAAAAAGGAATCTTGTAATGAGATCTAATATAGTACACTCAGATCTACAACATACTTCAAGGGCCTAAACCGAATTGTAACTGAAATACTATCCCCCGGTCTCGACGCCTCGAACGGCTCGCCTATTATCTCATCCGACCCGTAAGCAACTGGCGGGCGAGCATTGTAACCTTGAGAACTGTAGTGCATCGAATCGGACATGGATCGAGAACCGTATTCACTCCCCGAGTTGAAAAACGAAGACGCCGACGATGAGTTCATGTGATGCATTGGTTTGTTGCTGAGAAACGAAGAAGTCGAAGAAGTGGACGAAAAACTCGAAGATTTCCGATACGATAACGGCGAGCTGCTTCTTGCCGGATAAGAATAATCCATATAGATGAGACAGAGGGAATGCCGTATGTGACTCACTGAGTCAGTGACTCAGTAAACACAATAAATACAAATAAGAAGAAGAAGAAGAGACCGTGTCAGTGAACTCACATGGCTTGACACACACAAGATTGAAGAGCATTTCTATGTTAAAAAAAGAAAGGATTTTTATATAAACTTTGCTTTATTGTTGCTTTGTAGCTATGGAATTTAGAAGAAAAGTTAGAAAAACAGAGAAAAAAGAAAGAGATTGTTTCGTCTTCTTTAAGACAAAGAAGAGTTGCAGAGAGACAATAAAATAATAGAAAATTTTAAAAATTAAAATTATACAGTTGAAAAACTTGAAATTGAAATGAAGGGAGGCTAAAGGAATGGTGGGAGAATAAGAGGATGGATTTTTTTTAATGAAAAAAAAAAGCTTTAGGTTTGAAAATTGAAATTTACAGTTTTTTTACTGTGCAGTGCGGGGTGACGTCGAAGTTTTATGGTGGTTAAAAGTTAAACTCGGTTAAAATGGACCCTCGAAATAGAGAGATCTTGGAAAATAAAAAAATGAGCGCGAATAAACTGGCGGATATCGAGAAATTACACAAAGTTAAAATTAGGAAATTTATTGGGTTAATTCCATGATCCATCCTCAAAATAAGGGAAAATGTGACATTTAGTCCCTAAATTGACTTTTTTCGATTTGATCTTTACACTTTTTTTTGTCCATTTTAGTTCTGGATCTTGACAAAATTTCCCAAATTTGATATTGTTATGACGTGGTAATATAATATTATATTATGTCATCACTTGAACTTTTTTATAAAAATATTTATAATTTTGTAGTTGATGACATTGAAATAAGTTGTCAAGTTACAAGATTAATGTGGACAAAAAATATTAGAGACTAATTTTTTTTAAACATACCAAATTTAGAGATTAAATATTGATTTATCCCTTGAAGTAATTAAATTCTAATTTTATAACATTCTAATTGAATCCTTAATGTGTTAATATGATGTGAATTAGATTATTTTTTCCGGTGATTAACTTGGCCCTATTTGTATTTTTAAAACATTAAATTCAAACTATACTAGTAAATGTGATTTTTTTGATAAATATTGGTAAATGTGATCACGATTTAATACAGATATTCTAAATATGCTTCACTTTAACTTTGATTTTGCAGTTTAATGCTTAAATTACGATAGGCTAATGAAATTAACTATTTGATACAATATTAATATTTTAAAAATCTGTTGACTATAATTTATTTGAGTTGAATTTAATATTATTAAAATAACTTAAAAGATAATATTTTATCAATATAGGAAGACGTGAGTTTGAGTATGCTAAAACGTATTATCTTTCTATTTATAGGTCGAGAAAGAGTTATGAATAATTTTAAACAATGTATCAAAAAAAAAAGATACAATCAATATCTATAATGAAGTTGTTAAAAAAAACAATACTTTATAGGTTTAACTAAAACGTTTTAAAATTTAATATTTATTTAAAATATGCACCATTTGTGATGAATTGAAATTAGTAGGATTTTGAAAAAAATAGCTAAAATATCCGCTAGTTGACATAATCGCTTTTTTTGTAGCCAATCCGAAAATCTATTTTAATTTTAAATGCTATTAAAATAAACATATTTTATACTTAAGTTTAAATAAAATAAAGTATTATTAAACATGAGTTTGAATTAGATCACGATGAGTTAATTTCACGACCTTTATACAACATCAATTTTAAGGATAAAATCTATTTTATCCAACACTCGTATCTTATGGATAAAATCTATTAGGCTTGAGGCTGATTTTACTTTTGAGATAAAAAATGACACAGTATCCAAAGCGATAATGAAAAATTAATGAGTTTAATCGATTTCAAAAAATCATTGTTTATCAAACCAATTTAAATATATTTACAATCATGATTATTTTCTACACAGGTGATCGTAACTGTTAACTTTTATGTTGAAATTATACAGTGTATACTTAAATTATATTTAAATAAATAATAAGAAAATTTGTTGAGTGTTTGTTTTTTTTTCCTCACTCCTAAAAGTCCATTTTTATATTTATAAGATAAAGTCTTTTAATGTGACGCATTAAGATTAAATAGGTCACATGCATGTTAACACGTACCTTCTTTTAATATTAGCATATGTCAACCTAGTATAAGTTTACTTGTATGGTGGCGAAGTGTATAGACGAACTATAATGACGAACTATATGATAATGAATTATATGCCTATTCAAATAATGATCAGGTAATAAATCAGTCTAGAAATGGATAATAGTAAACAATATACCAATTATTAAAACGTAATTTATATTGATTTATTAAATCTCAAATTTTATTTTTTATTTATATATTTATTGTCTGGCATAGTAAGATGACCATATACTTTCATGATTGAAGTAATTGTTGCTTCAAAAATAAAATTCGGATGCACTATTTATGGAAACATAAACTTTAAGGTAGGAATTTTGACAACAATGAAAGCCACAGGCTTGAAGACAAATTTAATAAAAGTAAAAAAGAAAAAAATATTTAAAAATAAATGAAAATTGGAGAGAAAAGGGGGCTGGTCGTTTGGTCTAATGTCAAGGTTAACATTAAGACAAAGCTACTTTTCTCTTCCTCTAACATCTTATATCCCCACCAGAAATTATATTTATCCAAATTTACACAGTACTAAGCACATTAATAACTGAAAATAATTAAGAAATGGCCAGGAAAATTAAATGAAAAAAAAAAGATAAGACGTAAATTGTGGGTCCAAATATATCCTTGCGTAAAAATGGTTTTGTTTGATCTTAACTAACAACTTTGTCTTGAATATTCAAATTGTAATTTGAATTTAACAAGTGGTTCTAATAGAAAAGATAATATTATTCATTTTAAGGGTTTCGGGTTCGAGCACTTGTGTGTGTAAAGTGTGTGTATTGTCAAAATATTAATAAAGTATAAACAGATATTACCATGTAATCACATCTGTATATTCAAAAAAAAATTGTAATCGTAATTGAGTTGATACAGTGATTATATTTTAGCTTATATGAAAAATAGACACTTATTTTATACAATTTTTTTAGGTAATTAATATTTAGTTACTTAAAGTTTTATTCAGTTATTATTTTAGATATCAACGATTAATTTTCATTAAAAACTTTTTTGAACCAATCAAATTATAACACGTAACATTTTATATTAATTCAAATTAAAAACATCCTCTTAACTAATCAAATAATGGTATGTATATAATAATTTGACTGGTTCAAAGTTTTTTTTAACCCGAGTTGACGGTTGATACCTAAAGTGGTAATAAAATAAAACTTTAGGTGACTATTTAGACAAAAAAAAAACTCTACTTACCTAAATGAAAAAAGTTGTAAAGTTTGGATACCTATTCTTCATATAAGCCTAAATTTTAATAGTTATTTTCAATTAATATTGACTTTATTGCATGTGTCGGATGACACCAATTCAAGTACACTGAAATGCGTTTATCTTCTATTTAAGAGTTGTGGTGAGATTATATGTAGTTCTAAGCATTATATTGAAAATAACTAAATGAATTAAATCTCTAAATTCAACATGATAAAAAGGACTGAAACCATAATTAGACTAATATCATTTCACAAGTATTTAAATTATTTAATATTGTTATAAATTGAAAAGCGATCTCAGTAAAAATCACTAAACTATTAGTAAGTTATTTTTTTCAATCAACTTCAAAAAGTTTCAAAATGATCACTGAATTATTCAAAAGTCTTCATTTAAGTATTTGAGCTGTTAAGTTTGGCTAACGAGCTCTAAATGACGATTCAATGATCAATCTAGTGGATTAGTACTCATCGATAAGTAGAAAAACATACCTTAAATCAAAATCGATTTGACAGTCAACATAAAAAATCAAAGAAGAAAGTTGCTTGAATTTTGATTTATAAATTCATAAATTTCCAAGTTGCTTTATAAAAAAATGAACTATAGAAAAAAAAAAGGATATAGAACTTTCGATTGATGCTGATAGTGCAAATAAAGAATGACATACAATAATAATTTTAACAACCCAATGATTTAGATGAAAATTTTTGAATAATTTAATGATCATTTTATAATTTTTTGAATTAAATGATCAAAATATAAATTTATTAATAATTTAATGAGTTTGGATGTAGTTTATCCCAAAATGAATCCTGCCTTACACGAGACAAGCATATAGGAGCAAGGAATTGGGAACGAGATGTGGCGAGAAATTGTCATTTCCCGACTCAAATCCTCCTTTTCACTGAGTTGGCACGTGAAACCACTTTTGGCTTGGTCTTGCCTTAGTGAGTGGGATGGTCCAAGCAGTGGGTGGGCAAAAAATATGGTTAAGTGTCGTCCGAGTCAACAGCCATGTGACTCTCTGAGTAGAAGCTAGATTAGTCATCACCTTTCCTTTGAGTTGTTCACGTGCTTGCTCCATTTGTCTCTCATTTCACGTGCGAGGGGGTGCCACCGCTTCTCAACGTGTTTTGCAATTATTTTTCTCCTATATTCGATAACTATGTTATGGTTAAAAAATGCTTTTGAGTCCTTACACTCTTCCTAAGTTTATAGTTTAGTTATTGTACTTTGCAATTATTAACACCTTTACTTTTTTTCAATTTATTGATGTGACATTTTAAAATTAAAAAAAATACTTAATAGTCATATAATTAGATAAATAATGTTAAAATTGACTTGAATTTAACAAATGAATTATAATAGAATTAATAATTGAACTTATATTTTTAAATAAAAAGAAGTAAGGGATTAAATTCTAAATGTATAAAGAGTACATGGGCTTAGAGCATATTTTAACGGGTTAACAATTAGACTTAATTTTTAAATTTTAAAAAATAAAAAAATTAAATTACAAAAAATTAAAGTAAACAGACTAAATTTCAAATGTATGAATAATATAAAAACTCAAGATATATTTTAACCTAAAACTTAAATATTAAGTATTTGATCCGAAACAAACCTAAAATTAAATAAAATACTTTTTTATTCACCAAATTAAATAACGGGAATTTATTTATAAAAAATCGAAATATTTTTACACTTAGCTCAAGAAGCATTAATAAGATATTTTGCCTTTGATGTTTTCAACATTTCCTTCAATTGTCACAAATTTCTCAATCAACTTGGTCATGTGAATCAGAATATCATATTAAATAAAGTTAACGTAATATTTGGTATTATGTTTATTTTGATATTTTGATTTTTTTTTTCTACGTGGTAATTGGATTTTATTTAAATATTTAACTTGCTAATCAGATCAAACAATATCAAGTGATAAATTTATATTAAATATATAATACTATTTTAATATAAATATTAGAATGTATTAAGATTACTATATAAAATATTAAAATATTAAAATATTAAATATTAAATTAAAATAATATGAACAAAATTTTTAAAAATTTATATATGAACAAAATTTTAAACTTATAGTTCATATCAGTCCGAGTTTAGAAGCATAAAATGAGTTCACCACTTTTGCCCCATGTTGTGTTTCTGCCACGATTTGGAATATGTTGTTCGACCGCTAGAGTCCAATAATTTACTAAACCAAAGAGGATTATGGCCTTGAACTTGGAATTTAAAAATGGTTTTATGATCAAATCATACCCATAATAATATTTAGTGTTTGATTAATTCTTAACATTAACTTAATCGAAGGTTTAGTTGATGCTCGATATAATTCAATTAAATTAGATCTATTCAAGGGAAAATAATAATATTAAAAAAAATCTAATATTTGGTGCTTGACAAAGTATTGAAACTAAATCTATTAAAGGATCGAATTATTCATCCAAGCTTGAAGTTCGACTCAAAATTTGAGAGAGATAGGATAAAAATATAGATCTATTTAACATATAAGTAAAACTTGAGCTTAAACATTTAAGATTAAAATCCGATCCTACATGGTTTCTATGTTTGTAATTATATTGTTTTATTTTATACATTGAGTAATTTATAACATATATAAATTAAATCTATAACAAAATACAATACTATAATGTGAACATTAAAAATTCTTTTAAGTTGCATATATTTAAACTTTTAATAAATGAAAAATATATAAAAATATTAAATATTAAAATTAAAACAAATTTTTTTTCTAGAAATAGAAAAATAACATAGATGAGCATAAAGCAAGCATGGACAAGTGTAAAACATATTAATATCTCGCATAAATTTAGTCGAGTTCAACTTAAGAATGCTTTTAATTGAAAATTTATAGTAAAAAAATCAATTAGAAATGTTCATGAGCACGATATTTCACATATTTTGAGCCAAGCTAAGTTTATATTTTTAACCCTTAATTATCCAATCCAACCCCTTTAATTGTTTAAAAATAAATAAATTATAAATTTTAATTTACATTAACACTTATATATTTTTGTAGCTAAATTTAAATTAAAAAATTTACTTTTTTTTAGCAACAAAACGATCCATTTGGGCGGCCAACCCTAAACTTGAGTCTGGAATTATTTTGAACTGAGTCTCAACTTGGCCGAATCATAAACATCGTTTCTTTTTTTTTTTTTAATATATTCGATTGAAAATTATTTAAAAAGTTCACCATTTTTCATATTACACTAAAAATTAGAATTATTTATCAAAAGTTACGTGAAAAAATTATTTTTTCAAATAACAATTTCATAAAAAATGACACGTGATATCTTAATTTTTTTTTTTAAATAATAAGTGTCAAACATGACAAATTTTCGATTTGATATATTTTATAAGAAATCACTCGCTATAAAAAATTATTTTATTTTTTTGAAAGTGTTATAAATATAATACAAATACATTTTCAGAGGTAACCATAAGTACACCACAAATAAATTAAAAACTTAATAGGATTCAAATCAAAGCGCATATAATGCCCCATTCGCAATCGTTTTAATTTTCTAAACAAACTAAAAAGTAAAAACTACAATAGTATTCTAAATAATTTATAATTTTCCGATTTGATATATTATTTAAATTTTATAAAAATGAAAACAAAATTATAAAATTGAAAGATGTCTAATTGTAATAAATGAAGAGGGAACATTCGCCGTCAGTGTCTCACATCACCTACGTCTCTCAAGCTTAAGATACAGACAATCTTTTGTTTTAACTTTTTATTTATCCTACCAAATCTTCCCTTTCATTGGCTCCTCTTTATTTATAATCATACCAATATCTTTCCCTGACACGATGCTTTTCTTTTACCACTCGCATTCTTTCACGCTCTTGCTGCCGTTTGATTTGCATTTTTAAATAATTATTATAGTTTTTAATCTTAAAAATCATCAATATTTTAATAAATTAATGGATGATGAGTTCACAACTATTGCTGATAAAAATAAAATAAAATTACACTCAAGTTGGCTACATTATTAATACGTGTTTGTTTGGAGACTTTCACATAAAGCTCCATAAAATTTTGAAAATTTTAAATAAAATATTTTAAAATTTCTCATTAATATAAAAAACTCATTTTTTATTATTTCTCATTAAACTATTATTTTTTTTAAATTTAACTTTGTCCTCCAAAACTTAATTCCAAAATATGTCATTGTGTACATTTTGATCACTCAATTCAAAAAATTATAAAATAATCATTGAATTATTTACAAATTTATAGGTAGAGTAGCGATTGGAATGCTATTAATCACTTCAAATGAGACATGATAATTAAGCTTATAGATGGCAGATAAGGAGTAAGGTCCACATGGACTTATACGAATATTAAGTTGATGAACATTTTTTATGGGTCGACCAAGGAATAAATGGAACCCTAATGAGCTGTAAATCTAAGGGTTTTCCCGAAAATTCAATTTCAAATAGTTAAGGATTGAGGTTCACACGGACTCATCCGAATATTAAGTTGATAAACATTTTTGATGTGTCGACCCAAGGAATAAACAGAACCCTTATGAGCTGTAAATCTACAGGTATCCCCGATAATTCAATGTTAAGGAAAAAATCTAATATTTAAAAAACTTATTAATTTTTTTAATATATTAGTATAATTACACGGTAATATTTGTTCATATTTTCTTAACTTTTTGACAATACACACATACATTGCACATACATGTGCTCGAACCCGGATCTCCTAGAATAAACATCATCCTCTTTTTCATTGAAGTCATTCATTAAATTTTAATTGAGATTAATTTTAGAATATAGAAGGCATGTATTATATATAAATATTAATAATTTGCAATATAAAGCGAAAATATTAAATTATTCATTAACAATATTATATTATTGATGAACAAAAAAAAAAAAAAGGAAAAATAAGGGATTAGGGGTACTACTACATATACATACGTCGACACTCATTAGTTGATAGAAAATTTTTATGGGTCGGTTTGAGGAATAAATGAAATCTTTATGAGTTGTAAATTTGCGGGTATCTTCGAATATTCAATGTGAAATAGTTAAGGAGTGAAATTCATACAGACTCGTATGAATATTAAGTTGATGAATATTTTGAGGGGTTGGTTTGAGGAATAAATGAAATTCTTGTAAGTTGTAAATTTATGAGTATTCCCGAAAATTCAATGTCAAATAGTTAGAGAGTGAGGTTCACATGGACTCATGAATATTAAGTTGATGAATATTTCTAATGGGTCGGCTCAAGGAATAAATAAAGCTCTTATGAGCCGTAAATCTACGAGTATCCTCAAAAATTAAATATCAAATAGTTAACGAGTGAGATTCACACAAATTCAAACGAATATTAAATTGATGAACATTTCTAATGGGTCAGCTCAAGAAATAAATGGAACCCGTATGAGCTATAAATGTGGGTATCCCTGAAAATTCAATGTCAAATAAGGAAAAAAATCCAATATTTTATAAATTATTCATTAACAATATTATATTATTGATGAACAAAAACAAAAAAGAAAGGGAAAAAAAGGAAAAAGAAGGGATTAGGGGTACTACTATATATACATACGTAGCCATTGTCTCTCAATGTTCACTGCTTTGTAACCACCCCCACTACAGGTTACAGTCGAAAATTGCAGTGAGAACTGATCAAAAGTTTCCCCACAAAATGGAGATTAGATGCTTCAGCTTAAACCCTGAAGCCCCAGAGTTTTTCCCAACAAGATACGCTTTGGTTCCAGCTCCTACTTTCCCCATTTTACAAACCATAAACCCACCTTATAATTTCCTCCAATATTATCTACCTCTTCAGTACCCCTTTGCTTTCACAGCTCCACCACCACCATGCCTCCAAAATGCAGTACAACCCCGTTCCTCGTCGCCGGAGCCGGCTGTCGTGCTGGTGACTGAACCGTTCAGGGCTAAGAAGGGTTTGAATATAAATAAGTATCATTGGAAAGGTAAAAGAGGCTACGGTGGTATTGCTCGAGCAGGTCGTAAGAAAGAATGGAGGGCTAAGCCTCGTTTTAATGGTGATGGTGATGATGATGATGATCAAGCTTCGTTTGAGTGTACAAGGAAGGTTCACAATAGAGAGAAACAGCCATTGATTCCACTCCAATCCGGTGGCAATGAGAAGACGGTCATGATCAAGAACATTCCCGTCAGATACACGTATGATCGTTGTTTTTTTCTTTTGAATTTTTTTGTTGAATAAACATACACAGGGACGAAACCATAAGATTATAAAATTTTATAGGTTCAGAGTACAATTTTATCTTTGTATATGCTTGTTATTTTCGAATTTTAAAGGGATTAAACTGAATCTTTTTCATCTCTGTGGAGGTCAAAGTGTATTGTTACTGTTAGATTAACTTATAATATTAAAAACTTCAAGGGACTAAATTGAGAATTTGTCTTTGGGGGGTCCAAAAGTATATTATGAAAAATTAAAGGGGTCAAAAAGTACAATTTTATTTTGTATATTTATTTTAAAATTTTTAAAGGATTTAACTGATTTTTTTTTCATCTTCGGGGAGGCCAAATAGTATGTTTAAGGTTAAACTAACTTATAATTTTGAAAAGTTCAAGGAACTAAAATGACAATTTACCATTTGTGGTTCTTTTTGTAGAAGAGAGATGTTGAAGGAATTTCTTGACCAGCATTGCATGCTTATAAATCGTGAGGCAATGTCCAATGCAAATAATGAAGAAGAACCTTCATTGTCAGCTTATGATTTCTTGTATCTTCCTATAGACTTTGTGTATGTTTTTACCAAATGATTCACATCCCTTCATACATACATACATACAAACATGCTTTACTTGCAATTTTATCACTTCCCTTAGAGTTCACCATTGTTACAGCACTAAATAAAAAAAAAGCCATACATACATGCATATATTACTTGCAATTTCCTTAGAGTTCACCATTGTTGCAGCACCAAATAAAAAAAGGCCACATACATACATTACTTGCAATTTCATCCCTTTACTCTAGTTCACCATTGTTGCAGCACTAAGTCAAACAAAGGCTATGCTTTTGTAAACTTCACCACCCCAATAGCTGCCAGGAAGTTTTATGATGCATGTGACGATCAGCAATGGGAGTGTTTCATGTCAAACAAGATTCGTCAAATATATTGTGCTAAACTCCAGGTATATATCTATATATATAAACAGGCAATGTATAATTTCAATATTTTCACACACTTGTCACGGTGAGTCAAACATTATTCAACAGGGCATTAAAGAGCTAATGAAGCACTTCGAAAAGATGGTGTTTCCATGTGAAGATTTTCAACCCTTGAGCTTCAACCCAGCACGTGATGGTTCAAAGCAACCTGTTGAAGAAACTGTTGTAGGACGCATTGGCTCTTGGTGTACTAACTCCAAATCTTAAGTAGCTTTTGACATGACATGGTGATGTTAGGTTGGGGGCAAACAGAACTAAACAGTGTTGGTTTTTTTTCTTTTTCATTTCAACTCTTTTGTTCGTTCAGTTTCTGGTTATGTTTTTGGTCTGACGATGGGAACAAAGGGGGTGGACTTTGTCACCTGGTTCTTGTATGGTATAAAGTGAAAAGAAAGAGCAGGTGGTGGGGTCCACCCTGGTATGGGGTCTCACTGGTCGGCTCTTTGTTGTTCTGTCTCTCTGCAATGTCTTTAGATTAGGGTTTATGGGAAATTTCAGTTTTCGGTACTTTTCAGTGACAGAGTTCTATTATTATCTTCTGTACATTCTGATTGTTTAAACTCTGAGTTTCACTTGTTTGTCCCGTTTTTGGTTTTTCCTTTTTGCTTCATACCACTGGCAGTTTAACTGTGTTCACGAACAAGCCTAATGAAATGAAACGACCTTTTTATAACCAAAAAGGAGAGCTTGTATGGTAAAAATTTTCGGCCAAATTTGGAAAATATACCACTTTTTAGAGTTAAAAGAGGAAGGTTTTTCATGTTCCCGGTGAATTCAAATATAGAATATATGTCGGATGTATATATGTGCCCGCTAGATTAGTTATTTTTGGGTTAAATATAAGGTTAAAATATTTTCATATTCTGTAAATATTTGAAATTTAATTCAGATACTTTTATTTTTTATAATTGAGTTATTTTATTTTTTTAATTAAAAAATTTATGTTTATTTTTTTACACTATTATAATTCTTTACTTAAATTTAATAGTGTAATATTTTGAAATTAAAAAAATATTTTTATTATTTATATAACCAAAACTAATATTATAGTAATTTTAATGATGTTAATAATTTTTAAAATTTTATTTTAATATTAAAAATAAAATATTTTAATATAACTAATAATATAGAAGTTGAAAGACATATCAAATGGTAGTGTGAAATTGAAGGTGAGGGTGACTGTAGAAGATATTGGTGATTTGATAGTGTTGAGCTACTCGAAGAAATGATGAAATAAAATAGAGCTTTATCAGACTTAATCATTGTTACGATCGGCTGAATATAAGCAGGCATTTAATGAAGATGGGAAAGGCTATATAGTCTAAGCCCTAAGGAGGCTGCTAACCAAACCCTAAAAACACTGAAGAGAAGGGATGTTGCGAGAATCGAACTCGCAGCCTCTCGTGCCCCAAGTAACAAATTACTCCGCTCAACCAAAGACCTACATCCATTCTTGATATTTTTGGACATTTTACTCATAGCAGTATCCTAGTCTTCGAAATTTTTTTTACATTTGTGATGCAGGTCTCGCACTAACTTATTAAAAATTAATATTTTTAAAATATATATATTTTATTGTATTTTATTTTAATTTGTATATTATTAATATATGTATATTATAATTATAAATAAAATAAAATTTAAATAATATTAATTTATTTTTTATAATTAAAACAATTTCATTTTCATTTTTATTATAATTTCATTTTATTATATTTCAACTTTAGATAATTTGAAATTTGAATTATATATTTTTTAATTTTTTATTTTAAAATATATTTTTTATGATAAATCACATCAGTTCCAAATAAAATTTGAAATTTGAAATTTGAAATTTAAATTATATATATATTTTTTATTTTTTTGGGTGTTTGAAAAGATGGTGCTAGTAATTGATTGCCAAATATAAAAAAAAAATTTATTCATGTTTTTTGGTTATCGATCATTAGTTAAAAAAAAAAAAATTAATTTGGGTTTTTTGGTGCCGGTCATTGGGTACTAAACACCTAAAATTTTTTTAAATTGATATATTCGTATATATAATATACTAAATGATGAAAAAAATATTTTGGTGTCGATCATTGGTTGTCAATAACCTAAAAAATTAATTTTTTAATGCCTGAAACAAAAGTCAGGCAATGATTGAATAGAAATCCTAGTGTCGGCCATTGATTGTCATTTATAAATTTTCATTGTTCATTTCAGGTTATTTAGATGAATGATTTTAAATTTGAGTCATTTGTGTAAATAATTATTTTTTTTCGAGTCATTTGATAAAAAAACTTGATTTCTTGGACATTTTACTCATTGCAGTATCATAAATGGAGGTAAAGTTTTTTCTCCTAAACTATCCTTAAATTTATTAAACTATTAATAAATTTACTTTAATTTTAAGGAGTTATAAAAAATATCATGAAATTATTCGAAAATTTTTATTTAAATTATTGAACTATTTAAAAGTTTTTATTTAAGTAATTAGATTATTTTTTAAGTTTGTATAGTGAACTTTAAACGATGATTCGATGATCGATACAGTAGATCGGTACGTATCGATAAATAAAATAACATACTTCCAATCCAATTCGATCTGATGGTTAGCGTTAGAAATTAGAAAAAAAACTGTTTGAATTTTAGTTCACGATTTTATAACATTTAAAGTTGTTTTGTGAAAAACAATTGAATTGTAGGAGATAAAAGAAATGGGCAGAGGCGAAGGGAGGATGTAGGCAGAGGGATTGGCCGCTCTAAAATGAAGATTTGTGATTTTAGCCCTTAAAGTTTTATAAATTTTGTAAGTAAAAAAATGGTGCAATTATAGTTTGACCCTTAAAATGATAAAATTATGATTTGATCATGCTATACACTATAAAGATATATGTCAATACAATTGTAAAGTTACATTTTAATTCTCGTAAAAATATATAACTCAATTTCTCCCCTCCCAAAAGCAAATTTCTAACTTCATCCCTAAAAAATAGGTTTTTTGATTGGCGCAAGCGATAGTAACAAAGAAGGCCGTACATAAATGATTCTAACAATCAAATTACATGAAAACTTTTCAATGATCTTAGGTATAGTACCCACATCTTCATGCTCTGACAATAATATTAATGCCAACCGAAATAAAACTCAATCATCTTCTAATATATCATTAACAAATAATCATACATTATATTGTAATTTTATGGTTTACACAAATTCAAGTTATTTTAAGTTAAAAGGCCAATTTGTATAGATATGTATTATGGTAGATATGCATTTCTTGAGTTAAAGAATTAACTGCCATTAAAGTGAGAGAAAAAATGTCAGGTTTTGATATTATGTTTTGGAATCTCTTAAAAAAATTAAAAAGTTAAGGGATGTAATAAGAATTTTTAAAAATTTTGATTTGCCTAATTAAAATTTTGAAAAAATTGAGATTTAATGAGAATTTATAAAATCGTTTATAAAGAAATCACGATGAGATTTTCTCAAAATAAAATTCGATTATCTAATTGAAATTTTTAAAAACTTTTAAAAGTAAAAGATATTTTCAAAAAAATTCGGATCCCAATAACCATCAGCCCCTGAAGAGAGAAACCTTGAGAAATCAGTGGAGAAAGTCGAAGATTATGAAACACCCATTTGATATGCAATTTTAACATGATCCTAACAATTTTTTTTTTCAAAAAAAAAAAGTACAACGATTTTTGTCAATTTAATTTTTTTTCATAATAAAACTAATATTTTAAAATTTAGATTTGTGGTTGAATTGGGCCATCAATTTGATTAAAAACATTAAAAATTAAAAAATTTTCAATTCAACTATTTATTAACTAAAATTTTAGCTGATTCAATCGATTTGTATCGATTTTTAACTGGTTCAAAATCATTTTTTCAATCAACATGTAAATTGATTCTCAATTCAATTAATTTAATCGATTAATCTGATCCAATTCAATTCAAATATGTTACGAAAATGCACAAACTCATAGTTTGAAAGCATTGCATTGGTAACATCCCTAAATTTAATTGTACAATATAATGAAACAATATCGTACATGATTAATTTCATACTAAATTATTATATGAATGAAAAAATAAATAAAATATGTATTTATTAAAAAATTATATAAAAATTAAATAAAATAATAACATATTATTTTAGATTTAAGTTTCTTTAGTTTTAATCTAATTTAATTTTTTTAATAATTTTATTATAGGTTCCGATAATATTTATTCTTTTTAACAAAATACTTAAAATTACTCATTGCCCATCTCTAACTCATAAATAAGATAATAATGCGCTTTAACGCACTCGAATCCACGTACTTTTATATTGACAATAATATTTATGTCAATCGAGTTAAGACTTAATCACTTGTATGCTTAATAAATATTAATTTTGTATAGAAAGTTCTTTTAATTGTTTTTCATTCAAAATTGATATTATTTGTGTGGAGCAAAATGCAAATGGGCAAGCAGGGACCCTGACTTCCGAAAATAAAAAATTGTATTTCAATTCTTTATAAAATTATAATTTTTATATAATAAAATTACATTTTGAACTCATGAAATGAAAATTTTTGACCTTATAAAAAATATGAAATCATGAACTAATATAAATTTAAATGTAATATAAATATTTAATACAATTTTAAATATAATGAATAAAAGATTTTAAATGTAATATAAATATTTTTTACATTATTCTCTGATATAATGTTTATATTCATTTTTATTTATATAAATAACTATAAATTTTAATTTTTTTGATGAATTACAATAAAAATGTAAAATTTTAATAAGAATGTAATAAATATAACTCAAATCTAAATTACGCTATGCTTAGAATGATGAATATTTTAATTATCGGACCAATGTTAGAATGAAATAAAATATTTATATGCAGGGTTGCACATGCAATGTATTGAAATAAATAAATAAAAAGCAATAAAAATATAAAAAAACAAACACGAGTTTTGAATTGGCTGAAGTTTAGTATTGAAATAATTTAATTATTGTAAATTTCGAAATTGAATAATTAATTATAATGTTAATACTGTTTTTCAGTTGTACATATTTTTATTGGTATAATATTGTCATTTTTTTAGTAGTAGAAATAGATGTATTTTGTAATTGAAAATATTAGTTTACTCTTTGGTTTAATGTGTATGGACTAATTTATTCATTTTCCATCTAACTTTTAGTATACGAGCCTCCATGATACTTCTATCAAATATTTGAACAAAAATCACTATAATTTTTAGAGATAAATATCAAATTTATGTATAAACTTTGATTCATTGTGCAATGTCTTACATAAAATTTAATTTTTTTTGTGATTTTACATATGAAAATTTGTTTTGATTTAATTTTCATGGATCATTAAACATTATCGAATCAACACAATTTTTTGTTGATATATTGAATATAAAAATAATTATATTAATATGATGCGAAAATAATTGTATGTATTCTTTAAACGAGTACAATAACATCAAAAATAAAATTTCATGTATGCATATGAACCATAACTGAAGTTCATGAAAATAATTGTGTCAAATTACATATGAAATTGAAATTCATTTGTTCCTAGTTTTAAATTAAAAAATCTGTATTTTTATATTTTTTCTTCGAGATATATCATGGTCTAATATATAAAAATGGAATTTTATAGACATATATTCTTCATATCTTATTATATTTTATTTCACAATTAAATTAAATTATTATTATATTAAATATGATGGTCCATGTTCCTAACCTTTTCCCCGTGACAGTAGTATTTCGTTTGTATTCCACAAATTTTGTTAAACACACAAATTTGGCGAATCAAAAGGGGAAAAAAAGAAAACAATCCCAAAAATCCAAATTCAGATGTCAATTTCTCACTCTTTTCTTCAAAATTAGACCCCAAAATCGATTTTGAAATCCCACCAAAACATTTGTACTACAATAAAAAAAATCCAATCAGCTCTTAATTATTTTCTGTATGGTAGTGATACCAGAAAAAAATTATCAAATGCAAGATTCCAATGCGCTATCATCTTCTTAAGATAAATCTCTAATAAGCTTCTTCGATCCTTAAAATCGATTTTTTATTTGTTGTTTTGGATCTGATTTTTAAGCGTTTAAGTTTTTCAAAAACAAAATGGGGAGTTTGGGAGCACTGATGAAACATCCAGACGATTTTTATCCATTGTTGAAATTGAAAATGGCGGCGAGAAATGCCGAGAAACAGATCCCATCGGAGCCTCACTGGGGTTTTTGTTTCTCTATGCTTCACAAAGTTTCTCGTAGTTTTGCTCTTGTTATTCAACAGCTCGATACAGAGCTTAGGAATGCGGTAACCGAATCTAGCTTTTTTTTTTTTTATTTCTCTCGATGCTTTTTGTAATTTTTATTTAATTCTTAGTTATGATGTTTTGATTTTTTTGTACTCTCAAATTCACCAATTCGTTCTGTTTTTTCTTTTTGCAGGTTTGCATATTTTATTTGGTTCTTCGAGCTCTTGATACTGTTGGTTTGTTCTTTTTTTAAATTTTAATTTCCTTTTTTCAATTTCATATCATTTTCCATACTTTTTTTTACTGAATTTTCTAAATTATTATCAATCATTTTCACATATTGGCTTCATTATGTTGATGATTTTACACACCAATTATTGTAAGATTTTGCATGTGAATCTTGATCCACTTCAATTTCTTTTGCAAGTTATTTAACTAATAACAGGGCTGTAAATGAACCGATCTTAACCAATGAAATCTCTGTTCATGTTCGATTCAGTTTAATGAGTGAGCCTCAAAATATTGTTCATGTTCATTTATTTAGCTTGATAAACGAAGCTAAACAAACTGAAACTGAACGATTTATGAACTATTCATGGATATATTCATGGCTGTAAATTAACTGAGCTTGAACTAAGGAATCTCTGGTCATGTTCGTTTATGTTTAAACTTGTTTATGCTAGGTCCGTGTTTGGTTCAGTTTAATAAATTGAGCTTCAAAATCTTGTTCATATTCATTTATTTAGTTTGATAAATGAACATAAATGAACAGGATCAGAATGATTTATGAACTGTTTATCAATATATTCACGGCTGTAAATGAACTGAGCTTGGACAAAGGAATCTTTGTTCATATTAGTTTATTTTCAAACTTGTTCTTGTTAGGTTCATGTTTGGTTCAATTAAGAAATGAACCTCAAAATCTTGTTCATGTTCATTTATTTAGCTTGATAAATGAACATAAACAAATAGAACCGAGCTTGAACAAATTTGTTCATATTTGTTTATTTTTAAACTTGTTTGTGTTTGGTTCAGTTTAATAAATGAGCCTCAAAATTTTGTTCACGTTCATTTATTTAACTTGATAAACGAGCATAAACAAATACAAACCGAACTATTTATGAACTGTTCATCAATATATTCATGGCATTGATTGGTGCGGTTCGTTTTTTCTGTTGCAGAGGATGATACTAGTGTTGCAGCAGATATCAAAGTTCCAATTCTTATAGATTTCTATCGCCACATATATGATCGCGACTGGCACTTTTCTTGTGAGCTTGTTGAAATTTTGCCTCCTTAAAATACAGAGTTTGTCTTTAATCTTTCTGGAAATAGCTGAAAAATAGCAATTTACTATGTTATTTGGGCTCGGGTATGTATTTGTTCGACATACCTGTTATAACTTTTTTGAAATTTTCATGTCCAAATATGTTGCAATGAGCACTTTAGCATTGGCAATATGTCAAGTGGCTCATGTTACCTTATGTTACTCAGACTTAGTAGTGAGTATCAGTGGATGCAATTATGTGCCCGACATAGGTATATTCAACTTCTTTTTGAGATTTCCATGTATTAGGAGAGTCCTTATAGGATCACACACTGTACCTGTCCTCAGATATTGGTTGGATACGAGGTATCAAACGCAGGTATTTTAGAAAAAAATGAAGAGTCGGAGTAACATAAACTTTCTGTGCTGAAATAGAATCTTTGTTTTTCAGTTGCATAACTTTCTCTTATTTCAGGTGGTACAAAGGAATACAAAGTTCTCATGGATCAATTTCATCACGTGTCTGCTGCTTTTCTGGAACTCGAAAAAGGGTTAGTTTGCATTTGTTATCTTAAATTCATGTATCGAGTTTTTATTGGTTGTCAATTTTTGATAAATAATCGGTAGTTCTCGATTGTTTATTTCAGTTATCAGGAGGCAATAGAGGACATTACACTACGAATGGGAGCAGGGATGGCAAAATTTATTTGCAAGGAGGTTTGTTATGTATTATCCTTGTCAAGTTTTCCTGTTGAGGGATCAGAACGAAAGACTCGGTTATATTTTGGTTGACAAATTTTGCGGTTTTCCCTTTGACAAAAACTATCTAAAAACCGGAATAAGTTTTACTGATGTGGATATTTTCATATTCGTATTATTACTGGTTGATCTCTGCTAGATTGTCTCATACCATATAAAAGAAGTGATTTCTCCAACTTAGCCACTAAGTTTGCTCGATACGTAATAAAACTTATGAATGTATTCGTATTCTCCAATACTTGAAATCAGGAACTCTTCTGTTTTTTTTGCAGGTCGAAACAGTTGATGACTATGATGAATATTGTCACTATGTTGCCGGACTAGTCGGATTAGGTTTGTCCAAGCTATTCCATGCCTATGGATCAGAAGATTTGGCTCCGGAATCGCTCTCCAATTCAATGGGGTTATTTCTTCAGGTATTTGCTCTGTGATATACGAATGAACCAACATGTTTCATGCTTCGATTTTAATGTTTGAAGATTCGATTCTAAAACTATGTATTTTGAATGAACTGTGTTTCATGCCTGGATTTTAATGATTGTTTGAAGATTCGATTCTAAAACTATGTGTTTTGGATCTAATCAAACTACAGAAAACAAATATTATCCGAGATTATCTAGAGGATATCAATGAAATACCGAAGTCACGCATGTTTTGGCCACGCCAGATTTGGAGTAAATACGTCCAGAAACTTGAGGTATGCGTCGTAACCAAATTTCATTTGAGTAACTTCCCAATGTGTATGACTTATATTTTCACCTGCAGGACTTGAAAGACGAGGAAAACTCGGTCAAGGCAGTGCAGTGCTTGAACGACATGGTCACTAACGCTTTACTACATGTCGATGATTGCCTGAAATACATGTCCGCTTTACGTGACCCTGCGATTTTCCGATTTTGTGCTATCCCTCAGGTCAGAGAGAATTCATATTCCCTCTAATATATTCATTCATGTATATCATTCAGTTGCGTTTCACTCTTAATCTTTTGCTTGAAAAGCGATAAATCAACTCGAGTTTTTGAATATTAATGTCCTATTCAAACTCATCTTCAAATTTCTCGATATCTTGCTTATACTTAGATCATGGCTATCGGAACACTAGCCTTGTGTTACAACAACATCAAAGTCTTCCGAGGTGTTATGAAAATGAGGCGCGGTAAGATAGTCTTTAGAATTGTTTTCATCGATCTTTGATCGAACAACTTTACACCTTAAGTTTTAGTCCAGTATTTTGGGTCAATGTTCATTTTATCTCGGCCACGTTTCCAGGTTTAACTGCAAAAGTCATTGATCGAACAAAATCAATGGCCGATGTCTATGGTGCTTTCTATGATTTTTCTTGCATTTTGAAAGCCAAGGTAAGTATCCAACCACAAAAAGTGTCATCGGATATGTCATATTCCTTTCCAAATTCCATATCATTTTTATCACATGCATGCATTTGGCTGTTGTAGGTCGACAAAAACGATCCTAATGCACAAAAAACCTTGAGCCGACTCGATTCAATCCTGAAGACTTGCCGAGACTCGGGTGTGCTAAACAAAAGGTTTGCAGATGTTCCTGATTTCATACAATTTTCGGTTCCTTCATATATATCAACTTCCTTTTTTGTCTTTGATCAGGAAATCATACATAATCGAGAACGAGTCTTATTACACTCCGTTTGTGGTGAGTTAATTTTCAATCGTGTTTATATTATAATTTGAAATCAAGGACTAATTCTTAGTATGTTTTAAACCCAATGCAGGTTGTTTTGCTTTTCATTATATTCGCCATCTTTTTGGTTAACCTGAGCCCAAACTGGCCTAATAACTAGTAAGTTCGATTTCTAAATAATGATACGATAGAATTATGGTGCTTGGATTCAAGTGTCAGTGTGATTTGATCAGACTCTTTTTGAATGTTTTCGTGTAATTAAAGAGTATTTGGATGTTTTATTCTCATATTAATGTGCCAGATGCTAGTATCGAACGTAGGTACTTCAAGAAAAATGACGGGTCAGGCCGACAATAGGGATGGATAATTTAGTTATTATCACACGTTGATTTCATTCACTAATTTGTTCTACTTTACGTTTTATCAGGACCATACTTTACCCATTATATACGTACGTGGAAATCTATAAATGAAGAAACATGGACGGTGGAAAGAGCGGTTTCAACGGTAGAAAAGTTTTTCCTTTTTCTTTTTTATATTAAAAATATCACTCAATTGAGGTTTTAATTGAAATTTATCAAATAAAATTTTGATATCATCTTTTTACGGGACGAGGAAAACTTTTTGGGGGTAAAATTAAATTATAATTTTTTGAGATTAAAAATGCAAGTTTTTCATTTTATTTTTAAGGAATTAAAATATAATTTTTATCGTGTATTAATTTATAATCTTTCAAAATTTAAAGGATAAATGCATAAATTTTTTTATTTTAAGAGGGTTAGGGTTTTGACCAAAATCTGATATCATAAGATAGTTCAATTTTTAAAAACATAAAAATAAAAATGTATTTAAAAATTGATTTAATTGGTTCATACAGAATATATTTTTTTTTACTGAAGACGAGAAAAAATAATAGATTGCTAATTTTTGAAGGCTTAAGCAAGTTAAATTAATAACTTCCATCCATAAGTTTTTAGATCTCATTAATTAAATTAGAGGATATTAAATGTTTAAACACGCTTAAATCCACAATTTCTATCCATAATAAAATCTCAATTAAATAAGTTAGAGTATATTGTATAAAAAAATTCAAAACTTTCAAATTATTATAATAACGAGCTACTACTCGATCAATGAAAATTGTTCATTAACAAGAAAAAAATTACGAACTCAAATTGATAAATATATATATTCTGCACAATTCATTTATATTTAATTTTATATATAATATTTGAATTCAACAAGTGACTTCAATAGTAAAAAAAATGTTATTCATCTTAAGAGTCTCGAGTTCGAGTATCCGTATGGGCAAAGTGTGTCTGTCTTGTCAAAGACTTAAGAAAATATGAACAGATATTACAATGTAATTATATCAGTATATTCAAAAAAAAAATTATACATAATATTTTTATAATGTACATGACAAATAATATTAACAAAACATGTATATACAATTACAAATACCAAATTTATATACCTTAAACTATTAACATTGTTAAAGTTTATAAAATATATAAAGTTTTAAATACAATTATAGGCACATGCACAAAATGGTACATAAACTCATTTCACTAAAAAAAATAAATTGAATAAATAGTATATAAAAGGTATTCACAAATTGATGACTAAATTTTAAGACAAAATTGGCATTTATTCTATATATCACATATAAATAAATTAACGCAACGGACAACCAAGAACTCTTCTATTTGGATACCACATATTATATAGCACAAAAAGGAAAAAGCACACGTAACAAAATCATATATATATATATATATTCTTAGATGCCAAACAGAACAGAATATAAGTCTTAGAAAACTTCTGTTACTTTACTGGCAAGAACACGTTCCCTTTTTTCTATGAAAGCAAAAGGAAACCAACCTGCTTTGCCCTTGCATTCTCCTTCTGCCCACCCATTATTTGTCACCTGCCATGAGTGTATTGAAAATGAATACGTATTAATACTAAGTACGGGTGAGTAAAATGTAAACAAATGACTGAAACCGGTCAAACTTGGTTCATTCGGTTTCAGTTTTATTCAGTTGTATTATTTGGTTTAAAGTGTTTATTCAGTCAGTTTGGTTAGAATTTCAATATTATCGAACCCAACCAAACCCAATATACATAAAAAACCAAAGTAATCGACCGAGTCAATTCATTTTGGTTAGTTCGGATTTTCACTTGTATTTCAGTTGGTTTGGTTTTTTCAATTTTGTTAGTTATCTTGGTATTTTAAAACTGAACCAAATAAAGTCTATGCCCTAGCGTTTGAGTCGAGGAAACAAAAATAGATGTTTCAAAGTCATATATGAATATGGTTAAACCTTTCGCACTACTAGGTAGTCTCCAATTGACAGATTCAATTCCGTGTCGGATTCGCCAATATATGGATACATAACCTGCATAATACATCAATTACTTGACTATCTTACAGATTATAGTAATTTGGTAATTCAAATGTGTCAATGGTATTATATACAAACCTCGCCTAAAAAGTATCCCATGCAGTCTGTAGACTCGTTATGCGTTTGAGAAGCATAAACTCCGTTAACTTCCTCAAATGGTGGAGGTGAAGGCATGTTGTCCGCCACACTAGGTGCAGGTGGTCCTTCAAGTCGTTGCCGCACTGATATCATCTATCAGGAAGGTGGAGGAAATCATATCAATTGTAATATAGTAGTTTAGCTGCAGTGAAAGAATATCAAGACAAATGACTCGGTGGCACAAACTGCATACCTCACTTTCAAGCTGATCGAGTATTTGAAGGGCTCGTTGGTGATATGTACGTTCAGCTTCAACCTTCAATGCAAAGATAAAATCAGGTTACCCGCAGTTTATGAATGTCTACGTGGCAGATTTAACATAAGGAAATTCGGATTACCATAGCAATAAGTCTCTGAAGTGTTAACCTCTGCTGTTGACCTTCAACAGCGGCCATCGCTGAAGCGGCTTCCTTTCCCAATATTGACATGTTTGACTTCAGATCATGCAGTTTTGTCTCTGCTGATTCCAATTTCATGACAAGATCGTGATTTCCAGGCATTTCCCTCATTCTTGCATGGCGTTTGGAGACTTCAATTGTCTGTCTAGGTTCACAAGGGGTAAATATTTATAGCATGATCATAAATCACAAAGGGCATGTTGAAAACTCTCTAGAGATAACGGAAGGAATATAACTCTCGCCATCTCTCTATAAAAAGGCCCCATCTTCACAATGAATTAGTGGGTTTCAAGTCTTTCACACTTAGAGCCTAATTGTTTGGAACTATATATGGATCAATGACTATATATCCATAGGAAGTTAATACAAGCACATATCCAACACATCAGTAAGATATAAAACCTGAGATTCGGCTTCTTGTCGCATTCTGTCATAACGCTGAGCAAGATGTCTTGCATCCTCCAAAGGGGATCCCATAACCATTGCTCTTAGTGGCTCAGCAACCTAGCAAATCAAACCATTCAAAATATGACTCAGATGATTATATTGCTGACAGTAATCAGGGAGAAGGTTAAAAAAAAAACAACTACAAATTCCAAAAGAATAATCCATGTATAGGTTATCAAACTGCATATTAAACACAAGCCTCCTTCCACGGACTCATTAACATAGAAACCTAAATTTTAAAAGTTGTAACGGAACCTGTGTGCCAAGAGCTTTCAATAGATTCCCGCGCTCCTTCTCCATGTAAGCACGAGCACGTCCGAAACTTAATGCAGCTTTTGATAACGTATTGCCAATAGTACAAGTATTTTCTGAACCATATTTCTTGCTATCCTCAGATAATTTGGTTCCTTCAGAAAAAATGTACACAAACAAAACAACAATGTCATTCAAAGTGGAATTTCTACGTTAACAAATACTTCACCAACACACCTATTTCAACTTGTTTGGACCCGCTGATGATATATCCTTCCACGCCGCGAACAATATCCCTTTGAAAATGCTGTAAAAGCAAAATAAACTAATATAAATAAACAAACCAAAAGGGACAAAAGTTGACGCTAGAGAACAACTAAACAACCTTGGCCGTACGCGTTGAGATATAGAGCTTCTCAAGCTTCTGATGCTGTTGAAGTTCCGCTTCATCGGTAATTAAATTGTCCGAACCTCCGTATCCCCCGGCACCGAACTGTTTGAGAACAGCCTGGAGTAACATTCAATGAAAATAATCAGTCATTGTTAGTGAAACTTATCGAAGGAGTTCAAAAGAGAAAGATTACACAGTCTAAGCATTTGAATTAACATGTTAAGCTGCTTATAATAACAATAAACAAACAGAACATACTGAAAGGTTTCTAATATGCATGCAACATACAACGGACTTTCAATTCCATCCTCCAACTTTAAATTTTAAATTCAGATGATAAATTTTCTTTTCATATTCACATAACAGTTAACTATTTCCAAATTCTATTGAATCGGTTCACTAATCATAAACGCGGGAAGCCAAATAGAAGTAGATTCAAAGTTTAGTTTAAAAAAATTCGAAAGAAGAGCATAACCGAAATCACGAAGATTAAACAGGCAAAGCAAATCGAATAATACAAAACATATAAACAAATCGAGTGAAAATTTAGAGACAGGTTACACAGCCATTGTTAGCGAAACTTATGGAAGGAGTTCAAAAGAGAATAATTACACAATCAAGCATTTGAATTAACGTGTTAAGCTGCTTATAATAAACACATAGAACATACTGAAAGGTTTCTAATATGTATTCAACATACAACGGATTTTCAATTCCATTCTCCAACTTCAAATTTTAAATTCAGATGATAAATTTTCATTTCATATTCGTATAACAGTTAATTATTTCCAAATTCTATCGAATCGATTCACTAATCATGAACGCGCGAAGGCGCATGGAAATAGATCCAAAATTTAGTTTAAAAAATTCGAAAGGAGAGCATAATCGAAATCACGATATTAAACAGGCAAAGCAAAACGAATGATACAAAACGAATAAACAAATTGAGTGACAATTTAGAGACAGCAAGATCATGGATGAAGCTGAGAAACGAAGTTTTGAATCGGATCTAAAGGAAAATAAGAAAGATAGAGGGAACCTGTTGTTGGCGGGCAACCTGTTCCCTGAGCCGGGAGGCTTGTTTTCTGATTGCCTCCATTAAAACGACAAAATTGGAGGTTTCTACGATGGATTCAAAGAGCTGAAAAAACGAAGAAAGCGATATACAGAGAATTTTCAAATCGTCGAACTCGAACGGTGTGTGTTTTTGGAGAATTTTTCTTATTGGTCTTTCTTCAAGGAGCTTTTTTTGGAATATATTTATTTTTTTCTTTTATTACCTTATTATTTTATTTTATTTAAATTTAAATTTAAATTTAATTTTTTATGAAAATTTTCAATTGATTTTTAAGTAATATCGTTTTGCTTAAAAGAAGCTTAAGAAAATATTATTTGACACCTTCATTATCTTTGTGAACAAAAATGACATAAAAGTATCCATTTCTATATTATATTTAATTTTGTAATTAAGTTGATGTTACAAATAAATAGTTCATCAATTTAGTTAAAATGATTAAATAATTTTATAAAATAATAATTGTTTTTATCTATAAAAATATATTTAAATTTAAATTAAATAAAAAATAACCACACAAGGTAAAACTTTTTTTTTCTTCTAAGAAACACGTTATAAAATTGAAACCAAAAGAAACACGGATTTTAAAGCTTTAAATTTAACATTTCAAACAAAAATACATTTGGTTATTATATATATATATATATTATACACATTTTTTTACATCCATTAGTGGGTGTGTTAATCTATTATTTATTAAAAAAATCATATTTAAAAGACAAATAAAAATTGATTGAAATGATAATGTTGAGATTCAAAATTTATAGTGTTTTTTTATTTAAATTTCATGATTTTATATAAAATATAAAAAATTCTCATAATAAAATGATTTACTTTGTAAATGTATTTCTTATTTTATTGAATTAGTACTCTAATACTCTCTTAATTAACTCTAACACTCTCTTAATTAAGGAGGTTGAGGTATTATTATTATTATTATTATTATTCCATTAACTTGTGTCAGAAGCAATACAGTTCAAAAGTACCTAGGTCGTAATGAGTATCAACCTTCAAAATTGGATTCATATTAAGTCTTTCATTTTATTTTTAAAGTCTTCATGGCAATTGAACGATGTATTTGTTAACATAATTAATGTTTCAAATTCTTACACATTTATTTTTAGAAATTTAATCTTTTAATTTTTTAGATTTTAAAAATCAAGTTCAATTGTTATATTGTTATTTTTTTTTAATATATTGATATGATTACATAATAATATTTATTCATATTTTCTTAATCTTTTAATAACGCGCACATATCTTACGTATGCAGGTGCTCAAATCCGAATTTCTTAAGATAAACATTATCTTCTTTTTCACTAGGTCTACTCGTTATTCTTTTTGTTAAATGTATTGATGTGTCATTTTAAAATTTTAAAAAAAAAACTAATTTAATAATTATGTAACTAAAAAAATGTTATAATAAGCTTAAATTTAACTAAAATTGGAAGTACTAAAATCCTAAAAATAAAAATATAAAGACTTGTTAAATATTTCAGCCTAAAAACACAAACAGCTTTATTTTTTTTTAATTAAGTAGCAGCATTCGATTCATTCTTAAGGCGTGTTACGTAAAATAATATATATATCAGTTATGAGCTTGGCATTTTAATGTCGACCAATGGCATTCACAAGACTATATCTGAACCCAAAATGTTTTGCAAGGAAAGTCACATGATTAGACAACTTATTTCTGGATATCCGCTACATGTGGGTGTTAGATAAGGCTACTTCAAGAGAAAATGGAAAAAGGTTAACTACACTTACAGTACTAAATTATTCGTAAATTTATATTTTGATCATTTAATTTAAAAAAATATAAAATAATCATTGAATTATTCGAAAATTCTCATTTATCATTAAACTTATTTGAAAGTTTTCATTCAAAACACTAGGCTATTACATTATTTTTTCTTTAAAATCCAACTAACGAACTCCAAATAATAATTTGACAATCGGTACGATGGATCAATACCCAACGACGAGTAAAAAAACATACTTTAAATCCAAATCAATTTGACAGTTAATGTCCGAGATCGAAAAAAAAAATTGTTTAAATTTTCGATTAGTGTAGATGGTGCGAACAAAGAAGATTATATAACAACGATTTTAACATTCTAATGACTTAAATGAAAACTTTCGAATAGCTGTTCAAAAACATGCATAATAAAGGTATATATGATCCTCCAAATAATTATAACAAACAACTTCGAGTGCGGGTAACATATAAGAAAACTACATGGAAAATAAAGGAACTATGAACCACAGACAGAAACACTGTTGTTTCTTTTCATCAAAGTTTTTGCCCTTGCTACAGATAAATAACAACAGTATATTTTTGTATACCTCTGTTACAGCTAGATTGGTTTTGCTTTACTCATACCTAAATATAAAGATTCCAAATCAACAAGACAGGTAAGCAAGCAAAAGCCAACATGTTACCATGTTTTGTGTTCAAATGTTATTTAGCTGTTTCTATCATTAGACACCATTTCTCACGAGGACAATTAGCACAGCTTGACCCCAAGACAAAGGCCTAGGAAATCTTATGGCACTATATAAGTCAGGAACCGCACAATGCTACAATTTTTTCACTTCTTTAAATGCCACTTAAACACCCGGTGAATATAATTTCCAACTGTCTGTCATTCAATTTCAATCTTGGTAACATGTATCATGTTTTAGTTGCATGAATTTGGCAACTATTCTCACATTGGGATCTGATTTTTTTTTTGTCCAACTTAGTTCTTGAATTTGACAATTGTTTCTATATTGAGGCCTGAACTTGGCAATTATTCCATATTGGGGCTTGAACAATTTTTTTATCTAAGTTAGTCCTTGATATTTTTTTGAAAAACTTAAAATTCCGGCTCCAATGTGAGAACAATTACCAAGTTCAGGCCCTAATGTAAGAACAATTGCCTAGTTCGGGGACTAACTTGGACAAAGAAAAAGTCAAGCCTCAACGTGAGAATAATTGTCAAGTTTAGGGCCTAATTTGGATAGAAAAAAAATTCAAGCACCAATATGAGGATAGTTGCCAAATTCAAACAGTAAATAGTGATTTAACCCACACTGTAAACATTCAGAACAAATATGATCCCAAAAGCCTAATACAAAAAAAATCTAAACATTCTTTTTCTTTCCCCTACTAGTCGATTACAGTTCATCAACATAACATATTGAGCTCTAAGAGAAACAAATAATGAATGCGTTAGGCAAAAGGCATTTTCATGTGAAAGAAAGTGAATCTGCTTGGGCAATCCAATTACTTATTTGCACACGTAATCAATTTTAGATCACGTGCATTTTTTTTTTCTAAAATAAGGAATGCCTTAAGCAAAAGGCATTTTCATGTGAGAGAAAGTGGATTTGCTTGGAAAGTATCATGGAGGCCTTTGAACTAAGAGTTAGATTGCATTTTACTCTCTCTACTAAAAAAGTGAGCAAATTGGTCCTTTGTGTTAAAAATTTAATCCATTTGTACTTTTAAAAATTGGTTGGGCTAACGGAATAACCATACAGTGACACATGGTGTGCCACGTGTACCTTATGTTGACGTATAATGACTAGTTTTTAACAATAGAGATTGATGGAAATTTTAACGGAATGACCGGTTAGCTATTTGATCTAAAGTACAAGGAATAATTTGCCTACTTTTGAGTAGATGAGGCAAAATGAAATCCGACTCTTAGTACAGGGGCCTCCATGGTATTTCTGCCATTCAAATATATATAATATAATATGAAAGTATCAAGAGATGTCCATAAAAAAAAAAAAAAAAACTCAGAACCAAATGTTTGCAATGCTCTTAAACAAGTGAACAAACATAAGCCAGAGATAATACCTAGATCATTTATCAGGCTCGCTTTCGAAGGATCCAACAGGGACTACACTTGCAGAGTCATGATTATTACCACTTGAAACATCCATGGCTTGCTCTTTAAACTTGAAACAATTACCAAATTAATTAGGCTTTTGGAAAAAAAAAAAAAAGCAAGTAAAATAAAGGACAGAACTTAGGAAATCGATACCTGATTCGTGAAGCCTGGCCATGTAGCCGTTAGGGATTGGTATTTAGATCAATCAATTTATTACCTACCTTTCCATCTCCATCACCATTACCGTCAAGCACTGGAACAAGGGAGAGTCTATGATTTTGATGGTTCTCTCTCGCTGCAAAATTAGGTTGCCATTTCTGGTCCTTCCTTACATCATTCAGATCAACCAGTTGCAACTCGAGTTCCTCCAAATGAGCAGGCTTATCCCCTGGAAACTACAACAATGGGGAAGAACTTTGGCAGGCTAAAACCATTTGGCTGCAGTAAAAACCACCATAGGCAGATAATATAATCACCTATAGTGTGATAAACTCGAACATGCAATAACAACAATAACAATACAACAGAATCCAACCCAAAACTGACTCGAATATAAAGAGCAAACGCAATCCAGGATTTAACCGATGTGAGCTTCCTTACATCATTTGTATCAACCGGTTGCAACCCAAGTTCATTCAAATAAGCAGGCTTATCCCCTGGAAACTACAACAAAGGGGAAGAACTTTGGCAGGCTAAAACCAATTGGATGCAGTAAAAACCTCCATAGGCTGATAATATAATAGCCTATCATGTGATAAACTCAACATGCAATAACAACAATAACAATATAACGGAATCCAACTTAAAGCCGATTCGAATGTAAAGAGCATACACAATCCCGGATTTAACCGATGTGGGATGACAACCATACCATTAAAACAGTGAAAAATAATGTCTACAAAAGAGTTACAAACCTCAATTCTCTGCCTCAACAAGAGATATCTCCCATGGGTCCTTTTACCTCCAACATGTACAATCATATCACATTGCAAGCAAAGGGAACTGCCATCTACTTCACAGTAAAAGAAAGCTACATACACAAATCAACAAATGAACAAATTTCCGAAAAAAGAAAATGTTTTCACAATAATTATATTAGTCAATAAGTAAAAGGAAATCAAATCATCCATCCATACATACACACAAGGGCGAATTTAGGGGGCAGGCAGGGACCTTGGCCCCCATGGAAAAGTAACCTTTCAGTCCTCCTATAAATAATAATTTTATAAGATTAATGTGGTAAATTTTCCCTTTGCCGCCCCCCCACAAAATGGAAAAAAAATATAATTTTAGTCCTATAAAAAATTATGAAAATATAAGTTTTGACATCTAAAAAATTTATAATTCAATTCCATCCCCCAGAAATTTTCCTGGATTCGCCTTGTTACATACATCCATACATGCATACATACCAGGTGCATTTTCTCATATATCACAGCGTGGGACATCACTGGGGTCAGCTAACCCAACTCTCACACGTCTACTTGCAAGCTTGTTACAAATGTGAACCTGAAAATTCCCAGTAAGTTCACATTTAATCAAAGTACTGTTAATTTTTTTAACAAAACTCTTGAGATGATTTCATTAATTTCAATTCCGAGAGTTTCTAGTCAAATTCAAGAGTGCAAATATATCAAACTATGGACATACCTATAGATACGCAAAGATTAATCACTACTAGTACTGAAAAGTTATAGGGGAAAATGAAGAGACCTTTTCGTCACAGGAACGGCAAAGAGCGGCCTCGTCGGCGGCACAGAAAATGATCGCGGCGGCGCTCTCACAAACGTCGCAAAGCGTTCGCATTTTGGTTTATTTGTTTCCTTTTTTGTGTTTAACTCCTTACTTTATTCGCTTTGACGGCATTCTTCCACAGAACAATGAAAAAAACTGATAAAAAATTAAAAAAAAAGGTTTCAACGATTCTGCAAATAACTATTCATTTCAAATACAACAAAAGAGTGATTGAAACTAGAGATGAATAAATCGAAAAAAAAAAGATTTTTGATAAATGGAGAAGCTGAAAACAGAGGAGCAAAGCAACTACTTTTGTTTTTCGTAGACTCGGAGGAACTACGAGAAAAGAAATTGCCTAGAGCACAACACAACATTGACGCGCTGCGAGTATGAAAATCTTTATACTCGTTCTAAATTTTTTTTCCATTTTTTAAACTTTCATAAAATAATTTGAAAAAAAAATGTGAGACGGTATGAATTTTTAGTCATTGGTTGGATTTAACAATCCGATTATAATATAAATAATATTTAAAAAAAAATTCAAATAGTAATATTCTTATTTAAAAAATTTCAAGAGGTGTATGAACTCGATTTCATAAATTTATTTTTAAAAAATCAAAAATCTTTTCGTCGAATTGATTATTGAAATATATTTAGATTTGTATTAAAATAAAATCAAACATGATAAAACTTAAAATAAAATAAAATTTAAACTAAAAACACACCTGTGATTTACCAAAAAAACTCAACAAAAAATATAAAAAATTTTAAACTTCAACTGTAATCACTATATAGTAATTAATTAATAAAACTATGTATTTAATTATATAATATAGTATTTAAAGAATAACTAAAAAATTTCCAAACATAAAGATTCATTAAATTTTAAAATAAATTTTTATTTCGAATGAACCAATTCATTTTAAACATTTTCAACAATTGTAAATTTTAAAAAAATATATATGTTAGCTAATGTTTCTTAAATATATTATCATTTCTTATATATTCTATAAGTTTTGCTTTTGTTTGGATTTTATATTTTTAAATATTTTGAAGATAATTTGATATAATTCCAAAGCTGTCACGTTTTTGTAGAATTCAGATTTAAAAATTGAAGTAAAAAGTTAGACAAATTCCTAAGCATCTTATATTTAGGGTTTTGTGGATTGCCATTAGACTATCATCCAAAAGTCCTTTTTCTATTTTGGATTATCTTTCTATTCTTTTGGATAATTGGATTATTATCCATTAAAGGTGACAAGTAAAAAGAATGAAAAAAATGTGAAAGAGGAAAAGTTTATCTAAATAATAGAAGATATTGACCTTTCAAATGAAAACCTAATTTTTAAAATAGATTGACATTAATTCTTCATACAATATGAGTAATAGGAGAATTATGACCATTCATGCATTAAAAAGTTTCAGAAAGTGTTGAGTTTTATTGAAAAATGTTATCGTAGTACCATATAGATGTCTCGTATTCATTGTCAATTTAATGTTATTTGTGGTCCTGTATACGCATTGGCAAGTGTTTACATATGAAGGCTTGGAGGCTTCAGTGGACATGGTTAACGAGTCATGTGTCATGTTCTTAAGATCGTTTGATTTGTATGACAATTGATCTATGTATATAAGTGATCGTAGATATTACTCTCTTAACAAGGTTCACTTATTTAATGAGATTCCTTTCGATTAAGGCACAACTTTACTAGATTCGTTGGATGAATTTGGACTCCGTTTGTTTGACTGAAAATAACTTCCGAAAAATGAATTTTGAAAAATGTAATATTTTCTAGTGTTTGGATGAAACTGTGTAAAATATTTTCTGTTGTTTGACAGAGTTTTTTGAAAGTATTTTATAAAAACTATTTTCAATGAAACAAATATATATTTTTAATTTTTTTATATTTTCATTATTTAATTGAATTTATTAATACCAATTTAAACAGATTAATCATCTACCATAACTATTCTCTCTTTTGTGCTTAATATAGAAAGTGCTAAGAAAATAACAATGCATGTTTTTATATGAATTTGACTAAGATGAGATCATAGTGTAGTATTGAGATTTGAGATGACAATGCAACTGTGCTCAAAATGATATTCAGAAAATACATCTTTTAATATCTATGCAGCTGTGATAAGATCATCCATGATACTTTACAAGTAGTGAATTTCCAATGCTACTACTTTTTTTTAATATCTATGCCTTCTAATCAACAGCTTTCTTTGGGATTGCAATTGCATTGATGACACCAAGTTTCTCAGCTTTTCCCACCACAATCTCAATCTTCTAAAAAATAAACAAAAACACAAACAGAGAATTAGACATATGAACAAGGACTACTGTGCTAAAACAGGGTACAAAATGATAGGAGAATGCATTCATTCTAAACTTGCCTTTTATCAAGATTCAATGACTATTTCGATATTGTATGAAGCATACAATTAAAAGCTTAAAACATAACATGCATGTTTGCAAAGCTATGAATGAAACTGAAAAAGTATATCTAAAAGTAAGGCAGATGCAAATATTGGGATTTTCAGTTTGTCATAATTGAACCAAGATTGCCATTTTCCTCCTGCCTACAATCCATTCTGATCAATGTCGACGTAATCTGTCACCCCATCCTCGAAAGATCCTCATCTTTTCAATCAGTTTTGAAGGAAGAATTGAGTCAAATTTTCTAGAATTCAGAACAATATATGCTAAAATGTAAAAGACAACAAAGGTAGCAACTCACAGTACTTTCACGGTGGGGTACCTCCACCAAATATATGTATTAAAGATGAGATAATCCACATTTTTCCAGTTATCTCCATGTTTTGAGATTGATTCAAGCTTGACTATAGGCTCCACTGTGCCATCCCTCATTGTCGGAGGGTCTACATTGGATTCAACCAAAAACGGTGCCCAGTAGAACTCCACTGTAGCATTATAATCCTACATGGTTCAAACACATTCTTCATTTTCTTTCTAAGTTATTTGACAATCAATGATTTTAAATAATAGAGAAACATCAGCAAGCAATTACCTCTATTTTAAAGACAATGGTATAGTTTGCATATCTTATGCTCCTCTTCTCTGGTGGGATGACAGATTGAACCATACAAGCCATAGATAGCATCTGGTTAAAGTTCATGGAGTCCTCAACAAACATAAGCCTCTTTCCTCTAAGTTTCTCCAGCAATATTTTTGCCTCAAACCTTAACCAAAACTGAAAACAAATCATCTAATAAATTCGACCACCATGGTACTTCAAAAACAGGGGAGCACTAAAAATAATGAGTCTATTACTAAGTAGTTGGAGAAAGAAAGTATTTACTTGGGCAAAGAGCAAGCTTTGGGCTGCCATCTCCATTTCTGGTATAAAGAATCAGGCCTTCCATTCTTCAAACAAGTCACCATTTGATTAAGGAACTCGCAGTCTTCTTTGTATAAAGGGTATTGAAAACCCATTCTCCTGTGAAGATATCGCACTCTTCTAATGGCGAAACAGCCCTTACGTTTTCATCATCGTCATCTTTGTTTGTTTCTTGAAGTTTAAAATTGGTTGAATTTGAAGATTCCTGGAAGGGTTGTTGGTGATTGAAATCTGGAAATGGGATGGTTTTCACATACTGATCGTAACAAAAGAATCCCAAAAGTAGAGTTGGAAGGAGAAGACGTCGGCGACAAGGGCTGGTCGAGGTGAGAAGGAGGGAACGGGAAGAGATTTTTCTTTGCTGAATGTGTAGTGATGAAAGACGGGAAAATGTCTTACCCAAAAAGAAGGGTAAGACATTTTCCATAAAACAACCCTCATTTTCCTGTGTTTTGGAAAATTAGGGAGTTTATTTTCCACCTATCAAACCTAGGAAAACAATGAAAATATTTTCTGTAAGATGTTTTACACGCAAACAAACACAACCTTAATTTAAGTTTTATAATAACTATAAATATTTTTATTTGAGACAATATAATTTTTGGTTCTTAAATTTAGTAATTAAATTTATTTTGATATTTGTATTTTTTATTCAGTACAGTCTTTGAACTTAGTAACTAAATCTATTTTGACCCCAAAACTTGAATTCTGCCAAGATTTGTTGCTGTAATCAGTGTTACTGATAGGATCAGATTGAATAGATTGAGAACTAATCGATATAATGTCCAAATGAAGAGGTTAGACCGATTGACTCAAAATCTGCTTGAAATTGATAAAAATTCGCACAAACAAAGGGATATTTGCTTTGCAAAACATAAATTGTGACTAAAATAGTATTTGGAACTGCAATCACAATTTTAACCACGAAATAAAAAATACGAACACGTAAAAATGAACACCAAAATTGTTTACACAGTTCGATTTCAGTCAATGTTTGTAGGGCATTGCCCAAAGCAATAGTCTACTATCTTTTTCACAGTACAATCAATGATTTAAATCCTAACATCGAGCTAACTCTCATCTATTTAGCGATCTCACTGTTGTACAAAGATTATCTCCCACTACACTTTCCCCTCGAAAGTTTAGTTGGAAAGCTTAATTTTGCAATATAAGAGATTCTCTTGATTGTTTACAAAAATAATACACATATAAAACGTCCCTAACTTAAATGAATTTTTGTTTGCTCAATCTCTAGGTCTCTCGATTTCTCCGAATCTTTAACCTAAATAAAACTTAAGTTCATATTATATTTAAATTTTGCTTACATAAGACCCATAACCTACTTACTTTTCTATAAAGTAAAGTTGAAAATAATTTCATAAGAGTCTCGATATAATCCAATGTCTTCAACTATAAAAAGTGATTTTACTTGTTCGTAAGTAATCAAATTTGATCAGTAAGAACTAATATTTAAGTCTTCAATTTCACTTCAATTAACCTTCATGTTTTGGGTTTTAACTAGTCCAAATATCTTAAAAATAAATAGCTCAATATTTCGTTCTATAATATGCCAACTCTAAAAATAGGCAAGTACTACAAAGAAACCGTGCTTGAAATTATGGTTACTATTTTAGCCACAAAATTTATATTGCCTTCAAATGTGTCAACTAAATCGAAAACTAGAAGAAAAAACAACAATTGAACATGTTGAACCGATTTATTTATTTTTTAGATTTTTATGAATTTTTAATTAATTATTTAATTATTGTTAATTGTTAGTCGTTCAAAATGATTGAACAAGAATAAACTATTTGACTTATTCAACCACTAATATGATTATTAAAACATTAAATCTGATACTTTAACATTATACCACGTCCTCACTTAAAAATTTATATAATTTTTAAGCAATGATGTAATATAATCTCACAGTGTCACATCATCAAACATTTATATTTTTCAAATTCAATAATTAAAATAAATCTAATTGTCAAATTCAAATAACAAAATGAATAAAAAAATTTTGTACTCCTTTTATTTTTATTTAATTTACAATCAACCACTAATATTAGCATCAAATAATCTTTTGTTTCCTTTCTAAAAAAAGATCTAAGTATATCATGCATTAATGCTTCAGAATTGATATTTAATAATTATGATCGAAGCAGAACATATGTTCTCTCTTTTTCTTTTTTGTATAATATTTATTTTTAATTAATAACAATTTATCTATAACAACAAGATAACATCTTTTATTAAAGTAAAAATAAGATTATAACACAGATTTGGGTGAACCTACACAGTAGTTACCAGATTCAGAGGTGGGGAGGAAAAACTAAAAAGAAACAATGAAAGCTCCCTTCAAAAGATTTTCATCCACCAATTCTCGGATCGTGCTTTGCCCCACCACCCTGACCACGTGTTTTATATTTGAGGCCACTAGTATTAATATATATATTTCAATCCATGCACAATATATAAACCAAAATTCATGACATTCACTCTATCAGTAATAAAATAGTATTTTTAAAACATATATTTTTTTATCTTAGTAACATGTATCATGTTTTAGCTGCATGAAGACAAGGATGAAAACTGTAAAAATAGAATCTTATCTGTTTTCTTATTTGCAACATAGTAGGGGTTAAATTACTTTTTGGGCTGACAATTATTCTCACATTTGGATCTGATTCATTTTTGTCAATTTGACAATTGTTTCTACATTGAGGCTTGAACTTGGTAATTATTCCATATTGAGACTTGAACTTTTTTTTATCCAAGTTAATCCTTTTTTCTTGAAAAGCCTAAAGTTTTGGCTATGATTTGAGAACAATTACCAAATTCAGGCCCTAATGTAAGAACAATTGTCTGATTCAATGACTAACTTAAACAAAAAAAATCCAAACCCTAATATAAAAATAATTATTAAGTTCAAGGTCTAACTTGAATAAAGAAAATGTTCAAGTCCCAAAATGAGAATAATTATCAAGTTCAAGTCCCAAAATGAGAATAATTATCAAATTCAAGCCCAAAATACTAATATAACCCACACTGTAGCTACAATCATGTCATGCTAACTTCATCAAGATCGAAAACGGTGAAGAAAATTCCGTTTCTCGATTCATAGTTCACATCAGTTAACAATTTCCAAAGTCATTCAAAACAAATATGATCCCAAAAGCCTAATGCAAAAAAAAGAAGAAGATCCACCTAATATGACAATGTAACCACGAGGCAAACTCTTTTTTTTTCCCTCCTACTAGTCGATTACAGTTCATCAACATAACATATTGAGCTCTAAGGGAAAAAAACAATGAATGCCTTAGGCAAAAGGCATTTTCATGTGAAAGAAAGTGAATCTGCTTGGGCAATCCAATTAATTATTTCCCACTTTATCAATTTTAGATCACATGCATTGTTTTTCCTCTAAAATAAGGAATGCCTTAAGCAAAAGGCATTTTCATGTGAGAGAAAGTGGTTATGCTTGGACAGTTCTATTAATATGTTATCAATTTTAGATCATATGCATTTTTGTCATCGTACATGCATTCAAATATGCTAAAAGTACCATGGAAGCTCTTGTACTACGAGTTAGATTATATTTTGCTCTCTCTACTAAAAAAATAAACAAATTAATCTTTATAAGTAAGATTAACAAGCAAATCGATCATTTCTGTTAAAAATTTCATCCATTTGTACTTTTAAAAATTGGAGTAGCTAACGGAATAACTATAGTAACATATGGTGTGCGACGTATACCTTATGTTGACGTATAAAAACTAATTTTTAACAATAGAAATTGATGGAAATTTTTAACGGAATGACCAGTTTGCTCTTTGATATGAAGTATCAAGGAATAATTCGTCTATTTTTTGAATAGATGAGGTAAAAAACAATCCAACTCCTAATACAGGGGCTTCCATAATACTTCTACCATTCAAATAAATATAATATAATATAAAAGTATCGAGAAATGTCCATAAAAAAAAAACCCTCAACCAAAGCTCTTAAACAAGTGAACATAAGCCAGAGATAATACCTAGATCATTTATCAGGCTCGCTTTTTAAGGATCCAACAGGGACCACACTTGCAAAGTCATGATTATCGCCACTTGAAACATCCATGGCTTGCTCCTTAAACAGAAACAAATACCAAATTGATTAGATTTTTGGGAAAAGACAGCAAGTAAAATAAAGGACAGAACTTTGGAAACCAATACCTGATTCGTTGAAGCCTGGCCATGCAACCGTTGGGGATTAGTATTTAGATCAATCAATTTATTACCTACCTTTCCATCTCCATCACCATTACCGTCAAGCACCGGAACGAGGGAGAGACTATGATTTTGATGGTTCTCTCTCGCTGCAAAATTAAGTTGCCATTTGTGGTCCTTCCTTATATCATTCAGATCAACCGGCTGCAACCCGAGTTCCTCCAAATGAGCAGGCTTATCCCCTGGAAACTACAACAAAGGGGAAGAACTTTGGCAGGCTAAAACCAATTGGCTGCAGAAAAAACCTCCATAGGCAGATAATATAATAGCCTATGTGTGATAAACTCGAACATGCAATAACAATAATAACAATACAAAAGAAACCAACCCAAAACTGACTTGAATATAAAGAGCATACACAATCAAGGATTTAACTGATGTGGGCTTCCTTACATCATTTGGATCAACCGGTTGACACCCGAGTTCCTCCAAATGAGCAAGCTTATCCCCTGGAAACTACAACAAAGGGGAAGAACTTTGGCAAGCTAAACCAATTGGCTGCGGTAAATACCTCCATAGGCAGATAATATAATAGCCTATCGTGTGATAAACTTGAACATGCAATAACAACAATAACAATATAACAGAATTCAACTTAAAGCCGACTCGAATGTAAAGAGCATACGCAATCCCGGATTTAACCGATGTGGGATGACAAACATACCATTAAAACAGTGAAAAATGAAGTATGCAAAAGAGTTACAAACCTCAACTCTCTGCCTCAACAAGAGATATCTCCTATGGGTCCTTTTACCTCCAACATGTACAATAATATCACATTGCAAGCAAAGGGAACTGCCATCTACTTCACAGTAAAAGAAAGCTACATACACAAATCAATAAATGAACAAATTTCCAAAACAAGAAAATGTTTTCACAATAATTATACTATAGAATGAGTAAAAGGAAATCAAATCATCCATCCATACATACAAGGGCGAATTTAGGGGTAGGCAGGGACCTTGGCCCCCATGGAAAATTAACCTGTCAGTCCTATAAATAATAATTTTATAAAATTAATATATGGTAAATATGCCCTTTAACCCCCCAAAATGAAAAAAAAAATAGTCCTATAAAAAATAATAAAACTATAAGTTTTGACAACTAAAAAATTTATAATTAAATTCCGTCCCCCTAAAATTTTCCTGGATTCGCCTTGATACATAGATACATACCAGGTGCATTTTCGCATATATCACAGCGTGGGACATCACTGGGGTCAGCTAACCCAACTCTCACATGTCTACTTGCAAGCTTGTTACACATGTGAACCTGTAAATTCCCAGTAAATTCACATTTAATCAAATTACTGTTAACTTTTTTAACAAAACTCTTGAGATGATTTCACTAATTTCAATTCCGAGAATTTCAAGTCAAATTCAAGAGTGCAAATAAATCAAACTGTGGACATATCTATAGATACGAATAGATTAATCACTAGTACTGAAAAGTTAAAGGGGAAACTGAAGAGACCTTTTCGTCACAGGAACGGCAAAGAGCGGACTCGGCGGCAGCACAGAAAATGATCGCGGCGGCGCTCTCACAAACGTCGCAAAGCGTTCGCACTTTGGCTTATTTGTTTCCTTTTTTTGTGTTTAACTCCTTACTTTATTCGCTTTGATGCGCATTCTTCCACAGAAGGATGAAAAAAACTGATAAAAATTTTCAAAAAAAAAAGAAAGTATTCAATGATTCTGCAAATAACTATTCATTTCAATTACAACGAAAGAGTGATTAAAACTAGAGATGAATAAATCGGGAAAAAAAAGAAGGATTTTTGATAAATGGAGAAGCTGAAAACAGAGGAGCAAGGAAACTATTTTTGTTTTTCGTAGACTCGGAGAAACTACGAGAAAAGAAATTGCCTACAGCACAGCACAACATTGACGCGCTGCGAGTATGTAAACTTCATAATCGCTCTTTATTTTTTTCCCAAACTTTTAACTCTCATAAAATAATTTGAAAACAAATGGGATTTAACAAAAAATTATAGTGCCCGACTTGCTAAAGGATTTTTTAACTTTGGATTAACAACATTTCGTAAGCTTTTTTTGAAAGAGTTGAAAATTTCTGAATCAAATTAATGATTAAAATATATCTAAATTTGTATTAAAATAAAATCGATTATATAAAACTTAATCTAAATTGAAAACACACATATGATTTACCAAAAAAAACTCAACAAATTAAAACTTTAACCATAATCACAATAGTAATTAACTAATAAAAGTATGTATTTAACTTTAATTAGTTAAAATATATGTATTTAATTATATGATATAGTGTTTAAAGAATAGCTAAAAATTTATAGCTGTTGGTAAATCGATATATTTATTTTTCTAGAAAAGATTTCCAGCATAAAGATTCATTAAATTTTAAAACAAAATTTTTATTTCGAAGGATTTAGATTTTTTTTTCAACAATTATAAATTTAAAAATAAACATGTTAGATAATTTGCCCATTTTTGGGCAAACACGTGTTAGCACGTTAAGGCGAATGTGTGTTGTTTAATGATGATGGCGGGTAGCAAATCCGCGAGTGCTGAGTTGTTGTCGCCATGATCTATTCCCTATTTCTTTAGGGTGGCTTTTCATGAATAACAATCATTAAGCCACCATCAGATTATCATGCAAAAATCCTTTTTTCTATTTTGGATTATCTTTCCTTTCTTTTGGATAATCGGATTATTATCCTGACAAGTGAAAAGAAATAAAAATATGTGAAAGGGGAAAAGCTTAACTAAATAATAAAAGATATTGACCTGTCAAATGAAAAATTAATAATACAACCCTAATTTTTAAAATAGATTGAAATTAATTTATTATACAATATGAGTGATAAAAGAATTATGACCATTCAAAAAATATCGAATTTTATTGAAAAATGGTATTGTAATACTATATAAATACTTTCTAGTCATTACTAATCTAATGAGGCTTTTATCATAATGCACTTCTTACGTATATATATATATGAATATGACTGACAAATAATGTATGATATTCTTAAATTTGTTTGATCTGTATGACAATTAACACACGACCGTAGATATTGTTTTCTTATCTAGGTTCACTTAATGAGATTCAAAGGTGGGGGGGTAAAACTAAAAAGAAACAATGAAAGCTCCGTTCAAACGATTTTCATCCACCAATTCTCGGATCGTGCTTTGCCCCAACACCCTGTCCACGTGTTTTATATTTTGAGGCCACTAGCATTAATATATATATTTTTCAATCCATGCACAATGTATAAATCAGAATTCATGATATTCACTTTATCAGTATTAAAATAGTTTTTCGAGAATAATAATAAAAAATAAATAGTAATTTTAAGCAGATAATTATGTTTAAAAAGGGGAAGTTGTAATTATATCCATTAAATTTTCTTGGAAAGATATATGTAGTTATCTTTAAAAAATTATGAAGTTATTTGAAAAATAGGCAATATTTTAAAAAGGGTTAAAAGTACATAAGTACTTGATTTTATAACTATAAGTCAAGGTTTTTTTTTATTGTATTTTTTTGTAATTGAGATGATGTAAATTAATTCATTACACTCCATCATACATTTGATTATTAGCATAGTTATGAGATAAAATAAGATTTAATCTTTAAATTTAACAACTTTATTTAATTTAATTCTTGAATCTTTTTTATCCTCATTAATAATAGAATTTGATAATTTTTTAATTTTAATCCATATGATAATGTAATACTCTGATATTATATCACATCAACATTTAAAAATCACATTTGTAAAAAAAAAAAATTAAATGATGATGTTGCATAATATCAAAATGTCATATTTCACGTTAACCAAAATTGAAACAAGTTAACAAATTTAAAAATTAAGGGTGCATTTGATTTCAAGAAATAAAGGTTGTTTTCATTGTTTTTTGGAAAACAAAGAATAATAAAGAAAACATATTTGATTAAAAATTAAAAAAAGTAATTTTTAAAAATAAAAATAAAAATATATAACAATTAGAAAATAAAAAACATGTTCTCATTGCTTTCAATAAAAATATTTTGAAAATATGGAAAAAAAAAATTGAAAACAAGAGATTTTTTAAATTTCATTTTATGCATTAAATTCACCCTAGTTCAAATACTTTAAAAACAACGTTTATTTTTATTATCTTTAAACCTTTTCTTATCTAATTGCATTTTTTTTCCTATTGTAATATATTTTTAATAAATTATATTTTAATTTAATTGTTTAATTTTTTTATTTCTATTTTGAAAAATAAATATCAAATACGTTTGCACTATTTTCATTATTTAAAAAATAATTTATTAAAATTATTTTAATATTCAAAAAATAAAAAATTAAAAATGAAGACCTAAAATATTCTTTCAAACCAAATGCAACCTAAATCTCTTTACATATATCATGTATTAAAGACAGACTCAACATTTGAATATTTGACAAAAAATGAAATCATAAAAAAAAAAATCATTCCAAATGAAAATCAAAATTATTTGAATTGAACCAGATCGATTGAATCGAAAATCAATCATAGTACCAATTCAAAAAGGGATATTATTGAATCAATTGATTTGAAAACATATATAAACTTATTGAACCAAACAAAAAACTGGTTGAGACGAATGATTGAACCAATTGAACTAGATTTTTAATATTTTTTTTATGATTTTTTAATGATTTATTATCAATGAACCGATAATCTGACCTGTCGAAACCATTTTTAAGACAAGTTTCGAAAATTATTTTAAAATTGGAAAATGAGAGTCGCCACCAATCTTTTATTTGGTGTGATTGGATCACCATAAAACGTTTAAAATCCGTTTTGAAAAATGTGTAAGTCTTCGAAATCCAAAAAACAGGTTCGGGAGTCAGTTACGCATGAGGAAGGATTAGCACCCTCATACGCCCAAAATTGGTACCACATTGATTACTTTCGGGTCTAGTTTGTTAAAACATTTGAAAACTCGACTAAATTTTATAATACGATATTTGTCCTTTGGAAAACTTTGTATTATTTTCAAAAATCTTATTTGAAGGAAAATCGCCCGTGTTTCGAATTTCTAGGAGAACTGGAAGTCGTGTCCAACACGTTAGGGCACTATGTTCTTGGACTTTGAAATTAAAGGACATTTTGAAGAACTTTAAAGAGGATATTCGATCGCGTGAATTATACGAAAATCAAACCCAGCATGTTAGGGCATGATTTTTCGAGGTTTTCACACAAAAGGATATTGCCTCGTTTTGTTTTAAAATCATTTGTATATATAAATGTATATTTTGAGAACTTAAAAATTTCACATTGAATTTAAAATACAATCCTCGGACATATGACTTAAAAAGATTTGAAGAAAGGATGCCCATTTGCTTCGATTTTCGCCGAGAATTGAAGTCGTGATCAACACGTTAGGACACGACGTTCTCGAAATCTCGAAGTTAACAAGCATTAACAAAACTTGGAGGAGGATATTTGATTCGTGCGAGTTATACGAAAAATCACACCCGACACGTTAGGGCATGATTTCTCGAAGTTTTCACACTAAAAAGGACATTGCCTCGGTTTTGAAATAATTTTGAAAACAAATGTGTGATTTTAGATATGAATGAATAGTTAATAACGAAAATCAAATAACACGAAGAGAAAATAATTAAGTAGATAATTGATATACAAAAAATACGAATGTAATAAAAAACTAAATATAAATATTGAAGAGAAAGAAAAGCAAAATAAACGGAGTCAAAATGTGATTTTTGGATGCCCGAGGGTAAAATTGCGATTTTGGACACTTCGAGGGAAAAATAGTAATTTTCAAAAGGTTCGGGGTTGAAAATAGAATTTTTAGACATCTGAGGGTAAAATTGTAATTTTTTGGAATTTTTAGGTCAAAAATGGAATTATTTATATTCGAGGGTAAAATGGTAATTTTTTAAAGTTCGAGGGTATAAATGTATTTTTTGGAAGTTCGAGGGTAAAAATGTAATTTTTTGGAAAATTCGAGGTAAAAAATAGAATTTTAGAAAGTTCGAGGGTAATATGGTAATTTTAGGAGAATTTGGGGTCAAAAATGGAATTTTTGGAAATTCGAGGGTAAAATATAATTATTGGAAGTTTGGTGTCAAAAATATAATTTTTAGAAAATTTAAGGTCAAAAATGAAATTTTAGAAAATTCGAGGGTAAAAATGTATTTTTTTTGGAAAATTCGAGGTCAAAATATGATTTTTGGAGAGTCTAGGGACCTTTAGGGTAATAAAACTAAAAAATAGGGACACATGGTAGCTTCTCAAGCATTTTGAAGTTAAAGGACTAATTTGAAAATCATTTAAAATTTCTAGGCCATTTTGTAATAAAATAAAACTTGATTTAAGGGTAAAATTGAAACAAAAATAAAAAGGGAAGGCCCAATTGCCTAAATAAGCCAAATTAAGGACACGTAATAGCTTCCTGGGCTTTCGAAAAGTCAAAGGATTAAATTAAAAAACATTGAAAATTGTTGGGCCAATTGAAAATTAATTAAAAATATGAAAAGAACTAAATTATAAAAATAAAATAAAAACGGAAGGATCAAACGCATAAATAACTTATTTAATAAAAACACGCGGATCCTGAGTAGTGGTTCGGGTCGGGTCAGACGGGTCATGGGTCTAAGGGCCAAATGGCGCCGTTTTGGGGCTTAAGAACCTAGACCAAAACGACATCGTTTTGGTCCTCTTTATAAACTAAACCAAGCCCCTTTTTTTTTTCATTTGTCCTTATTTTCTCCAAAAAAAAAAGCTTCAAATCCTCTGCCCTCTCTCCTCTCTCCTTGAACTCGGCTGAGCTCCAATCTTCGTTTTCCTTATTGCTTGTTTAAACCCATTTTTTAAAATCCCCTTTTTTAAAACTTAAAACCGATTTCTACATTAATAACCCGCTTTAGTGTTTTCCTTTTTCCAATACTCCGGTGTATTTTTGACCGATCCCAGTGCAGGAGCCCTCATGTGCAGGTGGATTCCAGACCATCAGTCACGACGTCGTCGACAGTTTGAGGCTCAAGTGCGTGACTCCTCAGATTTCTTTTTATTTTATTATTATTATTATTATTATATTTATTACTACTAAATATTGCAAAATAAATGCTAACAGACAATAATAAAGACTCAATAAATGATATATCAACATACACCAAATATAAAAGGTCTCTCTTTTATACATTTAGAATAATAAATAAGCAATAAGTGTGTATGCATTTAAAATTAATACCTTGCTAATACCGAATCTGAGGCTGCTTGGTATTCTCTGCTTGCTATTAATTGCTTCCTATTTTGCAAATGCTTTGAAAGTCTACTTTATTGTATTGATTTGTAATTTTCAAAAGAACAAAAGTCAGTAACCCTTTTACAATGATTTTCAATTCTGGCTTTATAGCCATATTTATAATTATTATATTTTGTTGTTTTTCAACTAAACGCCGATCTTGTTCTTTCTTTTTGCAGGTCGGCTTGATAGTGACGGTGTCAGTTCAAGTTGAAGTTGGTCGGTGCTGATGTGGCAACATGCCAATGGCCGGTGATGGAGGCAACAGCACAAATTGCCTTCTAGGGTTTGACCTTTTTGGCTTAGTGTTAGGATTTGGGTACTTTGGGGTATTGGGCTAAGTTTTTGATCTTATAGCATTTGGGCCACTTGTAATTAAGCCTTTTTTGTTTGGAATTGTATTTTGAATCCTTTGGGTCAAGAGTTTGTAAACTTGTATTTGGACTTTTTGAACTCAATTTAAAATTAAATTTAAAATAAATTTTAGTTTAAATTTAAAATAAATTTAATTAAAGATTGGGCTTAATTTGGATTCACAGTTTGGGTCCGGTCAAAATTGAGCTCCAACATGACTAATGTAAAAATCGGTACAATTTTGAAGACCTAAGTTTTGTAAAATAAAAGATGTCGTTCTACAGAGTTCCTTGTCTGAATCTCAAACTTATTATGCAGATATATAAACATATAGCACCCTACTAAACCAGTTTGCGAGCATCTTTACTCAGCTCGAGATCACAAGATGATAACAAATGAAAACATGCATATGATAACAACTCAGGTGTGAGTCTCGGACATAATAATGCACATGTCATGGTTCGATTTTTTCTTAGTTTTACACATATTTTGACGATCATATCCCTACACTCATGATCAAAAATGTGTTCAACACAAATGTCAGACATAGGAACTTAAAGGAAAGAAGACTGGGAGCAACATAGTGATGAGCAACCTCAAGAGCCCTATCCAAAGTTGAGGACAACATAGATTTTAAAATCCAACTCAAATTATTGTGTAAACAAGCTATTCAAATTCGATTAAAAAATTGTTTAAATTCGATTTGGTTACTATCAAGAGTTAAAATTATCGATGTAGTTGAACTCGAGCGTTTAATACTAGATTGAAGTGGCAAACAAGACTAATCAAACTTTTTATTTTATAATATATATTTGTTATTTTTGAACTCAAGCTCTAGCACTAATCAAGCATAAAACCAAATTCAAGTTAGTTTGATTTTCATTTCAAATCATGTAAACCAAATATGGAGAGAACATACCATACTAATAAACTCCATGTGACCATAGAGCAACAAATGAAACGAATAATAAATCAAAACTTTCCCACCAACACAACATTCTGGTGTTAATCAATAGCCAAGAATGTGCAATCTAAGTTAAGAACATGGGAGGGATCAAAGCACCATACCTGACACCAGCATCACCAACAATTCTGACAGCCATTCCGGTAGAAACCCAGGCAAGGCCACAAGCAAGACCGGATGAAAGATGGGCATAACCAACGAAACGATGGAACGGTTTGGCCTTTGGATTGATCCCAGTACTGATAATAACAGCAATGATCAATCCATAAATACCCAAAACACCGGCCATAACAACTCAGGCCTCATCACACCCATCGACGCCACACCAGCGCCCCTCTTAGCCGTCCCGTACGGAGCTCGCCATACCTGAATTCACAAGTTTAATTTAACTTCTTTTATTCAATTCAAACCCTTCTGAATTTCGGAGTGTAATATTTACGCAACAGAATCAAAGTAATAACTTATATTTCATAAATATACATATCCCATATTCAAATATCTATTTCAAACTACTGAATTATACAATATTTACAGAAAAAGTTTTAAGTTTTCAGTAATTTTTCATCAATTAAACCATTATTAGTTTATTTGAATGCAATATTTAGATTGACATGTAAAAGACAAATTCACGCGAATTCCGTCATATAATTCCAATATAAACAAATAATATTTACTCAGCTCAATCAACAGAATTACTTGTTTCATAACTATTCAATTATTAATACTAAATGCCACTGAATTTATACAAAATTCAGAATAAAAATTAAAATCTTATGATCTTTCTTTTTTTAATTTATTCGCTAAATATTGCTATTAGTGATCCAAATAAATACTATCAGAAAATGAAATAAATATCAAACCAGAACGGTTTCGTGTGCATCTGACGAAAAAACCAGTCGAAAGCTATTGATCTCTCTTTTATCTCCCCGCTTCTTGTTGCCGCGCATGAAGGAAACAAGAGGGAAGGAAGGAAATCAGCCATTTTAATTTTGCGCGGTAATTGGTTAAGTGGGCAATTTATGCAATTGGGCCCATTTTCGATTTTTATTGCGCATATGCCGATTTCCAAAGTTTTATTTTTATTTTTCCAAATTAATTTTTTTCTTTTAGTTAATTGCACCAAACATCCCTAAATCATGAATCTATTTTAAATTAATCTCTAAACTTCAAATCATTCTAATTACATCCCACACTATTGAGGTTATATTAATTAGGTTCTTCCATTAGTACTAAAACTATTATTTAACTTTTAAATGACACATCACATCTTATATGACATAATTTTAAATTAAAATGAATATTGTAAAAATGAAAGTTTTTAAAAATCTTAGTTTCGAGATTTCCAAAGCTTTTTTTTTTTTTTACAAAAGCTTTATTGTTAATTTTTTTTTCAATTTTATTTTATTTTAAGGTTTTTAAGTTTTGAGACAACATTCTATTTTATTTTAAAAAAAAATTCATTTTAAATTAGATACATAAAATCTGGTATGTCATTTAATGGTTAAAATAACGATTTTAATAACAAAAAGACTTGATTGATATAACATCAATGATTTAGAATGTAATTAGAATATTTTAAAGTTTGGAGACTAATTTAAAATGAGGGTCATAATTTGATGATGTCTAGTTATATTGCTGTTTACGGGTTATAAAAATGTGGCTTTCATATTGATATTGTCCCCCTTATTATTTTAATATGATTTGGCATCCCATTTCACGAAATTGCACACATTGATACAATTTCCCAAGCACGAAATTGCAGCAATTGAATGCGGGCGGGCATGGGATAGCAGTAAGTAAGATCCCAAGCCCTAGTGAACACCATCTTTACAAACAACTCCAAAACCATCACTACAATTCTATCCTACACACCTATTTTAGGACTCCCGTCTACAACATTTGTTCATGTTTTTCACTACCCTTTCCATTACACAAACCCTTATCTCCTCTAGTAAGGAAATCATTGTTATCTACCACATCACTCTTACATTCTCTACAAAACAATGCCCTACACCCACGCTTGGGCTTCTTTCTTTAATATCTTTCATACCATTCACGGCTTCCGACTTAATATCACCTATCCTTTCTAAGTTCTTGAGATAATAAATCAAATATAAATGTTCAACATGTCGATTGAGTATTAGCTCAGTTGACATCGACATTATTGTCAATACAAAAGAACTCGGGTTCAAGTGTGCTGAAGCACATTAATTAGAAAGGGGTTATAAGTAGTTTTTGACATTGTATAAAAATACTAAAAATCATGATTCTGCAATCATATAAAAAGAAATAAATAAAAAAAATTAATATATATAACCAAACAATGTCATTTTAAAAAATAATCAATGTACAATTGAAAACCAAAATAACCCTTGGTTAATGTAAATCCACTAAACCTAAAAAAAAACCTAGCAAATTACGCTAATAATAATAACCAAAGCTTTAGGCGAAAATCGAATATGAAATTACTATTAAAATATCAGCAGTTTGATTTTGAATGTGCAATGCAATCCCTAATAGAATGCCTAGGCTTTTTCCCTCGTTATCTCTTCTTCTTCTTCATGGATGAAATCATTTTCTATGTTGAAGATGTTTCGAATCTCTTCCCGCGACTTTCCCTTTAACATGTCCGCCACCGTTTGGCACATCAAACCCAACAAGATCTTTATATCCAAAAAGTTAGCCGCCTGAAATCCAATTTTCAATTTCAAAAATGGCAAAATCGTAAATAGAGAAAGAAACTAACCAATGTGAGATTAAAGAGGGTGTTCTGGTCAACTTTGGCGAAATCGGCATCCCAATCTTTAAACTTAGTAGGCAATTCATCATCCATATCATCGACGTGCTTGGTGCAAAACTCGAGGACCTTGGCTAAGGTCTTACCAATTATGCCGGGGTAGGGATTTCGTCGTCGACGTAGTTGTCTTCGATCATGTTCTTGATAGTCTGTGATTTAAGCGCCACCGTTTCGTTCATCATGAAAGTCTCTCCATCAGAGCTCTTCAATGTAATCATTTTGGAAGTCGACGACGTGTGGTTGAAGAAAATCCTAATCTAAATAGAAAACGATAATTTAATATTTAATATTACTAATAATACGAACATAAATTTTATGCAAAAAGTGAGGGAAACTTGTATGATATTTATAGAAAAATTTAACGTACATACTGAATGAAACCTAATTTTACTCACACTAGGATGTTATAATGAATAGTAGTTATTAAACTCTCAATTTGGGCCAGTAAAATAAATAAATTCTAGTAACATAATTCAACTCACACTAGAATTTTACAATGAATAAAATAAAATTACTGCATGTAAATTATAGTAAATATTAAACTCTCAATTTGAACCAATAAAATAAATAAATTTTAGTAACCTAATTCTACTCACACTAAAATTTTACAATGAATAAAATAAAATAAGTTCATGTAAATTCTAGTAAATACTAAATTCTCAATTTGAGCCAATAAAATAAATAAATTTCATCACTCTATAATGCCATCAATATTGTGATTTAAAATTATTTTAATTAAATAACACTTATAATTGTTCCATATAAATTATTTTCATTTAACAAAACCCATTCTAAAATTAAAATATATAGTTAATGATGGTCAAACTAACTGAATTATGAAAGTTATCTCTAAGTAGAAATATTAATATTAATATTCAAATCATGACCAACTTTTGTATTATTTTAATATTAATATTTTACAAATTAAATAACATTAATATAAATTATTCTAAATATATTTAAAAATATTATTTAATTACTTACCTTTTCAATTAATTAATGATGTTTTGAAGAACACAAACTAATATAGTAATAAAATTATTTGAATACTATGCATGTAAAAACGATCGGATTATTATATTGTACATATTCAATTGTTTTACAAACAATTGGTAATTACTATTTTGCACGCATTTTTCTATAGAATATAATAAACATAATTATATTTATAAATTTAAAGATTAAATAATATAAATTATTAAACTGTTTACATTTAACTAAATATAATTAGGTCATTCCTCATAATATTTAAGCGAACATATGAAATATTTATAATAGCAAATTCCTCTTCTTTTATTCTCTTTCTTCGCTTCATTATATGATTCTGCATCGCGAATTCCATTGTTGAGTTTTTTTTTTTTTTTTCTCTTTGAAGAAATAACAAATAAAATAATTTAATTTATAAGTTTATTTTTAGTCATTTACATGATTTTTTTACTCAAGTTTTTAAAGATTTCATATGTTTTAAAAAACATTAATGTCTTTTTAATTTAAATTTTAAATAGGTATTAATTATTTTTCATTTACTTGAGTTCTTAGTGTTTTAGAATTTTATTAAAATTGAACTTGGTAATAATAAAAGATTGGAGATTAATCTTTTGTAGGTTACTTCAAAAATGATTTTTTTTAATTTAAATATCTCACATAAGTTAATCAATGAGTTATAAAGGAATAAAAATGATTTTTTTTTTTAAAATAGAGTTAGGACTAAATTGATAGATTTTGTAAATATTGAGGGTAAAATTTATTAAATTCTTTAGAATTAGAACTAAACTGTCAAATTTTGTAAATATTGAGGGCTAAATTTGTTGAATTTTTTTTTTATATTTAAAATTAATTTGCTAGACTGTGTAAACATTAGAAGTCTAATTTTATAACTAGACATAAAAAACCCACATCAATTAAGAGTAACAAAAATATTTAATTTAAAAAAGTTTAGTGACTAAATAAAAAATTAATAGTTGTATAATTAAAATAGAACAAAAATCATAGTTGAATGACTATATTTATAGTTTACCTATAAAACAATAATTTTCAATATTTTTACATTATCATTTAACAAAAAATTTAACAAAGAGACTAATTTACATATTTGATTAATTTTTTTAATTTTTCAAATAAAACAATCAAAATACAATCCGCCCTAAATATATTACAAGACATTGTAACTATTGCGATGATAAGACCAATATTTGAGAAGCAAGCTTAAAATGTATTTTGGATGAAAAAAAATATTTAATTTAACATTGTTTAAAATAAAAAAAAGTATTTTACAACATTATAAAAAAATGTTATCATATATGCGTTCAGTGTTTTGTATAAATAAACTATAATATTCTAATATTGTTCGCCTTTTAATTTATATAAAAAAATACATTAACCAATGTCGCACTCCAATAATAAGATAAGCATTAAATGAAAAAAAAAAAAAGAAATCCTCTAATCCAAAAAATATTAAACCCTGAAAAATAACAAAAGCAATAAATAAATAAATAAAACTATGTTTTAACTAGATTATCCCTCAACTTCGTATTTTACTGGTAAAACATTGCCGTCGACTCCAAATAAATTAAAAAAAAAAACTCGAGAACCCTATCGTAATATCAACACTATGATTTAAATGCATGCAATCCCTAAATGAAAGCCCAGGCTTCTTCTTCTTCGAGGGTGAAATCGTTCTTTATATTGAAGGTTCTCCGAATCTCCTCCGGTGACTTTCCCTTTATCATGTTAGCCACCGTTTGGCACATCAAATCCAACAAGCTCTATCCAAAAAGTTAGTCGCCTGAAATTCGATCTTCGATTTCAAAAATTGTTATTATTATTCACAATTTCAAAATTGTTTAAGAATCACGGTAATGGCAGAATCATAAATAATAAAAAAACGAGAGAAAAAAACCTACCGAGATGAGATCAAAGAGAGTGTCGTGGTCAACTTTGGCGAAATCAACATACCAATCTTTAGCCGCTTGAAGTCCAATTTTCAATTTCAAAATTTCAAGATCGTTTAAGAAGCATGATAATGGCAAAATTGTAAATATAGAAAGAAACTAACCAATATGTGAGATCAAAGAGGGTGTTTTGGTCAACTTTGGCGAAACCAGAATCCCAATCTTTAAACTTAGTAGGCAATTCATCGTTCATATTGTAACATCTTTATACTCGGTTTATACGTATAAACTCAATATAGAAACATTACATTACAGTACAACACTGAAAGTTGAGTAACAGCAAATTTTCTTTAAAAACCGATGTCTTTTAAGACCATTCGAGTCGAAATATCGTATATTAATCATTTCATGTCATAATTCATAACATTCAAGATAATATTTTTTTTCCACTCATTAGGGACTTATACAAGTACCATTATACATGCCATGTCTTTTAAAATAAAAACTTATATTTGGAGTTCTCCAAAAGATGATATGATGTGATGAGAGGTCATTGAACTCGACTTTACTCCTTGTAACTTTGTACCTACGCGTTGAAACAAACGCATTAAGCCGGTGAAGGCTTAGTAAGTACTACAAGAATAACTAATCAATTCTAAACTTTTTATTAACTCATTTTAATAAACGTGTGAATATTTATTATATAAAATCTATATTTTTCACATATGTATATTATTTAACTTATTTTGTTATCACATTATGCACAATCATCCACTTTCCACATCTTGACTATTTTAGCCTCTTTAGCTTACTTAATTTTATCATCATATGATTACTTATACACATATAATACTTACCTTTCATGTATTCAACATTTTACTTACCACAATGTCACAATTTACACATTCTTTCCCCTTTCACAATTTAGTCATCATAGCTTTCTTAACCATTGCTCACATAACTTATTTATCCACTTGGCCCATAATAGACTTTTATAGAACCCATCAGATAAACGGAACAGAAAGTACCGAAGTACTTAACAGTAAGCACACAAGTGCTAGGGAAACAGTAAGCACACACAGTGCAATCAGTAGGTGCACATAGTGCAAATCAGTAGACACACGAGGTGCGAAACAGTAAGCACACGAAGTGCAAAACAGTAAGCACACACAGTGTTGAACAGTAAGCGCGTTAGCGTTCCTTAATGGCATGCCACTATTATCACAATGGTTCTAACTTGTCTACATGGGCATAATCTCTCATATTCATCATTTCTCATAATTTCATATATCACATATACATAATCATGTATTTTTCACCTTTATTTACTCAAAGGCTTACACAATATCACCATTTTATCATATAACCAATATTCATAATTAAACACATAATATTTCACACATACATTGTTCATCACAGATATATCATCATATACCTCTTTACTCTTATTTTCACATTAATTTTCAAAGTTGTCTACTTGCATCACAGTCACTAAATTATTTATATCTTGAACTACAGAATTCGAAATTATAAACCGCTTGATGTTTTTGAAATTAGACTCAAATATCTTTTTATCATAAAATTTTCAGAATTTTTAATTTAGCCAATTTGTACAGTAAATTCTTTCAATTTACCCCTTTGCTGCTTCCTAACATTTTCGACATTTCTTCACTAAAAATTATCTATATTTTAGTACAAAAATCAAATGATGTTCCTGTCTGTTTCTATTGAAAATAGACTCATTAAGAAATTAACCATATAAATTTCAGTCTCTAAATTTTTCTATATTTTTCTTTGATTTTTCAAAGTCAGAACAGGGGAACTCGAACCTACTCTAACCTTGTTACACAAAAACTAGTATATCTCAAAATATACAATTCCTTTTAATTCAATGTTTCTTCCATATGAAACTAAACTCAATAAGCTTTAATTACATATATAATTCGACCCTTAACTCATTATATACAATTTTTGGTGAATTTTCGAAGTCAATCCTCTGTTACTGTCCAAACTGTTTTGAAGTGAATTTTTCCCTTCTCATATTTCCTTTGCACTAAATTTCATTTAACCACACCTAATCACCATATTTATAACTAAACATATCATTTTACTCATTTTTATCAGAATTAATCTTATACTTTAAAGAGAATAAATTTTCAATTTAAAATCTTGCAGTACTTATAACTCTAGTAGAAAGCTTCCTTTCCCTCTTTGATCTTCTCTTTTTCTTTCTCTTCAATTGAGTCATTCTCCTTCTTTTCTTTCTCTTCAATTCCATACAAAACACATATATTCACATTAAAATCATTCTAACATATCATAATCTATGTTTCTAAACCAAAACTAACATGTATTTAAAGAGGAGTTTAGTTTTCTTACCTTAATCACTTGTATTCAACACTAATTCCCATTTTCTTTCTCCTCCAAGACAAGTATGGATGCATATCTTTTAACAATTGGGTAGCTACTACACTTCTCTATTAATTTTTTTCACTAATCTTGAAGAAATTTGGAAGAAACTAGCTTAATTGGTTTGTATTTGGTGAAAAAGGACTAATTTGTAAGAAAAGCAAAAGTTGAAATGATGGAAAAATGGTGGCCAACGTGAAGCACAATGGCTGATGGCTTTTATAGCCTTTTCATCATTTCTTTTCTTCATTTCTCTAGATTTTTCTATCAATTTCTTTTTATAAAATATCTTTTTTTAATAATGGTAAAATTGCACTTTTAGTCCTTGGGCCTTCCAACTTTACACTTTGGCCCAAAACATTGCCTCTAAAAATATCTTCACCAAATTACTCTTTTTCCCCTCCTCAATCAATCTAATTCCCATGATGACTCATAATTCAATTTGAATAAATTTCTATTTAGTCCTTCCTTCTTTCTCACAGTTACTAATTAATCCTTAAATTTTCCTAATCTACTTATTTTAGCTACATATTCTAATTCTTGACTCCTTCCCTATACTGTTCCAACTCATGTTCAAAAACGCGGATGTTACACATATCATCGGCATGCTTGGTGCAAACTCGAGGACCTTGGCCAAGGTCTTACAGGTTACGCCAGGGGTAGGGATTTCGCTATTGGCGCAGTTGACTTCGATCATGTCCTTGATAGTCAGTGATTTAAGTGCCACTGCTTCGTCCACCTCGAAAATCTCTCCGTTAGAGCTCTTCAATATAATCTTCTTGGAAGTCGATAATGCCATTGCTTGTGGTTGAAGAAAATCATAATTCAAACAGAGAGCGAAAATCTAATATTTAAGATTATTAATAATGATGGATGAAAACCTTATGCAAAAAGTGAGGAAAACTCGTATGGCATTTATAGAAGGATTTAGTGTACGTACTTAATGTAACCTAATTCTACTCACACTAGGTTTTTACAATGAATAAAATAAAATAACAGCATGTAAATTCTTGTAAATATTAAAATCTCAATTTGGGCCAATAAAATTAAGGGTGAGCATTCGATCGAGTCAAATAGAATGAAAAAATTTCTAGTTGACGAAATTTTATCATCCTAACTCAATTTGAAATTTTCTCGAATCGAGTCGAGTGAGATGGAATTCAAATCGAATAGAATCGAATATATTTGATCGAATTAAATTTTAAAAAATAACTTTGGATCCTTGTAACTACTGTCACCCACTGTAATCAAATTTCTTATTAACTTTCATCACCTAATAATTTATTTATTAATCTTTTATATACGAGGTAGTTTCTTTGCTTGCTTAGTTGCTTCAATTATATTCTGATTCTTGTCACAATGTAATTTGAGCTTAAAAATATATATTAACTATAAAAATATATTTTTTAATAAAAGTTAATTTCAAGATAAAATGTGTAATTGATACAAACCTAAAATTTTAACATGAATATTTTATGGCATCATCAATAATTCAAATATTTTAATATAAAGATTTAATATGATTAAACAATTCAATAATATAAATAGTACAAAATATGAAATTTAATTTAATAATATAAATAGTAAATATCAATAAAATTATTACTATTTAGGTTTGTGGATTTTTTTGGATGATTTTGATTTTTGATTTGGGGGTAAATGGTGAGAATTAAAAGTTTAGGAAGAAAAAAAAAAGTTTTGGGGTGTTTTGGGACTAAAATTTGGGGGAAAGTAACTGGAGAGTAAAAATTTAGAGGGAAAATATTTTAAAAAAATTGGGGGCGGGATTGGAGGGGAGTAAAAGTTTTTGGAGAAAGTAAAAAGGTTTGGGTAAATATATAAAATATTATAGTTTGATATTTGGTTTATTCGAATTCAAAAATTCAACTCGATTCAAACTCGAAATTAGAAAAAAAAATTGAGTTGACTCGAATAACTCGAAATACGAAATTTTTCGAGTCGAATTGAGTTGTGCTCACCCCTATTCTAGTACAATGAACTCCTTTCTTTTTTGAAATAATATTTATATTTTATAGGGTCAAATTTTGTTATTATTTCTTATATATTGATTAAGTTCTGAATTTAATCCTTATACTTTAATTACTTTTTTAATTATAAAATTCCAATCTAGCAGCAATTAAATAAGTTTGATTAAATATTGTTTTGAACTATGCATAAGATTGTATATTTAGTAGAATAAAGTAATATTTTAAAAGAGGGAAAAAGCGCATGTTAGGGAGATGCTCTCGACGCATTTTAGTAGGACTATTGTGTGTTACTAGATCTCCCTCATTATTCACAATTTATTGTAAAATTTGCATCCATCACGATTTTCTACTTCAAATTTATTGTTTCTTTTGCTTAAATTTGTTTTCTTTGGATTGTGAAGAGGTTGATGGAGTCAAATTCAAATGATTAGAGGAGTTTTCTTATTATTAGTACAAAGTAATCTTTAGATTTTTCCTTCCCAATTTGTGAAGAAATTGTTATTGTAAAGTATTCGAAGAAGGCATTTCAATTTAAAAACTTACAATTTGATAGCTCATTTCCTCAAAAAATTTGAAATTTTGAATGAATGAAGAGATCGGTTAATACATTATTCGAGAGGAACGGGACTCTAAAATGTCAAGTTAATGAAAAACACTTTGTATATTTTCAGTTCAAAGATTCGAAAGCCAAGGTTTAGGTACTAAAGCATAGCGCTTAGCAGATACAAAATAAGCTAATGACGCTTAAGAAATAGGAACCAAACTAGAAAAAGCTAGAATTTGATTTGAAGAAGATGCCAAACTGGTTTCAATCAAGTGCAGTGCCTTTGGAGCTTTTCGCATAGAGAGGATTAAGCTAAGCTATGTGGCTAGTGCATTAGGGACTCTCTTCTATATAGATAGCATCGCTATGTCTAAACAAAGATTGGCCTTTGTCAAGGTATGTGTTGAGATACTGGCAAATCTAGTCTTACCTGGGTACATAAGTGTTTGTTTTAAAGGATGGTGCTTTGGCATCTGTTACTATTGAAATTTACTGGATGCCACAACATTATGGATTTTCTCCATATTATTCAATTTTATTGATTTTAATCTTTATTTTTTTTAAAATTTAGAGTTTCAATCCTACAATAGCCTTTAAATTCATTAACTAAAATCATACGCCTTTTTGTGAGGATTATGTAAAAATAGCAACTTGGTAATTACACATGTCACAATATAAAATTAACAGTTACTGTTTTAAGCTAACATTAGAATTTCAAATTTAAAAAATAAATAAATTAAAAATAACTAAATTACAGTGTATTAATTAAATTCACAACTTACTTATAATAAAGGGACTAATGACACAACTTGACATTTTAAATTCAGCATCTTTGACTCATTTATAATAAATTATTGGGTTTTTTTTTTTGTAAAAGTAATACTATAAAAATAATTAAATACAAAAATAGTATAAGAAACAAATTAATTATGAAAATGAGATGTTTTCTACAGTAAATATCAATGTCGTGTGATTAGTTGGTAGTACCACCCTATTTTAAAAAATGATTTTTTATTGGTGCCGCCTGATACAATGGTGGCATCGAGCTAAAGTGTGATAAATTAAGACATTCAGGGACTTAATATGAATTTTTTCTTTTAAATTTGTTGTTATAAAAAAAACTTTAGGGTTCATGAAGCAATTATCCCCTAGAACATATTTGGTGATGGCTGCACGAACTTTTTTTTTTTTACTACAGCCGATCTAAAAGGAAAAGTTTAATATCAGGTCTTTGAATATTTTAAGTGACCACACTTCAATTTGATATCGTTAATGTGTCAGACGGCATCAATAAACAAAAATGATACCGCCAACCAGTCAAGTGAGAGCGATATTCAATGTAGAAAATATCTCATTTTTGTAATTAATCTGTTTCCATATTATTTTTTATTTAGTTTTTTAGTATTATTTTTATAAAAACCCCTAATTTATTTATTTAAGATTAATTAAATAAAATTTAAGTGGGTCTGGACCAAGGAGCTGATCAAGAGTCCCAAATCAGACGATTCTTATCATTGATGATGATATGAAGATAGGATAAAGGCAAAATAGAGCAGCCTAGAGTAAACAGGTGGTGGCAGGCCCAACAAAAAAATTGCAAAACAAAAGATATCTCCTTTTTAATTTCATTGTTTTAAGTCCTACGTAGAGATAGCAGATTTGATTTACAGAGACCGAAGGGTGGAAAAATGGCGATCACACTGAACAATGGATTTAAGATGCCAGTGGTTGGTTTAGGTGTTTGGCGTATGGATGGAAAAGACGTTAGAGATCTCATCATCAACTCCATCAAGCTTGGTTATTGTCATTTTGATTGTGCTGGTACTTTGGGCTTTTTTTTATTTCTTTATTTAATCATTTATTAGAGTTTGATGAAATCATCGCAATTTTCATTCTGTTTCATTTTATCAGAGTTTTTTTATTTTTGTTAAACTTTGGATGTCAGTGACTGGATGAAGTTTTTCAGTTAAAGTGTTTTGGGAAAAAATTAATAACAATAATTATGGAAATGATAACATTTTAAGAAGATTTATAGGCAATAAAATGATTTTATTATTCTAATCTGTTTATTTGTTTATATGATTTGGGGGATAGAGTTAAGGGACTGCTAAAGTATGGTTGCATGAACCGTCTAAGCTAAGCCTCGAGTTTGAGTCTTATAGTACTATAGGTTCATAGATCGGGAAATCTAGACGGTTATTGGACAGTATATGCATTCATTGATTGTGTTGTCATGTATTGTTAGTGGCATATATGTCATGCTCATATTTCTCCAAACAGTCGGTGGTTGTCTCGGGTTTGTGTTCTATAGGACTTTAGTTTGACTGATTGAAAGTTGGTTAGATAAGTGGAGATTTAGTCTTTATGTTACACAGGCATTCTTTGATTGTGTCGTTATATATTGTTAGTGGCATATATGGCATATATGTCATGTCCATGTTCCTCTGACAAGTTGGTGGTTGTCTTGGGTTTGTGTTCCGTAGTACTTTAGTTTGACTGATTGGAAGTTGGTTGAATGTATGGAAATTTAGTCTTTATTGTAGTATAGGCTTTCTTTGATTTTATTTTTGTGTATTGTTGGTGGCATATATGTCATGTCCGTGTCTCTCCAACGTGTCTGCGGTTGTCTCGGGTTTGTGTTCCATAGTACTTTAGTTTGACCGATTGAAAGTTGGTTGGATGTGTGAAGATTTAGTCTTTATTGTAGTATTGGCATTCTTTGATTTTATTGTTGTGTATTGTTGGTGGCATATATGTTGTGTTCATGTTCCTCCGACAAGTCGCTGGTTGTTTCGGGTTTGTGTTCTGTAGTACTTTAGTTTGACTGATTGAAAGCCAGATGGATGTGTGAAGATTTAGTCTTTATTGCAGTATGGGCATTCTTTGATTTTATTATCATGTATTGTTGGTGGCATTGTTCATGTGTCTCCAATGTGACCTCGGTTGTCTCAGTTGTCTGCAGTTATCCGGGTTTGAGTTCCATATTTCTTTAGTTTCACTGATTGGGATAATTGAGAGATGGGTGGTTATGTGAAGATGCAGTCTTCATTTCAGTACAGACATTCTTTGATTGTATTGTCGGTGGCATATATGTCGTATTCGTGTTTCTATGACATGTCTGCAGTTATCCGGGCTTGACTCCCATATTTCTTTAGTTTCACTGATTGGGATAACTGAAAGATGGTTGGTTATTTGAAGATACAGTCTTCATTTCAGTACAGACATTCTTTGATTGTGTTGTTGGTGGCGTGTTTCTATGACATGTCTGCAGTTATCTGGGTTTGAGTTCCATATTTCTTTAGTTTCACAAATTGGGATAATAGAAAGACGGTTGGTTATGTGAAGGTTTAGTCTTTATTTCAGTACAAACATTCTTTGATTGTATTGTCATGTATTGTTAGTGGCATAGATGTTGTGTTCATGTTTCTCCTCCATGTCTGCAGTTATCTTGGTTTTGAGTTCCATAGTTCTTTAGTTTCACAGATTAGGAAATCGAAAGACAGTTGGATTTTTTAAGATTTAGTATTTATTTCAGTACAAGCATTATTTGGTTGTTATGTCATGTATTGTCGGTGACATTTATGTCGTGTTAATGTTTCTCTAACATCTATACTGTGTTTTACAGCTGACTACAAGAATGAAGCAGAAGTTGGTGAGGCATTGTCTGAAGCATTCAAAACCGGGCTTGTTAAGAGAGAGGACCTCTTTATTACAACCAAGGCTAGATCAATGGAAACTTTAAATCTTCTTTTTTGTTTCTCTTCATGTTCGTTATTTTGTAGTTCTTATCTTATCCAGTTCGATTGCAGCTTTGGAATTCAGATCACGGGCATGTTCTTGAGGCCTGTAAAGACAGTCTTAAGAAGCTTCAGTTGGATTATCTGGATTTGTATCTAGTTCACTTTCCCGTTGCTGTAAAGCACACCGGTAATTCCTGACTATCCTCTTTAATTGTTTAGCACACATTTTACTCAAATCAGGTACTTTTTTCTTTGTAAAGTTCATGTTTAAATTCTCTTCTCATGGGAATATAACCCTTCAAATACATGGAAAACTTAAAAAATTGAACGTACTCATTTTGGATGGATAAAAGGGTTCTCATTAGAAACAACTGGGAAGCTACTCACTCTTCGATTTTGGCTGTTTTTTTTTATGCCTGCAGGAGTCGGTCAAACGGACAGTCCTTTGTATAAGGATGGAGTCCTGGACATAGACACGACTATATCGTTGGAGACTACCTGGCACGCAATGGAAGATTTGGTTTCCAAGGGTTTAGTTCGTAGCATCGGGATCAGGTCTCAAATTCTGTCTTGACTATCTAGTTGCGTCCATAAATCTTTTTAACCTTAGACGTACATCTGATACAAATTCCATATACAGCAACTACGACATCTTTTTAACAAGAGATTGCCTAGCTTACTCCAAGGTGAAGCCTGCCGTAAACCAGATCGAGACACATCCTTACTTCCAACGTGATTGTCTCATAAAATTTTGCCAGAAGCATGGAATCTGTGTTACCGCACACACTCCGTTAGGAGGTGCTGCTGCTAATGCAGAATGGTTTGGAACGGTGTCATGTTTGGATGATCCTGTCCTTAAGGTACAAAACTATCCACCTGATGTTTCGGTCATCTAAGTTTATTCCTAATGTATGTGCTTCGGTTTCAGGCGCTAGCTGAGAAGTATAAGAAAACTGTGGCTCAGATCGTTCTCCGGTGGGGAATCCAACGAAACACTGTAGTCATCCCAAAGACATCAAAATTCGAGAGATTGAAAGAGAATTTCGAGGTTTTCGACTTCGAGTTGGCCAAAGAAGACATGGACAAAATCAAAGCCATTGACCGGAAATATCGGACCAATCAACCTGCCAAGTTTTGGGGCATCGATCTGTATGCTTAGAGTGCGATGCCAGGTATTCAGTGTGTGGCGACTTATGTTTTATGAATAATAAGAGCAAAAAAAATCCGTGACCTGCATCAGCAAAGAAAAAACTTATAATTAGATTCATCAATCGCCCAAGTGTCTTCTCTTTTTTAACGTACCTAAGTTTCTTGTATCTTATGACATTTACGTTTATCTGTATGGATTGAGAATCATTTATCATTCGTTCCTTTTGGTTTATTTTAGGAGGGAAAAAACATTAGAATTTGATGCTTATTCAGGGGGTTGACTTTCTTTCAGGAAAAATATTTGAAGTGTCCTTCGTTGAGAAGTCGACTGGACGTTCGAATAAAGGTATTGTGTCCAGGTGGTTATGCTCGGTTTTATCTTCGGGTCGTCTCCCTACTCTAAAGAGAGACCAAAGGGGATAAAACAATACTTTTGTTTGAGAGTTTGATCGATTGTTTGATAGACGACACTTCAAAGATTTATCTTGACAGAGAGTTAATCCCTTCAACAATACCCAATACTTGTATCAGACGCATTTGAACCACGATATAAGGCCATGACCATTCAAAGATCTTCTAAATACATGAAAAAACTTTAACAAAAATTGAATATGTATATGGTGGACGCTTTTTTATTAGTCACTCGGGTTCGATTTACTCTTTGTTTTTATTGAAATTGGATATAAATGATTATTTATGTTGGATCTACGAAACTTACAACCAGCCAGTTAGATAATAAAATGAATGCATTCGAGCTGGTGGGCTATGGTTTAGCTAATAGAATGACTTTGCTTCCATTTTACATTTGCAAAATATTTTATAAGAAAACAAGCTAAAACAATAAAAATATATATATAAAAACTTTGTAAAAGTTACCGGATAAATGGTCAGGATGGCCGAGTGGTCTAAGGCGCCAGACTCAAGTTCTGGTCCTCGTGAGAGGGCGTGGGTTCAAATCCCACTTCTGACATTTTTATTAAGCATTACTTAAAACGGCGTTGTTCAGGTTGCACCTTGATTTTTTCCCTGCACTTTTTGGCGAATGACGTCGTGTCGTTGATATTGACAAAAACAACGTCGTTTTGGTTGCCTCCTAGAACAAACACGCAACGTGATGATGTCTAAGTTAGTGTGGGATACCAAATTTAAATGAATTGATGAGGAGAATAGTAACAGTATTTCAGAATTAAGCTCATCGTAGATAAATGGTCTTTGAAGCATTGTTTAGGTAGGCATGAACAGACATTATCATAATTAGAACAAAACAGTGTCCAAATTCAATGCTTCAGCGAATTTAACAAAATGAATCTTCACAAAGGGAATATATATGTGGTAGGAGAAAATGCCTAGCAAGAAACAAAGCAGAACCCCATATGTTTCTAAACACATTTTTTTTAATCGGGTTGAATTTATTCGAGTTATTTTGTGTTTTAATAATTTTGAGTTATTCGTCTTCCTTTTATGACATTTGAATAATTTTGGTTGGATTTTTAGATCCGAGTCTAAATTATTAAATTTATTCTAATTCTTTTTAAAGTTTTTAATTTACAATCTACAATTTACTTTTGTATATTAAAGTACATGGTTCATTTTTTAAGGTGTCTCGATGAAGTGTTCTTGTTTTATAAATTTATTGTCTTTTCAAGGGCAAAACCAAGAATTATGTGATAGGAGTTGAGATAAAGCTAAAATATTTGAGGTAAGGTAAAACTAAAATTTTGTATTAAAATGACTTAAATTATATATATATATTAATTTTAAAGGGGTTAAAATTACAATTTTTTTATTTAAAACAACTTTAAAAAAATTAAATTAAACTGTTTACGTTTAGAAGTATTAAAATAGCAACTAATCCATTCAATTAAGTGTGCTAAAGCTCTTGTTTGTCCCTTTGGCTACATCCTTTTATCTTTTCAGACATTCGAACTTTTTACAAAGTTATTAGATAAAATATCTCACCCAAAATAATATCAATTAATCGAAAATTTATTAATTTTTTACCATTGACATTTCACAAATTTTGATGAAAATAACCTCCTCTCAAACAAAATTTGATTTTAATTTAATTATACACATAAAATTAAAAAAAATCAAACATTTAAATAAATTAACAAACAAATACATCTCAATTTTTTAAAACGAAATTTTTATTGAAAGTATTTTCAGATTGGGATATGATTATTAGATAATAATGTGTATAAGTTAGTGTCAAGTAAATAATCAGATTAAAATAATTCTTTTTCAAAATAAAATAGCAAATTTATATGCGAGTTTTACTAAATCAAAATTTTGATATCACTAGTCCAGATCCCACCGAATCTTTAAACTTGATATACACGTGTCGATCTATCATTGGTCCAGATCCCTCCCCCGCAATTTAAACTCCCTCCTTTTCGTTCAAATCCTAACAAACCATCAAAATTAATTTTCCATTTCGACTAATCTTTTATTTCTTCATTTTTTCACCGAGAAAAATCGTATCTACAGCAATGGGAAATCCAAAGGTATTCTTCGACATGACGATCGGCGGCCAACAGGCTGGCCGGATTGTAATGGAGCTCTTCGCCGATTGCACTCCACGCACGGCGGAGAACTTCCGTGCCCTCTGCACCGGGGAGAAAGGTGTCGGACGTAGCGGGAAACCACTCCACTACAAAGGCTCAACCTTCCACCGCGTGATCCCTAATTTCATGTGCCAGGGAGGCGATTTCACCGCCGGAAATGGCACCGGAGGTGAATCGATATACGGAGCCAAGTTCGAGGACGAGAACTTCATCAAGAAACACACCGGACCGGGGATCCTTTCGATGGCGAACGCCGGACCTGGAACCAACGGTTCGCAGTTCTTCGTTTGCACGACTAAGACTGAGTGGCTCGATGGGAAGCACGTGGTGTTTGGACAAGTTGTTGAAGGCATGGATGTGGTTCGAGACATTGAGAAAGTTGGGTCTAGTGGTGGAAGGACTTCTAAGCCAGTTGTTATTGCCGATTGCGGACAACTTTAAAATTAAAAAGACGGCCACAGTGGCTCATGTCCGATGTTTTAAGCTTCACTTTGTGCTGCTTTGTTTGTTTTTTTTAAATGGTTAGTGGTTTTGGTGGTTCTTTAAGAACTAACCATGGAATAAGATAGGCTTTTTCATTAGTTTCTATCATTAACGACCTGAAATTTCAGTTTAAAGCAATTTATGGATTTGGATTACTATAACTGCATGATTTTGGATATCTATTATATTTGATGGGAGGTATGTGGAGTACATCTTCAAAATTTCCTTGTGTTTAATTGTCTATGCAAGTTCGGGCATAGATTTTTCTCCTATGATATCCTGAAGGTGCAATGATGATATAAAGGCTCAAGTTCAAATTTTGTCGATAATATTATTAAAAGAAATAATCACGAACTCTAAAATGAATTTTTTTTTTTGAAATAACTATGTTGAATTATGTGTTATGATGGTAAATCTCATAAACAATTATTATAGTTTCAATATTTAAATGATCTAAATATTTGATTTTGTAGGATAGGTGTCAATTCTACTCCACTAACAACAATCTTAGTGGAACACTAATTCAATTGGAATTTGATCAAAATGTTGTTCTTATTACAAAGTATATTATATTATTATAATTAAGTCGGTATCAAAAATTAATAAAACATTAATTTAGTTGAAAAATGATTAAAATGTCATTCACTTTGCAAAGTTAACACGTAGCATCTTAACGAAATATCCATGTCTCTACAACCATCGCTAAAAGAATCATGGAGGCCTTGTATTGGGTGTTTGATTGCATTTTTTCTCTTAAACCCTAAACCCTATTTATGGGTTAAAGAGAGGCTATAAATAGCTCTAGACATTGTATCAAAAAAGAGCAAATACGATCAGAATCAATAATAAGATCGTTAAAAAAAACTATTATCTACTTCTCATTTTCACATTCTTTTTATTGAAAAAATTTATCAATTTTTTCTTTCTTTTTTTTTTTTGGTACAAGAAAGATTAAATTATACTAGAATAAACGAAGTCAAGCCACTCCAACACAGTCGTCATGTAATTTTTGAAAAATTTTATCTGATGATTGCATATAAATACATCTGCCTCAAGATTTTGAAAATGTCATTGTCATCATACCATCAAATTGTTTTTATTTTGAATTAATATGTATAAAAAAATTAAATGAATTGAAAATTGATATGAATAACCATTTGACTTTCTGTATTACCTTTTAAATATGAATCACCGTATAAACAAAAAAAACTCAATTTCAATTTAAATTCAATATTATTTTACTTTTAAAATTCAAACTAAAAAACAACAACTCATCAACAAACGTACATTGGCCTAACATCACCAGCCACACAACTAAAATATTCAGGGTCGTATCTAATTTGATTTTTCTTTTTATTTTTAAAAATTAATTAAATTATATAAGAAATATTGGGATTTTTTACTTAAATAATACAAAAAAATAAATTAATAATCAAAATGGTATCCCCAAATTATTATTTACCAAAATGATATGTTTAGTTAAGTGGAGGAACTCTAAATGGCGGCACTAAAGGGTATTTTTGACACGTGTTTTTTTAATTTATTATTATTATTTTTATATATTTAAAAAAAAAAAATATTATTTTATTAGTGGAGGGATTTAAAGTGGCGGCACTCAGGGGTTTTTTTCAAAAAAATACGAGAAAAATACGACAAAAAAATACCTGACACCCAGTGGAGGATCACAAAGTGGCGGCACCAATGGAGGAGTATCAAGTGGCGGCACTCAGGGGTGTTTTGCCACTTGGCAGCACCCCATTGTGCCGTGGGTGTGTGTTTGTGTGAGTTTTTTAAGAGGTGAAAATTAATTTGAGTGATTGGGAATTTTTTTGTTGGTGATAAAAATTAAATAAAATAATTTTTTTTGTTATAAAATAGGTGGGAGGGGGGGACCAACGAAAAATGAAGGAAAAAAGAAAGAAAAAAGAGAAAGAAAGAAAGAAAGAAAGAAGAAGGAAGAAGGAGAGGAAAAAAAAAAGGTAATGTGTTTATTTTTAAATTTAATTTTAAAATATTTTAATTTGTTAATTAGTAGTGGTAATGTGTTTGATTTGTTATTATAATTTTATTAGTTTAATAGGTTGATTAAAAGAGTAAATTAAGAGGAGTGGAAGAAAGGTAAAATTAGTTAATATTTTAAGTATGGTTAATTTTAAAATATTTAAATTTGTTAGTTAATTTGATTATTTTAAGTTTATTGTTTTCTTTAATTTAATTTTTAATTGATTTGTTATTTAATGTTGTTATAGTTGGTGAGTAAATTAAGAGGAGAAGAAGAAATGTAAGCTTGGTATTATGTTATTATTAATTTACTTTAATTTAATTTTGCTAGTTAGTAATTTAATTTTGTTGTTAGTAGTAGTAAGTAAAAAATATTGTTCATATTTATTGATTTAAAATTTAATAATGTTTTAATTTTGTTAGTTAGTAACTTTATTATACAAGTCATAAGATTGTTTAATAAAATGTGAAACAAAACTATTACAAGTGTTTAATAAAATTAACAATAATATATTTTTAAGTTATAATTAAAATTAGCTACAATTATGAAATTAAAAAAATTATTATTTTATAAAATAAGAGAGTTTTAATAATTCACAAAAAATTAAACTTGGCTAATTAATTTTCAAAATATAATATACAAAATAATTAATTATCAAAATAATATCCCCATCATATTATTGACCAAAATATAATATAAAAAATAATTAATTATCAAAATAATATCCCCATCATATTATTTACCAAAATAGTACAAAATAAATTATTTTGTACCATTTTAGTAAATAATGGTGTGTGGATACTATTTGGTTTATATATATATATATTTTGTACAATTTTAGTAAATAACACATTTTGGTATTTAATTATTATTTTTGTATTATATTGGTAAACTTATGTATTGAACTAATTGATAATTTTTTTTCAAGTTACAGAATGACTTCATTAATTAACTCGGAACGTCCTCACATAACCAAATCAGTGAAAGCAGATACACACCAAGGCAATATCAATGTAAAATATAATTATTTGTTCATTATGTCATTCACGATATTATTATTTGTTTACAAAATTAATTTGGTTATACTAACTATTTTTGTAAATTAACAGGAAGAGCTCGCGTATCGTTCATTGAGGGATCGTGCACAGGGCCTTAAATTCCCCCCTCATGAACGTCTGCTTCCGTACTTGCGGGATGCCGGATTTGCATCTGCAGCATTGATCCAAAAATTTGAGTTAAGATATGATTTAATCAGTGCATTGGTGGAGCATTGGCGCCCGGAGACTCACACATTTCATCTGCCTTGTGGGGAGTGCACTGTGACATTGGAGGATGTTGCGGTCCAACTAGGGCTACCAATCAATGGTGTACCAGTCACCGGTGTTAGTTTGTTTCAAGAGCCGGCAACGATGTGCATCCAGTTACTAGGTCGCTCACCTAGTAATAATAATGACTTCACGTCGTTGTTATTTACATGGTTGAAGAGCAATTTTCAGCACTTACCCGAACACGCAACTGAAATGGAGGTTTCTTGGGCCGTTCGAGCCTATTTTTTGCTAATGATAGGGGGCATACTCATGCCGGACGCAAATAACAATAAGATCCACTTGATGTATTTGCCTTTGCTAAGAGATTTGCGAAAGATTCATGAATATAGTTGGGGATCTGCGGTGCTTGCCATGCTAAACCGAGAACTTTGTCGCGCCACAAACCCTTCTTCCCGGGATATAGGTGGATAGTGCTATTGCAATCTTGGGCACTATATCGGATGCCATTCTTGGCATCCGTTAGGCACCAAACATATGTTTTTCCACTCGTTAACAGGTGATTACCATATACCCTAAATTTTTTATAATTTGACATAATTTATTAATTATATTAATCTAACAAGTTATTTTTTGTTTTCTTAGATGGAAAACAAAACCGAGGATCGGGAGGCAGTACACAGGTCCCATGTATCGTTTGATGCTAGAGTAATATGCTGGGGAAGGGGTATGTTATTCATTAACATGTTAAATTATATTACTTGACTCGTGTTAATATGGTTGCATGTTAGTAAATTATATTACTTTAATCTTATTAATATTTTGACATGTTATTAATTGTGCAGTTCATCTGGACCCCATATATACAGCCAGAAATTACCGCTGTTATTCCCGCCTCAACATTCCTCCACTCAGACTAATGGTGCATTAACGCACCGATAATCAATTTTCAAATAGTGGAGTGGTATGCCGGGGATCGAGTACTCCGGCAATTTGGTTGTAAACAGCCTATCCCGCAGTTGCCATTCTAATTAGGGTCTATCTATGGGATGGATAAGAAGGGGAAAGCAAATTGTGATTGGAGGAGTGTGCATGGACAATATGTTTATGTGTGGAACAACCGAATGACTCGAGTACCTCCGATGGAGTACACTCCGGATTTACAGCCATTGGTGCAGTACATGCAATGGTTCATTGAGTTTGGCCAACCATATTTGATTGGTGCTTCATCGACGATAATTCCCCCATACATGTCTCGACAAGATCACCCCTATCATGTAGCTCCTGCCCCGGAGCCACAGCCAGTGCCAGAGCAACAAGAAGAGGAGGATGAAGAGGCATTGAATGACGATGATTCTTATCGTCCTGATTTTGCGGGATCATCACATATGCATAGCTCATCAAGCCAAGGATATCAGCCTCAGTTTAACGAGCCGCCGCAATGCTCAAGCCAAAGATATCAGCCTCAATTTGACGAGCCACCGCAATGCTCAAGCCAAGGATATCAGCCTCAATTTGACGAGCCACCGCAATGCTCAAGCCAAGGATATCAGCCTCAATTTGACGAGCCACCGCAATGCTATAGGGAAGGATATCAAGCTGAGTTTGACGAGGCATCGCGATACACTATTCCTCCCGGGCAATACTCTACTCCTCCGGGGCAAATGGACCCTAATGATGGTGATGAACTTGATGAGCAACCTCAACGTAGACGCCGGCCACCACAAAGATATACCTCGAGAACCACACCATCTAATCATGGATACTAGGGTTGTATCTAATAGTGTTTAAATTTGACTGTTGATGAATTATAACGATGAATTTTTCCTCCATAATGTACATATATTTTAACCTATTTGATCATTTATTTAAATTTCATAACATTAAACCTATTACTTGAAACCTTAAACCGTAAAGTTGAAAAGGTTAGGGACTTAAAGCGTAATTTTACCATTTTTATTAAGTGAGATATTTTTGAAGAAAAGTGTAGAGAATTTGAGAGATAAAAATTGGAAGATATATAATTTTTATGCTAAAATGATATTTTAGTCTAATTTCAGAAACATCAAACGAATTATAATTTTGAATTCTTTACCTCAAGATATAAATAATTTAGTGACTGGGACGCAAGTGGACAACATTGAAAATTAATGTAAAAATAAAATTAAGAGGTATATGATGATGAACCGGGTTTAGGCCCTACTCGATCCGGATGACTGCCTAATATGATAGGTTCGTTGAGGGCAATTACGTCGAGTATGCCCAGCTAGCCTACACAATCCACACAGTTTACCCCCGTCTGTTTTCTCCATAATATCCATTTCGTTGCGGATTCTGGCGATATGAGGACGACCTTTTGGATTTCTCCGTAAACCTTTGTTCGGGATAAGCTCGAAAGTCATCGGAGGTACCTCCCATATGGACAAGTCAGGCAGGACGGGGAACTCATTTTCCCAAATACGTAACGTACGATGGAGAGTGTAAACGGGGTCGATGAACTGTTCAACATTTAGTGACACTTTAGCACAAGCTGCAACGACATGCGCACAGGGATAACGAAGTGTATCGAACCTCCTGCAATCGCAGTGTCTGTTTTGGAGATCAACCCCGTATGACCTAGGTGGGATACCAGGTCGACGACCAATAGTCTCAGTAACTTGAAATCGTTGAAACTGTCGTGAATATATTTCAACGTTCATCGTCCTCGCACTCTGACGGTTTGCATCTATTGCATTCCTGACAGCTTCGACAAACACGTGACCAGCGTTCATCTGATCGATTTGTCGCGTTCCCATTACTGGCATCAAGGTAGCTAGCCTATAGAACGTAGCGGAGAACACGGATGAAATCGAAAGATGTCGTATTCTCTTGAACACGCCGTTAATCGATTCTGCCAGGTTGGTCGTCATTTGACCATATCGATGCCCCTCATCAAAACTTTGAGACCATTGTTACGGCTTCATGGTACCCAACCACTCGCGTAGAGGCTTGTTCGTTTGACCTTCCATGTCACTCTCAAGTCTGGTCATTCTTTACCGGAATCGGTGTGGCTCTAGCTCGTACGCTGTAGGAATATTAAGAAAACATAAGTTACAGTCTAAAATTAAAACCTTAAAAATATAATTTAGAACTTTATTTTTTTACCCATTTTCACAAGTTGTCTCCGCCAGTCTGCATTCTTATATTCTCGTTGGAAGTTAGCCGTAATGTGTCGGCTGCAGTAAACCGATTTTCATGGTACACCAGTACGCCTAATGGCCGTAATAATACCCTTCGCTCTATCAGAGATGATGCAAATATTATCGTTATGAATCACATGCATCCGCAGGTTTCTCAAGAAGAATTCCCAAGATTCCATGTCTTCTTTGTCCACAATAGCGAATACTATTGGGAGCACGTTTTGATTCCCGCCTTGAGCCACCGCAATTAGTAAGATCTGTGTATGTTTCCCGTATAACCACGTTCCATCTACCTGGACAAATGGCTTGCAGTGAGGAAATGCTCGAACGTAGGGATCAAACGTCCAAAATATATACTGAAAAATTCTTCTTCTCGATTGCATGTTGTTATCTGAGCCATAATAAGGTCGTGTCACCAACTCAATCGCAGTCCCCGGTACGTACTGTCGCATTGCGACTATCCATCCTTGTAGCTCATTATATGATGCATCCCAATCACCGAACAATTGTTTCATTGCCATCTGTTTTGAAATCCATGCTTTTCGATATGAAACCTGATAATTGAATCGTGATTGCATGTCCACAATCAATGTAGAAACCTTGATGGTCGGGTCGTCCTTAACCATTGGCATGATATGTGTGTAGATGATTCTGGAATCAAGTTTCCGGTGATCTTCTGACAAACGTGTTGAACTGCATGGGTAAGGCCCATCAATTTTTCTTATCTCCCACATCTGCGACTTCTGGATAAATGCAGCTCGCACCCGCCACTTGCAACCTTCCATCGACTTCCAGCACTCTCCAATATACAATGTCGGTTTAGACACTGCGACTTTGTAGTCTATCGACACATTCATGCTATATTGCTTAATAGCAAATATGCATTCTTCCTTGGATTCAAATTTTTGGCCCACAAACAACTCTTCACAATCTGCTGCGACGGCCAATCGGTGAGCAGGTACTATTTCAGGGTATTCTGCGAACTTGGCATGTGTCGCATCGGGGTTTATAAGCGACATGTGTGCCCTAGGAGGATTATTGTGCATCACAATATGTGTAACTGGATTTTCGACTGGAATTTCATCGCCATTCGCCCCTTCTTCGTCAATATCATCTGGGACCTCATCCACATCCGGATCACTATCAATATTGACTTCATTATCAGAAGGAATACTACTATCATATCCACCATCTTGATCTGCATCATTCTCGGGTGCAGCAGCATTAAGATCGATGTGTAGCCCACGTACGATTGATTGACTTTCAATGTACGATACTGGAACCACCATACACGGAGTTGAATCTTCATTTTGTACAGGTTCCACATCAACTAACTCAGCAAACAATTGAACCGGTGCATTTGGGTCACTTTGATTCGAACAATAAAGAGCGATCATTGTCTCCACGTCTTCGTCGTCTACAAGTTCCATCTCGGTGAATTAGATGGGATCTATCGAAACTGGAAACTTGTAGAAAAGTTTCGAGATCCTTCTTCCATAACATCTAAAATTTTTTGCACTAATCTTTGCTTTCATATCATCAACCGAGATATTTCGACTAAATCTCATTCCTATTTGTTCCCGACAATCAAATATACATCCAACCGATGTTTTCGAAATTACTCCATCAAAATAAATGCATAGAAAAAATTGATTATCCATCTTCAATAAATCTGTTAAAAATTAAATAAAATTTATTAAATAAAATATGATTTTACCCATTTATATCATACTCAAATAAAATTAAAATTAAACACATTACCTTTCTTTCCTTCTTCTTTCTTTCCTCTCCTTCTTCCTTTCTTTCTTTATTTCCTTTCTTTCTTTCCCGTTTATTTGCTTCCTTCACTCCTATTTTATAACAAAAATTTTATTTCATTTAATTTTTATCACAAACATTAAAAATTCCCAACCACCCAAATTTATTTTCACAAATAAAATAAAATAAACACACACACACGACACAATGGGGTGCTGCCAAGTGGCAAAACACCCCTGAGTGCCGCCACTTGATACTCCTCCATTGATGCCGCCACTTTGTGTTCTTCGACTGGGTGTCAGGTATTTTTTTGTCGTATTTTTCTCGTATTTTTTTGAAAAAAACCCTCGAGTGTCGCCACTTTAAATCCCTCCACTAATAAAATAATATTTTTTATTTTTAAATATATAAAAATAATTAAAAAAATTAAAAAAACACGTGTCAAAAATACCCCTTAATGCCGCCATTTAGAATTCCTCCACTTAACTAAACATACCATTTTGGTAAATAATAATTTGAGGATACCATTTTGGTTATTAATTTATTTTTTTTGTATTATTTAAGTAAAAAATCTGAAATATTGTTTATTTTAAATATGACGTAAAGTCAATCACACAGCACTCAACTTGCAAGAACAAAGGAGTTTTAAAGTGGGGAGTAGGTATAACGAACGCTCAAGTAGCGGCAGCTAATTTACTAATTTGGTATAACAGCATCGTTATTAGTAATTTAATAATAAGAAAAAACAAAGCCCCTTTATAAACTGGAATATGTTCCCCCCACCCAAAATTTCTATTTAAAATATGGTATAATAAAGAAGGGGAAAATATATGGGAATAATTTGGCACACCCTTAATTCATTCAACTATTATAGTATTTTTTAAAAATTTTAATTAAAATATTTTAAGATATTTAACATACCATATAATTTTATTTTTATAATTAATAAGAAGTAATATTATTCAAAACAATAGTTGATTAACATAATTAATTCTAATTTATTAATTAAGTGATAATTAAGATGTTTACAATTCTATTTAAGCAATAACTCTATTTTACATCACTAAAATTAACATATTTTTTTAATAAAAAAATGCAATTAGCACTATTTTTTACATAAAATTTTTTTTAATTAATAAGTGTAATTTAAACAAAGAGATATCCACTTATGCAAGGTAAAAATTTAAGTAGTTTTATTCACTTTCATAACTATTTATATTATTATTTTTACGATCCAACAGTTGAACTTATCAATAGAATTGTACTTGTTATGCATGTAAGTTTTCGAACAGATTTGATATTTTTATTATATCGATCTAAATGTTCTACATATTAATATATATTCAACGGTTGAATTTTTTACATAAAATAAATAGTTAAAAATTTTAAATTTTTATCAAATTGGACATACATGATATACATGAATAGATCATGAAATATTTCATATAAATAATTACCCAAGTGTGTAATACTACTTTAGCCTAAGTGGATCTCTCCACCTTAAATTATAATTATAACAATTTTTTTCCCTGCTACTTTGAGTTTTATCCGCATAATAATTCTATTTTAAAGTTAGTATAACATTTTTTAACTAATAATCATAAATTAAATTATAATATTTTTAAATGTTTAATATTTATCTTAATTTCTATTTTTTTTAAATTTTAGAAGGTGAATTTAATAATATGATGGAAAATAAATAAGACTTTTATCTGTTTATTGTCTTTTAATTCGTGTTTATATGTGTGTATAGAAATTAATTTTTAATCAAAACGTGCCATGGGTATCTTATATTAAGACGTGCATGTACTTCCATTTTGTTTGGGGGAGAAAAAAAAGAAGAGAGAGAAAAGAAAAGAAATGGAAAATCTGGCTATTCTACTACTAGTAATTTTCTTGGTAGCCATGCCAATGGCGTATTGCGTCAAAGAAGGTGCCGAGGAAGTAGATGAATGGTTCGACAAGCTTCCATACGCAAAACAAAAGGTAACTAAGCTCCATTTCTTCTTCCACGACAGGTTTGCTGGAAAACACAACATAACCGCCGTCCGGGTCGCCCACGGACCCAACACCGACAAATCGCCAACCTCATTTGGTCTCGTTTTCATCATGGATGACCCGTTAACAGAAAGGATGAATCCGACGTCCAAAGAGTTGGGTCGAGCTCAAGGGCTGTACGCGTTTTCTGGGCGAGACGAACTCAGCCTGTTGATGTCGTTTAACTTGGTGTTTACCACCGGCGAGTTCAACGGCAGCACTCTTACTGTACTTGGGAGGAATCCGGCGGTTCCCCACCGTGAGATGCCGATTGTAGGTGGTTCAGGCGTTTTCCGATTGGCTCGTGGCGTGGCGTCGGCTAAGTTACGGTCATTTAATATGACTACCGGTAATGCTCTCATTGAATACAATGTCGTAGTGATACATTATTAAAGTGATTAACTTACCCAATGCATTCGTCGTAAGCTCAAATAAAAATTCATGGCTATTTATAGATGCCATTTATGTTTTTTTTTCATGTGATATTTCATTTTACTTGTTTTCGAAATTTGATGTTCCATTTGAATTTTCTTTTGTTTTACAATAATGAAATATTTAATTATGTAATTTCTTTTTAAGTTTACAATTACAAAATATATATCTAAGTAATTACAAAGTGTAGAACTAAACTATTCCAAGATAAAGTGTGTACTCAAACAATTACAATAAAAATAAATTAAAAATTGATTAATTTAAACTAAAATTGGTTAATCAAATTATTACAACAAAAATAAACTAAGAATTATATAACGTAGATTAAAGTTGCTTAACCGAACTAAAATTTCGAATGACAATACTTGAAGATTCACACGTATGTTTTCTATGATGTACTCAAAGATCAATTAAGTGTTGGACGTAATAATCTCAAATTGTGATGAAAATTTATTTTTTTCGCTCGAATTCGAATCATAATTGTATAAAAAAAGAAAAAGAAAAAAACTAAACATAATCTCGAATAAGTCTTAATTAAATAAATTAATCTAAGATTCGACGAATCAAATATACTCATAATGAAATAACCATATCTCTACAAAGCATCATTCTAAAGAGACTCGAGCCAAAAAGCTCCCTTTCTATAAAAAGATGGCTCCATCTCAAAGAGAAAAAAGTTGCATGAGACTTACTAAAACTCTATCAAATCTCTCCTGAAAAGCTATCAATAAGATCCTGAAAGTGAAACCATCATTTTTACCGACTCTCTACGATTTGAATCACATTCACTTTAGTCACTTTCCGTACTTTCTACAATCTGACCCACCATTACAAATAAAAAATCCTTAAATTTGATGTTATTTTATTTTTAAAATTCAAAAACCTATCTAGAAAATGAAAAGTTTTCCCGTCACCTAAATTTTAAATAAAAATACGGTATACACAAAGAAAACTATTGTTTGAATGACTGAATATCTTTAAATTATTGTTTAAATTTTAAAAAAGTTTTAAGTTTAAAAGATAATATTCTAATAAAAATTTTAAATATTTTTTATTTTTTTATTTTGCTGATGTAGAATGTCATGTCAGCACTATAATGATTAAAAAGGACTAAAATGATTAATTAATACAATTTAAGAATTTAAAGTTTAATTAAATATTTTTTTTCTTGAAGTAACTTAATTGAATTTTTTTCCATCCTTATATTCCTTTTACAAAAACAAAATGCTGGCAAAAAGTTAGAATTTATATTTTTATATACAAAAAAATAGAAAGCAACAGAAGTTAGAGGAGGAGGTTTCTAGAGAGAAGGCAAATAAGGTTTTGGTCACTCTTGCTGTAACTGTCCATGTTTGTTTTTCTTTAACAGAACTGTCCATGTTCAATGTATATAAAATTAAGTGATTCATAACTCAAATGATTTTTTTTGAATTATAAAAAGTGATTAATGTAATTTGAATTCAAATTATTTTTGAGACAGTAAATATTTTTAATAATAAAGTCAATATATAAGATTTTAACTCAAATATGTTTATCAAGGCCTTCTTTATACACCATTAAAAAAATTCAATTAAGAATTATTATTTTAAATAATTTAATATTTTTGATAATTTAAAATAAAAATGATTTGATAAAACTTTTCTATAAAAAATAATAAATAGATAAAACTTATTTATCACTCAATGAAGAACAATTTCAATTAATTCTATTTGATTTTATTTATTTTAATATTATATTATTTTATAAAAAATTTTGTTTAAATTTTAATTTTTATTTAAAATAAAGAGAAATATTTAAAAAATTAAAAATAAAATATAAAATTTTACATCTTATAAATTATAATCTATATTTATTAATAATATAATTATATTTCATAATTCATTTTAAATAATATATATAACAATTTTATAATTTAAATTCTGACATTTAAATTTTTTCACTCTTATTTTTTCAACAACTAATTTTTTCAATTTCCAATTTCTTAGACAGCACCTAAAATTCATTTTTGTGGCTCTTTTTTTTTTTTTTTTTTTCCTATATCGGTAACTTCAACATCATCATCAATTCATCATCAATCTAGCCTCCATGGGAGAAGTGGATCAAGCTTTCATTCAATCCATCGAACACCGAGCCAACCTCGATACCATCGAAATCGAAGGAATCCCATTTATCGATCTTTCACTATCCCACACTACAGACATCAACCTACTCGTTTCAGAGATCGGAAACGCTTGCAAAAACTTGTGGTTTTTTCAAGTGATCAACCATGGGGTGCCTTTGGAATTGCTCGAAAAGATTAAGGTAGTAGCTAAAGCATTCTTCGATCAACCCGTAGAGGAAAAACATAAGGCTAAACGAGATGAAGTGAATGCTACGGGGTACCATGAAAGCGAGCATACTAAGAACGTTAGAGACTGGAAAGAGGTGTTCGATTTCTTGACAAAAGACCCTTCTTTTTTACCAGCTTCGCCTGAGCCTGAGGATGATGAAATGTGGACGTTGAGTAATCAGTGGCCTGAGACTCCTCCACAGTTTAGGTAATTAATCTTTCTTTGGAGCTTTTCTTTAATGTTCTTATTATGTTGCATTTGGCGTGTTTGATAAATTGGCTGACAGAGATGACTAAATCTATGATTAGTGGTGTAAATAAGATTGGTGCTATCTACTTGAGTTTGAAAAGAAAAAGATTCGAATTTAAATCAGCCATTACTAAGTCGAGCTTCAGCTTGATTAGCTGGAGTTATCAATCAAACTAAATTTGAGCTCAATAATATTTATTTGGTTTGAATGGTTCATGAGTCATATCGAGCTTTGGGAATATCTTAATTAACTCAAATTCTAGTAGCTTGATTGTATCTTGAACTGAACTCAAACTTAAAAGTAATATTTGATTGAGCTCGAGTTGAGTATTAAGCTTCGAATTTCAAGTTCGGTTTGACCAGATTACACCAATATCTATCACTGTTCAAATGTAGAATTTGACAGTTTGAAGATAAAAGCAGCCAATAGAAATCTTGGGCTTGTTGATTTAAAACTGACCCATGTTTTACAAATTACAAATCTTATTAGTTTCTTTAACAAGTTGATTTGAGCTAAACTGGAATTGCCCAAGCTTGCTTGATTAAGTTCATTTAATTAGTTCGATTATTTATATTTAAATACTAATTTAAAACATGGGACTAAGCACAAGTTAATCCATTAGGGTATTTAAATTCAATTTGCTCAATATTAGCTGGAGATTAACAATAATCGAGCCTAATATGAGCTTTCTCTCCAGCAAAATCCGAATAATTTATTTGCACAAGTGCCTCATTTACGCCTTGTGTTAATCCAGTTTATTAGTGTTGGTTAGGGAAATCTGCGAGACGCATGCAAGAGAGGTTGAAAAGCTAGGTTACAAGCTATTGGAACTCATCTCTTTGAGCTTAGGCTTGCCATCTAATAGGCTCAATGGCTACTTTGAAGACCATACAACCATGATGAGACTTAATCACTATCCTCCATGCCCTTGCCCTGAGCTAGCACTCGGCGTAGGTCGACACAAGGATGCCGATGCTTTAACCATCGTCGCTCAAGATGATGTCGGAGGATAACAAGTGAAGAGAAAATGGGACCAAGTATGGGTTCCTGTTAAACCGACCCCAAATGCTTTGCTCATCAATGTTGGTGATACTATTCAGGTAACTTCATTTCATTTTGGGCTAATTTATACAAGCTCTTGCGTGTAGATTCGTCCAAAGTTCGAGCTTCCAGTCCGGCTTAGACAAAATGGTAGTAAATTTAATATCCAAATCTGAAAATTAACTAAATGGTCAAAATATGATTGCCGGTCCTTGTATTTTGGTAAAGTTTGAGATTTAATCCTTCTATTTAAAAAAGTCAAAATTAAATCCTCTTGCTTTTTTAGTTAAAAAATTCTAGTCCAATCATTGACAGCATTAATATTTTCTGTAAAAGAAATTGCTTATTATCAGGTATATTTACTGAGTTCATAACGATATGCTTTTGAAGTCGGTATTATTGCATTGATGAAAAATACAATGATTTTACATGAAACTGCAAAAGATGATCGAATAATATTAGGTTTTCAGGTTTGGGGCAACGAAGCTTACGAGAGCATGGAGCATAGGGTGGTGGTAAACTCGGAACGGGAAAGGTTTTCGATTCCAGTCTTCTTTTGCTCTTCTCACTACGTGATGGTGAAGCCATTGGAGGAGCTTGTGAACGAGGGAAACCCACCCAAATATAAACCATACAACTATGGAAAGTTCTTTGTGGCTAGAACCCGCAGTGATTATAAGAAACTTGAGGTCCAAAACATCCAGATAAGTGATTTTAAGATCATCTAATTTGTGCCGTTTTGGAAGTGTCGGCAGAGGTTGAGGCTTTCTGGATTTAGCGTGTCCGTAAATGCTATCCGTGGATTCTCTCCCAAATTATTCTGGGTTTAAGTCGCACCATGTGCTAGTTCATTCTCGATTTATTCTCGTCTTAGTACTAATCTACTTCGAATTTTCAGTTTGTTGTACTTTGTATCGAATAGATTCTACTTTTAGTTAATCGAACATGTAGATTTGTACTATAACCATAGTTGTAAATTTCTTTAAAAAAGAGTTAATTGCATCAGATATCTCTAAACTATGACATTCATTTTGAATTAGTCCCTAAACTTCAAAGTACTTTTTTTTTTATTCTCAATATATCTACTGGAGTGAGTCCAGTTACTAATTCTTCGCATTTTGTAGGCCATTAAGAGGGTGGATGCTGATCAAGAATTTTAAAACTCTTCCGTATCCAAGGCGAGGGTCGAACCCTCAAAATACATTAATATTATATTTTCAAACTATAAATATTATATCAATCAAGTCCTTTTATGCAGACCAAATTTGATGTAGTTAAATTTATTTTTTCAATTAAAAAAAAAAACCTTGCAATATAATTTTTAACGGTTAAATTAATACTTTTAATAATAATTCTATTTTAAAATAAAAATAATTTAATAAAAGTTTTTCATAAGAAATAATAATTAGATAAAAATTATTTGTCACTCAATGAAGAATAATTTCAATTAATTCTATTTTATTTTATCTATTTAAATGTTATATTCTCTTATAAAAAGTTATGTTCAAATTTTAATTTTTATTTAAAACAAGGCAAAATGCTAAAAATTAAAGATAAAATATAAAATTTTGCATTTTATAATTTAACATATATATGAGACAATTTACTTATATATTTTTTTGATAAGTACAATTTAATTATATTTAATAATTAATTTTAAGTAATATATGAAATAATTTAATAATTTAAATTCTATACTTAATTTTTTTTTTCACTCTTATTTTTTCAATTTCCAATTTAGTAGACAGCACCTAAAATTCTATTTTGTGTCTTTTTTCCCTATATCAGTAACTTCAACATCATCATCAATTCATCATCAATTCATCATCAATCTAGTCTCCATGGGAGAAGTGGATCAATCTTTCATTCAATCCATCGAACACCGAGCCAACCTCGATACCATCGAAACCGAAGGAATCCCGGTAATCGATCTTTCACTATCCCACACTACAGACATCAACCTACTCGTTTCAGATATAGGCAACGCTTGCAAAAACTGGGGTTTTTTTCAAGTAATCAACCATGGGGTGCCTTTGGAATTGCTCGAAAAGATTAAGGTAGCAGCTAAAACATTCTTCGATCAACCCGTAGAGGAAAAACGTAAGATTAAACGAGATGAAGTGAATGCTATGGGGTACCATGAAAGCGAGCATACTAAGAACGTTAGAGACTGGAAAGAGGTGTTTGATTTCTTGATAAAAAACCCTTCTTTTTTACCAGCTTCGCCTGAGCCTGAGGATGATGAAATGAGGACGTTGAGTAATCAGTGGCCTGAGACTCCTCCACAGTTTAGGTAATTAATCTTTCAGCGGAGCTTTTCTTTAATGTTCTTATTATGTTGCATTTGGTGTGTTCGATAAATTGGCTGACAGAGATGACTAAATCTATGATTAGGCCTGGTGCTATCTATTTGAGTATGAATAGAAAAAGATTCGAATTTAAATCAGTAATTAATAAGCCGAGATTAAGCTTGAGTAGCTGGAGCTATCAATCAAGTTAAATTTGAGTTCAATAATATTGGACTCGAACGGTTCGTAAGTCATACTGAGCTTTGCGAAAATTGATAAAAGGTCTTAATCGAGTTCAAGTTCTACTAGCTTGATTATATATTGAACTGAACTGAAACTTAAAAGGAGATGTTTGATTGAGCTAGAGCTGAGTATTAACCTTCGAATTTCGAGTCAAAACGAGCTTGTCAATATTCAAATTTGGTTCGGCTCGTTTACACCCATACCTATCACTGTTCAAATGTAGAATTTGATAGTTTGAAGATAAAAAGCAGCCTACAGAAATCTTGGGCTTCTTGATTTGAAAATGATCCATGTTTTACAAATTAGCAAATCTTATTAGTTTCTTTAACAAATTGATTTGAGCTAAAATGGAATTGCCCAAGCTTGCTTGATTAAGTTCATTTAATTAGTTCGATTATTTATATCTGAATACTAATTTAAAACATGGGACTAAGCACAAGTTAATCCATTATGGTATTTAAATTCAATTTGCTCAACATTAGCTGGAGATTAACAATAATCGAGCCTCATTCAAGCAAAATCCAAATAATTTATTTGCACAAGTGTCTCATTTACGCCTTGTGTTAATCCAGTTTGTTGGTTTTGGTTAGGGAAGTATGCCAGACGTATGCAAGAGAGGTTGAAAAGCTTGGTTACAAGTTATTGGAGCTCATCTCTTTGAGCTTAGGCTTGCCATCTAATAGGCTCAATGGCTACTTTGAAGACCATACAACCATGATGAGACTTAATCACTATCCTCCATGCCCTTGCCCTGAGCTAGCACTCGGCGTAGGTCGGCACAAGGATGCCGGTGCTTTAACCATTGTCGCCCAAGATGATGTCGGAGGATTACAAGTGAAGAGAAAATCGGACCAAGTATGGGTTCCTGTTAAACCGACCCCAAATGCTTTGGTCATCAATGTCGGTGATACTATTCAGGTAACTTCATTTCATTTTGGGCTAATTTATTCAAGCTCTTGCGTGTAGATTCGGCCAAAGTTCGAGCTTCCAGTCCGGCTTAGACAAAATGGTAGCAAATTTAATATCCAAATCTTAAAATTAACTAAATGGTCAAAATATGATTGCCGGTCGTTGTATTTTGGTAAAGTTTGAGATTTAATCCTTCTATTTAAAAAATGTTATAATTAAATCCTCTTGCTTTTTTAGTTTAAAAACTCTAGTCCAATCATTAACAACATTAGTATTTTCTATAAAAAATTTGCTTATTATCAGGTATATTTACCGAGTTCATAACGATTTGCTTTGCTTTTGAAGTCGGTATGATTGCATTGATGAAAAATACAATGGCTTTGCACGAAACTGCAAATATGATTGAATAATATTGGATTTTCAGGTTTGGAGCAACGAAGCTTACGATAGCGTGGAGCATAGGGTGGTGGTGAACTCGGAACGGGAAAGGTTTTCGATTCCAGTATTCTTTTTCCCTTCTCACTGCGTGATGGTGAAGCCACTGGAGGAGCTTGTGAACGAGGGAAACCCACCGAAATATAGACCACACAACTTTGGAAAGTTCTTTGTGGCTAGAAACCGCAGTGATTATAAGAGACTTGAGGTCCAAAACATCCAGATAAGTGATTTTAAGATCATCTAATTTGGAAGTGTTGGCAAAGGTTGAGGCTTTCTGGATTTAGTGCGCATGTTTGAGTTCTATCATCCGCAAATGCTATCCGTGGATTCTCTCCCAAATTATTCTGGGTTTAGTCGCACCATGTGCTAGTTCATTCCCGATTTATGTCGTCTAGCTCCAAACTGTATTTTGTATCGAATAGATTCTACTTTTTGTACTAGTTACAAATTTCTTTATAAAAGAGTTAATTGCATCAAAGATCTCTAAACTATTACTTTCTTTTTGAACTAGTCCTTAAACTTCAAAATATTTTAATTACATATTCAATTTATTACTGTTATATCAATCAAGTTTTTTCATACAGGTCAAATTTGATGCAGTTAAATTTAGTTTTTATTTAAAAAAAAAAAAAAACATTGCAGCATAACTTTAAAAATTAAAACTGAAAAAGAGAGAATAAATGATAAAGCATTCGTAAAAGTTTAGAGTTTGATTATTTTTTTTGAAACTTTCTTTTTTTCTTGAATAAATTGAAACTTTCATTTTAAATTATATCGCATCGTTTAAGACTTGGTGTATTTTTTAACGGTTAAATTATCACTTATTGATAATAAAAAGACTAAACATTAGTAATTTAGTGAAATGTAAATTTTTGGTGGATTGGACTTTGGACATATGATTAAAATATGGGCATTCGAGGTTGTAATTTTTTCAAATTAATAATATGGAAAAATGAGTAATTGGGTTTTGGTTAAAATCTAATTTTTCAAATTCACAATCAAGTTAGTCATCCGTAAAAACCGCCCAGTCGAACTTTTTATTTAAAGAGTTTTTAATATTGATAATCGGTACTATAATTTTGTAATTAAAAATCTATGGATAAACCACTTCAATTCCTATATATAACGCAAGAATAACGGTGGTTTTTATTTTTGAACATCAAACATGGAGAAAACCTCGTTTGACCACTACAAATCTAGATCTGTCTCCTTCTTTCCATTCACTGGCGGCGCCACCAGTTACTCTTTGGCCGCGCCACCTTGGAAAAAACCATGCTTTCACTAATGCCTCCTTTACAAAAGTACCTTACATTTCTTAAACTATGATTTTTTTTGCAAGAAAATACATAAATATATATATATCTCAATTAGATTCAGCCATATCGTTGTCTTGTCGTTAAAACCAGACACAAGTGTTTTGATTTGTCTTAAAAGGGATCGTTGCCGTAAATTGGATTTTGTTATTGTTGCCGTGTCCGCTGACCATGGCGAGCGTAGTGAAACAACTGTTAGCGAGGCCAATACAAGTGGCGGATATGGTGACAAAGGCGGCTGATGAAGCACAATCGTTCAAACAAGATTGTCAAGAGATTAAAGGTAAGACCGAAAAGGTAGCCGGCTTACTCCGGCAAGTTGCACGAGCAAGCAACGATATTTACGAACGGCCGACACGTAGAATCGTCGACGAAACCGAACAAGTCCTCGACAAGGCCTTAACTCTTGTCCTAAAGTGTGGTGCAACTGGTTTTCTGGGACGGCTTTTCACCATTATCCCTACCGCGGCCTTTAGGAAACTATCGATGCAACTCGAGAATTCTATCGGAGATGTTTCGTGGCTTTTGGCCGTGTCGGGAGATAACCGTGATGATGAATATCTCGGTCTTCCTCCCATTGCAGCGAACGAACCGATTTTATGTCTTATATGGGAACAAATAGCCATTCTTTATACAGGTACGTTAGAAGAACGGGCCGATGCTTCGGCTTCCTTAGTGTCTTTGGCTCGGGATAATGATCGATACGGTAAGTTGATTATTGAGGAAGGTGGGGTTGTTCCTTTATTGAAATTGGCCAAGGAAGGGAATCCCGAGGGTCTAGAGAATGCGGCAAGGGCGATCGGGTTGCTCGGACGTGACGCGGAAAGTGTCGAACAGATTGTAAATGCTGGAGTTTGTGCAGTGTTTGCGAAAATCCTCAAAGAAGGTCAAATGAAAGTTCAATCTATTGTGGCTTGGGCTGTATCGGAATTAGCTGCTCATCACCCTAAATGCCAAGACCATTTCTCACAAAACAATATAATTCGGTTTCTCGTAAGCCATATTGCTTTCGAGACCGTCGAGGAACATAGTAAGTATACGATTGTGACAAAGCAAGGGGTGTCCTCCATTCATTCAGTTCTCGTAGCTAGTAAAAGCCCCGATTCTCAAAAAAAAGAGGAAATCGAGAGTAATACAAATCGTCCGTTGGGGAACCGAGCCGCACCTAGCCAAATGCAAAATGTGGTTGCCAATACTTTGAAAGGGAAGAACGTTACTGGTTCAAACCCGACACCAACACAACCAAACAACCAAGCTAACCATCCCAAAGGCGGCCAACAAGTCCCGCACTCTAGATCGAACCACCATCCACACCATGTTTCAATATCCGGTACTAGCATTAAAGGAAGAGAATTCGAAGACCCGGCCACTAAAGCACAAATGAAAGCAATGGCAGCCAGGGCTTTGTGGCAACTTTGCAAGGGAAACCTCTCGATATGCCGTAGCATAACTGAATCGAGAGCTTTATTGTGTTTTGCAATTCTACTAGAAAAAAGCACGGACGACGTTAAATACTACTCGGCCATGGCATTAGTGGAAATCACGGCTGTTGCCGAACAAAATGCAGACTTGAGACGCTCGTCTTTCAAACCGACTTCACCCGCAGCTAAGGCCGTCGTCGATCAATTACTCAAAATCATCGAAAAATCCGACACGGAACTCCTTGTGCCATGCATCAAAACAATCGGGAACCTAGCAAGGACCTTCCGAGCTACCGAAACAAGGATTGTCACACCGTTAGTGAAACTACTTGACGAAACTGAACCCGAGGTTTCGGTGGAAGCCGTCATGGCACTTAACAAATTCGCCACACCGAAAAATTTCCTCCAAGTTAACCATTCAAAAGCGATCGTTGAAGCCGGCGGGGTGAAACATTTGATTCAACTGGTTTATTTTGGAGAACAAATGGTGCAGTTCCCGTCCTTGAAACTTCTTTGTTACATTGCTTACAATATCCCCGACAGTGAAGTACTTGCCCAAGATGAAGTGCTTATAGTGCTTGAATGGGCATCGAAACAAGCTCATTTGTCGGGAGATCCCGACATTGATGATTTATTACCAGAAGCTAAAAGTAGATTGGAACTGTATCAAGCGAGAGGTAAAAGATTCCATTAATGCTTTTAATGCAAAAAAAAGAAATAGTTTCAGTTTTGTAAGTTTCCATTTTTACCTTTCATTGAAATTCACCGTTTATAAATATACATTTAGCATTAATGACACCAATGTTACCGATTTTAAATAGGATAATCTTATTTTTAGCGATAAAAATATTGCATATATTTTGACCATTTACTAAAAAATAAATAAATTATTCTTTTTACGTTAGATTAAAAATAAAATTGATTTTTTTGTTAAAAATTTGATCTATTAATGTTGTTACAAACTGACGTTGCTGACGAAATAACCAGATAGTTACATGTGATGTGCCACATGTACTTTATGCTGACGTACAAAAACCAATTTTTAATAATAAAAATAGATGAAATTTTTAACATAAGATCGATTTACTTTTTAATTTAACATATAAGTACTATTTTGCTCAATTTTATATTTGAGTGAGGAATATGCAATTCGGCTCCTAATACAATGACCTCCTTGATATTTTTACGGCCTCGCAAGTTACTTGGGTTTAGCTCAAAAATCATCCAATCAAGCTCAAAAGAGTCAATTTTAGGTGAAAGTATCATGAAGGTCCTTGTATTAGGAGTCAAAATGTATTTTGCCTCATTTACTCAAAAAATGGATAACTTGGTCTATTTATGTTTGATTAAAGAGATAATTGACCCTTTTTGCTAAAAAATTAATCCATTTATATAGTTAAAAAACTAATGTTGTTGACGAAATAATCAAACCATTACATGTGGCATTTCACGTGTATTTTTGTACTGACGTACAATGACTAATTTTTAATAATGAAAATGGATGAAATTCTTAACAAAAAGGTTAGTTTGCTATTTAATCTAACATATTGGGAATAATTTATCCAATTTTTGAGTTGAGGAAGCAAAATGCAATCCAATTCATATTACAAATGCCTTCATGGTACTTTTAACGTCAATTTTAGTATTTTAATACTTAATTCGAGTTTAATTAGCATTGAATGTTCTCAATTCGAATTTAATCTCGATCATAAATATTTGAGTTTTAAGCCAATCAAATCAAACTCAAACTTAAAAGAAAAAAAAAACTTCTAACTCAAATGAAGTTTGAGCTTCTTACATCTTGAACTCGACCTGATTCTATTACACTCTTAATTATAGTTATTGTTTAATTTTTCTTTACGCAATTTTTATTACTGCCCATGATCCTTAAAGTCCTTAAATCTAAAGATAGTACAAGCTTAAATGCACTCAAATCATTTTGATTATTACAATATCAACAGCATCAACTCAAACTCGATCTAAAATGATAATTAATTTAATGTTTTAGGAATAAAAAAAATAATTAATATTAGTTGATTAATTAAAATATTATATCTTCTGATTTTTTTAACAGGTAATCCATTTTAACTTGACATTTTATTTGTCTGTATTATTTAAAAAAATAATTTAATTTTTCTAAGTAAATAAATATTTAAATTATATATACTGTTTATTTTCTTTTTCTATCGGATATCTATATAATATAAATAATTATTTTGTTTAATTTTGTGATATTATCATTGGGACAGATAGATAGGAAGTCTTTTTCAACAGTACTTATTAAAATCTGGGACAGCTTCATTAACTTCCCTTCCTTTCAGACAAATATAATCTGACGGCCCATATTCCACCTGGTCCAGAATTGGAATTTCCCACCGTTCGTTTTGTCTGCGTAAGAAAGAAAACATACATTTAAATTAATTAATTTTTTATTAAATTTTTTGAAGGCTGACGTGGCAACCACACCATTCGCGTTGCAATGTCTGCAATATATAAAAATGTCTTTGTCTCGCCATTGTTTTTTTGAGTTTAATCTCTGTTTTCGTTTTATTTTTAGGTTCTTTGAGATCTGAATATGGGTGAGAGTAGGGTGTCTGGGAAGGTGAAGTGGTTCAGTGACCAAAGGGGATTTGGTTTCATAACGCCGGACGGCGGCGGCGAGGAGTTGTTCGTTCACCAATCGTCGATCCGTTCCGACGGTTTTCGTAGCCTCGCCGACGGCGAAGAAGTTGAGTTCGTTATCGATTCTTCTGAAGGAGGTCGTACCAAGGCTGTTGATGTCACTGGCCCTAACGGGAACCCCGTTCGTGGCACCACGAGATCTGGACGCGGTGGTGGCGGAGGTGGATCCGGTGGTAGAGGAAGAAGAGGAGGTTTTGGAGGTGGCGGCGGAGGAGGAGGATGCTTTAAGTGTGGGGAGATAGGGCATATGGCGAGGGACTGTGGACAGGGCGGCGGCGGCGGTTTGTCTTGTTACAACTGTGGAGGCTCCGGGCATTTTGCAAGAGAATGTCCAAACAGTGATCGTTAAGAGCATTCTGTGTTCCTCCGGTCCTTATTATCAAAGCAGCTTTGTTTGTTTGGTTTTTGGTAATGTTTTTTTGAAGGATTGTTGTTTATTCATTTTTATTTTTTTGGCTTTTGGTCCTTTGTTTTTGAGAAATGGAATGGATTTAGAATTTTGTACTTTTATTTGAAAGAAATTGATTTTTGTTAATTGTGAAAACAAATTGGATTTTGTCATTGATTCTGGTTTATTTTTTAATAAATAAAAATGAATTATTGGTAAATCTCATTGATTATGGAACTGATTGGTGAAGAAAGCAGATGGAATAGAATAAAGCCACTCATTTAAACAATATGACTTGCTTTGCTGCAGCGTGGCCCATTCCTAAAGAACTGAAAAAGGTCCATTTCTACCAAACACAAAATAGTGCCCCATTCCTCAACTTTCACTCCTTACCCTTCATTTTATCTCTATATGTTAATGCAACCAAAAGTAGGTCTTCACTTGAATGAATCCCCAATTAAAACGACACGAGTTCAAATCTTGTCACCCTTTTTCTCTATTTTAATTCTGTATCGAAAAGTATAAAAAACAAACAGGACAAGTCACAACTAATGTCACTAAAGTATTAGTAGTTTTATATTTTTGTCACTCAAATAGTCATTGAATTATTTAAAAATTTTCATCTAAGTCATTAGGCTGTTAAAATCGTTACTATATGACATTTTTTATTCGTACTGTTTGCACCAATAGAAAACTCTCATTTTCCTTTTCTTTTACAGCTCAATTTTATTTTCATTAAATAACTTTGAATGTCATGGAACTGCGAATAAAATTTCAAATAGTTTTTTTCTTCAGTCTCCGATATTGACCATCAGATTGGTTTGGATCTAAGATGTGTTCTTCTACTTGTCGATGGGTACAAATTCACTGTACCGATCATTGAATCGTCACTTGAAGGTTGAAGCTCGGTAGTCGAACTTTAAAAAAGAAACATAACAACCTAGTGACTTAAATAAAAACTTTCGAGTAATCCAATAACTTAAATGAAAACTTTAAAATAGTTTAATAAATTCAATGAAAATTTTTAAATAGTTCAATAACCATTTTGTAATTTTTTAAAGTTGAGTGACCAAAACGTAAACTTATTAATACTTTAGTGACCTTAGGTGTATTTTACCTAACAATTTAATCAATTTACTGTTTGAACTTAAAAATGTAGATTCAATTGTAATCTAATAACTTAAATGAAAACTTTAAAATAGTTTAATAAATTCAATGAAAATTTTCAAATAGTTCAATAACCATTTTGTAATTTTTTAAAGTTGAGTGACCAAAACGTAAACTTATTAATACTTTAGTGACCTTAAGTGTATTTTACCTAACAATTTAATCAATTTACTGTTTGAATTTAAAAATGTAGATTCAATTTTTTACACTAATAAAGTTTTTATGTTGAATTAAGTTCATTACACCACCTTTTTCTTTTATCATATTATCGAGTAATTGTTTTTTTATTTTAAAATATTACATCAACGAATTTATCGAAAAAAATTTATTGATGTTAGCAATTGAATTGAAATTTTAAAATATAAAATTTTAAGCACATGTTAACAATTCTCAAATATGATAAAATATTTGGACAAGAAATGAATACATAAATTATGATGTTCATATAGTAAATGTTTGTATGGGTAAGATGTCTCGTTTCCACCCCAAATTAATATTAATGAATTTAATTTTCTCATGCTTAAACTTGGGATTGATTAAAGTTGCTCGTATTTAAGTTCAAATTTGTTAGTAGTTAACCTCTTTCTATATAATAAAAATATATATTAAAATGAAATATTTAATTAGACCTGTATAAATCATTCGATACTTGAATTCAGCTCCATTAATAACTTAAATTGTTTGAGATAAACTTTGACTCGTTAATTATTAAATAAAAATCAATTCTTTTTCGAATTTAACTCAAATATTTCGTTAGTGCCTCACATGCTTGTTATTATATTTACACTTTTATCTTTGATCAGATTAAAATTTCTCTTAAAATTAATGTTGTTTAAATTGAATTAAACTAATTGATTGAATCGTGAACTGATTAGAATATCATTTTGGAGAATGGTTTGAATTGAAACTTGCTTAAAAAGAGTTATGGGGCTTCTGAATCTCACAATTAAAGCTTTAAATAAACTCTTTTCAAAAAAAAATAAAACTAATAATATAATAAAACTCGACGCCCAAACTCATTCAGTCTTCTTCTTTGGCGACAGAGTCCGAGACTGTTAGTGTTCGAGAAAAAAGAATATAAGCTCCCTTTTCTCCTGTCATTGTAATTCTCATGGAAAATCAAATTAAAATTTATTGTTAATAATTAGGGCAAAAAAATTTAACTTTCGGGAAAAAAATGCGTCGGGAGATCTCGATTTTGGTACAGCCTCGGTGCCTTCTTCTCTTCATTTCTCTCTCAATTCTCCTCATTTTCGCTTTCTCAGGAGCCAAACGGGTGCGTTTTTTTAAAACTTTTCTTGTTCATTTTTATATACCCATCTCTAGGATTATGTGTAAATATGTTGCCCTTTGGATCTGATTTGGATTTTTTTTGTTTATTTCTTGTTTTTTGTACCGTAGAACAGATTTGGATTTTTTTATTTAAATTTTAGTTTCATGAATTCGGTTGGTTGTGTTTCGTTTTGATTTGATTTTGTTTATCTGTGTGAAATTTTCTTGAATTTATTGGATTTTTTTTTTCAGGTTTTGATATTGTTTATCTCAGATTGCATTGAATAGTCTAGTTTTATGTTGCATTGAGTTTTCGTTTACTTGAAGCACTTGAATACGTGGAAAAAAATTTGAAAAAAAAAACGAATATATTTATGTTAGACATACATACATATATATTCATATCATAGGCCTAGGTTTACTTCAAGTACTCATGTTTGAACCTTTTTAAATACATTAAAAGAATTTAGAAAAAAATTAAAATTGAATACATCTATGTTAGATATATAGGCTTAGATATATAGAGATACTTATTCTAAGTAATATAGGCTTAGTTTAAAGCTTGTTTCTGTGATACCCTTCATGAAAGATGCAATACTCTTACAATCTGAGCATTCACTTGTTCGAAATTTGAATTTTATAACTGAATGCGCTTTGTTGAGAAAGTTTGAGGCTGCAATTTCCTTTAATGTTTATCGATCTTGAGAGATTAATGCAATAATAGTTCGTATTTTGTGCTTCTTAGGAGGAAGAGAAGATTGTAGAAGAAGAGCATGAAATCACTCACAGAGTATACTTGGATGTGGATATCGACGGCCAGCGTGTAGGTACAATGCCTTCACTTATTCCTACAGGATAGGATAAGTGATGACAAGAAATCTTACTTATCCTTTTTTTTGCTTACTTTTTTTTTTTGTATGATTTGTGTTTTACAGGTAGAATCGTTATTGGATTGTATGGCGAAGTTGTACCAAAAACTGTTGGTATGTTTTAAATTTTAATTTTCCGTCCAGTAGTTTTAGTTCTTTGTAAACTTAATTTCTTGAAACCATTGGCACGTTAGCAAAAGGTACAAGCTACTCTCAGCCTTGTCATATGCCGTTATTTGGTAAAAGTACTATGAAGCCCTCTATACTAGGAGTTGGATTGCATTTTGTCCTCTTTATTCAAGAAATGGGCAAATTAGTTTCTGTACGTTAGATCAAAAAGCAAATTGATTTCTACGGTTAAAAACTAGCGTGATTAAAGAATAACCATACAATTACATTAGTGTGCCATGTGTACCTCGTTTTGACGTACAATGACCAATATTTAACAGTAAAAGTAGATGAAATTTTTGAAAAAAGGACCAGTTTGCTCTTTGATCTAGGCATACATGGATTAATTTGTTCATTTTTTTAGTAGAGGAGTTAAAATGCAATCTGACTCCTAGTACAACAGCCTCTATGGCATTTTTACCACCGTTATTGTTGTGTGTGATATAAGCTTACCTTGCTGTTGATTCACGTGTACTAATTTTCCTTCTCCAATTGTTTCCATTTTTTTACTAGAACTTGTTCAATTGTCATTGAAAGTTTTGGATTTTATAATATTTATTTATGTTTGTTGCTTTGCTGCTTAATATCGTTATTGTTTTTACATTTTTGTTTGCAGAAAATTTCAGGGCTTTGTGTACAGGTACTTAAAGTCTTATATGTGTTAATTTTGTAGGCAGTATAAATTTTAGATGGTAAATATGCTTAAATTTTTGCTTTAAAATTGCAGGAGAGAGAGGCAAGGGTGCTAAGGGGAAATCACTGCATTATAAGGGAACTCCATTCCATCGCATAATATCTGGATTCGTGGTTCAAGGCGGTGATATCATTCATGGTGATGGAAGAGGAAGTGAGTCTATATACGATGGCACGTTTGCCGACGAGAACTTTAAGATAAAACATTCACATGCAGGTATTCTTACATGTATTAGTTTAATTGTCTTGTCTATCACGCTTAGATACAACAACTTAGAAGCTTTTAACATTTTCTTGGTTTTCAAGGTTCTTCCATTTATTGTTCGAATTTTCTTCAAATTTTGCAGGTGTAGTTTCCATGGCTAATTCAGGACCCGATTCCAATGGCTCTCAGTTTTATATCACCACTGTCAAAGCCAGTTGGTAAGCTAAACGACGTAGTAGCATGTCCAAATCTAGTTGTGTGTAGGAAGAATTAGCCTGAAAACTAAAATGCGTGTAGAATCCTAATGTAGAGACTTATAATAATTGAACAAAGCTGCATATCAATGTACTAAAATAAATATGTTCTTTAGTTATTCCAACTGTCCAGAGGTAAAAGTTCTATGTAAGCCTTTGTACTAGGAGTTGGAATGCATTTTGCCCCCATATTAAAAAAATGAGCAAGTTAATCCCTATATGTTAGATTAAAGAGCAAATTGGTCTTTTTGTTAAAAAAAATTCCATCAATTTCTACTATTAAAATTAGGTTCATGTACGTCTTCATGAGGTACACGTGGCATGTCATGTGTCACTGTCTGGTTATTTTATCAACCAAGCCAGTTTGTAAAAGTACAAATGGATGATTTTTAACAGAAAGGATAAATTTGCTTTTTGATCTAATGTATAGGGACTAATTTGTCCATTTTAAGTAGAGGGGCAAAATACAATTTGATTCCTGATACAATAGTCTTCATGGTACTTTTACCATTATCCAAACGTTTAATGTGAAATGCATTGACTGCGAAAGGTTACTAACTGTATGCCTGTTTATCTCAATAATAATTCGAGATGTTCTATCTCAAATTCCTTTACTCTTTTCTCAGAACAAAAGTTCTTGTCAATCGAGTGAATGACTAAACTTTATAATCGTGATATTTAATCATTTCAGGTTGGATGGAGAGCATGTTGTTTTCGGTAAGGTTATTCAAGGCATGGACATTGTGTATATGATCGAAGGCGGAGCCGGGACTTACAGTGGGAAACCTAGAAAGAAGGTGATAATCGCCGACTCCGGCGAGATACCAAAGAGCAAATGGGATGAGGAAACATGAAGCTCCCGGTTATATAACAAAACAGTAGAGAAGATTTTTCTATTTTGGTGTTTTTTTTATTTTGCTGATTTCTTTCTGAGATAGTTGATTCATATTTTGCTCCAATGTACCATTGCCTTTATGAACTACTTAATTAGATCAAAGACCAAGAAATATAGGCTTCACTTAAAAAATATTGTAGCTCACCTTTTTTTTAGTTTATTATTTGGCAATTATCAGGAAATGGTAGTGCTTTTATTATTGATTTTAGCTCCATTAACTATTTGATGTTTGTGTTGATGCACATTTATTTGAATTTGAATAAAAAAATTAGTTATGAATTTATATCTTCTCATTAAATTTATCAAAATTTTAGAAGATAATGGCAACGTTTATTCTTTACATTTGATAAATAGTTATAATGATATTGGATTGCATAATCACTTGAAATTTTGAAAATAAATTATATATATATTTTTGGATTAATATGTATGTATTTTTTTTAAGTTATAATGTGATACGATCTCAAAATATTATGTTATCATACTTTAACGAAATTCAAATTAAAAAATTAAATTAAGAAATATTACTAAATTATGAGATTAACATGGATATTAAAAAAAATAAAACAAAATGTTGTTAAAAGTTAATCAAATTCAATAATTAATATTACTTTATTTCAAAATCTTAAATACACTAGCTCTAAAAAGCTGGACAAATACAATTTTGTCCCTTTATAAATTATTAAAATATAAATTTTTATATAATAAAATTACATTTTAACTCTTCAAAAATGAAAAAAAATATGTTTAGTTCTTTTAAAAAAATCATGAAATCATAAATTAATATGTGAATTGTATTTTGAGCTCTCAAAATTTTATAATTCAATTTTGATCCTATTAAATTTTTTTCTAAATTGATCCCTACATGTCAATGCATCAGATACATTTTATTTGTAAATGTCATTAAAAACTAATTAGTGTTTTTAAATTTGGATAAACTTGAAATAAATAATCATTTTTGTTTTTGATCCATTTATATAATTGTTTTTAATGGTGCTATTATCACAATCGTATACAGAAATAAACAAATAAAATGCCTATTCAATCAAATGAAAAATTAAGAGATGGTTTAATTTCATTGGAAAAAATTCAACAATATTCAATGTAAAAGAAAGAAACATGTTAATCTTTAGTTCTCCATTGCAACTCAATTTGAATCCGTCCATTTTTAGAATCAATGAGATGGTATCTTTCATTGATTCTTTTGTTGTTAACAACATCTGAAAGATTGATATTGATATAACCTAGTGATTCCTGTTCCATGGATACATATAGAGTTGATTGTAAGTATAATTGCAGCAATCTGAAAAATCATACTTGGAATACCCAGCAAAAATGTTGGCATCTATGTTACTCCAACACAAAGGTAAGTGTTAGATACGGGTATATGTGCTGGAGAAGAATAGGATTGGATTACCCACTTAATTTGAAGATACATCCGAATTTTGAAAGGGATTGCATAAAAATATTAGACCTATTTAAAATATGAACCAAATTCAAACTCAACTCGATCCATTTTCTAATTTTCTAATATATTATTTATATATATTATGTAATTTATAACACACAAAAAAAATAATTCTATAATAATATATAATATTGATGTAAATATTAAAAAATGTTCAAGTGTCTATACATAAAATTTTAATACGTGAAAAAATATTAAATTAAAAATAATATAAATATTATTTTTTAAAAAAAACCTAAAATGAATTTGAATTAATCTTTTACAAATATAAATTTAGGTAAAAATTTTACCCATATTTTGGGTTGGGTCAAGCATGAGCAAGTGTCATGGGGCTAGATCATACACAACTCATGACATAAATATAAAATGTATTAATATCATGCTTAAATACAGTCAAACCATAAACACAAGAACTATATTTAATATCCTTTTAAATTTTTTTATGTATTTGAAGAATCATACTCGGACATGTATTGAATAAAGATGTCAAATAAAAGTAGTTTAGAGAAAATGAACCGTTAGAATAACATAGATCAACATACACACTTGCATGCATGCCTGAAAGCATATATGTATGTGAGTGAATGTGCGTGGATTTTATACATGTTGCAATGGTAGTTTCTAAACAACAACCATGCCGTATATCTTTATAGACCTGAGCACTTGAGACATCCACGGCATGTGCCTGGAACCATAGGGTTCAGGGTCCCTTGGACCAAACCCAAGTCACTTTATATATACGGCTGTAAAACGAAAGAGATAATGGTACATAACATGCAAGCAATGGTGCAAAAAGAGTACCTTTGGGCGCCGCAGGCCTATCCTTGATGAACTGCTGAAAACTTTCAAATGAATTTTATCATTTATAGGAGGTTCATCTAACATAAACGTAAACTCTTCTTCCCATCTTGGATCTCTGGTTTTCCTTATTTTCTGCACCAATAAATAAAATTACACAACATACCAATAAATTAATCCCTCTATTATTAAATGAATCAATTTAATCCTTATACTATTAAAAATAATTAAATAAATCTAAATTATAATAGAGTTAACATTTATTGTATAAAAAATATTTTAAAAATTATTATTTTTCTAATTGCAAGTCAATTCCAAACAAAATATTTAATTTACAAAATCATAAACACTTTAAATATATCAACTCTGTTAAACCGTAAATGATATTTTTTTATACAATAACATCAACTCTATTCTAATTTGGCATTATTAGATTCTTTTTAATAGTACAAATACTAAATTAATCTATTTAATAGTAGATGGACTAATTTGATAAGGTCCCTATAATAGAGTGACCTCCAATATACATTCACCGTTTCTTTTGTATGTGTACTCAACGGATTTGTTTCTGCTATTGGGATATATATAACGTTTAAAGTACCTAGGAGGTCCCTGTATTATAGGGATTGGATCAAATTAACCCCTCTTTTATAATTTAGAATTAACCCCTCTTTTATAATTTAGACTTATTTAATTCTTTTTAAAAGTATAAGGACTAAATTGATCCATTTAATAGAGTTAACATTTACTATACAAAAAAGTTGAAAATTATTTTTTCAATTGCAATTTCATTTCAAACAAAACAATTCATTAACAAAACCATAAAAAGTTGAAAAATGTTAACTCTATTAAACAATAAATGATATTTTTTTAAAGAGTTAATATTAACTCTATTCCAATTTGGCCTTATTTGATTCTTTTTAACAGTAAAGTGACTAAATTGATCCCTTTAATAGTAAAGGGACTAATTTGATAAAGTCCCTACAATAAAGTGACCTCTAAGGGTACATTCACCGTTTCTTTTGTATGTGTACACAATTGATTTGATGCTGCTATTGGGATATAAATAACATACCTTAGTCTTTCTCTTCTCGCCTCTAAAGAGAATACGCACATACGGATTATTGTGATGCTTCCCTTCAACATCTTCTGCCTCATGGACTATGACTACAAGCATACCTCCACCATCAGGTGTGTTATCAGGAGCCCTAACCAGCAATGTTTTCGATTGTTGGAAAGTTTTCGGTAGCTCTTCTTCTTTGAAGGGCTTATATATTAGTTCTACCACAAGCTGCCCACGAGACTTGTCGTTTTGAGCATCGTTTGTGTCTTTTTTTTTAATGAGTTCAAGGGTCATAAGTTTTGGCTCATCTGGAGTAAGATCTTTCAATGGAACCTCATTCATACCCATTTTGTCATGCTTGCCAATCTGAGCAAACCAACTAATATTTAAGGTAACAACAAGATGAAAAAAAAAAGCATAAAACTTAGCATCATATATAAAAAAAAAAGAGTTAAATCACTATTTGGAGTACAAACTTGGTAACTATTCCCATACTGGGGTTTAAACTTTTTTTTTTGGGTCCAAGTAAGGCCTTGAACTTGCGGACTGTTCTAGGTGAACTTGGACAAAAAAAAGTTTCAGTGTGAGAATAGTTGCAAAGTTCAAGCTCCAAAAAGTAATTTAACCAAAACCCATTAAAACTTCATGTTAACTTACCTGTTCCCAGTCGATAACATGAAGTTTTAAGATCTGCGTTAGAGGATCTTTAACTGTAAAGTTGAAATCCTCATTCCATTCAGGGTTCAAGTTCTTCATCTTCACTGTGGTTTGTTTAGATGGAAGCTTACTCTCGGTTAGCTTTATTTTCACATAAGGGTCTGATGCACCCAAAAGATCTTTCTTTTTTAGTTTCAGCGCCCTTATAACTTTCACATGAAGAAGTCCTACAGGTCGATCAAAAGCTCTGCAAGTTCAAATGTGTTTATAAGCCAAGAACTATAAAGTGAAAGTAAAAAAAAAAATGACAAACATAACTTAGAATAAAGAACATGATAGCATCTTGAAGCTTACTTTGCTGGATCCATAATTTGTACTTCAAGAGTTTTAGGCCAATGATACATGTTTGCTACCTGATCTTTGATAATTTCCTGCATTACAGTGACTTATTTAACATTCAAAACTATGATTCATATTGACAAAGCCAGTTAGGGCATTAATGAGAACTTCTATGGATAAAACTTATGCATTTAAGGGAAAACAATGCCTAAAAGAGAATGAGCTAGAGAATTATGACATTTTACCTGGACAAACCTGTAGAGAATAGGTACTGACATGAGATCAATCCCTACAACCTTCAGCCCAAAGTCAACATAAGGCTGCAGACAAGAAGACCAAAAAAGAAAAGGAAAGAGATAATCACTATTCATCTAAAACTGAAAAGGAAAGGAAGAAACAATACATCCAAAAGAAAGTGAACTAATAACAGTATATATAGACTAATAAACTAGAAGCTGTGACACATTTCTCCCATTTCTCAAATGTAACTTGTTTAATTGGATACTTAAATCTTTCATTATGAGTTATCCAGCGAATTAATTTCCTTAGGCTAATGAACCAGAGCAGAGATATAGTTCTCCCGTTTTGCAATTATAATTTGTGCATTTGAATACTCACTCATTCACTAAGAGTTATCTATAGAAGTTCCTCCTATGTTTTTACAAGAATGCCTGAACATAAATCAATAGTAGTTTACCTCAACATCCCTACTGATAAGATGGTCTTGAAAAAAGTCTAAGGGAAACTAGGATTTATTTATTGAAGGGCTAGTTTGGCTTCAGAACTATCAAGTGCTGAAAACCACAAAAAATAAAAAGAAAAAAATTTATTTGATCAATTTTGGAGATCAAATATCATTCCGAAACTCAATTATATTTCATCATGAAATTTGAAAAACATGATGTCGTAAAGTGAAATCTGGGTACCAACATAGAAAAGTTTAGAGAATGTCACAACTTGCGCACGAAGGTCAATTCCTAGAGTATTCTAAGAGGCCTATCTACTTATAGACTTGGTCAAACATAGTTTACCTGATCAATTAATAGCCTAAGGAAGTTGATGCTAGATAAGAGTACTCTGGCTACCTTTATATTTGGTCTATAAAATTCTATTCGATTTACCTACTAAATACGTGTCAAAGAAAGGGCACACCTAGCATTTACTTTACGTGGATAGGCACAAAATTTGTAGTTAAAATCTATAATATGTTTTATCACATTAAAATGTTGGAATATCAAAGATACAAATAACGAAATTTGTATTTAATTTTATCCATAATACCAAACCTTATCCATCAAAGAGACGAAGATGTTTGCAAAACATGGAAAGCTTGGGACCAAAGGCTTCAAGGTAATGCGTGGTAGAGCAAACACTTGCAAATCAACAACCTGCAACAATCCAAGCAACACAATTAACAAACAACCTCTCCCAGATCTCCAACACAAAATAGTTCAGTGTAAAATGGTAATGACCTGAGCGGTTGCCTTCAGTCCATATGCTTTTACAGCAATAGTAACATTTGCATTTGCTGCCCATTTTATTGATGGTTCCATGATTAGCTCCTTCTCTTCCGTGACATAAATCTTCATACCTATCAATGAGAAGAAGATAAACAAGATCAGGAAGAAATCTAAAGGAAAAGAAAAGAAATATATGGTTTTCTATATGAAAATGTAGGCTCTTATTTAATGACTTTAAGCACCAAACATTTGTGGGAGGAATATGCTTCTACCACATCTAAACATCCAATCCAAGAGATACACCTCTAGTTTGGGTATAGGAAAGACTTAACCTACCTTTATTGTGTGGCCTAAAATCTATCTCAGCATTGAGCGCAAAGTATTAAAATTAACATAATAAAATAATCTAACTTGTCTTTTTTGTGACATGCTAACTTCTCCAATAATTTACCACATCCTAGAATGTGACATTCCAAGATAACATTCATGCTAAATACAATTTCATTTTTGCTATCTCCAATACCTATTCAAGATTACCAAGCAGAGTTCTCTGTATTTACTCAGCTTCTCCTGGAGATGACTTTCTAAACAAAAGGACAAGTGACACAGGATTTATAGGTGGTAGAACAACCATTAGGGCAATTGATTAACTAACCTTGGAAAGTTGGTGGCAAAGATCCTAATGTAAGTGCTTCAAATTCAACAGCATCAATTTTATATTGTGGAATTTGTTCATCAATTATGGGTTTGACAATGCCCTTGACAGTTGCGCAGATGGCCTACAAAAGACCAAGTACAAGAGAAAAAGAGCTGAGGAAAAACACGTACAGAAAAAACCAAGATACCAAGAAAATATAACTGTTAGTGGGGACTAGAAGTTAAACCTTGTTAAGATTAGGCCACATATACTCCAAAAACTTATTTAGCCAGTCAAGCTACACAAACAAACCAGAACCAAAATTGAAAATAGCTTTTAGATTCCATTGCAATAAGGCATAAGGACATGGGAAGAATGTGATAAACATAAATGGTAGATACGTACACGATCATAGTCTGGGTTTTTTACCCAGAATGGTATCTCTGGAAGCATCTTTCGTAGTGTCTCTTGATCTTCCTCGACCAGAGGTCGGATTTCTGGATCCTGGTAAAACAATCACATATATAAATAAAACTACATAAAACGTAAACAAAGGAGACAGATATCAAATATTCATGTGACAATTTTTTTCTTTCAGCTTTCATTGTATGTTCCTTTTCCGACATTTTTCAAGAACAAATTAAAAAAGATCTAGCAGCCCCATTTGTAGCTTACTTTAGGGCCCCTGATACTAGAATGAAAACTAAACCCTGAAATTAAAACATTGATTCAAAATTTCAAACAATATAAGCGTATGATGTGATTAAGCTACTGTGATTTCAGTTGATTTTTAATGCTACGGCTCCCACCAGTTACATGACAGAAGAATTTAACTAGTTAATTCATTCATTCAGGATGCAAAACGAATAAGGAAACTATTTCATGCACTGTCAACAGGTAACAATAATAGCATAAAGCCTTTATGCAATCTTAAAATTTTCGAAAGCCATTTTCTCTAATAAGCATCTACTAATCGTCTAATAAACTAATTATCTTTGAGAAAAACGTCAAAGGAATCAACATGTTTTAACTTGAACTTCAATCTAATAAGAACTCAAAGCAATAAAACAACTTTTCTACTGCATAAACAAGGATTACCGCGACATCGCTAGGCTGGATGTAGATGAAGAAGTAATAACCGATCCCAAGACCCGCACTAATCCCAAATCCGAATCCAAAAATGCCCAACACAGTACCCACAAAACCCATCAATTCAACGAACACACAGAAACAGCAAGTCGAGCCTTAAATCAAGACTTTCTTGGGATGAATCAATGTCGTTAATGAAAATTTCTTCCTCGAAATTTTACCGGGAAATCAAACCAGAATTTACTATTTGCAGCGGCAAATAAAAGTTAAAAAAAACAAGAGAGTGACTTAATTGTCCTTCACTGGTCATTATTTCGAAAATTAAAAAAATTAAAAAAATCGATTAAATTTCGTATCGTGGGCAATTTTTGAATGCTTGAAAATTGTAAAATTCTTACACTGAAGATTAACGAATAATCAGAGCTTTTTGTGTAACTGATTTTTTTTTGTTGGGTCCTTTACACGTAGGATGAGAAAAAACGCGGAAACTGACAACAAGGCAGTTCGGTTTTTAACGCGTTTTTTTTTATTTTTCATTTTGTTGACGAGTCAGGCGGGAGAACTCTATCCTTTATATAAATTTAATAATTAAAGTCGAAGATTTTTTTTTGAGTTAATTCAATATTAGGGTAAAACTTGAATAATAAACAAGAAAATTATATATGGGTTATTCATATATATTTATTTTAATTGATTGCTTTACTGTATTTGAATTTTATACATATTTATTTTGACTTAAATTTAAATATATTTTAATTAGTAGTTGGATCATATTTAGTAATTAATAATTTTGATTATTGTTATTAGAACGAATATTTGTAATACAACTATTATTGTACTTGCAACTTTAGAAAAGTAATTACAATGGTTATAAGTTAGAAATGATTAATATTTTAGGATTAATTGCATTAAATATATTCAAATTATTGTATAAATTCTAAATTAGTCCATAAACCACACAATGTTTAATTGAGTGTCATTATATATAATAATTCTAACCATCAATTTAGACATGATTAGTTCTTAACGTCATATACGTTATGGTATGGTCTATACCAACCTACTAGGTATTGTCTTCTTTGTGCCTATTGGATCTCACGATTTTGTCCAAAACATACACATCACAAGTTAATGGTAATTTTAACACTTATAACCCAATATTAGCACTTACGGGCAAAGTCAGAAAAAAATATTTTAAGGGGTAAAAATGAATCGTAGATATTTAGAAAGCGTTAAGGTGTAATTCTACTATTATAATGATATGTAATTTTATAAAATTTTAAGGAGCTAAATGAGAAATTTACCTTGTGGGGGAAGGTGGAGGGGAAAGCCTTTGCCCTTGTCAACGCTAGTGCACAAACTATATGATATTCATGACTCCTTTCTAGGACCATAACATACATCTCAGTTCAACAAGGGTTATTGTCTTTTGCAACCCATCAATAATATCTCAGATTCATCTTTAATACCAAATATTACGATTCACACTAACTCTTAAAGAATCACCAATTTTGATGCATTAAGTCTCACGATTTTGTTCACAAAAGACGTCTCGCAATCTAGATGTGGATTTTGCAATTGGGGACAAAGTCATCAAAATTATAAAGTCTTTACGGTTTAATTTAGGTTTTAATGTTGATTTGATAATAATTAATTGTTAATATTATTAGGTTAAAATTTTCATAATTTCGTTAATGGAATAGATTTAGTGTTAGTTGTGGATTTTTTAAATTTTGTGTTAAATTTGTTAAGTGCATTATGATGGTTGTGATTTTTCTAGTAAGTTTTAAAAGTGATTTGAGCAAAGTTAGTTGTTAATAATATTAATTAATTATTAATTTTCATTAAATTAACCTTAAAATTCGAATTAAACATAAAAAATCAATACCATTAATTTTGGGTATTAAAATGTATAATTTTTGTCAAATACAAATATCACGTTGAACAAATAAACATAAATACCAAGGGTGAATATAAGGGAGAGGCGAGGGCCTTGGCCTCAAAATAAAAGAAAATTACAATTTTAACCCTTAAAATTATCAAATTATAAATTAATACAAAGTAAAATCACGTTTACTTCCAAATAACAAAATCTATTTAACCCCTTCAAAAATAATAAAATCATAAATTAATACATTATAAAATTTATATTTTAACATCTCAAAAATTTATAATTAAATTTTATGAAAAATTATATTCATCCCAAACAGGTATCATCATATTAGAAAAAATGTAAAAGTTAAATTAGATAACAGATATTCAAGCCGCCATTTAGATTTTCTTTAATGAAAAGTGTTGTTTATGGGTACAATCTGTTCCGTACATGGAATTTGTAAAGTCTGGGTTGTTTGACGGGTGTTACGGCACGTGGATTGAATCTTCCTTATAATAATTCGGCTGGCAGTTCGCCGACTGCGGAATCAAGTTACCGAAGTACCATGTTGTTCGATTAAAATATAAAACTAACATCGTTATTAATGTCTTTTACTGATAAATCCACACTACGCTGAAAATAGAATTCCCAAGTGAAAAAGGGAAAACTCAGTTTCTGGGTGCATCCATTAATGCTATATATCTATTTTGTCACTTTCATGTTTCCTTTTTCACGTCCACGTGTCCTGTTATTTTGAATTAACATATAAAAATTAATTAATTTATTTTTTAATAAAAAATAATTTAATATAATTTATAATATAAAGACTTCCGTAATATTTTATCTCATATTTCAAACCCAATCAATATAAAATAACTACAAAATAAAAATTTTAAAAATATGAAAATGGCGCAAATATGAGGCAGCTTTCCAGCGATGTAATTGAACCTAAAGCTAAGCGACTTACTTTCTAATTAGCCACTCTGAATGCAACGAAAAAAAGTGTTGTGTTATATTATAATCTGACATACCCTTTGATTTGCCTTTCTCTATTATGTTTATTCAATGTGAATTTGATATTATGATGATTGATATTTGAAAAACCAACTTAAATATAGATTCGGCATCAAATTTGCACTAAAATTATGTTTCATAAATTTAAAATTTAAAAGAATTAAGTATTGAAAAAATAAAATGAATAAATCTATTTGATATATTACTTAAAATAAAATAGAGAGTATAATTAAATTGTTTGATAAAATATAATAGAATAAAACATAATTAGATTTATTATTTATTAAGTGATAGATGATTTTTTATCTAATTATATTGTCAATTTAAAAAAAAAAAATCTATCCGATAACTTTTATTATGATTATCAAACAAGTTTAAATAAATTAAATTGTTAGAAAATATTAATTTCCAAAACTTTTTAACACTTATTAAATTTTAAAAATATATTTTAAATGAAAAGAATTTAACTGGGCGAACCCGGTTTGGATTTAAAAGGAAAAAGAAATCGAAAAACCGACTCATTAAAAAAATAGTAATTAAAAACTTTCATACATTCCTATAAAACGGCTACCGTCAAAAATAAACTTACTTATTTTCTGAACGAACGACTGGTTTCGTCTTGGCCTCTACTTCTTCCAATTCCCTCAATTGATCATCGAATTTCAACTTTGTTAATAATAATATTTGGTTTCTTGATTGTTAATTACATTGTTCCAGTTTTCCACGACGATAATTTCCTAGGGTTCGGACTTCGGATCAGGACCCTGTCGGATTCTGTCTCGGTGACGGTCCGATTACCAGGGGAGGTGTTCCCCTTTGTATGGAATTTCGGACCCGGAAGCGGGCGGAGGCATTCACAGCTGCCCCTTCTTCTTCTTCATATTCTTCTTCCTTTGATCCTACAGCTCGCTCTAACAAGCGCGTTCGTTTGTCTTCATCCTCTGCCGTTGCTACCACCACCGGGACTCGCGTTTCACGGGCTTCTGGTTTCTTATGGACTCCGCTACAGCGGAATCTTCATCTGGTTCCCGCGGCGGTTCCGGCGAAGACAACCAAACCGTAAGTGAAAGTCTGTATCTCGTCTCCGATAAAGGTAAGCAAAAGGAGGAGGATTTACGGATTTCGGATAGAGAAACTGATAGGGATAGTGGAGATAATAACGAGAGTAATTCGAATCATATTGAGGAAAGCTCAGGGTTAAATATGGATACCTCTGGAGGCGATGAGGATGATCATAATGACAACAGAGGCGACGTGGGGAGTTTGCAACAGAATCTAACGTCAGCGAGCAGCGCATTACAAGGCTTGCTGAGGAAGTTGGGTGCCGGAATTGATGATTTTATTCCCTCATCGCCAATGGGCTCATCGTCATCATCTCATCAAAATGGGAGGCTGAAGAGGATTCTTTCTGGATTGAGTGCTGATGGGGAGGAAGGGAGGCAAGTTGAGGCGTTGATAGAGCTATGTGAGATGCTTTCAATTGGGACTGAGGAGTCATTGAGCACGTTTTCTGTGGATTTGTTCGTTCCCGATCTTGTTGGAATGCTTAATCATGAGAGTAACCCTGATATTATGATTCTTGCGGCAAGGGCGCTTACTCATTTGTGTGATGTGATGCCTTCTTCCTGTGCTGTTGTGGTGCATTATGGTGCAGTTTCATCTTTTTGCGCTAAGTTGCTTACAATAGAGTATATAGACTTGCTGAACAGGTTGGTTTACTTTGGTTATGTTGGAAATCATTGATTTTAGAAAATGATAGTAATTGAATATTTGATTCAACATTATTTGGTTCCTATGTTTGCTCCGAAAGAACTACCTCTATGACCGGACCACACACATGCCCGGCACATATGTGTATGGAGATATGATTCTCTGGGGACAAGGATCCTACAAATAGGTGGAAAATACTTTGAACATGCTTTTGACACATACCCATTTCCGACACTAACACTCCAGTCTGTGTTTTATGGTTTGATTCAATGGTATCTTGCATTTCATTGCAAAGTAGAGTTCATCTTGCTAAATGTATTAAACATTGGGTCAAGTTGGCATGAACCGAGATAAATTCATGATTGTTGATTAAGCATTTTGCTGGCAACTTGTGTTAAGTAAAATTGCTTGCTTCTAACTGTTAAAAATTCACTTTTGAGTAACTTGCTCATACCAAAGGGTATATACCTGAATTAGAAAGTTCAAAATGGTTTGTTTGGGTTCTTATATTTTGGTTGAAATGCTGGGAACAGTCTATGCTAGCCTTGAAGAAGATATCTCAGGAACACCCAACTGCCTGTTTGCGAGCTGGTGCTCTCATGGCAGTGCTTTCATACCTGGATTTCTTCGCCGCTGGAGTTCAGGTAATTAACTTATTTAAAAACCTTTTAGCTTAATGATATATAGAGTAAAGAAAATTTTCTTTCTGTATATTCTTAATGACCTTGTTTCTATTTAATCCTGTGTTCCAGCGTGTTGCTCTATCTACTGCTGCAAATATGTGCAGGAATCTCCCTTCAGATGCAGCTGACTATTTAATGGATGCTGTACCACCATTAACAAATCTTTTGCAGTATCATGATTCAAAGGTAACTTGAGTGTCGTATTAATGACAATTAGTTCATTGTAAAATTATATTGCTTCTTCATCTTGTACATTTTGTCATGCTTGTAGGTGTTGGAGCACGCTTCTGTTTGTCTGACCCATATTTCTGAAGCCTTTGCATCTTCCCCAGATAAATTAGATGAGTTGTGCAGCCATGGATTGGTTACTCAAGCTGCATCTCTCATTTCCACAAGTAATTCTGGCGGTGGTCAGGGATCTTTGAGCACACCAACATATACGGTGAGTAGATGTTGTTCCTGTATTTTAAATATAAGCAATGCTTTTGTGTGCAATATCATGACATTTTAGCTTTTGAATCAGGGCTTAATCCGGCTGCTTTCAACACGTGCAAGTGGGTCTCCTCTTGGAGCAAAAACTTTTCTTATGCTTGGGATCAGTGGTATTCTGAAAGATATACTAGTAGGTTCTGACATCCCTGCTAACTCAGCTGTTCCACCAACGTTAAGCAGACCAACTGAGCAGGTAATACTATTTATTCAACCTGAAGAGATAGTAGTTTTCCGTTCTTTGTTGTTTTTATGTGTAATGTGAAAAAAGTTAACTCAGGCCGTTATACCCAGTTTTAGAATCAGTTTACGCGAACCTTGCATGTCTTTCTTTTTTATTGTGGTTAAAAGTCACTTTTTTTGAGCCTATGTGCTTGTTACTTTCACTTTGTTTTATAATAGACATGATAATCGCTTATGCATATCGCCCCTTTTTGTTTGGTGGTATATAATTCTCATCTTATTATGTAGATTTTCGAGATTGTCAATCTGGCAAATGAGCTTCTTCCTCCATTGCCTCAGGGAACCTTCTCCCTCCCTGCCAGCTCTAATATATTTTTCAAAGGATCTATTGTGAAGAAGTGTCCTACTAGTAGCTCTGAGAAGGAAGGCAACACCGATGAAAATGCTTCTGAGGTTTCAGCCCGAGAGAAATTGTTGCATGAACAACCCAACGTTCTTCAGCAATTTGGCATGGACCTACTTCCTGTTCTTATACAGGTAGCTTTTACTGATGATTGCTCTTTAGTTTTCTCTTGTTTGCTAGTATTAATGTCTCCCGTCTCTACCATGATTTTCTATTGGTTTGTTGGAACTGATAGTCTCGTATCCTTTTGTCATGCAGATTTATGGTTCTAGTGTCAATACCCCTGTACGCCACAAATGTCTCTCTGTAATTGGAAAACTTATGTACTTCAGCAGTACAGAGATGATTCTGAATCTATTGAGTGTGACGAATTTATCAAGGTATCCACCTTAAATGAAACATACCAGTTTAAATCTTAATGTAATGTTTGGTTATGGAAACTTACTATGTTTTTTGGTCTTGTAGCTTTTTGGCTGGTGTTTTAGCATGGAAAGATCCACATGTCTTGGTTCCTTCCCTTAAGATTGCAGAGATCCTAATGGAAAAGCTTCCTGCAACATTCTCCAAAATGTTTGTCAGAGAGGGTGTGGTCCATGCTGTGGACCAGCTTGTATTAATTGGTAATCAAAATAACACTCCTTCTCTAGCATGTTATGTTGAGAAGGATAATGACTCTGTATCTGGAATGTCATCGCGTTCCAGGCGTTACAGATGACACAGTTATAACTCAAATCCTGAAGGAAGTTTAGTGGAGGAGTCTAAGAATCCAGCATCGTTAAATATTGGTTCTCCTCCTAGTTCAGTCGAAACCCCTACAACAAATCTTCGTACCATTGTAAGTGGATGTGCTAAAGCATTCAAAGATAAGTATTTCCCCTCTGAGCCTGGTGCTGTTGAAGTTGGTATGACTGAAGAGCTTCTACACTTAAAAAATCTTTGCATGAAATTTAATGCTGGTATTGATGATCAAAAGACTAAGGCAAAAGGAAAATCTAAAAATTCTGGGTCTCAATTGGCTGATATTTCTGCTGCCAAGGAAGAATATTTGATTGGGGTGATCTCCGAGATTCTAGCAGAACTGAGCAAGGGGGATGGTGTATCCACTTTTGAGTTTATTGGTAGTGCTGTTGTTGCAACCTTGTTAAACTATTTTTCTTGCGGATACTTCTCCAAGGGGATGATTTCAGATGGAAACCTGCCCAAGCTTCACCACCAAGCCCTTAAAAGATTTAAATTATTTATCAGTGTTACACTTCCTTCTAGTGTGGATGAAAGAAGTATTGCACCTATGATGGTCCTGGTTCAGAAGCTTCAAAATGCTTTATCATCAGTAGAGCGTTTCCCTGTAGTTCTTAGCCATGCCTCCAGGTCATCTCGTGGGAGTGCACGCCTCTCTTTCGGATTTAGTGCATTATCTCAGCCTTTTAAGTTGCGTCTTCGTTGAGCCCATGGAGAGAAATCTCTTCGTGATTATTCATCAAGTATAGTGTTGATTGACCCATTAGCAAGTCTAGCAACTGTAGAAGATTTTCTTTGGCCACGAGTTCAACGAAGTGATACTGCTCAGAAGCTCTCCATTTGTGTAGGAAATTCTGAATCTGGGAACACGTGTAGTGGGGCTGCTACTTCTTCTCCATCTACCACAACTCCTGCTTCTCCATCTACCACAACTCCTGCTTCAGACACTCGTCGTCATTTTTCAAGGTCCAGATCATCTGTTAGTATAGGAGATGCAGTCAGAAAGGAACCATCATCACAGGAGAATAGCACAAGATCGTCAAAGGGAAAAGGTAAGGTAGTTTTGGAGATGGCACAAGAGAGGTTGAGAGGACCTCAGACAATAAATGCTGCTCGTAGAAGAGCTGCTCTGGGTAAAGATGATCCAATGAAACCTGTAAATGGTGTCTCTACTTCTGAGGTATTCTTTATGTTTCTTATTATGAACTATAACATGGCTGGGCTTATTTGAATTGTGTAAGCTCACATGCTCACATGCTGAAGTTAGTTTAAACGATCATTTGTTGATGTTCAACATTAGACTCCTTATAATTAAATTGTGCTTCCCTTTCTGTTGTTTGAATGGAATTGTGCCTTCCCCCCTCCCCCCATTTCCTGTTTGTCGATTATAATTTTGTCCCCCTCTTTTGGTAGGATGAAAAATCAGACACATTTCCTGTGGAGGTTGATGATGTTTGGGGGATTGAAGATGATGAAGAAGATAGTCATGAAGATGTAAGTGATCTTGTGCTTGTATAAATGCAAAGCCCCTTCATGTTGATTGTAAACTTCATTTACTCTTACTTTTGCTTGATGGAATTATTGTCCCAGGTGCTCAGAGATGATTCTTTTCCTGTTTGCATGCCAGACAAAGTTCATGATGTTAAATTGGGTGATTCAGCTGAATATGGCAAACCTGCCTCGGCCATTAGTTATAGCCAAATAAATACAGCTTCAGGATATAGCAGCAGAGCAACTGCTGATTTTAGGAGTGGTTATGGCTCAAAGGGTGCTATGTCGTTTGCAGCTGCTGCCATGGCTGGGCTAGGAAGTGTAAATGGTAGAGGTATTAGGGGAGGTAGAGATCTGGAAGGGCAGCATCCATTTGGTAGTTCTAATGAGCCTCCAAAATTGATATTTACTGCTGGTGGTAAGCAGCTCAAAAGGCATTTTACAATCTATCAGGCCATCCAGGGACAGCTTGTGTGATGAGGATGATGAAAGATGTGCTGTTAGTGATATTTCTAGTGAGGGAAGCAGACAGTGGAGTGACATCTACACAATAACATATCAGAGGGCAGACGGCCAAGCTGACCGATCATCTGTTGGGGGATCAGGTTCTGCTACAGAATCCAAATCTACTAAATCTGGTTCTTCCAGCTCCAACTCTGTTCCCCAAACTCATAGAATGTCACTTTTGGATTGCATCTTGCAAGAGGAACTTCCTTGTGATCTAGAAAGATCTAACCCTACTTATAATATATAGGCACTGTTGCGTGTGTTAGAGGGTTTGAATCAACTTGCACATCGATTAAGGTTTCAGATCTTTTCTGACAATTTTGCTGAGGGGAAAATTTCAAATCTAGATGAGTTGACTCTCACTGGTTCCAGAGTTCCTTCCGAGGAGCTTTTAATGGTAAGCTCACTCCAAAACTGGCTAGGCAAATGCAGGATGCCCTTGTTTTCTGCAGTGGTAACCTTCCATCCTGGTGTTACCAGTTGACAAAGTCATGCCCCTTTTTATTTCCTTTTGAGACACGAAGGCAGTACTTTTATTCGACTGCCTTTGGGTTGTCTCGTGCATTATATCATCTTCAGCAACAGCAGAGTGCCGATGGCCATGGATCAACTAATGAGAGAGAGGTGAGGGTTGGTAGATTACAGCGGCAAAAAGTTCGCATCTCCCGGGACCTCATTTTGGATTCTGCTGCAAAAGTAATGAAGATGTATTCTGTTCAAAAAGCTGTTCTTGAAGTTGAATACTTTGGAGAAGTTGGAACTGGATCGGGTCCTACTTTGGAGTTCTATACACTTTTATGTCATGAGTTGCAAAAGTTTGGACTTGGAATGTGGAGGTCAAATTCTACATGGAATAAGTCATTAATGGAAATTGATGGTGATGAAAAGAAAGAAGGAAAAACTGCTGGTTCCATTACCATTGATGGAGTTATGATTCAAGCTCCTATGGGGTTGTTCCCTCGACCTCGGCAGCTAAATGCTGATGCTTCTGAAGGTAGTGAATTTTCTAAAGTAATTGAGTATTTTTGGCTGATGGGGCGTGTGATGGCAAAAGCTCTTCAAGATGGACGGCTTTTAGACCTGCCCCTATCAACATCATTTTATAAACTTGTGCTTGGTGAAGTAAGCTTATTGCATTAGATGGCATATTTTAATACCTATAAAATTTAAGTATTGCCACAATGATCTTTCTACTTTTGTGGCTAAAGCTGTCATTTTATAATCCATCGCAGGAGCTTGATTTGCATGATATCCCGTCATTTGACTCTGAGTTTGGCAAAATTTTGCTAGAATTATATCTTCTTGTTTGTCAAAAGAAATATTTAGAATTGATGGGTGACGACAGTGGTGACGCAATTGCTGATTTACACTTCCGTGGAACCCTAATAGAAGACCTTTGTCTGGACTTTACACTTCCTGGCCATCCAGACTACATATTGAAGCCAGGGGATGAAACTGTATATTTCAAATTCTCGTTCTATTCTCCCAGTGTTTTTTTGCCTGTTAATAGATTATTCTAAATTTGGGTTAAATATTTCAGGAGGATATCAACACCTTGGAGGAATACATATCTTTGGTGGTTAATGCAACTGTCAAGACTGGAATTATGCGGCAAATGGAGGCATTTAGAGCTGGATTTAATCAGGTCAGATTGCTTTCACTAATTCCGAGTTTTCTTGATTAACCACTCATTGATTTTCATTGTGGATTTCCTTCTTAATTATTTGCATTTATGGGGCTGTGTTAGGGATTTCATTGGCATGCTAATATATTAGTTAATGAGCAGGTTTTTGATATTGCTTCATTACAAATATTTACTCCGCAAGAGTTGGACTATTTGCTGTGCGGCCGCAGAGAGTTGTGGGAGGTAATGTGATACTCGAACTGTCCAATAATATGGTGCTAACTTCTTTAATTAGAACTGGTTGTCTGGTTTGATTTAACAATTTTAACTTCTACTTATGTAGGTTGAGACACTTGCTGATCACATAAAATTTGATCACGGATATACCGCAAAGAGCCCTGTAATCATTAATGTATGTTTCTTCTTAGCAGTCATTTAATTATTTTGATATCTAGTTACTGGTTTAAATCTTTATTTGATCCGTAATAATGTTTGGTTTTGTGATTTTGCAGTTACTCGAAATTATGGGAGAATTTACACCAGATCAGCAACGGGCCTTCTGCCAATTTGTTACTGGTGCCCCCAGACTTCCACCTGGTGGTCTGGCAGTGCTGAATCCTATACTAACCATTGTTAGAAAGGTGACAAGTTAGATTGAAAAAGTTTTCAAGTTTCTTCTCATTTACATTGTTGTTTTGATGTTGACATGCCATCTTGCGGTCAACAAATTTCAAGATAATTTTGGAAGTTGTGTCGAAGTTGGATGTTAAGTGTTGATTTATTCATGCCGATTTTAAGATAATTTTTGAAAGTCAGGTCGAAGTGGGATTTAGGTATTGATTTGTTCATGCCAATTTTTTAAGTGCATAGAACGATTGTGCTTCTTTACATGCACTGCCTCCAATGTTTTTAAACACATGGGCAATGTTATGATTCAGGCCAAGGCATCTTTAACCATAGTTCTGTTAGCCTTTTTATGGTGTCTGGTTCTTAGTCAATGGAAGGTGTCGGTCTACTCATTATAATTTCTAGCTTAACTGTAAATATTTCATTCAGCCTGTCTGGATCTCTTCTTTTCTTTCTTTTTATGTTCACGGTTCTTAATGCTTGTCGTTATGAATTCACAGCATTCTTCTCCCTCAGAATCAGTTGATGACGACTTGCCCATTGTCATGATTTGTGCTAATTACCTGAAGCTTCCTCCATATTCTACCAAGGTATGATCAGTTAGTAACTAGATTGATCTTACATGATTATCCTTATACTACTCTTACTATCTTCATTTCATCTGGACAGGAAATTTTGTGCAAAAAATTGCTATATGCAATCAGTGAAGGGCAAGGGTCTTTTGATTTATCATGAATTCGTAAGACAGAGACCTGTGTATACTCTTGACACAATCTGGTCAAAATTTTCACCTGCGATTGTCTGATGTTTCAAAGCGGCTCGTTACTTTTTTGCTCAATCTATGGCTGCTCTTCCATATTTTTTCTCATTGGCAAGGTTGGTTGCAACTTTAATGGTAGATCATCTGTTCAAACTTCATGCTCATAGTTGCTAGGGATGTTACGGACTCAACTAGCTGAATTTGTGTTTATTTCGAGCTGATGCCAAGTACATGTGTCTCGTTTGTGAGCATTTTTTGTTTGAATTGTGATCTCAGGTGAATTGGGACTGCAACACAAGCACATCCAAAGGAGGATTTTTGTGAAGCGTTCTTGCATGCAGTTCCAAGAGTTTTATATATAAATAGAAATTATATTTGAATATATTTATATATATTGCATAAACGGTGGAAGGAAAATGAATAAATGAGGAAATTCGATAGTCCCCTTAGAAGAAAAAAAAAAAGTGTACATTCCATTTACATGAATCTTGTTCATTCATATGCTCCATTAGGTAGTTTTATTTTTTAATTTACTTTTCTGGTTTATAGGGTTGAATCTAGGGGTAGGTAGGGATGTTGGTTTAGACAAATTTTGTTTTTTTTTTTAATATTAATAATTTAATTGAAGTCTTTCAGTTTTTTGAATAAATTAGAAAACTTTTTTTTTCTTTTTGCTATTTTTAAAAGTTAATTATTACTTTAAGCTCTTTTAAAATAAAATTTTTATTTTGGTATTTTTATATTAAGTTTTATATTTCGTTTTTATCGAATGGTAATGTATAAACAAATTTTCAACGTCAATAAATCAGATGCGGTTGCTTACTACACTTAAAATCTTTAAATTATTAGTAAGATGAATTTCAAAAAATTATAAAATTATTTGAAAGCTTTTATTCATTGAATTACTTAAAAAGTTTTATTAAGTTTTTTTTTTAAATTTGGTTAACAAGTATCAAGTGATGATTCAATAATTAAAATGGTTATTTAGTACTAATTGATGAGTAGAAGATATATTAGATTCAACTTAGTTTGATGATTGGTGTCGAAAATTAGAGAAAGATATTTTTCGAAAATTGTTTAAGTTTTAATTGACAGATTTGTGACGATCTAAAATTGTTTCATAAAGAAAATGAATTGTAGAAGAAAAAAAAGAAAAAAACTTTTGATTGATAAAGATAGTGTGTGAATAGATCATAAATAGTTTAACAATTATTTTATAAATTTTTAAAATTAGGTGATTGAAATATAAATTTATTAATAACTTAATTACCGTTAATCTTATGTGGTTGCGTGCTTTCAATCCAATCTCAAAACTGCAAATTAGCTCACCAAACACTCTGAAATTAGAATCCATATACGTGTAGAAAGGTAATAATTTGAGTTGAAACATCCAACCCTTTTCTCTTTCATTTCTCATTTGATTGCTAGAAGCATAATTAAAATAGGCATGACTAGCAGCTTTATATTATATGCTATTTCCCATCTAGCTTATTTAATTAGCTCAAGTGTCAAAGTCCCGCATCACTAAGGAAAGCTATTGTTTCATTAGTTTAAAAGGTTGGAGATAATTTAATATTTCATTAATGAGTGTCAAAATTTTATTTGGTATATTAGTAGAGTTTCTAAATGTTTAAGTATTTTGGGAAGTAGTTGTATTATGGATTAAATTAGTTTTTCAATTATTTTTAAAGATTTTATAGTTTTAAAAATGAATTTTTTTTTGTTTAAAATTGAATTCCAATTGAAAAAGTATTTTTTAGAATATTTTTAAACACCAAGTGTTAACTCCATTCTATTTTAGCATTATTTGATTTTTTTTTTTAATAGTACAAAGATTAAATTTATCTATTTAGCAACAAAAAAATTAATTTAATAAGATCCATATAATAGAAAAACCTCTAAAATATATTCACTGGCTTTAAACTTTATAAACAAAATTTTATTGTGATATATCTTATTTAAAGTATAATAAAATTAAAAAAAATGACTTTTGAAATTAAAATATTTCACGTAAATACAACCACATCTTAATAATTATAAATATTCCTAAAATAAATTACAAATGAAAAAAGAAATTATTGAAATGAATAGTGGGGGTGAGGACCTAAAGACTTTTAAACTTTCACATTACATAGGGCCCAAAAATCCCCAATTTTCCACAACTAGGCTTTTATTTTCCTTTTTCCAATTGAATTTGACCCAAATCTCCCTTTGAATTTTCGTTGCCCCATCATCATCATCCACGTGGCAGTAAATTTAATGTTAAACGGCAACAACCTAAGTTACACCTTCCAATTCATAAACAACGACACACCCTAGTATTTCACTGAATATAAATTTTTTAAATTTATAATTAAGTCCTTCAAGTACGTATAAATTAAGAGCAACAAGGACTCCACAATTTCAGACCCAGAAAAAAAAGACAGTGGAATCTCTGCAACTTCAACTCTCCATTTTTTCTTCCTTTTTTTTTTTTCGGTACGTCCATTTTAGGAATCTTTCCAAAATTGTATGAATTTTCCATTTATTCACCAATATTAAAAGAAAAAACAAACCACTCTCTTCATATTTTATTTAGCTTTGTAGTTATTTTCATTATTTTTTTTTGTGAAGCAAAGGAAAATGCGTTAGAGGGATGCTGATTATTTTCTAGGGTTTCCTATTTGTCGAATCGATGATAACGATGCTTGTTTTCGATTCGTTGTTCTTTTGGCTTCTTGTTGAACCTTAATTGTATCGAATTGTTTGGATCATATCAGGTTGTTCAACTTGCTGTTTTTTTTTTTTAAAACAAAGTCTTTCTTTTTTCTACTTCCTTTTTGCTGATTATGATTAGTGATATTTGTTTTGAGTTGAAAATTCCTCTTGATCTTGTAATGGGTGCTTTGAAGAATATATATATATTCTAAAGCATGCATATAGGAATTATTAGGATTTTTACTTGTATATATTTTTTATTGGTGTTGTTACTTGCTAATTGGGTGTGAATTATTGTCTGGTTCAGGTTCAAAATCGTAAATTTGACTCTCCTTCAATAGATTTAAGTGTTTCCCTTTGTTTTTTGGGGATTTTTAGTTGTAATGGATGAAGGGGAGCTCGATTTTTCAAGCCAAGACGTGTTTTCTGGTGGCAATAGCATGGGTGATATTCCAAGCAGTTGCTCAATGGACAGTTTTTTCGATGAAATACTCAATGATTCTCATGCGTGTACTCATACACACACTTGCAACCCACCTGGCCCTGATAATTCTCATACACACACCTGTTTCCATGTTCATACCAAAATCGTGCCTGCCTCAACTGAAGATAAAGCTGCTGCTGATGACACAGAGGGTTCTGGGGAGAAGAAACCAAAGAAACGATCTTTGGGTAATCGAGAAGCTGTTAGGAAGTATAGGCAAAAGGTTAAGGCACGAGCAGCCTCTTTGGAAGACGAGGTTGTGAGGTTGAGGACATTGAACCAGCAGCTGTTGAAGAGATTGCAAGGGCAGGCTGCATTGGAGGCTGAGATTGCACGGCTTAAGTGTTTGCTTGTGGATGTTCGAGGAAGAATTGAAGGGGAGATTGGTTCGTTTCCTTATCAGAAACCAACAGCTAATAATGTTAACACCTTGAATTTGCCTGGTGCTTATTTGATGAATCCCTGCAATATACAATGCAATGATCAGATGTATAGCCTTCAATCCGAGGTTGAAGGTAATACAGGAGAAGCCACAGGGCTGGACGGACAAAGATTTAATGGGTGTGAATTTGATGATATTCAATGCTTGGCAAGTCAAAACTCTGGAGCAAAGGAGCTTCCTACAGGTGCGGTTGGAAGTGCAGCGTCCAATGGAAATTCTTCTGGCACAAAAAGGAGAAAAGGTGAAATTTAGGAGTTCTTTCTCGTAATATATGATAAATATTGGAAAGTTAATGTGTGATATGATAGATCCAAACTTTATTCTATCACCTTCTGTAACTAGTATGTCAGCTTTAGTTATTTGCTTCACTATTTTCGTGCTTTGAATTTCCAGTCCAACATTTCAATCCTCTAGAGAAGATATTGTGCTCGATTTTTGCTTCGTGTACCTTGTTAGAGTTTCTGAAAGTTGTTTTTTCTCCTGTGTGTCTAGATTTGAGTATTGTTTTGAATATATCATCATCTAGTACACATCAACTTTTCGAGTTCAGAATTATTAGTAGAGGAATGGCAAAAGATTTATATAAGGTTTAAGAACCACCACAAGTTGCAGAACATTGTTTGTATATTTAGGTGTTGACATGGACCTGTTCGAGTCCTTATGGTGTATGAGCTATAATCTAATAGAGGCCTTTTAACAGATATTTGAACTTGTTCATGTAATATTTCGAATATTATAAGCTGTATTGACCAATGACTGTTTAAAAACGGAATATAGTGGCTTTGATACTGATATTTATTTTCCTGGGAGGTGTTCATCCAGCTACAGCAGGTTGAAGAACTATTGAGGCTAGCATTATCCATATTCTATGGGGTACATATTTGTCTTCCAACAAGCAAGTTTCTTTCAGATCCATCACCCTCCCTCAGGTTGCATTGCTTTTTCATTTTTATCAATTTTCATTTCCTGTTCGTGTTAATTCCGTAGTTATGGTTTATCTGAGATGGTTTTATGGTTTTAAAGACGATAAACTTGTAAAGTGGAAATTTCTGGATTATAGCTCGTAGAGTCCAGGAGCTAAACTCAATAAATTGCCTTATCCCTTTTCCTTGCCTACAATGTATGAGATCTATAGCTAATTATGATTGGTGATGCTATGCTTTGCCGATGATCTTAAAAAGTTCATAGGTGCTTCTGTGGATTAGTCTGTTTTTCATTATACCATTTTGCTGTTATTGAAGTTTACCCTCGTTTCGTTGAGTTCTAGTTCCGTCTTTCTGAGCTATATGAATTCTTTTATTGCTGAATTACAGAATTTAAGGTGGAATATCTATGATGTTTCAAATACTGTGAGGTGTGAGCCCCCATAGCAGGCGAGTTTCAAGTTTTCACTCCCTGCAGTCCCCTAGCTTGCTATTGACATTGGTAGCTTACAAAGTTTTTGGTTTTAGGAAGGCCGGAGATGCCTGCTCAAAGAGGGTAAGTGCCATCTTTTAACCGAGGTTTTGATCAATGAATGTCTGATGAAAAACTCGTAGTTGTAGAAGGGTGAGGGAGTCGTTGAGCGTTACGGTTTTTTCCTGTTACTGCTAACTATGCCTAACAATAGCCGCCTTCAAGCTTGTTAGTTGCCACAAATGTGGCTTTCGAATTGGAAAAAAAGACGGCTGAACTGTTTAGTTGGCAAAGATAAAATGAGTACTTGATCTTGAATTTCCTTTTAGATGTGTCTTGTTCATTGCAATCTGGTACAAGTCCTTTTGTTTTGTTAAAAAGGGATTTCTTTTTTCTTTCTGGTTATGGGTAAAGGAGTCACCCAATTATGGTTTTTTTTTTTTGTTGTCCAAACTATGAAAAATTATAAAACGATTGCTCAACTATAATACTTATCATTTTCGAATGATAACTAATATAGCTTAACCTATTATTTTTAAAGCAAGTTAAATTTGAGTATTTTAACTTTTCATTTTCTTTTTTTATTGCAATAATACAAGTTAAATTTAAGTTTTTTTTTTTTAATTCGAATAAAAGAGAGTGGGCGATAAAACTCAATCAAGTTGAAACCAAACTTCAGTGTCGAATTGAGTTCAAAGGTTAATAAACAAGGTTTGAATATTAAGTTACATGTTAAAAGACTCCTAAAAGAAAACATTATTATAAACTCGCAATCATCTCACTTCAGAAGGTCATATCCTTAAAACTCTAAATCCAATTTCTATGGACTATGGATGGTCTTCGGCAGTCTGAGTGTCATCCTCGTCTCGATATATACTCTCTGCCAATTGCCACACCTGAAGTGTGTTGTCTTCTGCTACACTAGAAATCACCCATGGCTCGTTTTTGTTCCACGAGAAATCTGAAATCTTAGCTTTATGGCCACCATGAGAAAAGAGAAGTTCGGGAGGACCATCATCGGCATCTAATTCGATTTCTAATTGCTCTTCTCCAATCCTGCAAGTCATTGAGAATAAGCCAACTATCCATCCCGAGGGAGAGAGCACAGAAGGAGAATGTTTATGAATGAAACAATGCTAATGGCGGACATGATCGAATTCCATGAGAACAAAGCAATTCGGCAGTTCGGGTAAGTGAATATTCTTTTTGAAGTACCCAAGCATGGTTGAGGATAGGACCTCCAAGGTTCCTCCAAATACATAAAAGAACTATGAAAGTATGAACATATCCATGTTTAACAAAGACTCTGTATCTCACACTCACACCCTAGTCTGAGTAACATAATGATCACAAAAATTTTGGAAGCAAAAACAAAGGGAAAGCATAATACGTGATATATGACAGGCAAAATCTAAGCATTTAACAGATTCGTAGCATCGATCCAAACATGAACTACCTGTTAAGGTCCCAAATCATCAATCTCCTATCATCACCAGAAGATGCCAGCACTGTCTCGTGATTAGGATCCCATTCTAACTGGAAGACCTCTCCACTGTAAAAGACAAACCCGAGGTTACAAAACCTATTTCAATTATTTCAAGCACCATTTGTGCAGTAAAATATTCTCTTTACTAATGGAGTTTGGAGGCAGCTAGAACTATATTACCGCATATACTGAAAGGTAGAATCGAATTGTGACTAGCTTTGGCATATAAACACGGGGATCGATCTAAGAGGCAGTAAACTCACCTGTGGCTGCTTAAAACATGCAAAGGTACAGTGAGCTTTCGTACATCAAACAAACCTACGGTGGAGTCGGATGATGCTGTAGCCAGAACCCACTCATTATAAGGATTGAATGACAAATAATTTATCTGAGACCAAAAAACAAACATTTCCTATCCGATGATCAAATGGAAATGGAAACATAATACTAAACAAAGACTGTAATATTAGGGTAAAATCAGCTAATTCACCTCTCTATCGTGAGCTTTAACACGTTGTTCGGTTTGGTTAGTGCGCAAGTCCCAGATCATTAACATACAATCATCACCAGAAGAACCAAATATATTCTCATTCTTCAAATGCCATGACACATCTTCAACCACACTCTCATGGGCCTACAAGTACATTCAAAGATACTCACAATCAAGTAAATGTTTTCAAGGTCGAAAAATCCGAGCATTTCCTATGAAAAAAAAGAGCAAAGTCCCATAAATACCTCATAAACATGGGTTGCATCAAGAACCTTATCTTGAGGCCAAGAAGACAAGTCCCAAAGGCATATCTTATGGTCTTGTGAACCACTCAAAAGATAACCCTCCTTAAATGGACTCCATGATAATCCATACCCTTCCTTTTCATGACCCCTCAACCTCAAATCAGCAACACAGTCACCCTCTTGCTCTTTAGCTGCAGCCTGCTTGGCATAATCAAACACGAAAACTTCGGAGCCACTGGTCTTTGCGCCGATAATAACCGGGTTTTGAGGCATACATCTAGCCCTGTTGACTTCCCCATCAACACGCATTTTTTGTGTTATCTCAACCTATCATCAGCAAACAAACTCCAGCTAGTAATTTCATCAAACAGTTGGTAGCCAAAGAACACTGCTCATAAACAAGAACTATATAATACTATACTATTCAATAAATTTCATCGAAGATTGAGAGTGCCCCACGAAATTAAGTAAATGAAAACCTAAAAAACTGAAACAAAATAACAAACCTTGGGGATAACTGGGTCATCATTTTTAGCAGCGATATTGGATTCAGAGGCGAGAGTGGGGAGAACTGCGTCGGCGATCATTAGAAAATCGGGGGCTCCGCCGCTGGTGTGGGTGCCGAGGACGAGTTTGTGAACGTTAAAAGTAGGGTCAGGTCCGTAAGGAGTGGGAGAAGAAGGAACCCAATGGACAGTCAAAGAAGGCCATTCGAGAGGGTGAGAAATGACGAGATCGTAAAGGAAAGGGGTGTTCTTCTTCCATACGCTGAACTCTTCTTCTACCTGCTCTGGGTTCATCTCTGAATCGCCCGCCATGGATTCTTCGCAGAGATCTCTCTCCTCTATCCTCCCGCCAAAACTGAAAGCAACCAAAGCGAAGCTATAAGGGTTTTGGATTGTTTTCTTAATTTATGAACGTATTTAAGGTGTGAGGGCTAAGCCTTCATTGAAAGGCACGAAAGAACACGCAGATAGATAGCCCAAAGTCCCATGTTAGAAGCCACAATGGGCTGGATCCTTCTGGGCTCTGTTGGGATCTAATATATTATTAGGTCAACATATGTCATAGATCCCTCTAATCTTTACAAATTTGAAATTTAGTCTTTATACTTTTATTTTTCAGGAATTTAGTCCCTCTACTTTTTTTTTAAAATTTTAAAATTCTTCTTCTATTATTAAAACTTTTTAATTTATTGGTGTGACGTTTTGAAATTAAAAAAAACTCACTTGCCAGCCATCTAACTAAAAAATGATGTCATAAAGAATATTAACTTAACAAAATAAATGCTAAAAATTGGACTTAAATATTGAAATATGAAAGTAAAAAGATTGAATTCAAATTTTATAAAAATTACAGGAACTTATGACATATTTTAGCTTATATATTATGTCGCATGGCCAAAAAAAATTATATTAGAAATTTATAAAATAATTTAATTAGAGGTGGATTGATAAAATATTTATGTGTGGATTCCTATTATTTTCGGGTTCAAACTCTATTTATTTAGTTTTATTTAAATATTTAATATAAAGATTTATTGTTTAAAAGACGGTTTCTGAATCATATTTTTTAAGAAAAATCAATTTAATTATAATACCATTACTAGCTATTATGGGTGTAAAAAGTTTACGCTAATGATATAATTTCGGCATATTGAAATGTATGGTATTTTAGGTTTAAATTCTTTATGTGTGTATTTTTCTAAGGTTTTGGTGATTTCATACTTGAATTTAGATTCGGTTGATAGGTGCCATTAATTCAACAAAACATTTAAATAATAGTAAATATATAGAAGAATGGGTACCTAATCAAATATTTTTTATTCTCTTTGATGCTCATCTACTTTTTATGCCTTCTCTTCTTATCAATTTGATTAATTTTGGTCTCGAAAAATCATATAATTTTGCCTTAACCTGCTTCCATCCCAATCCTTCAATAAGAGAATAAACACTCATTAGCACATTCGAACCCATGTCAATATCAATCCACCGTTTTAATCCACTTCTAAACATCGTATAATATTAAATAAAATACATATTGTAAAAATTAAAAATATATAATCAAAATGTTATGAAACGTTATAATTTTATTTAATTAAAAATAGTAATAAAATTAAACTCTCAAACCAATATAGGAAAATGCGCTCTTGAAAAAGTTTAATGAGAATTTAAATGATTTTACTTGAAATTTTCAACAATTAACGAGAATTATCAAAAAATATGAACGAAATAATTAAAATTTTCAAAATAAAAATAAAAATTAATGGAAAAAATCAAAGATTTTGGGAACCGAAGCCCACCGCGCGGGTGGCTTTGACTATATTGCCATAGAAAATATATATTAATAAAAAATTGAAGAAATAATATTTTTTTTTCTTATAATGCAAAGGAGATGTATAGTATATTTCACATTGTAATTCATAGTCACAATTACTTCATTTCATGCATCAATCTTGCAATCGTAATTTCATCAATTTCAATAGTTAAAAAATAAGAAATAAAAAATAAATTGAAGGAGAAAAAGTGTTTTTAGTTGGTGTTAATAATATGAGTGGAAGAGTTCATATGGTAACGATTTTTAAAATTTTCGAATAATTTAATGATTATTTTATAATTTTTTGAAATTTAAATTTACTAATAATTTAAATATCTTAAATATAATTTATCTTTTAAATAGAAAATATTCCTAAAAGATTAGGTGCAGTGAATGGGCACAATTGAATTTGTAGCGTTGATTTATATATTAAGAGTTAAATTTATAATTATAATTGTGGGTAAAAAATTCTGTTTAGAAAATGGGTCGGGTCTTGGATAAGATTTGTTTTGCTCGGATCGAGTTCGGTCCGAATTTGCAAAAAAAATTGTTGTTTTTTCCAACCGTTTTCTCACTGTTTTGTTATCATTTCACTATTATATTGTTACTACTTTGTTGTTATTGTTTAGATATTGTATAATTACTGTTTTAGAGGCACTTGCCTGTTAAAGTGCACCTATCTTAGTGTTATTCAAGTATAGACTTTTTTTTTTAATTTATTTTAATGTTTTTGATGTTATATTTTTAAACTTTTTATAAAAGAAAAAGAAAAATACAGACAGGCGAAGCTCGAGTTTTAACAGGATCTAAAAATTTAAGGGCATTTTGTAATGAAATGGAAATTAAAACCTAAAAAGAAAAAGACAGGAGGAGTTTGGGAGTTAAATTGGTAATGTTGAGTAAGCAGCAGCGGATTCCATATAAAGAAATGCTATATATAAAAAAAGAGTTGAAATGTGACGTGGCAGGAGTTGCTCCTTTTCTTCGGGCTTTTCAATTGTGACTTAAACTGACGTTTGTATGAGCAATTAGTAGCCTGTCCTTTTTTCTGTCTTTCCTTGTATGAATTTTTTCAGTTACTTTAATGCATTGACCATTCAGATTTCGTGTATATATATGTATTCATCTCCATATCTTTGACTTCATCGCTTCCAAATATTGGGGGTTTTCTGACAAGGAGACCGGAAAGAGGGTTTGATTTGGTTTTCTTTTTGAATAAGAATGGCCATACAAGCTAAGTTCTATTCTGGCGGCAGCGGCGACAATGGTGGCCATGGCAGTGGCGCGTTTAATGGATTCCGCTTTGATCATCAGCAGCAGCGACATGAGATTCATCACTTCATCATGTCACAGGTAAAAAGAAAAAACAGCTTTCCAATTTTTCATATCCCCTAAATCTGTCTCCCTATAATAACATCAATTCCGCATTAAATTTGTTATTATTTCTCCGGTTTATTGAAAACATCGAAATGTATGATGGTTTTTGTTATTTGTTATTCAGAATGAGAGATTGAGATTGTTGCTGGAACAACAAAGAAACCAGCAAATGACCATGTTTTTAAACAAAATAGAATCATGGGCATTGATTTTACTGAATCAAAAAGATGAAGAGATACAAAGAGCAAAAAACAAATTAATAGAATTACAAAATCTGTTGAAGAAACTAGAGATGGATAACCAAGCACGGAAAAAAGTGGCTTATGAAAAGGAAGCAATGGCCATGTGTTTGAACAACAAGCTTCAAGCGTTAAGACAACGACGAGTCGACGATGCAGAATCATGTTGTGATGATGAAGAAACAAGAATGGTTTGCAAATCTTGTAATACTCGTACTACTTCTCTTTTGTTCCTTCCTTGCAGACATCTTTGTTCATGTAAGGATTGTGAACCTTTACTTGATTCTTGTCCTGTTTGTAAAACACCGAAGAAAGCTAGCATAGAGGCCTTGCTTTCTTAGTCTAACAATAGAATTTTCTCCGCGAAAAAAGGAGAAAATTTTCGGATGAGGGATGAACTCAAGTTGATTTTTTTTTTTTTTTTGAAGCAAAAGAACTATGAAATGGACAGGAATTTACAACAATATGACACAGAATATATATCTAATCGCAGATGTTATGGAGATTATTTTGGAATAAATCACAAAATTATACATAAATTTTGGTTTAATATGTAATTTTATACTTAAATTATGATTTTATACAAAAAAATTTGATTTAGTGTAATTATACATTATATCAATAATGGTATAAATTATTTGTGAGAAACGGATGTTGATTTTTTTACCATATTTAAAATTGAGATTTAACCCCTATATTTTAATAGGATATATTTTGGTTCTCTACTTTTACAATGTTTTTTTTTTTTTTTTTTTTAAATAAAATTAAGTTTTGATGATTCAATAATCAACCTAGTCCACTACATAGAGAATTCAATCACATAGGATCGTTCAGATTTGGGCAAAAAAAAAGCCCCCAAACCAACCTTCAACACCTAAAATCGAACAAAAACTAGCAGCAATAACAGCAATAAAAACCTCAAGACAGCCACCAAAACACCAACTCACAACAACTAAAAAAACTATATATTTTAATTCAGTTATAAGTGTTATTTAATTCAGTTAGTTTGACCATCAGTAACTATATATTTTAATTTTAGAATAGATTTTGTTAAATGAAAATAATTTATAAGGGACAATTATAAGTGTTATTTAATTAAAATAATTTTAAATCACAATATTGATGGCATTATGGAGAGATGAAATTTATTTATTTATTGGCCCAAAAGAGTTTAATATTTACTAGAATTTACATGCACTTATTTTATTTTATTCATTGTAAAATTCTAGTGTCAGTAGAATTAGGTTACTAGAATTTATTTATTTTATTCACCTAAATTGAGAGTTTAGTATTTATTAGAATTTACATGCACCTATTTTATTTTAATTCATTGTAAAATCTTAGTATCAATAGAATTAGGTTACATTTAGTACGTACGCTAAATCTTTTTATAGATATCATACGAGTTTTTCTCACTTTTTACATAAAGTTTCCATCAATCATTATTAGTAATTTTAAATATTAAATTTTCGCTCTCTATTTGAATTAGGATTTTCTTCAACCATAAGTAATGGCATCGTCAACTTCTAAAAAGATTACATTGAAAAGCTCCGACGGAGAGATTTTCGAAGTGGACGAAACGGTGGCGCTAAAATCACTAACTATCAAGGACATGATTGAAGTCAACTGCACCAACGACGAAATTCCTATCCCCAGCGTAACCGGTAAGACCTTAGCCAAGGTCCTCGAGTTTTGCACCAAGCACGTCGATGATAGGGACGATGAATTGCCTACTAAGTTTAAACATTGGGATACCGCTTTCGCCGAAGTTGACCAGAACACCCTCTTTGATCTCAAATCGGTTAGTTTCTTTCTCTATTTATGATTCTACCATTATCGTGCTTCTTAAATGATCTTGAAATTTTGAATTTGAGATTTCAGGCGGCTAAAGATTGGGATGCTGATTTCGTCAAAGTTGACCACAATACCCTCTTTGATCTCATCTCGGTAGGTTTTTTTCTCTCGTTTTTTTTTATTGTTTATAATTCTGCCATTGTCGTGATTCCTAAACGATTTTAAAATTGTGAATAATAAAAACAAATTTAGAAATTGAAAATCAAATTTCAGGCGGCTAATTTTTTGGATATAAAGTGCTTGTTGGATTTGATGTGCCAAACGGTAGCAAACATGATAAAGGGAAAGTCGCCGGAGGAGATTCGGAGAACCTTCAACATAAAGAACGATTTCACCCCAGAAGAAGAAGAAGAGATAAGGAAGGAGTACGCTTGGGCTTTCATTTAGGGATTGCATGCATTCAAATCAAAGTGTTGATATTACGATAGGATTCTCGAGCTTTTATTTAAATTTTTTTGAGGTCGGCGGCGGTGTTTACCGGTAGGATATGAAGTGGAGGGAAAATCTAGTTAAAACATGATTTTATTATTATTATTTTTTATTTTTTCAGGGTTTAATTTTTTTGGATTAGAAGATTTCTTCTTTTTTTTTCATTTAATGCTTTTCTTATTAAGTGTGACATATTGGTTAATGTATTTTTTTTATATAAATTAAAAAGTTGAACAATATTATAGTTTATTTATACAAACACTGAACACATATATGACAACATTTTTTTATAATGTTGTAAAATATTTTTTTTCATCCAAAATACATTTTAAGCTTGCTTCTCAAATATTAGTCTTATCATTACAATAGTTACAATGTCCTGTAATGTATTTAGGGTGATTTATATTTTAACTTATCTATTGAAAAAATAAAAAAAATTAATTAAATGTGTAAATTAATCTTTTTTGCTAAATTTTTTGTTAAATAATGATGTAGAAATACTGAAAATTATTATTTTTATAAATAAAATATAAAAATAGTCACCCAACTATAATTTTTTGTTCTATTTTAATTATACAAATATTAATTTTTTATTTAGTCGTTAAACTTTTTTAAATTAAATATTTTTATCACTTTCAATTGATGTGGGTTTTTTTATATGTTTGGTAATAAAACTAGACTTCTAATGTTTATATATTCTATCAAATTGATCTTAAATATAAACAAATTTAACAAATTTAACCCTCAATGTTAACAAAACATGACATTTTAATTCTAATTCTAAAGAATTTAATAAAATTTTCCCTCGATGTTTACAAAATTTATCAATTTAATTTTAACTCTAATTTTTTTTAAAATAAATCATTTTTATTCCTTTATAATTCATTGGTTAACACATGTGATATATGTAAATTAAAAAACGTACCCTCTTTCAAATTCACTTACAAAAGATTAATCTCGTGATTAATCTTTTATTATTACCAAGTTCAATTTTAGTAAAATTTTAAAACAATAAGAAGTCGGGTAAATAAAAAATAATTTATACCTATTTAAAATTTAAACTAAAAAGACATTAATTTTTTTAAAACATATGAAATCTTTAAAAAGATGAGTAAAAAACTCTTGTAAATGACTAAAAATAAACTTTACAAATTAAATCATTTTATTTGTTGTTTCTTCAAAGAGAAAAAAAAAAAATCAACAATGAAATTTACAATGCAGAATCATATGATGAAGTAAGAGGAATTTGGTATTATAAGTGTTTCATATATTCGCTTAAATATTACGAGGAATGGCCTAATTATATTTAGTTAAATATAAACAGATTAATATTTTATATAATTCAATCTTTAAATTTATAAATATAATTATATGTATATTATATTCGATAGAGAAATGCGTGCAAAATAGTAATTGCCAATATAGTCATTCGATCGTTTTTACATGCATAGTATTCAAATAATTTTATTACTATATTAGTTTGTGTTCTTCAAAAAAAAATCATTAATTAATTGAAAAGGTAAGTAATTACAAAATATTTTTAAATATATTTAGAAATTTTATTTAATTTTAAAAATATTAATATTAAAATAATACAAAAGTTGGTCTTCTTTTGAATATTAATATTTCTACTTAGAGATAACTTCCATAATTCAGTTAGTTTTATCATCATTAACTATATATTTTAATTTTAGAATGGGTTTTGTTAAATGAAAATAATTTATATGGAACAATTATAAGTGTTATTTAATTAAAATAATTTTAAATCACAATATTGATGGCATTATAGAGTGATGAAATTTATTTATTTTATTGGCTCAAATTGAGAATTTAGTATTTACTAGAATTTACATGAACTTATTTTATTTTATTCATTGTAAAATTTTAGTGTGAGTAGAATTAGGTTACTAAAATTTATTTATTTTATTGGTTCAAATTGAGAGTTTAATATTTACTATAATTTACATGCAGTAATTTTATTTTATTCATTGTAAAATTCTAGTGTGAGTTGAATTACGTTACTAGAATTTATTTATTTTACTGGCCCAAATTGAGAGTTTAATAACTACTATTCATTGTAACATCTTAGTGTGAGTAAAATTAGGTTTCATTCAGTATGTACGTTAAATTTTTCTATAAATATCATACAAGTTCCTCTCACTTTTTGCATAAAATTTATGTTCTTATTATTAGTAATATTAAATATTAAATTTTCGTTTTCTATTTAGATTAGGATTTTCTTCAACCACACGTCGTCGACTTCCAAAATGATTACATTGAAGAGTTCTGATGGAGAGACTTTCATGATGAACGAAACGGTGGCGCTTAAATCACAGACTATCAAGAACATGATCGAAGACAACTACGTCGACGACGAAATCCCTACCCCGGCATAATTGGTAAGACCTTAGCCAAGGTCCTCGAGTTTTGCACCAAGCACGTCGATGATATGGATGATGAATTGCCTACTAAGTTTAAAGATTGGGATGCCGATTTCGCCAAAGTTGACCAGAACACCCTCTTTAATCTCACATTGGTTAGTTTCTTTCTCTATTTACGATTTTGCCATTTTTGAAATTGAAAATTGGATTTCAGGCGGCTAACTTTTTGGATATAAAGATCTTGTTGGGTTTGATGTGCCAAACGGTGGCGGACATGTTAAAGGGAAAGTCGCGGGAAGAGATTCGAAACATCTTCAACATAGAAAATGATTTCATCCATGAAGAAGAAGAAGAGATAACGAGGGAAAAAGCCTAGGCATTCTATTAGGGATTGCATTGCACATTCAAAATCAAACTGCTGATATTTTAATAGTAATTTCATATTCGATTTTCGCCTAAAGCTTTGGTTATTATTATTAGGGTAATTTGCTAGGTTTTTTTTTAGGTTTAGTGGATTTACATTAACCAAGGGTTATTTTGGTTTTCAATTGTACATTGATTATTTTTTAAAATGACATTGTTTGGTTATATATATTAATTTTTTTTATTTATTTCTTTTTATATGATTGCAGAATCATGATTTTTAGTATTTTTATACAATGTCAAAAACTACTTGTAACCCCTTTCTAATTAATGTGCTTCAGCACACTTGAACCCGAGTTCTTTTGTATTGACAATAATGTCGATGTCAACTGAGCTAATACTCAATCGACATGTTGAACATTTATATTTGATTTATTATCTCAAGAACTTAGAAAGGATAGGTGATATTAAGTCGGAAGCCGTGAATGGTATGAAAGATATTAAAGAAAGAAGCCCAAGCGTGGGTGTAGGGCATTGTTTTGTAGAGAATGTAAGAGTGATGTGGTAGATAACAATGATTTCCTTACTAGAGGAGATAAGGGTTTGTGTAATGGAAAGGGTAGTGAAAAACATGAACAAATGTTGTAGACGGGAGTCCTAAAATAGGTGTGTAGGATAGAATTGTAGTGATGGTTTTGGAGTTGTTTGTAAAGATGGTGTTCACTAGGGCTTGGGATCTTACTTACTGCTATCCCATGCCCTGCACTTTATTGGAAGTGGCAAATTATGTCTTCCATGGTTATAAGATGGATGTTTATAAGCAATTGTATCCGTGTGTGCTTCCACCTCTTCCAAAATTATTAGGGTAAATGGGATGCTAAACAAATCATATTCAAATAATAAGGGCCGGGGGACAATATTAATAGGAAAGCCACTTTTTTATAACCCGTAAACAGTAATATATTAGATACGTGATCATAAAAATTATCAGGACTCAACTAAAATATTTATCACATGATCATATTTGTTATTTTTAAATCCATCAATCCATAAATAAGAAGATAATACGTTTCAGCACACTTGAATCGACAATGATGTCCATACCAACCGAACTATCACTTAATTGATCTTTGTGTCTCAATTTTGAATCTATCGGTAATTTTATTTTAAATTGATTTTAAATTAAATTAACAGTCGAATTTAATTTTAATTAGAATTAATTTACATATGTATTTTTATAATTATAATTGGAATAGAGATTTTAATTTACTCTAAAACTCAAATCTAATTGGACAGGGATTGTGAACAAAATGGGATCTAAGTTTATAGTTTAATAAATCGGCAAGGCTATAGTTGCTATCATTCATTTTCCTTTTATCTCGTTTAGTCTTCAATCAATGATCATGTCTTTTCACTCTATTCATATTCCACATTGATTTTCTTCTTTTTAATTAATTATGTACTCTTAAAATTTATCCAATAATCACCCCTCTTTGTAACAATTCTATTTATTTATCAATATTTTAAATATTATAGAAATAAAATTTATATATTAAACCGACTGAAATTTATATTTTGTAATTTCCTTTTTGTTTTTAATTTTAAAATTTCTGAGCAACAACTCTAAACGAAATTTTTTACCTGAAAAAAAAAAGAAAGGAAAAAGTAGTACAATTGCAGTGAAGAAATAAATAAATAAAAATACTATGTGCTTCATGCTTGCCTGCCATGTATTTTCTACTTTGGCAAACGCCTTGATAAAAATCCTCCTCGTTTTCTAAAACTATAATGATATTAATTCCCTTTTTTACAATCATTTATCTTGAAAGGTCATTATTTGTCAGAAACTATGTCTCATCACAATGAACTAATTTTTTAATTGAAATAATTAATAAATTAGTAAAGACATTATAAAATTAAACTTGATGATTTTCTAATGTTAAAAAAGTAAAAGCCAAGATAATGCTGATAGGATTCTTTTTATGTATATTATTTTATATTAAAGTAGAGGCTGAAATAAAACAAAATTTGTGAAGACGTGATAAGAATCTTTCCATTTTCCCAACAACCAAGCGGAAGAAAACTGCCTTACAAGTTACAACCAAGTGGTGGAATTGGGGCAACTCATTTTCCTCACCTGCATCCTACACAAATCTTTTTTTATAAACTTCAAAACAAATAATTTATATTTTTACTATAATCCCGAGTGTTTGTTTTTTTCGTAAAATATTATATTTTTAAGTATGCCTCCACAACGCTTAATGAAATTATATTAAAAAATAATTAATTAAATTTCGTGTATTGATATGATAATAAAAATATTCACTATCACATGTGTGATTTGAATTTATCATTATTTGTGATTCATCAAATAAAAATAAATAATTTAATTTAATAACTTGAATGATAATTTTTAAATTAAATGATTAAAAAATGATAAGGGGTAGTATTCAAAATCAAGAGGTTTAAAATTTAAGAAATAATGGACCCACGATTTAGACGTGCTAAAAGCTTATATAATGAAATTCTTAGTTGCAGTGACCGTTGTGTTGCTTTAAAGCGAGGGAAAATGGGGTCCCCCATCTCTTTTCTTCCCGTTATTCCAACTGAACAATCCGGAAACCTGAACCCGTTTTCATCGGGCTTTGCTTACGTGGCAGATTATTTGACTCATACCAAACCACTGTTTCCCTTTCCCGGCTTTGCTTTTCCGTCTCCCGTAAAAAGCAGAAGCTTCTGGATTTCTCACAAATTATTTTTTTGACAACTTTCATGTGAACAAAAAAATTCATTATAATTTGGTTATCATTATGGTAAATAATTTACTTTTATAATACCAAAAATTCAATATAATTATTGTAACAATTTTTTTTATAAAGTTGATAATGTAATATTGAGATTAATTTTAAAATTATATATGGATTTTTATTTATTCTATAATTTCATACATAAACTTTAATTTGATCTAATTATAGGCACGAAACTTTGATTATTGTTTAAATATATATATAAAACTTTAAATTTGATTCATCGTACACATATAAATAAATAAATATTATATTATATAAATATAATTTATTATGTATGCAATATATAAATATAAAATAATATTATATCGATAATGACACAAATTTTTTATATAATTTTGATATTTATCTCAATACTAATACAAACAGCGCATTTATGAAAATTGAGCTAGATATACATTTTGTTAATGTTTATTAATTAAAATAGCTCAACCCTGACTGTGTCGATAAAATTAAGATTTTAAAATTATTAGTGTTGAAATTCAAGTTACATAACGTATAAATTATATGTGTGATTTATTTAAATTTATTTCGAATTAAATCATTTCATATTTGAACTCTAATGTTATTTTTATTTATGTTAGGCTTTGTAATGATAAATAAATTGTATTTATATTTGTCGATTAAAAACTATTTAGCTTATTTTAATATTGACAAAAATAGTTTTTTTTTTTTAAGTAAAATTAGTTGTATTTGGGCAAAAGAATTGGTTTGAAAATAAACGGTCCTAGCGGAGGAGCGGGTGGGACCGTTACGTGTCTTTTTGTGTACATTACAGGTAATAAAGACGATAAGATCAGTGGTGAGAAAATTCTAGAGTGATGGCGCAGCATCATCCGTGATACTCTTTTTCTGCAGGCTGTTGCCACCTGATTCTTGATTAATCCAACTCACACCATCTGACTTGAGCGAAGGACCCCACAAAAGTGTCTTGTGTTTAACTTTAAACCCGAATGCAGAACCATCAAGTTGACACAATTTTTTCTTGAGATTAAGTTTTATATATAGAAATTTAAAAAGAAAAAAAATAAAAATATTCATTTTAAAGGATCCAGTAGAATTTTCATTTTATAACTGAGGTTTTTTTTTAATACGAGGATACTCAAATAAAATAATTCATGATTTGTATATGTTTCGCACCTGAACACTAATATTTTATTTAATTTCCTTTTATTATTTCAATCACTATAACGAAGTTTCCATTTACGTAATTTAGAGTTAACGTAAGAACTTAGAAAATATTCATCTTAAAGTAAAAGAAATTAAGGGTTTTCTTCCATGTATGCATGCATTTATTACTTCAATTTCAAAATAATTAGAATAATGTATTTATTCTATTTTTATATATATTTCTCTGATAAATTCCATTCTTATATTATTTTATTATTTATGATATAATTTATTGTATCAATTTAAAAATCATTATAAACTAAAAAGAAAAAAAAATTACAAGTGTTGTATCAAATTTTGCATCGTAAGTGAAAGGTTTGTGTCGACATATTTCAAGGAGTCTAAATCGAGTAGCGGACCACATGACAAAGTGCTCCACTTCAAGCTTTTCTTTGCTGCGAATTTTTCATATACCTCTAGTATCAGTCTTGGGTTTGCTTGATGAAAATAGTTGAGGTTTTAATAGCTGAATTTTTTAACACTTAACTGGTAATCGCTGGGTGCTGTTTTCTTTCTACCAAAAAAAATTGGAAGTGAAAAACTAAATGGTAAATTTTACCTAAAGGCACTGAACTATTAATGTGTTAACGTGTTGGTCATTCAATTTTAAAAAGTTACAAAATGATCATTAAATTATTTAAAAATTTTCATTTAAGTCACTATGTTACTAAAACTGTTGTTGTATGATTTCTTTTTTGTTTGCACCGGCAACTCCAACCGAAAAGCTTTCGTCCCATTTCTCTTATACAATTAAGTTATTTTTCATGAAATAGCTTTGAACGTCACAAATTTATGAATCAAAATCCAAACAATTTTCTTCTACAATTTCTGATACTGATCGTCAGATCAACTTGGATATAAGGTATGTTATTCTACTCATCGATGGGAATTAATCCATTGTACTGATCCTCGAAACATCGCTCGGAGCTCGCTAGCCAGACTTTAAAAAAAAACTTAATAATCCAAGAACTTAAATAAAAAATTTCAAATGGTTCAGTAACTTAAATGAAAGTTTTTGAATATTTTAATGATCAATTTGTAACGTTTTTGAAGTTGATTGACTAAAATATAATCATTATATTATTTGATTATTTTATGACTAATTTATTGTATCAATTTTAAAATATTTGTAAACTAAAAAAGGAAATTGGAAGTTAGAAAAAGGGTTAAATCAATTTTTGAGGCTTCAACTTGGTAACTTTTATCAAATTGAGCTTAGATTTTTTTGTTTAAGTTAAGTCTTGAGTTTAACAATTATTATCATATTGGGGTTTGAACTTTTTCATGTTAGTCTTTGAAATTCCTAAAGTTCAAGCACAATGTGGAAACAATTGCTTAATTTAGAGATTAATTTAGACAAAAAAAGTTGAAGTCCCGGAACAATTGCCTACTTCAAGCTCTAACGTGAGAACAATTTTCAAGTTCAAGACCTAACTTTATTAGAAAAAGTTCAAGCCTTAACGTGAGAAATGTTAGTAAATTCAGGATCCAAATAGTAATTTAACTAAAAAGGGAGGAATGAAGTGTCAAAAGCAAAGGAAAAGGGGAAGGAGGGGTTGCCCAAAATGGAGACATGCAAGGGACAGATGGGGAAAATGAGGAAAACAAATTAGTGGAAAATTTATATTTTTTAAAAAGACAAGAAATAACCGTTGAAGGGAAGGGGGTGGGTACGGTTGGATGACAGAGCATTGAACCCTACATACAGAGAAGCATAGCTCTCTCACTCACATGGTCTCGCTGTACACCCTTTTGTCCCACTCTGTCCTTCATTATTACCCACTCTACTCCCTTTTCCTTTTTTCCCTTCAAGAAATAAAATACCATTTTTTTAAAATAATAATCACCAAAATTAAAAATGTGGCCTTCAATTCAATTTTTTATTTTATAAATATTAATATATCAAAATTTTCATGGTATTTTTCTCAGAATTTATATATGTTGTTAATGCACAATAAGAATACATGATGATGAATTTTTTTATATTTATTTTTTTATATTTATGATTTTCCTTTTTTAGAATTTAAAACTTAAATTATTTTTATAAAAATATCATTGTATGATTATATTATCACAAATTTATTAGTCTGCGGTTAAAATAAAAGAATTATGTTTGTTCCAAAAGTACCCTTACCTTATCCATAAATGCACTATTATGGTGGCATTGAAACCAGTTTATAAAAGGGAAGTGAGCATATACCACAGAGACGGCAGTACCATCAACTCAGAACAGCTCAAAAAAGCTTCCAACATTTTGAAGAAACAAAGAATCTAACATGTCCAAGGAAGTGATTGAAGAAGGGGTGAGCCGAAAGGACTATGTGGATCCTCCACCGGCACCGCTCATCGACATGGCTGAGATCAAGCTTTGGTCTTTTTACAGAGCTCTCATCGCCGAATTCATCGCTACTCTCCTTTTCCTATACGTCACCATCGCCACCGTCGTTGGCCACAAGAAACAACACGATGCATGCGATGGTGTTGGTCTTTTGGGTATTGCTTGGGCTTTTGGTGGCATGATTTTCGTTCTTGTTTACTGCACCGCCGGTATCTCAGGTAACCCCCCCCCCCAAAACAAAAAACAGGGACTTCATTGTATATATTAATATAGCCAATTAGCCTTTTTTTTTTTTGGTTGAATTTGGGTTGTTTTATGATGCAGGTGGTCACATTAACCCGGCGGTGACATTTGGGTTGTTTTTGGCTCGGAAGGTGTCGTTAATAAGGGCGGTGGCTTACATGGTAGCTCAATGTTTGGGTGCTGTTTGTGGTGTTGGGTTAGTTAAGGCATTCATGAAGAGTGAATACAACTCCCTTGGCGGCGGTGCCAACACGGTGGCGACTGGTTATAACAAAGGGACTGCTTTGGGAGCCGAGATTATTGGGACATTCGTGCTTGTTTACACAGTTTTTTCAGCTACTGACCCTAAAAGAAGTGCCCGTGATTCACATGTACCCGTGTTGGCTCCACTTCCTATAGGATTTGCAGTGTTCATGGTTCATTTGGCTACTATTCCCATCACCGGAACTGGTATTAACCCCGCTAGAAGCTTCGGCGCCGCCGTTATTTACAACAACGAAAAGGCTTGGGATGACCACGTAAGCTTGTTTTTCTAAAAAAAATTTCAAAGAGTGTTTTTTGTTCATTTAGTTTGTGAAATTAACAAAAATGGCGACGAATGAACAGTGGATATTCTGGGTTGGACCAATGGCGGGAGCACTTGCGGCGGCGGCGTATCATCAGTACATCCTTAGAGCGGCGGCTATTAAGGCTTTGGGATCTTTCCGGAGCAACCCCAGCAATTAAAAGCTAAAAACAGAAGAGAAGGCGCAATATCTTTGTCTTGTTGTGTTGATATTGTGGTTCCTGTGTTTGTATTGATGATTGTTAATTCAGACCTTTTTATTTTATTCCTTTATGATATTATAATTTTCTATTGTATTATTCTCCTGCTACTGCTTCTGCTCTTTGTATTGTTATTAATTTATTACTATTATTCTCCTAAAGTCTTTAGGACTATTTCTTTCTGACTTTCTCTCCCAGTCATCGTATTCACTACATTTAGTATTTAAAAGAATATTAAGAATAATCTCGATTTTTCTTTTTCTTTTATGAACCGTAAGTCTTGTAATTAAAATGATGTATCAGTAACATAGAAAAAATATTGATAGAAAAAATATTGAAATGACATTAAATAATTAATGAAAGACATATAACACACGTTAAAATGTTTTGAAATTATTAATGTTATGTATGTAAAAAAAAATAATGTGAAATCTAATTAAATAATAAAAGTATTTGTATTCCTGGATAAAGTAAAAGATGGAATCTAATCTGCCATCAAAATTAAAGGACTGCACGTGTATATGTTTTCACCCAAGCACACGTGGCAGCCATACATTAAAACAACTGTGGTAATATAGATTAAATTCTCCACATTGAAAACTTACTATAGAATATACAAAAATTTTATTTTAGTAAATGATTCAATTTTATAAATCTGTGTTTTAAAACAACCAACTTGCTAACTATATATTCATTACCTAATTAATGGTTTATGTATTCAATGCTTATAATAAAAAGGAAATTAATACTCTACTTAATGTTGAATAACATATAAATATATATATATATTGTTATACTCAACATTAATTGAATTAAGAGTACCACATAATATTTATGCAAGTGTGACGCATACAATTGTATGTTTATATTTTAGTAGATATATGTCTATGGTGTGGGTCTGAAGTGCGTATATGAATAAGCAAATGTTTTTGAAATTTCCAAATGAACTATGATGAAATGGATCACCAGGTATGGCCCAAATCTTCTCTCATCTCCATACCTAAAACCAGAAGCTTCATAACAGCAAGCGAAGCAAAAGGCAAAAGCAAGTGAAAGTCCAACCCTAAACGCCTCCACCCCCAAAATGGCTATTTTCAGTGGAAGCCGATTCAAGGAGTTTGTCAAGAAATACGGCAAAGTAGCACTGGGTGTCCACTTCTCAGTTTCCGCCGCTTCCATAACCGGTCTTTACGTAGCCATCAAGAACAACGTGGACGTGGAATCGTTGTTCGACAAGTTCCATCTCCCTGGCTTTTCCAAAGGCCAAAACCCACCTCCAGAATTGAGGAACCCAGATGGGTTTTTGATCGATGAATCGACCGTGGAGGAGAAGCGAAGAAATCGAACGGCTGAGCTTGCTGCTTCTACCGGCGGAGCTCTTGCACTGGCGGTGATTTGTAACAAGGCATTGTTTCCTGTTCGTGTTCCGATTACTATCGCGCTTACGCCTCCGCTTGCTAGGTTTTTAGCTCGGAGGAGGATCGTAAAGTAGTGTATGGTTTCCATTTTCTTTTAGTTTTTATTTTAAATCATCTATTTTTCTCTTTGACTGCTTCTTTTGGAATGGATAGAGAGCCTACACTTTTTTTTTTTTTTAAGATGGAAATAATGTAGTTAATAAGATGGTTGATTATTGAGAAACTTAGATTGGACAAATGTTGGTAATTAAGTTCTGGTTTTTAGCTGATTGTGAAGATTTTGAGACAATTTTTTTGTCGCAACCTAAAGATGTTTGTGAGTTCAGATTGACAAATTGGCAAACATTACCGAGGACAACGAATCGAATCACCTAAACATGATGCCCATCCTCCTAACTACCCCAATTAATTGTTGTTTACCCGTAATTTTTATAAACTTACCACGCTATTGTATACTCCATTTAATATTAAATTGCTCACATTTAAACCCACCATATACTGATCTATCCCCTAAAAACAATCCTCTAATAAGAGCTTTATCCAAAGCTATAGTAAATGTGATCCAAAATGGGAGAATCACCTTAAATTAAACATCCAAAGACCTTATAATTATAGGAGGTGTTCCATTGTCATGACAAGTATTCCGAGTTATACATGAAAAAAGAAAGGTACATAAGTGGTGTATCAAACATCGCAAAATAAAACTAAAACTAGTAGCAATAATAAATGCCATCTAATTTTAACTATAGATGTTTAAAGTTGCGAGGAGATTTTGATTTTAAGCTTCAACAAAACATCATCCAACTATCTGTTGCTGCTTGGAAACTTTGCCTCGTAAGTTTGTGGCACCTGTGAACCCCATTTTTATTTTGGAAGTTACAAGTAGAAGAAAATAGTTTAGGGCAATTTCACGTTAATGAAATATATAAATATATAGTAAAAGAACCATGAAAGCTCTTGTACTAAAAATCGGATTACATTTTGCCCCTTGTATTCAAGAAATAGGTAAATTAATCTCTGTATGTTAGATCAATAAACAAACTAATCCTTTTGTTAAAGATTTCTTTCATTTCTACGGTTAAAAACTGGCCATTGTCATTACAAGGTATCACTATCTGATTATTCCATCACCCACGCCAGTTTTTTAACAATATAATAAGATGAAAATTTTTACATGAAAGACTAGTTTGCTCTTTGATCTAATGTACAAAAACTAATTTACTCATTTTTTGAACAAAGGGGATAAAATGCAATTTAACTCTTAGTACAGAGGCTTCCATGGTACTTTTACCATATACATATATAAAGGATTAAACTAAAAGGAAATGATATTTTACCATGAATGTTGCGGTGATCATTTTTCCAGCAAACCATCTCCCATGTAGGTTCCGTTGTGCATTGATTGCACCTTGAGCATCTTCAAATCGTAAGTACACAAAACCAGCACTGTCCCTGTTTTAACCAAATAAATCAGCCACGCTATCACAGTCATCCAAGACAATAATAATGAAATTATGAAGAATAAAAGCTAGGCAATGGGATCATTCTATAATATTTGTGTTTGGAATTTGTATAAAATACAATTCCGACATATGTTATGAAGGTTAAGCTGTTTTTTTTCAAGATGCATGTCCATATTTGACACTTGCACTCAGTCTGAGTAACGTAGAACAGAAGTATGATAACAAAAAATTGCTGTATTAGTAACTACGAGTTAAATGATATTAATATCCACAAAATCAGACAAGGCTGCTGCCAGACCTAACAAAGACATAGCAGTAGCTGGTCTAACTAGTAATTTACCTGTCCACGTGTATATGCTTCAATTTTCCAAACTTACTACATTCTTCCTGAACATCCTCTTTGATATCCAAATCAAATTCTGGTTCCGTCTGTCACAAGAATACGATACAATTAGACAAAGACATGAAAAGGAAAGAACACACTAAAGTTTGTGTGCAAGCACCAACCTCCAGGGTTGGATCAAACATATTCTTTAACAATAGGCATTCGCTTGGACTTCCGATTGTGTCAATAATAGGGATGCCATTCGTAGGGAGTTGTACACCAGCTGGAAGTCCAGGAATGGTAGAAATAGAGGCCGGTATCGTAGGAGGAACAAGGGATGGCAATGAAGGTGCAACTCCAAGAATTGGTGCTGTTGAAGCAGTAAGGCCAGTGCTATTATTAGCAGGAATGCCTACAGAGCCAGCAATACTGCAATAATGGACGCAAATGCAGTTTCAGCCAGAAAACTTGTAAATTAAACAAGATTGATGAGGTAAACCTTGATGCAGTGCCACTGCGATCCAGCTTTGCCATAAGAAGAGCTCGAGATGATGAATTCAGACACTGGAATTCACAAGAATGTGTTGTCAGCTTACTACAACGCTAAAAAAGTGCAAATGCCAAAACTAAACCAAATTTCATCAAATATTGATAAAGCTAAGCAAAATGAAAGACAAATGTCAAACTTAAGCAGATGAGAAAGTTTACAGCTCTCTTCAAATGCAATGTCAAACAACAGAAGCCATTCTTCTACCGAAACAATGCATCTTTTAGAAGCATAAAAGAATTTTGCATCATAACAGGAAAAATGGTCATGGATGATACTCACCAAGCCACCACCATCATCATCATCAAGATCAGCAGCAGAAGTATTTGTTCCAAAATCTTGCGATACACCTTGATCAGTAACGGTTGATACCTAAAAAGATGGGAAAAAGAAAATAATATGTGTATATATGAACACTCTTTGTTAAGGCTGTTTGGCAGTTAGAAAATTGATAGATACATGGTCTATAGATCAAGAGCTAAAAGAGAAGTTGGTGGCAAAAGAATATAACGGTTATGCGTTTAAAGAATTGCAGTCAATTAATTTGCTTCAGTAGTTGAAGGGTCAAATGCAGTAGGAACCCAAAATCAGAAATCAATGAAATAGGCATACGCCGATACAAAACTAAGACAGCAACACCCATTAGTACCTTGATTACTCGACCCCCAATCTCCAGCTGTCCGTTCAAATTCAATGCATTCTTTGCATCTTCCAGACGGGCAAACTGCAAAAACAGTTATCTCAATATCTTTTCAAAACAGAATCCTTGCTGTCAAGAATAATTGAAGGATATACTACCTAAAAGGCCTATTTGATTACAAACAGTTGATTACAGTTTATCAACATGTAGTAAAAACAGAGTGATCAAATTCCAAAGCAGAACATTCTATAGAATATGGATTAAGGATTTGCTAAAGAATAATCACAGTAGTTTCTCAGGTTCCTTCACTAAGTATTACCTGGACAAAACCAAAACCTTTAGAATGACCAGTTTCATCAAGAGGCAACTGAACGAGCTCCACAGAACCAAAAGGTTCAAAAACCTGAGCATTTTAAACAAGAAAATGAGAAATATGAATCCAGCAAAAAGAACAAGGATCCCAAGGAAATACGATAAAGAGATATTATGCCAATTAAGAGGACCAGACAGAGAGAGAAAGGAAAGAATGAGGGACATATAATCCTCATAAAATATGACCAAGAGCAACTATGTAATAAAAATATCTCCAGGGTAAGTGGACTAGCAAATATTACATGAAAATCATCAACTAACAAAAGCACATTCAAGAGCTTATTTCATATTGCTTACTTAATTATCTGATCACTCCAATCCCAGTGAATAATCATAGATGCATTTACTCAAACTGATACAAATAAATGGAATCCACCTTATCACTGTAGAAATGGAGAAAACTTTGAGTTGAAGAGCTAAAACATTGTCATCAGAAAAATTGCCAAGACCAACTTGGTAAAGATACAAGAAAAGGGGCAGTAATTCAGATTATGTGAAGTGTCCTTGTGGTAGGTAATCTCTCTCCAAGTCAAATTTGCAGCTAAGGCATTACCATGTCTAAGTGTGTTTCTCAAAGCTATTTAAGAAAATCCTTCAAAGCCCAAATGTTATTGCAAGGCATCTAATGCAATACCTAGATTGGAAGTTCAAAGTCGCATGAATGCTGTCTCTAGGTTTTGCCCTCTCATATTATTGAATGGTTCGCTCCTTAAATATTTAATTTAACTACTCTTAAATTGGATTAAACGTTATTTGATTCCTTAAATAAAGCTTTCAGATTAAATCCTATCCCTGAGTGATTAAAAGCTAACAACATTCAAAACCAATAATCAAGACCCAACTCAAACATAGAATGTTCAGCAGTCCCTAAAATTTTACCTGACGGAGTTGATCTTCTGTAATGTTGAAATGTAGGTTACCAACATACAACTTTCTACCCCCAGCGGCATATGGACCAGTCTGTCCGGCTGATGCAGATGTAGTTGATTGAACTAGATTCTTCTCAGCTTCAGATGGTTTCACCATCACTGGTTGACCAAGAAGAGGCTGTCCAGAGAGTGCTATTGCCATAGGAACAGACATTACATCATAGAACTCAATATACCTGCATTAAAAAGTTATAATAAGATCCATAAGGACTAGGATAGAAAGATGCAGGCATAATAACCAGACCAGCCTTGCACCACTTTGTCTGAACAAGAATTTAAAAATTTAACAATTTTGCGTGATGTTTTTAACTTCACCAGGAACAACCAAATAACACCTAAGAAACAAGTTATAGTCATTAGGTTTTAGCACTCACCCAACCCCTTTAGAACGTCTTGAGTTTCGATCCATTATGAGGCGAACATCTCGTACCTGAAAAGTTTGATCAATAGTTATTCAGGAACCAAACACACACACAAAAATCATGTGAGTATCAATCTGTATTTGCTTGTGTCCATGATGATTTGTATAAAACCAGATTAAATAAAGGATCAAAAGCAATTAGAATGCATGACTTGTATTACTACTAAAGCAAACAACTCCAGCCCTATGGAAACTAATAACAGTAGAGAACTACAGCACAACCTTCTAGAAGTTTACCTCAATTTATATATTTTCATACAGATTACAACTGCTAACAATCCCTAAGCATGAATAAAATAGTAACTAAATGAAAATGAGTTCAATAACATAAAATGAAATCTTAAGCATCATATAGATTACATTTAAGAACTAAATGAGTCTTTGCTTAATGTAATCTGTATAGAAGAAACTTTGGGATGCGACCATGAAATAAAAGTAGAGCTCACCTTTCCAGCCCTAGAGAAGAATTCATAAACATCTCTTTCGCTAGCCTTCAAGGATATCTGTTGAAAATTTTGCAAAAAAATTTACACCAGCAACCATGAGAAAAACGTGAGGGAAGCAAAAACATGATAGAACAAGCATTCTAAATGCATCCTTACCTGATAAGCAAATACAGTTCTCTGATCCCTTTCTGGATCAACCTCAGGCTCTGCCGCATCTTCCTTTTTGTCTTTATACCTCCTGTGAAAAAGAGGAAAAACATAAAAATAACCATTTATATCATTTGAAAGATAATAAGTTAAATGGAACCACTCAGAAGAATAAAAATATCTGGGAAAAAGAGGGGAAAGGTAAGTAGAAAATATATATTTGCTTCTGGAAAGTGAAGAAATCTCTCAAATGTATGCTTCATGCAATCACTGCAAAAACACAAACAAAAAAAGAAAAGAGCAAAATCCAGCATTAAAGTTTCTCTCCGACATGCATAAAAATGTCAAACCTCTGTTACATGGTCCTGCAGGGAACTAAACAAAGTCAACATAAGACCTTGAGTCTATGAAGTGAATCAAACATAGACTCTATTACAGTGAAATCAAACATAAGACAATGGAAGGAAGTACTATGGTTACCTAAAACCTAAAACTTCAAGACAACATTTTAATGATTATATCCTGCAAAAAGAAAAAAGTGTGGCCAATCTGGTATCCATTGAAACAAAGATGAACTGGAAGCTTAACCAAAGCCCATATTTTCTGCAACAGAATAGATACGATTAAGCAACTCATCTTTTAAAGTTGGAGGATAACGGAAATCATAATCATGATATCACCACTCAGGTCAAAACCTCCAAGATCGAAACTCCATTCTTGCAATGCAAGCTTTCATATATAGTCTAGGAAGAAATATTTAAAACCCATGACCTGAGATCCAGTGCCTGGCCCAATTGCCAGAAAGACCATCTGAAGATTGCTCTAGCAAATCTGCGAGTTTCCAGAATCTAATGTTTAATATTCAGAATTGAGGAGACTGAATAAATTGAACAACCATATGAAACTTACGAGCGGGAGAAAAAAATGTATTTAGGTAGCCGTATAAAACCCATTAAGCAAGCAAGAATTACACTAGGAGGAAACAATTGATAGAGCCTAGCTATGGCAGGAAAAAGGGTTGATTATCTAGATATTCTATGTGGTTACTTGTGAAAGGCAGGAGCTGTTTTGAACAAGCTTGACATATAGCAAGGCGAACCTTTAGAAAGCTTTTGGGAAACATGACACCAAGTACAGGGAGAAAAATCTACATCCAAATTGACCACTAGAATGACACAGATTGCAGAAAATGAGCTAAGAAATTATTTATTCACATCGCCAAAAAAAATCACTACAGAAATTACAACTCTAGGCAGAAACTTGCCATCAACATAAAATTACAATCTAAAAGTGAACCCATATTACATCCAAACCAGTACTGTATGGGAAACATTACGATAACAGCCATATATAGTGTACACACTTGCAAAGAAATAGAAAAACTGCCTGTTAGCATTTCGTATAAAATGTGAAAATTTACCAGCACCATAACACTGCCTCAAATTAATAATTGCAACTATGCGTCAAAGTAATCCTAAAGGCAAATATGACAAGAACAACGTGCACCAAGAAGCCAAAAGCTAAACAACCCGAAGTGAAAATAATGTGCAGGGGTACCTGATTCCTCTGTCTCGTTCCCTTGGCTCTTTCTCCTTTTCTCTTTCTCTAAACTCCATGTCACGACTCTTGTCTGGTTCTCTTTCCGATCTACTCCTGCTTCTCCTTGACCGCTCTCTCTCCCTTTCCCTTTCCCTTTCTCTATCCCTCTCACTTTCACGATCACGCTCTTTCCTATCTGGATCACGTTCCTTCTCTCTTTCTCTCCCATTCCTATCCTCCCTATCCCTGTCCTTGGACCTGTGCTCTCGACTGCTTCGGTGCCTATCCTTCTCTCCATCTCTAGACCGTGACCGCTGAGATGAGCCTTGTTCCTTGCGCCGGTCATGATCACGTGATGACTCCTCTCTCGACTTCGAGTGCTTGGAAGGATGATGATAATCATCAGAATCATCAGCTTTCTCGTCCCTCTTATGCTTAGAACTCCGACTTCGATTTCTCTCCTCAGATTTGACAGTATCAACGCTGCCATTTCCATTTTCTTTCTTTGCCTTTTGAGGCTCAGGATTCTCAACTGTTTTCTCTAAATACTCATATTCATCGAAATCCATATTAAATCCCTACTAATCTGCAATCAAACATTAATGAATCAAACAAATAAATAAAAATAAAAAAACTAAACTCAGCTCAGATACGAAAATAAAACATTAATCAAACAAGGAAAAACCACTAGTTTCACTGAATTAACAAAAAATGTTGCTCTAATTTGAAACTGCTGCTTTTTTTAAAAAAAAATCGAAAAACAGGACGTCAAGCGAATTTAACAAAAACGCTAAATTTTTAAAAAAAAAAAAAGCCCCTCAAATTTCAAATTGAAGATTTACTTTCTAGGCCGTCGTAATTAAGCAGTGAGAAATGGAAACGATAGTGAAAAGGGAATCTGTGAAAATACCTGTGGAGAAGAAAGCAAATTCAAAATATTCAAGGCGAGTAGCTAGAGAGATTTTTCAGAAGTTGGATTGTACCGCCAATACTAGGGCTGACTGCAGTGAAATCTTGACGCACAGTAATTTATAGTTACTCCAATTAGCGGGTGTCTTTTTTTCTCGGATCTAATTTTAGTTGCATATGGATTTGGGTTAAAAAATTACCACGGGCCATTCAACTTTTTCTTTATTGAACGGGCCTAACATGTATTTTAATTTAGGCATTTAGCCTTCAAGATTCACATCTTTTATCAAATTGACCCTTATTTTTTTAGCTAAATTTGACTCTCAATCTTTTAAAAAAAATTCAAATTGGATCATCAACCTTTTAAAAAGAGTTTAATTGTTGTTTTCAACAGAAATGTTTACTAAAATATTAAAATTTTAAACATAGTCGCTCGCATGGTAATTCACATGTAGTTCATGCTTCTTCCTTTTTTTAAATTCATGAACTTTTTTATACTTTTCCCTTGAATTTTCACTTCTTTTAAATATTTTTATAATTTTTAAATTATTTTTTGACGTGACCCAAGCCATGTTAGCATAAAGTACGTGAAGATTTCCATGCCAACATCGTTAAAAAATTAACTTTTTAATAAGCATTTTCATTAAAAAATATGATTTGACTCTTCTTTGAAAGCTTGAGCGTAAAATTTAGCTAAACAAAAGGTAAAATTAACAAAAAATGTAAACATTGAAGAATAAATTTGACATCATACCTTTAATTTTATGTATAAATCTTTCTATTTGTATTATTTTAAAATGTGGATAGAAAATTAAATTATTTCTCAATTTCATGCTTTCAATTGTTACATATACTCAATTCTAGAGTAAGATTATGTTTCATAATAATTTTGAGCACAAATACAAGTCGTTTAAATATAATTTTTATCAACTAAATTTCAATTCGGTTGGTATCAATATCATTACAAAAAATTAAAAAATCGTGAATTCAAATATATTTAAACATCTAATATGCTTCTGATATAAGTATGTAGAATGTAACATGTAATATGCAAGCAATTGTGGGTATGGATATTCCATTGATATAAAAAGTGAAAAGAGATGTTTTAGTTTGGTTAATTATAATATTTGTAAGTTGTAATTTATTTGGATTGTGAATATAACAAAGTTTTTAGACAAAAATCATCTGATTGCAACAATTGATGCGAGACAACAATGTTTAGGTAAAACTACCATCATCATTAAACTTTGAAGACAGTAATGGCCTTTAGTTGTGTAATGATAGAAATTAGGACACGTATATATGTACCAGGATTTGGTCATTATATATCCCATGTTGAAGGGCACGAGTACCGATCACGGCAATGATGCCCAGCAAATTAATGCCTGAACCTCCCCACAAAACAACACAAGATCTTGCACTGGTTTTCACTGTGTACCTTGTTCCATGTACAAAGGGTATAGCTTACTTACTACCCACACACAAAATAATTCTCTGCATGGATCATGCAGGCTTCATTCAAATACAAATATTTTAATAAAAGATGAAAATTTTTGCAAAAAACCAAGTTTCCTTAAGAAATTGTGGTGCAAATGGATTCCCTTTAAAAAATCCACTATCATGCCATCTACTTTATAAATAGTTTGGGTTTTTTCTTTATATTTTAGCCCAACTCTGCCTTAGCTTTGAATGCTAATAATAATAATGCTTGCTTTGGGTTTTCTATTATATTTTAGACCCAACTTTAATGGAGGAACTAAAATGGGTGAAAAGGGAAACCCGAAGAAACCCAAAGTCTTTGTGATTTTGCAAAAGTATAATGGCTTTCGAATATTGCTTTTTACCTTTATATAATATTACTACTACTTTATTTATTGTTTTGCTTTACATTTCGAAGCAAATTCCCCTGTCTTCAGTCTCTTTTCTTCTCTTTTTGTCCTTATGTCCAAAATACTTGGGAATTTCCTTGAAGCAGTGCTGCCTTAACAGAAATTAGAAAAAAATAAACAGCAAAAGCCCATAAAGTCTATTATCTTTGCAAATTAATCCATTGGAACTGAGATCAAAGAACTTGGATTCTAGTAGAATTATATTCTGGTTAATAGAATGGCGGCGGTTGGGAGTGCTTCGTGGCAGCCACAAGAAGAGGGGTTAAAGGAGATCTGTGGATTACTAGAACAGCAGATTTCGCCTTATTCTTCAGCTGATAAGTCTCAGATTTGGCAACAGCTTCAGCACTACTCTCAGTTCCCTGATTTTAACAACTATCTCGTTTTTATCCTTGCACGAGCCGAGGTTTGTTTCAGTTAGTTTAGTAGAAATTTTCTTTTATTTCTGTTTGAATTTACGTGTTTCTTGAGGAACTGGATTGTGGGTATTGATTGGATTTTTATGTACTTTTATCAAACACGTCTACTGTGATGTAGTTTTGCTCATATATTAGGTGTTTAATGCACTAGCATATCACCAACACTTGTTTACTTTCTATATGCAGGGAAAATCAGGAGAGATTCGACAAGCAGCTGGTTTGTTGTTGAAAAATAATCTCAGGACAGCATACAAGTTTATGTCGCCTGCACACCAACAATATATAAAGTCTGAATTGTTACCTTGTTTAGGAGCAGCTGATAAACATATTAGGTCCACAGTTGGGACTATTGTAACTGTGGTTGTTCAACTAGGGGGAATTCTGGGGTGGCCTGAGCTGTTGCAAGCTCTTGTCAATTGCTTGGATAGCAGTGACTTAAATCACATGGAAGGTGCTATGGATGCATTGTCAAAGGTATGCAATGAGTAATCTTCTAATTTCTATCATCATTGAATGGAAGTCGTCATATTGGTTATTATTGAGAACCTTAAGTTAAATCAATAAAAGCATGTCTCTGTAATTTAGTCCATAAGCTATTTGAAAATATTCAGCATCTAGCAATGTAGCAGATGATGCTTTGACCTTTTAGAACTAGATTCACTTACATATAAACATGTATTGTCACTGGAACAAGATTCTTGATCTTACATTGCACCAGTGTTGGTGTCTACAAATTCTACTTTTTTATTATCCTAGTTCCGGACTTCTCCTCTTAAGATGCTTATAGCTTATACACAAAGTTTCCTTATGGAAATCCATGATATTCTAAATATTGGAAACCTGTTTCAAGTACTAAGGTTCTTTTGTCACTCAAATACAAGTAGCTATGAATCCCTGGTTACTGCTTTCCTATGATCAAACTTTTAATCTAGCTGAGAAAAGGTCCTACAGCAAAGACATGTTTCAATACTAAGTATGTTCCATACTAATTACACTTAATTCATCAACCATTGTTTTGTAAGACAGATTTGTGAGGATATACCACAAGTGCTAGATTCAGATGTGCCTGGGTTAGCTGAAAGGCCAATCAACATATTCCTTCCTCGTTTTTTTCAGGTTAAATGTAGTTCCTTGTATTAAAATTCCATCATGCATTTATCAATACTCTATTTTTGTTGCTAATTATTATTATTATTTTCTATGTGCAGTTTTTTCAATCTCCACATACTTCTCTGAGAAAGCTTTCATTGGATTCTGTAAACCAATACATTATGTTGATGCCTTCTGTAAGTTTTAACTTGAAATTTTGTATTCTTACTGATACGTTTGGGGCAGTACTTGATACTATACATTAATATCTTGCAGGCTTTATATACATCCATGGATAAATTCCTTCAGGGTTTGTTTGTCCTTGCTAATGACCCTGCTGCAGAAGTGCGGAAATTGGTGAATCGTTTTTCTTTCTCCTCTTGTATTCTTATTTATAGTTATAATTAAGTCTTTTGCATGGAACTCTTAAATATGTTGTTAGCATTGATATATAGAATGCAGTATTAGAGTTAGACATGTTTTAAAACTAGTCTTTGATGTTAATGGTGCTATTTTTTTTTCTTGCCATGAGACTATAATCTTGCTGGACTCTGCAAATACATGTACTAAATGGGATACTACATCAAGAACTGTTTGTCTCCTACTAAATTTTCTTCTATATAAAATTTGCCAATTTTTAGTATTTTGAGTCAGTGATAACTGCAAAATGCATTCTTGTTTTTTCTAACATTAAGCATATTTAGATCAATGTTCTTTTTGCCAAATGGTCAGGTTTGTGCAGCATTTGTCCAGCTAATTGAAATCCATCCATCCTTTCTGGAGGTCGGTATATTTTGTTGTTATATTTTAGTCTATATGTGTCTTGTCTTCTTTTGCCAATTCACTGATGTGATTTTCACTATTTCTCAGCCACATTTGAAGAACATAATTGAATATATGCTGCAAGTCAATAAGGACACTGATGATGAAGTAGCACTAGAAGCATGTGAATTTTGGTAACTTTCTACTTTATGCATTCCATGTGCAAATCTCTTATATGTTGACTAAGAGGTATTCTAAAACCATATAATTTTGATTGCTTTGGCATATTGACAACTACTTAATAGTGCCATACTGTGAGTTAAATATGTCAGAAATCTTGGAGGTGTGCTTACCCCTGCATGTCTGCCTCTATGTGCCAATTATGTTGTAAATTGAACTGTAGTTACCAAGAATTTGAATATCATAGCCATTATCCACCATATTCTTAATCCTTTCTGTTAGAAATGTAGATTCATTTTCTTGAATATGCTAAGTGTTTATGATTCAACATTGATCATGATTGGCAGGTCTGCATATTGTGATGCACAGTTACCATATGAGAATTTGAGAGAATATTTGCCATTTCTAATTCCGGTATGCCAATACTTTGAAGTGTTTCATATTTTGATTCTTTTGTTCTTTTTCTCTTTGCAGATCCATACAATGTCCTTATGATTGGTTTTCATGTATCTGTTAATTTTTTTTGTAGATTTTATTGTCAAACATGGTTTATGCTGATGATGATGAGTCACTTGTTGATGCTGAGGTTATGTCTTGTTAACTTCTGCTTTCAGATTATTTGACTTAGCAATTATAATTTGATAATTTACTTGGGAATCGTTCATTGTTGTAGGAAGATGAGTCTCTTCCAGACAGAGATCAGGTTAATATAATTTATTTTTAGCTCTTAGTTTTCTAGAATTTGTCACATATCAGCATTCTGTCTTGCTGAAAGTGGTTCCTAATATATCCTCTCATAACATTTCCTCTTCAGGATCTAAAACCTCGATTTCATACATCGCGATTTCATGGTTCTGATGATGCAGAAGACGCTGTAAGCATTCTTTTTCCTTTCAGCAACTAACATAGCTAAGTTCTATGTGTCTGTTAGTTTTAGAAAAATCGGTTCCTTAATGAAATTGTTTCCTGGGTGATTTGGTACAGGATGATGACTCCTACGGCATATGGAACTTGCGGAAATGCAGTGCAGCGGCTCTTGATGTTCTATCTAATGTGTTTGGAGATGAAATTCTTCCTACTTTGATGCCTATTATTCAGGTAACTTACCTGTTGGGGATGTCAAAGTATGATCATGAAAATTGTAACTGTTTTAATGTTTCAATTTATGTTATTGGCCAACCATCATCACCAATAGCCATGTTGCATTATGTGCTCATATTGGCCAACAGATTTTCTCTCAGTTTGTTGCATGAACATTTCAGAATATCAGCTTGTTTCTTTCAGAAGAATCTACAAACTTGAGTAATTTGCTATGATATGAATATGCTAGCTTGAATCACAATGTTATTGCTGTTAACAACAAACTTTTCTTGTATGTGTGCATGGAAATTAATTATGGAAAATAGTGATATTTGAAAGTCAGTTGACTTTTGTTGAGGGGGTCGGCTCTCTTTTTGGGAGAAGTCTTTGAATTGTTGTCCATTCAACAATCGACCGGACCCTCGAATAGTGGAAGTATTGTGCCTAGGATGTCTATACTCAGTTTTATCCCCGAGTTTTTGTCTCCCGACTTTGCGGAGAGCCCTCGACAGGTTCACAGAGTTTAGTGGGAGTGCCTGGTCCACTAAGGAAATGTTCAGTGTTTGGCCTTGGTGGGGTTCAAACCCTTGCCCTTATATGGCATTTGTGGGTAAGAACACCACCACTTGGCTAGATGGTGGCGAGGTGCACCTCAAACTCCATGAACCTGTTGGGCTCTCCTCAGGATCGGGAGAAAAAACCTAGGGATAAAACCAAGCATAGACACCCCGGGCACAATACCTCCATTGTTTGAGGGTCCGACTGGCTGCTCAACGGACAACATTTCAAAGACTTCTTCTGAAAGAGAGTCGACCCCCTCAACAACTTTTAATAGGAGTTTGCATCAAAATCTATTCTTGATTTAGTTACATGGTCTTAACTGTTGAATCTGCAGGCCAAGTTAACTTCTAGTGGTGATGAAGCTTGGAAAGATAGGGAAGCTGCCGTTTTGACTCTTGGTGCAATTGCTGAAGGTTGCATTAATGGTCTTTATCCTCATTTGTCAGAGGTAATTATTTTTTTTTCTACGTTTTTTATTCATCTGTTTTCATTAAATAAATTTGTGCTCATAAATTTATAATCACTGCTTTTAGCAGTGGTTTTATTTTATTCCTCTTTGTCATGCTGCCTGTTGCATTGATAGAAAAACATATTTATATGTGCAGATTGTAGCAGTTCTAATTCCCCTTTTAGATGATAAGTTTGCACTCATAAGGAGTATTTCTTGTTGGACACTTTCTCGATTCAGCAAATACATTGTTCAGGTACAGATGAAATGTTTTTGGCTATAATTCATCTATTGTTCTTGGTACATATCACGTCACAGAATTCTGTGGTTGTGATTCTAATGTTTCATTTATCTCAGGATAGTGGTAATAAAAAAGGGTATGAGCAATTCGATTCAGTTCTTACGGGTATCCTGCGAAGAATATTGGATACTAAAAAGCGGGTGCAAGAGGCTGCTTGTTCGGCTTTTGCAACACTTGAAGAGGTTGTTATGAATCTGCTGCATGAATTGTTGGTTTTAGGATTTAAATACTTATCGATATCTAATAGTGTAGTTTATAGAGGTTTATATCAATAAATCAAGTGAAGCCATTGCATAATCCTCCCATTACTAAAATAATATCAATATTGTTTTATTTATTTTCAGGAGGCTGCTGAAGAGTTGGCACCGAGGTTGGAAGTAATTTTACAGCATCTTATGTGCGCTTTTGGCAAGTATCAGGTTGTTTGATGGCCACTACATTATAATAAGCTGTTTTTAGTGTTGCAATTATAACTTATATGAGACCTGGCACTGTCAGTTGTTGCCTTCCTTTAATACCATATGCTGCTTCATCATCACCATCGGATAAAACTTCTTGCTTACTTATGTTTGTATAAACATTTACAGACACGGAACCTAAGAATTGTTTATGATGCTATTGGAACTCTAGCAGATGCTGTTGGAGAGAAATTGAATCAGGTATATCAGTATGCTACTGCTAAAGATGATAACCATGTTCCTCAAACTTTTGTCTCTTCTAATCTATATTAGCCTTGTTATGCTCAAAAGCTATTTCACTTTTTGGTGGGTTTGATTTGTTTGTGGTAAGATGATTCTCTTCCATTGACTGGCTTTATCATTTGCAGCCAGTTTATCTTGAAATTCTGATGCCACCACTCATTGCGAAGTGGCAGCAGGTTTCAAATTCTGACAAAGATCTCCTTTTACTGCTGGAGTGCTTCACGTCCATAGCACAGGTCGGTTAACTGTTCTTTCACCTTTTCATTTATTTATTTCTTTTATAAGTAGTTATTGCCTAGATGAGCGACTAAAAATAGAAGTGAGTACAAACAATCAGTGTACTTAATTCTTTTAATCTGCAATCAGCTAAGCACCATAACTTTCTAGAACAATTTATTATTAGGAGATATCACTCTGGTTTTATGCATTTCTAAGCTATATTCATTGATATACTGATATTAGCAGATATATCTTGTCCTCCTTGTTCTTGTAATCTAATCCCTTGTTTAAGAAATTTGATATATTTTTGAACAATATGATGTCTGTACAAAATTTTAGTAGAGTTACCATTAGGTGTATTTTACTTTTTCAGGCATTGGGTTCTGGATTCTCTCAATTTGATCAGCCTGTATTCCAGAGGTGCATAAATATCATTCAGACTCAACAACTGGCCAAGGTTTTTATAAATCGACTGTTAATTTCTACTAATCGACAATCATGTTATTAGTTTTTCATTTGTGCTCTCTGCCCTTCATGGTTGGCCGATGATTTCGTATATTTTTTTTTACTCAAATGTGATTGATCTCTTCCATTAAGCAGTATATTGACTAGTTCCTTGCTTTAAAGAGTGGCTTGTTTTCTGTTCCATCATCTGGTTAATTTTGTTGATGATATAATGGTAGCATGTGTTAGCTTTTGATTTGTAGATGTTTAGCCAATACATGTGAAATTGCATTTTGTAGTATATATACAAAGTACAGTGGTAAAAGTACCATGGAGGTCCCCTCTACTTAAAAAATGGGCAAACTAGTCCCTTTAATTTAGATCAAAGGGCAAACTGGACCTTCTGTTAAAAATTCCTTCCATTTTTACTGCTAAAAAACTGGTCCATGTACGTCAGCATGAGGTGCACGTGGCATGCTACGCGTAACTATTTGGTTATTTCGTCAGCGTCACCTGTTTTTAATAGTAGGATTGGATGAAATTTTTAACAGAAAGGACCAATTTACTCTTTGATCTAATATACGGAGACTAATTTGCCCATTTTTGAGTAAAGGGGCAAAATGCAATCTGAATTCCATGGTACTTTTACCTAAGTAGAGTACCTTTCTTTCAACTTGTGCTACTTCCATATTATTAGCATTAACTGTAAAGATACTGTAGGTATTGAGAGAAATTAAGAGCATCTATCTGTAATTTCAAACATGTCCAACAGCTGAATTTTTTTTTTTTTGCATATTGCTTGTTAAAATCACTAGTTCTGATGAATCAGCTAGAAAGTTATTACAATCTCTATCTTTGGAATCTTACCTCAGAGAAACTACATGATCTGCCATGCAACAAGCTATTCTATTTGCCTAATAATGTTACTACAACTACCATTGTTTTTCCGACATGGTTTTTGAAGACATTGATAGAAATTTCTATTGCAGGTTGATCCTATTTCAGCTGGAGTTCAGTATGATAAGGAGTTCATTGTTGGCTCACTTGATTTGCTCTCTGGACTTACAGAGGGCCTTCAAGGTGGAATAGAGAGTCTGGTACTTGCTTTCTCCTTTGCTTTTGATGAAAAAAACATGTGGTCCAGATATTGGTAAATATGTTATATTACAATGTGAACTGGTATGTTCTGTGTTTTTCACATAGACCTAATATGCAGGTTGCACAGAGCAATTTGAGGGACCTGCTTTTGCAATGTTGTATGGATGATGATTCCGATGTGCGACAAAGTGCCTTTGCACTTGTTGGGGACCTTGCAAAAGTAAGTTCAAATCGAAACCACCCTTTTTTCATAATCCACCCTCCCCCTTTTGGCGTGGTCCAAGCTGATCCACTTTATTCATATGTTGAATTTGATTAGGTTTGCCCTGTTCATTTGCGTCCTCGTTTGTCTGAATTTCTTGATGTTGCAACTAACCAATTGGTAAGGTTTCATTTTGGAATTCCATATCTCAGTTTACCTCTTTATAGGTTTACATAGTATATGCCCCATGCAGACTACTCCCAAGTTAAATGAGACCATTGCAGTGGCAAACAATGCATGTTGGGCCATTGGAGAGCTAGCAATTAAGGTATGTGTGCTCTTCATTCACCTTCTTGAGTTGACAACTGTTTGGTTTCTTTGATGTCTTGTTTTCCTGCATTTATTGTCACTGACTATACGACTTTAATTTCAGGTTCGTCAAGAAATTTCTCCGGTTGTCATGACAGTTATCTCATGTTTGGTTCCTATCCTTCAGCATGCAGAGGTAATCTTCCCTTTTTGCTGGTGAAATTTGTTGGCTTGCATGCCCATATAAGCATAACTATAGTAAAAGTATCATGGAGGCTCTTGTACTAGGAGCCGGATTGCATTTTACCCCTCTACTCAAAAAATGGGTTAATTAGTCCCTATACAATAGATCAAAAAGTAAATTGATTCTTCTGTTAAAAATTTCATCCATTTCTGCTTTTAAAAACTGGTCCTGTCGTCTGCACGAGGTACATGTGGCATGCCATATGTCATTGTTTGGTTATTCTATCACCCATGCCAATTTTTAAGAGTAGAAATGGATGAATTTTTTAACAAAAAGGATTAGTTTGCCCTTTGATCTATTGTATAGTGGCTAATTTTCTCATTATTTAAGTAGAGGAGGCAAAATGCAATCTAACACCCAGTATAGGGGTCTCCATGGTACTTTTACCGCATAACTACATGTTTGTGCATTAGTGTTGATACCATTATCTCATGTGTGTATGATCAGCAACGGCTAAACAAGTCAGTTGTTGAAAATAGTGCAATTACACTAGGGAGACTTGCATGGGTGTGTCCAGACCTTGTATCACCACACATGGAGCATTTCATGCAACCGTGGTGTATTTCTTTATCTATGTAAGTATCGATTCATTGCCCTTATGATTCTTGTCTTGATGTACTGTTAAGCTACTTTCGTGGTGCGGTTTAGCATTGTCTTTATGCCAAACAATTTGTTGCAGGATACGTGATGATATCGAGAAAGAAGATGCCTTCCGAGGTCTATGTGCAGTGGTATGCATCTCTTGTTGTTCTAACCATCTGCATTAACTCAAATAATCTAATTTTACCTAGATGACACCCAACATTTTCAGGTCCGAGCGAACCCATCTGCTGCTCTGAGTTCACTTGTTTTGATGTGCAAAGCTATTGCAAGCTGGGATGTAAGGATGCTGTTAATAAATGTTTTAGAGGGTTGTATATGTTAAAGTAAAGTTGGAGCTTTTTGATATCGTTGTATGCCTGTAGGAAATAAGGAACGGAGAACTACATAATGAAGTTTGCCAGGTCTTGCACGGTTATAAACAGGTGGGGGGGGGGGGTTCTTCGTTATTTCCTTATTATTTTTATCATATATATGTTAAAATGCTAAACATCCTTTAAATATTTCTGATTGCATGCATTACTTCATTTGGGGTATATGCAAACACACACATATTTAGCAAAAGTTGTCTTTTTCTTTAATTTGATAGGATATCTTAATTGCAGTGAATTACTATTCATAGGAGGATGATCTATATTTTGGTATATTTATAGAAACAAATTATATTATGCATTAGACCATGTTCATTCACTGAATTGTTGCAGATGCTAAGGAATGGGGCATGGGAGCAATGTATGTCTGCATTGGAGCCACCTGAGAAAGACAAGCTATCAAAGTATCAAGTATAAGATCTGGATTGTCATCCATACTTGTCAGTGTTGTACGGTATCTGTTGGTATATATCATGCCTTCACACGGTTGTACTGGTACTGGTACTGGTACAAGCAAAAAAGATGTTTTTCCCAAGGCAAAAAACATCACTGCTCTTCGCATTAAATCATTGAAGCAAACTCATTAAGAAAATTTACACGTGGAGCTTGGTTTCAGCATTTGAGGTAGGCAGGCAGCCGCCAAAGCTTCATTTGTTTGGTATTTTTTTTAAAGCATCAGATTCAACCATTGCATCATTGTTTTCGATTGATGAGAAATGTTGGTGTTTAGTTAGATAGGGTTTTGATCTGTAAGTTCTTACAGCCCTTTTTTGTACATGGGCTTTGAATGTTGATATTATTACAAGTTCCGGGGTCTTTTTCTTTTTTGCAACACTGAGACTGGGTTCCATACTTGACAATAAATAATTATTGGGTGCAGAGTTTTCCGGAACACAAATAATAATACGTGTATTATAAGGATGTTTCGTGCTAAAATAGCTATTAACGTGTATCACATTAATTAAAACATTTGTGCAAGAAATCCAAACAAAGAACTACAAAAGAGAAACATGGTTCCGATTTTCTTGAAGTATATATACAATAGATACAGGGGAAATTTCAATATGCTTTTTCAAAAATTTAGAGAGAGGAAAAAATAATTCAACCAGGGAATCTGTCAAAGATCATATATTTTACAAAGATATCGTTTGAGTTACTTGACTTGGAAGTAAAGAAGCTCACACTCTCTCTATATATTGATATATTTGTAGGATAATCCATACTTTTCACTAAACTCAACTCTCTGCATACTTGTAGTGTATCAGTTGCTTAATTACCTCAGAAAAAAAAATGATGGAATTCCTTCGGTTTGAAGATTTCAAGGATACAAACATCGATCCCAAATGGAGTGCTTTCAATTATTTGTTAGAGATTACGAGAGTCGATCAAGAGAAATCGCAACAACGAAGCTTCAAAATAAAAAATGTTGAAAACAAAAATTTTGGTTTTTGGTGTTTGGGCTCCATGCAAGAGAAGAACGGATTGAAAAGGAAGCTTCAATTCAAGGAAGAGAATAGCAAGAACAAGATATCCATTGTCTCTTGTCCACTGCCTTTGTTGCCCCAAAGCTTGAAACAACTTATTGTTGAAAAATTGGGGGATCGGATTGTGTTTTGGTGATCCAAAAAAAAAAAATATTCTTCTCCGACGTAAACCCTCAAGCAAGTCGATTCTTAATGCCATTTTCACAACTCAAATCCCATGAGTTCTTCAACAAATCTGAAGTTAAATATTTGATGACCAAAAAAGATGCCATTAAAGCTCGTTTGTTGCAACCATCAATGGAAGAAATTGAAATCAACTTTAATAAGTGGGTTATGGGTAATAATTCAACATATGTCATTACAATTTCTTGGAATTCTATCATGAAGAGAAACCAACTCGAGATTGATAATGTTGTGCAACTATGATCGTTTCGAATCAACTCAACTTTATGCTTTGTACTTCGAAAACTTTGAATTTGGAGTTGGGGAAGAAATTAATAACATGTAGAGAGGTAGTTAGCTAGTAACTAATAGGGTGGTATTTGATATTATGTTGTTGCGGGAATAGTAAATGATAGAAGATATTGATAGGGGGGTTAGCAAATAAAAACTCTAACAATAAAATAACAATTTAAGCTCCCAAATTACTTTATCGGATAAATTCATCAAAACCATGACCCATTATTGTTATTCGAAATAAAGAAAACAAAATTGGTTCAGAAAAAGAAAGAAAAATGCTAACTGTGATCCGCAAAAGGCGCCGCTATAGAAATAATCAGGCTCATTTTATACCAGCAAAATTTGGGTTAAATAATGGACAATAATGATTTTGATCATGGAATGAATGCTGTACAGAAGTGATGAAAATGCTGGGGGGGAATCGCCAACTTAGTTGAAAAGCCTATGTTTCTATAACTTTATCTACTTTGCTGCCTTTCTAAGAGCTGAGAAAAATCCTCCAGAAGATTTCCCTTCATCTCCTACCTGTTTTTTTAAACTTCCAATGTTAAAATTCCATATCAATGTTGTATAAACTGTAACATGTGCACAGAATGAAAACAAACCTCCTTGGAAATTTTCTGTAAAATGTCTATGATTTCAGAAAAATCAGGTCTTAGTGTTGGATCTTGTTGCCAGCATCTCTCTAGCAGTTGAGTGAGCTTAGGGTTAGTGTTCTTTGGGATTGTGGGACGTAATCCCTGGAATCAATGTCAATGACAAATCATTACTTTTATAGGCAAAATTACCATGCTGATCCTCACATTGCATTTTGCCCCCTTTACTCAATAAATAGGCAAATTGGTCCCTTTTGTTAAAAATTTCATCAATTTTTACTGTTAAAACTCTTTGATCTATCATATAAGGATTAATTTGCCCATTTTTTTTGAGTCAAGGGGGCAAAATACAATTTAACTCCTAATACAAGGACCTCTATAGTCCATAATACTTTTACCACTTTTATCTGATAATAATTTTGTTCTCAACCTATGCTATGAAAAATCATTATCAACATTGCAAAGAGAAAAAAAGTTGTCGAACCTTTTGAACCACTCCTACAGCTGCTTGTAATGGGGTTAAGTATTCATAAGGAAGCTGACATGGAAACAAAAGCAGCAAAGTAACCATGGCAACAACCCAAAACAAACAAATAAACACATTTCTTAATGCATGCATACCTTAAACATATAATCAAAAGAAAAGATAAGTGATCCAGCAATACCTTTCCAGTTAACAACTCCCATAACATGATTCCGAAACTGAAAACATCGGCCTTGTGATCATATGGCTTATGTTCAATGACCTTCAATGCAAAACAAAGTGTTGTAAGATGATTATGAGATGACAATAATCTCAATTCAAATGGTCGCTACTTGCTACTACCAATTAATTATCTGAAAATAAAAGCAACAATGAATAAAGAGATATCCACGAGGCAAGTAAACCGGTTCCCTAATTTATGTTTAGTGTAGGGTTGTAAATGAACATGGCGTTCGATAAATAATCCAATTTTCTGTTTGTTTATTAAGATGAATGAAAAAATATAAGTAACATTTTTATCTCGAAGAACAAAAGGTAGGGTTAAGAGCACACCTCTGGAGCCATCCATCTATATGTTCCAGTTTCAGCTGTCATAACTCCAGATTGAACTTTCACTCTAGCAACCCCAAAATCAGCAACTTTTACCACCTGTAATATGCATAGCATGCCGTAGAATCAAAATGAGAGGAACTTGGAAAAAGATGAGTATCAACTTAAGTAAATTCTAGGGACTGACTTCATTTTCATCCATCAGAAGATTTGCAGCCTTCAAATCCCTGTGGATTATATCATTTTGATGCAAGTAGTTCATTCCTTTGGAAACATCTATTGCAACTTTAAGCAATGATGGAAGCTTGAAAACACCCTTCTGTTTATGAAGACAGTCATACACACTTCCACCACACATAAATTCTGCAGAGAGAGAAAATGAAAGAACAATTAGAAAGGAGTATATCCAAGGATGAAAGAACAATAGTCTTAAATCTCAGTTTCATCTAGTCAATAAAGAAACCATCAGAATACCTGTTACAATACACAAGGTTGGAGGCTTGGTACATGCACCAATAAATTGTACTACATTTTTATGCCGAACTTTCCTGCATATTTTGAAGGAAATTGTTGATTAAAGGAGAAAAATTAATAATGCAGTCATCCAAAAGAAGGATTCTATTTTGATCAAGTATTAAAAAGCAGTGGATTTCATGATGAAAGAAGGTAAAATATATGAAAACTGATAAAGGATGTCAGGCAAGTAATTGCTTCCTAAATGGACATTGGTATGCGTCTATAAACATAAAGAACGGCAATTAGAGAAGCCTATCATATCAGCAGCTACAAACCTCATAATAAAGACTTCCTGGGCAAAGTCTTTCTGTATATCAGTATCTACACGCTCTGGCTTGAGGACCTTAATAGCCACATCCTGACTACAGTAAGTACCTTTATACCTGAAACAGGGTAACAAGGACAATGTTATTAATGCTCAAAAAGGAGAAAAAGGATCAATTAGAAAGTAATTAATAAACTTACAGATCCCCATATGACCCAGATGCAACTTTGTTCTCAAACTTCAAGTGTCTAGGATCAATTTCCCAAACATCACTCCCATCATTAGGAATTGCAACATAATTCTGATCACCTTTGGTCCTAGTCTCCTCGTCCTTTGTAGGAGAAGAGGGAAGTTGTTTCCGCCATGATTGCTTCTGCATAAAATCCAGTTGAAAGTAAAGTCTGATTAGAGTTGCTCATAATATAAAGCCCAAACTTTCAGTTGATAAACTCTGACTCTCACATCAACATTTCTATTTCTTTATAAACATTTTGCATTTAAGCATAGTGGTAGGGTTGTTGTAAGAATTATTTTGTCACTAAACCTGTCAATCATAAAATTAGTTAAACCTTCGTTTAGCATTGGATTCACAAATTAGAAAGAATTATCATGCAGAGTGGCCTTTTTACAGTTGATCAATTTTATAAGCATCATCATCCAGTGCTTACTTGAAAAGATAGACAAGACGAACAAAGGCCAGGAACAAAAAAGTTCATGAAATTTAGTCCTATTAACCAGTACTTTAGCATAATAGGGCACGGCAAAATGATGAGTACATTCAATGCACGTGAACTGTAAGCTTTGCAGATAAAGCTAACACCATGACATTCCATAATCACTTTAATTGTGGGGAGAAACACCTTAGCAAAATGAGAGATCTTTCACTCAAAAGTCTCACACGTAATTTAACACGTTTTAAAACTGCAGTAATGAATTACCTCAATTTTGAAGAGATCCTTTTCCAAAGCATCTTTAAGCTGCTCCGTTTCCTGACAATTTCATATCATAAGTCAAGCAAGTCTAAAAAAATTATAATATTCTGATAGGTCAATGTTCAAGCTTAATCTTTCTAAGTGCAGCAATCAGCAATCATATAGTTCCCCAACGGAGTTTCAATGACTCTCAAGAAAACAAAAACAATTACCATCTAAACTAACAAATGAGAGTATTCATAAATTGGGGATTTTGAGCTATAATAAGGATACTTTGTAGACAGCTAAAATAAAATATACAAAAACCAATCTCGAGAGGTGTTATTCTTTCCTTTTTTAGTTAAAGGGTCATTGTAAAAAATAATTATGTCTTTAGCTACCGAAGTAAGATATTAAAATGAAAAGTACCTCATATGGCCAACCATCAACAACAAAAACATCTAAGGAATAACCATCAACTGTAGAAAATGCATGTGCTTCCTGAATGTTCAGCCCAATCTCAGCCAGCAATGCTGTCAACTGCAAATATTGCATGGTTATGGCCCAATGGAATTAGAAGTAAAATACATGGTCAAAAATCTAAAACTATGTGCACTTCACATGTAAGCTCATAGAGGAGTAATTCAAGCATGGGTAAGAATATAATGATTGTAGTTTTGACATGAAAAAAGACTAACCAGTAGGCAGAGAACAATAAGCTTCCAGTTACTTATACCAAGGACCCAGACAGACCCTAAGGCGCACTTTTTTATCAACAACTTCATTCCTAAATGATATAAAAGACTAACCATCTCGATTGCATGAAGCATCAACTTCAAAATAACAAGTATATTATTGTAATTCCACAAATAAACATGTACTTTACCTGACTGAGAAGTTTTGGTTTGTCTTCTGTTGAAAATGTAATTTCATGCATGGGCCTGCATCAGCACCAATTGGAAAAGAATGTAATTTTCACCATCCAGAATGATAGAGAGTATTTACAAAGATTCACCAAAAAATTATCCAATTATCAGTAGAAAAATAAGCCAGAGGGACAGAAGCTGAACATGTCATCACAAATGTGCAGAAAGAACTCAAACTTAAGTCAATAAAAGATAGCACGTGAGAAGCACAGCTATGAGGTAAGAAAACTTGGTCCTATACAAGAGTTTGTCCATTAATGTGCTCCTGAATATTTAAAAGAACCAATACATGATATTCAAAAATGGTAAGTTTATCAAGTACAAAAACCGAGCTACCACTAAGACACAAACTTAACCAATCATCCCTTGCATAAGGACATTTTAAGACATAAATAAATACCTGGAAAAATGTGAATTGCTATGTTCAGAATTATCTCCATCTTGATCAGCAAGGAATCCGAGATTAGGTGAGGAACCAAAGGCAGGAGGTGGATGTATGCTGACAATTGAAAAGCCAGGCTAGAGTTGTTATCATCATTAACACCAGCCAATATATAAAATGAACAAGCAAAATATTGAAAGAAAAATATCAAGAGGCAAATAGATTATACAAGCCTTAAAGACAACTAAACATATGAGAGCTGTTTCTAAGAAATTAATGCATGTAAATTATGGTATGGATCGTAAAAGCTTTTCTAAAGCATACCTTTGTCTGTTAGACAATTTCCTAGAACTTAGAGCAGATTCCTCACTCGGAGAGTTCCCATCAGAGGTAGATTGCACCTACACAAGCAGGTAATCATCATGGTACATTTGATTATACTAATGTCTAGGAATACCAATTTTTTCACCTATACTAAAAACGTAGAGAAAACCTTAGTTATGAAATGTAACTAAAAAAAAAGAGAGGAAAAACAAGTCACCTGCACGAGACGAACTTCCATTGCGAGTCTGTTGGCATGATCATGAGCCAAATGCAGTAATCTTTGGTGCATAAGAACATCTTCTGCTCTTTCCACATTCACATCCAATGCATAGCTGCAATGTATAATAAGCTCAGCTTAGTTCAAACAGCTATTTATTTGTTCAAAAAAAAAGGATTTCTGATGAATGAAAAGAAAAATGAAGAGAAAAACAAACAAACTATCAAATCTGCTTCAGTTATTACTTGATTCTAATCTTATCTCCAGCCAAAAAAAAAAAAGACGATATTATCCACTGATAAATAACTAACAACAAAACCTTAACCTATAAATTTTCTTATTAACCGCTAGAGAATTTTAACCATAATTTTAATCCAAACAGTTCCTTAACTCCAACGCTATCTAATATTCTAAGCACGAAACGCAAACAGGAAAAAAAACGCATCTGAGATTCAGTATCTCGATTGAAAAAATCATAATAAGAAAACAATTATCTAAAAAATAAAAAGACTGAGTACGTCGCCTTATTTCTGGTCGTATTTTATGCATGTAGTAAATTATGAAGAAAAAAAACAAATATGCTATCATACCGAGTAGGAAGGCGATCGAAGTGAGTCCAGAGTTCGTGGTCAAAGCCGGGCCGATCAGCCTCTTCCTTATCGGATCGTCGAAGCCGCCGGAGCACTTCATTGTAGACGTCAAACTTTAGCCGCTGTTTCTGGCTTTGCAACGGCGGCGTATCGTTGGCTTTGCTCCCGCAACTCTCGGTATCCTCCATCACCATTGGTTTGAGAAAAAAGAAAGCGAAAGCAATAAAGAAAAGCGTGAATGTGATTTTGATTGTGATTTACGTTAAGTTTATATCGAATATGGAGACGCAGATTTAAAGAAAGAAAAAAATGGAGAGATTTCACCTTTTTGGTTTTATTTCCTAATCGTTTTATTTTAGTTCCGCGGGTAAACTGCATTAACAAAACAAGCTGAGGTGGGATAATACCAAAACCTGATCCTTTTTTAGATATTCTATTTTAAATTTGCTTTGGGATTTTTATTATAATAAATTAATGGATAAGATTTGAGAATACTGTGGGTAACGCCCACGTATCTCATTTGTGGAGGATTAACATTGTTTTTTTTAGAGTAATCAGTAATTAATATAAGATTAACAATATCTTTTTAATTACCAAAACCACCCTCCATTAAATCTCAGGATTAAATTCCTTTTTTGTAATTTTTATAATGTAATTAATTAATTTAAATAGTTAAATATTATATTAATTTAAAAATAAATTTATAAATTCGACAATTATTGAATTAATACAATAAAGATAAATACACTTATTATTTTGGATTACATAATCAAATGAATTAATTGTGGCCAGATTGCTGAGCGATTAAAATATTAAATTATACAAGGAGACCCTCCCTCAAGGACGCATTTGATAAAGGGTAATTCCAGTATGGTGAATTACTTGACGTGGCAATTTAACATTTGGAGCTCAACCACCCTGTTTTTAATTTTTATGATGACAATTTGGAAATGATAAAACCTGCTTAATTGGATCAAGGTTTTACACGGAATCAATATAATTTTCATGATGACAATTTGGAAAAGATAAAACGATTTGATAATTATCATTGGTTGAGCAAAATTCCAAATTTGATAATATTCGAATCCAACTGTTCATAAATGCCATTTGGGTAAGTCATGTGAAAAATGTTGAGAAAATGGCCGTAATAATAAATTTAATAAATTATATTAAAGTGATTAAATTATTAATAATTTTATGTTTTGATTATTTAATTTTAAAAAATTATAAAATAATTATTAGATTTTAAAAAAAAATTCATTTAAATTTTAAATTATTTAAAAATTTTCATTTAAATAATTGAGATGTTAAGTTATTTTTTATAAAAGGTTTGGTTACTGAGCTCTAATAAATTTTATGACCAAAATGTAAACTCAGTAAGAGTTTAGTGACCTTTAAGTGTAGTTTCCCCTAATAAATTTCGTTGACGACATAGAGCCGGCCAGTGCCAATGAAAGCAACTCGTCTCCAATCTTCTTACCACAACCACGATCGCTTGGAACCCAAGAAACAGGGAGCAGAGTTGAAGCAAGCATTAACAATGAAGTCAGCAAAATCATCGGCAGCAGAGCTCTCCCGGGCGGGGAAGGCATGGAAAGACGGTGATGCGGCCTCTTCATGGATTTTATAGCCAGCCAAGAAGACCCATGGAGGACAGCGGCTGACGGCAAGGCTTTCTTTGGCGGTAGGGTATGTAAAGCCAAGCTTTTGTTAGATCCTGGTGTGGAAGAAGACAGGGGTTTGAGTCACAACATTATATTCATTAGTTTTAGCTAATCAGATTTTACAGGGTCTTGAAAGTGTAATAGTAAAGGTTTTGGATGAATAATTAGTAAACAACTACAGACCGGTAAATTGAAATTTAATTGCATTGAATTGATTTGAAGTGGGTAGAAAATAAAGAACCTACTACAACACTCTAATTACTAACTAAGCCTTTGCTCATTTCATAAGGATATCGAAACATGACATGAATAATATTGTAAGGAAGTCCTTGAGACATAGGAAAAACCCTTCCTCTGACATTAATACTTAAAAAAATTATTGTTCTAACAGGAAGAAGAGGGAAAAAGAAAATTACATTCAATATCATGTCATTAAGGTTGCAGGAAAATGTGACAAGCATTAAATAGTAAGTAGTAGATGAGAAGAAAAAGGAAACAGAGCTAAAGAGCTAATGGCTAATTCAACGGAAGGTTCAACGACGGCAATGGCCTTGCTGCAATTTTCTACCTTCAGCTGACAAATGAACATAATGAAATGGATCTTTGATTTGCCATTACTTTAGTGGCCATTAAAACACAAGGTAGAAGTGAACTTTATTAACCACCTGTAAAAACCCAACAATAGTTAAGTGAGCAAAGAGACCTTCCCTTCCTATTCATGCAATCCAAAAAGTTGTGTAGTAAATCATTATGATGATTCCTTACCGCCCTATTTAATGCACAAATGAACATAATTTATGCTTCTTCCTTTTCTTTTTTCTTTTTTTGCTTTGGGGTTTCATTTCTGTGGAAAGAAGGATTTTTCATATTGCAAGCTGCCATTTGCATTATTTGTGTAATGGAAGCTGCTTTTGATAATACAGCATTGAAGAGAATACCTGAAGGTCTCAAACTTTTAACCTGAAACAGTAATATGCATTTTGCTTTAGTCAGTGGAAAACAAACAAATAAATGCTGTTTTAGCAGCAAGATCGGCTTTTTGGCTCTTTTGTAATGAAAACAAAAGGAACCCATAGCTGCAAAAGCACAGCAAATATAGCTAACACCTCTTCTCTGGTGAATGCTTTATGATGAACTTGTCAGAATCATCAGAAAACCAATCATCAAATAGGTTATAACCTCATGCCTATTCCCTTAACATTGGCTCTTGAATTTTATGATTGAAAATGGAAAATGAATCTCCTGAGTTAAAATGTATGATATTAATGATGATACATATTGTTCCAAATCTTCATGTTTCTTGTATGATATCTATTAGTCCAGTATTTTTAGTTTATTAATATGGCTTTTTTTTTTTTTTTTTTTGCATGGGAATAAATTGTAAAATATGGTACGTTAAATTAATATTTTTATTTTATTTTTTTAAAAATATGATTTTTTGAGAAGAGTCAATTTTCTTTGTTTATAAAATAGGGGCCCGTAGCCTGTTTTATTCTTACTTTGTCCAAAGTGAAGTAAAGGAGCTTGCTTGCCCCTTTTATCCTCTCTCTAGAGCCCACTTTTGGTATAAGAGTAAGCAAACAAGGGAAACATCTGTGGAGATATGGACATGAAAGGGGAAGTTTTGAAATCAAGATTCAAGAGGGTATGTGTGTTTTGTGGGAGCTGTACTGGCAAGAGGAAATGTTATAGGGATGCTGCTGTTGAATTAGCCCAAGAATTGGTATACACTCAAAACATTAAAGCATAGCCCTTTTCTTTTTTGATCACTTTGTTGTTGTTCTTTACTTGTTTTGTTAATGTTAGTTTAATGGCGTTTTGGGTTGTTTTTGAAAGGTGGCAAGAAAATTGGACCTTGTTTATGGAGGAGGGAGTAGTGGGTTAATGGGTTTGGTTTCACAAGCTGTTCACCATGGTGGAGGCAATGTTCTTGGGTACACTCACCACTCTAGTGCTCATTCAATGTTTTTTTTTTCTTCTGGGTATTATATGTTTTCAATGTATGGACCATAAATTTTTTTGTGTGTGTTGTTAACAGGATCATTCCTAGAACTCTAATGAGTAAAGAGGTGCAAATCAGATACTTTTGTTTTCATTTTTTTAACCTTTCTTTTTAAATATTTTATCTTTAGCTTTCCAATGATGTTTTGAGAATGTCTCATTGGGTTGTGGAGCCGTAGATAAGTGGTGAAACTATTGGGGAAGTAAGGGCAGTAGCTGACATGCACCAAAGAAAGGCAGAAATGGCCAATCACTCTGATTGTTTCATTGCCCTACCAGGTCCCCCATTTCACTCTTAAATATTATTACAAGCAATTTCTGTCCCAAAACATTCCGATGTAGTGCTAGTTTTGCTTTCTTGTTTCATTTCAGGTGGCTACGGAACTTTAGAGGAGTTATTAGAAGTCATAACTTGGGCTCAGTTGGGAATCCATGACAAACCTGTAAGAAAAACTTTGTTTTTTATTTTTTCTAAAAAGGAACATACTTTTCAAGGTTATGTCTTTTGAAAGTTGAAACCCTTTTTTGGGTTTCCAACAGGTAGGTTTGCTTAATGTTGATGGCTATTATAACTATTTACTTACTTTCATCGACAAAGCCGTGGATGATGGCTTTATCAAACCTTCCCAACGCCATATCTTTGTCTCTGCACCAAATTCTAAAGAACTGGTTCAAAAGCTTGAGGTCAGTTATTCATATATGGAAATAGACAAATTGGAGGTTTAAAAAAGCAATCTTTACTACATTGGTGACATGTTTTATTGTGTCTTGTTTTGTTTGTAAAAAGATGAAAGTGTTTTTTGGTTTTGATTAGGAGTACGTGCCTGTGCATGATGGAGTCATTGCTAAAGCAAGTTGGGAAGCTGAGAAGCAGCAACAGCTGGCTTTCACTGCTACTGCTACTACTTTACAGGCTGAGATCACTCTATAAAGGAGAGACATGAAAATGGAATAACATAGAAAAGAAGCAAAAAAAAGGGTGTTTTAGGCTCTTAGTCTTAGCTTTTTACTTTGATTTTAGGGTCATATATATATACCAACCATGCCATTAACAATATGGTAAGGTTTGATTAATGAGAAGATGATAAAGAAAGTTGACAGAAGCAATCTTGTTTTGGTATTAAAAGAGGTAAAGCTCATTTACTTGGGCATTTAAGCTGTATTTTGGTTATCTATGATGATGTAGAATATCATATATATATAGAGAGAGAGAGAGAGAGAAAGAATAGGCAGGCTTGCATTAGTTTGATGAAAGTTTTACATATATTGTTTTTAGATGGGTTGGGATCTGAATTTCAGACTACAATACTACCATTGCTACAGTCTCCAGCTCATTTGCAGGGACAGTGGTATTTTTGAACTATAGCCGGTGCTAAGCTAGTCTTTGACTAGTTCAAGTGGTAAGGTGAAATGACTAGCCATTTTGCCCTGATATTCATAAGAGTTTTGTTAGCCTTTGGGGATTGGGGGGGACTTTTGCTTGAACATAAATGGAAAGCTTCATATATTATCTTATGATGTGATAGTTTCTATAGATTTCATGCATTTCAATGAACAGCTTCAAGATATCAATTAAAAAGCAGCCATAGTTTGTAAATCAATTATTCATCCCTTTTTCCATGAAATGGAACTCAATATTTTTTACTTTTGGAACTTAAAAATGAGAATTAGTTGTAAATTTAACCAAGAATAACAACAGTAACATCATTTCATGGCTGTCTGGTCCTATAGTACAAAGGTATACGGCGATTGGTTGCCCAGAAGAAGCATGTTATCATCAGGTTCAGGTGATGGGGCCGGAGAATCTGACAACTGTTGCCGACCGGCTTTTAGTTTTGTTTTTTTGTTCTCAGTTTTCGTCCGGTCCTTCCCTACGCAAAGGCATAACGGTGGTGTGGTGGCCTCCAGTTAGTGCTCAACAACATGAACCACCTGTTTGATTTCGTATTACAAGTGAAAAGGGTGATGTTTATATGAAGATAATCGGATTCGAATATTTGTATGTGTAAGGTGTGTGTGCGTTATTAAAAGGTTAAAAAAGTATGAATAAATATTATTATGTAATCACACTAATTTATTAAAAAAATATTAATATTTATTCCAAAAATTTATGTTATTTTGATTTAACAATTAAAGTTTAATTAATAGTACAATTGAAATTTTCATTAAACTATATTATATTACAATTAAAAAACAAATTATACAAATGATCAACGTTACACACGTAAAAAATCAAATAAACAAATAAAGATGTTAAGTATAATTCCTTTTATAATTATTTTATAATCTAATTTAATGAAGTTCCACTCATACCATTAAACTTAAATTATTAAATTTAATCTTTTCAAAAAAAATATTAAATTCAAATATTAAAATAATTAAAAATAAAAAATAAAAAATTAAATTTCAAATCGTGCTATAATTATACCGCAAATACACCTATATTAAATTCATTCTCTAAAAATATTTTTAAATTTATATTTAAGTATAATAGAGACAGGGGAAGGGGAGAGAGATTTTTTTTTTAATTTTCATTAATATTTTAAATAGAGAAACAAATTTATAAGCTGTATTAGAATAAAAATATTATGGAGGTATTTATATTAAGAGTTATATAGTATTTTGTATTTCTTACTAATAAATAAGCAAAATAGTCTTTATATGTTAGATCAAAAAGTAAATTATTTTTTTCTATTAAAAATTTCATCTATTTATATGGTTAAAAATTGATGTAGTTAATAAAATAATCAAAAAGTAGCACGTGACATGCCACGCATGCCTCATACTAACGTGTAATAATTATTTTTTAACAATAGAAATAAATAGAATTTTTAAGAGAATAACTAAATTACTCCTTAATTTAACGTATAGAAATTAATTTATTAATTTTTTAATATAAAAAATAAAATGCAATCTGAGCCTCTAACCCGACGAATTCAGCCATAAACAACTTAACTTTGAAGTCGAAAGCAGTCTTCAATACCATGAAATTTCTTCTTCTTTTCCTAATCAAGCCAATCTAAAAAGATAACATGTTTTTTTTAATTTAATTATAAAAGATTTTTATAATAACATAATTTCAAACAGTAAAAATGGGTTATAAGTCAAGTCTTTGCCAAAAGATAATAGAGAACAAATGAAAAGAAAAAAAAGAAGTCAAGTCTTTGCCAGTTTCCTGAAAGTTGTTATCGTTTAGAAAATATATCCTGGAACATACATACAACTTTCCGGAGAAATTTAGTTATTATGACCAATTCAAGATTCTGGCTTAAACACCACTTGAATCTGCATCAATCTTAGTTCATTTGTTTTAAAAATCAAATTATGTGACACAAATTTACTTGGAAAGAAAACCCCTACTGCTCTTGAATTTCCAAGTAAAGAATGTCCAAAAAAAAAAAAGTTAAGGTTTATGAAAGTTATGAATTTAATCCTTCAACTTTTATTTGATCAATTTTAATTTTTATACTTTTTTGAATTGGTTAATTTTAGTTTTTTTTTTTTTTAAATTTGAAATTTTAGTCCTCCCCCAAACAATAACAATTAAATTCGTTTGATTAAATTCAATTACTAGTTTTGTGTCTGTATTATCCAATTGTATCATATTAAATTTTTATTCTTTTTCGAATTTTAAAATTTTAGTCTTAACCTAAATGCTTCTCATAAATCTATTAACTGAATTTTTAATGAGTAATATGTGAAAATAATAAGTTGACATGGAATTATTACACATATGATAACACCCATCAGATTTTACTTAATGAATTTAATTGACATTGGTTGGTGAGAACTGAAATTTTGAATTTTGAAAAATACAGGATTAAATCCATAACTTTTGCAAAGTAGAGGGACTACTAGCAGAAGTTAACCAAAAATGAAATAGTAAGTGAAGCTTAGCTGAAGCAAGAAGCCAGAAAATGAAGTGGGTGTATACTCACACAGTCATTGGTCAGTTATTTAAAAGCGCGTGGGTTCCATTGAAAGACCAAACTCCTGTTCTTGCTACTTATTTTCAAACACAAGATCAAGGACTTGCTTTGTTGATGACTTGGTCTTTAGAGTGGTCACTGTCCAAACATTTATAAACCCAGCAATGCTTATCTACCTTCCTTACAAAATATCAATCTCCCAAGGCTCAGTCTTTTGCATGCTCATATAGATATAGCTTTGATTCAAGGTGAAAGTAAGCAAGACAAAGTGTTTAGTGACACTAAAGCTAACCACAATGAGCTACCAATCTAACCCAGAGATTGAACTTCCTGGCTTTAGATTCCACCCAACGGAGGAAGAATTGCTAGAATTTTACCTCAGAAACATCGTTTATGGCAAGATGTTGAGTTATGATGTAATTGGATTTCTCAACATCTATCACCATGATCCTTGGGACCTGCCTGGTATATATTTATGATTTTTCATTTGCTGGATTGATGATGATTATTTATGTGTGTTGTTGATTGGTAATGTTTTGATAGGGTTGTCAAAGATCGGAGAGAGAGAATGGTATTTTTTTGTGCCAATAGACAGGAAACATGGGAAAGGAGGGAGGCCTAACAGGACTACTAAAAATGGGTTCTGGAAAGCCACCGGTTCTGATCGGAAAGTTGTGAGCTTATCGGATCAGAAAAGGATGATTGGCTTCAAAAAGACACTTGTTTTCTACAAAGGGAGAGCTCAAAGAGGATGTAAGACTGATTGGGTTATGAATGAGTATCGTCTCCCTGATGCTACTTTGCCCAAGGTATATGTTATGCATACACGTTATAAAAATCACCCACCCGAAAATTTATTAAAATTAGCCGACTAAAATGAAAATACCCGGTTTGCAAGTTTTGTATTTTCATGGTCTGATTTTTATCTGCATGGTTGGTGTTTACAGGGCATAGTGATGTGCAAAGTATATAGGAAAGCAACGTCCTTGAAAGTGTTGGAGCAAAGGGCAGCAATGGAGGAAGAGTTGAAGAACACATCTCTTCCTTCATCATCTTCATTCTCATCCATGGACACCATCTCTTTCTGCGCACCAAAACAAGATTTAGTGGTCTTCAAGAAAGAAGAAGAAGAGGAAGCAATGGCGAAAGAGAAAAGATCAGATGGAATAGCAAAGGAACAGAAGAAAATTTCTTCAGCATCTTTGCAATTACCATTAGGCAATGAAAGTATGGGACAGCTTCAAATACCCAAAATGTTGACTGATTGGACCCAAGATCAGTTTTGGGCTCAGTTAAATAGTCCTTGGTTCCAAAATCTTACACCCTATGTTCCCAATGTCCTCAATTTCTAAATCTAATGTTGTACGTAAGCTTGTATTAGGTCCCTTTTACTCAAGTTTTGTCAACGAGGTTCCTTTTCTTTTTCTGCATAAATCTCTCATCATCAAAACTTATACTTTATCTTAAAGTAATTAGGAGGTGTTTGCATTATAGCAATACAATTAAATTAGTCCTTCTATTATTAAATGGATTAATTTAACTTTTATATTATTAAATGTTGGGGATCGATCCGATTAAGTAACGAATAATTTAAAAATAACGGAAGAAATTGAGAAATTGAGAAATTGAACACACAAATTTAACGTGAAAAAACCTCTCCGAAGAGGATAAAAAATCACGGGCAAAGATAATTTTACTATAATGGCAAAGAATAAAAAGTACAAAAGATGGAGATAAAAAACTAAATCCCGAAAACCCGAAAAATAAAGAATCCTCAAAACGTAAACACTAAATTCTCCGAAAGTGTTAGGAATTCTAAACTCTAATGGGTATGTCTAAATGAGTGTATTTTCTAAGGTTGTAAAAGATCCTATTTATAGGCTAAATTCTTAAGTCAAATAATAATAAAATAATCTAGACTAACAAGAATTTGATTCAAACAACTAAACAGAGTTTAATTGAAACAAATAAACAGAATTTAACTGAAAGATTGTTTCTCAAATTTGACTTGAAATAGGAGTCATAATTCAACATTAAAAAAATTAAGTTCAAATGATAACTGAGTTGACATTTAATTTATTAAAAATGTCTTAAATTTTTTTTCAATTGCAGTTCAATTCTAAACAAATATTTCATTTACAAAATCATAAAAACTTTAAAAATATTAATTTTTTACACAGTAAATATTAAATATATTTTAATTTAACCTTATTGTTATTATTATTTTTAATAGTATAGAGATAATATTAATCCATTTAATAATAAAAAATTAATTTAATCAAATCCCTATAGACATCTCAAATACATTCTTGAATAATGATGCTAAGACAGTCAACATGCAAAAATAAGCCTACGAATGAAAAAATAAACACCAACAATTCTCTGTGAAGATGATTAAAATCTATCCCCAAGAAAGGAAATTTGTGGGAAAAAATACCATGAACTTTTTATTTAAGGTAAATATGCGTTTTGATACTTGAAAATTGGCTTTAAACTTCAAATTGATACCTAAAATTTATCTTGACTTAATTAAGTATCTAAACTTAACTTTTTAATTTAGATAGGTATTTGAACTTGGTTTTTTTAGTCTGAATTAGTGTAAATGACTTATCTAACCAATTTGAACTATGGAACCAAATTTAAGTACTAATTTGAAAAAAAAAACAAGTTTAAATACTTAATTGGACAAAAAAACCTTAAATACCAATTTGAGCATTGAGGTCAAGTTTAGATATCAAAATATTCATGTCAATACTTGAGAGCAGTGATTCTAGCTTTGATTAAAAAAAAAAAAAAAAACCCATTGTTGAAAGGAGAGGTGTTAAATATGGGTTTCCATTTGTTTCAGATTCTTTTAAGGCCTTGCATATATGTTGAAGATAGAGAAAAAGGCCTGCAATTTTGTAATAATTTAAACAATTACAGTGCAATTTGATTAAGACAATACATGGTGCAGTATGCCACAAAGGTGGTTGTGTGAAGGGAACACTCATTTTCTCTATGTTTCTTAATTTGTTGTGCAAAGATCTGCCATGTTTGGGTTTCCAACATCTTTCTATGCTATAGAAACGTGTCCCCTAACCCATCTTAACACTGTAAAACGTGTTTGATTTTTATACAAAATACTGGATCTTTCATATTAGTAGTATGGGATTTGTCTGCTTTGATCCAAAATCTCAAAATCTGTGTGTGGTGGCCATTGCTGATAATTTTTCTTGAGATTTGTATCTGAAACTGCACGAGTGGCTTTGACTGAGAACAAGGCAAGCCAGCTTGGGCCGTCTCCTCCTGCTGCCACGATTTTTTCTCCATGTTTTTAAATTCAAATCTTGGATGTGTATAATAATGCAATTTTCTGTCTCGGTGTTTGAGTTAAGCAAAGCTATTTTGTTTTATATTTTTATTGGTATAACAACAAATCCAGCCCTAATAGTTTGCACATTCTATCAAGGGAGTCTTGATTTAACAAATTTATCCCTAATATTTACACAAATTTATCAATTTGATCTAAATTTAACATGCACAAATTACAGCATTTTGTCAACGTTTACATAGAATACAGGACTGAAGTTGTTAGTATATCAAGCAAACTTCATGTACAGGTTACTTTGGTACTAAAATTACAACCCGAGCAAAGAAAAACGAAGAAATCAGATTCCTAAACAACATCAATTATCTTTAGAAAAAAGGAAAATTTGTACATTCATTCATATACAAGGATTTGATTTTGAGGGCATTGTTTGATCTAGTGATTAAGGATGTTAAGAAGGGTGACTCTGGTTTTAATCAAATCTCTGTGCAAGCATTCCAATTGTTGTTCAACATCTTCAAAGCTCAACTCCAGTTTTCCCAATTCGGTTTCTAGATTCTGGTTACCATGTTTCTTTGCTTTATGATCAAGCAACAAGTTCAATGCATCATCCACTTTCTCGAATTCGTTTCCATCCACATGTTTCGACCGTATCAGATTAGAAACAAAACTCCACCTGCCAACTTTTGACTCTGTCTTGAATCCTGTTATGTACAATAGCAGAGATTTATGTGTTGTGAGAACGACTTGTTGGATCTGTCTCGACATGTCTGCCGTGGCCATGGTGTTGTCGTTGCCTGCTTTGTTGTACGAGGTGGAACAGCTACGCTTAGTGTTTAAATCTTTTAAGACTTTGTGAATCAACTTGCTTGATTTCTTCCTGGAAGCCAAGTAGTGACTGACCTCCTTTGTGTGCTCGAATTCGTCTGCTTTTCTTCTTCGAAACATCGATCGGAGTCCTCGAATGTGTTCTTTGGATTGCAACAACACATCCTTAGCAATGCCGCATACGTCCAGTAGCAAAACAAGTCCGTCAAGCAAGTGATCTGCCCATTTTTCATTACATCCTCGGAGTAAAGCTTGTTGTGTCTGTGGCAGTAACAATAACACGTCGAAACTTTCGAGGAGATCTCGAACACCACCGAGTTTGGTGCTGATTCCGGACAATGACAAAGAGACAATTTCAACAGGCTTTAACCTGAAAGCTGTTGTATTTGAAGAATTTTGGGGTTTGATCGAGAAGGCAAGCTGATAGACCGAGCATGTGAAGTAGCCATTATTGGGTTCAAAGCAGTAATGGCTGTCTTTGCCATATGGATATTATATATATGAAGTGAGGTACGAGGAATCTTCATTTCTCATCAAACATCGAATAATTTTTTTCTGGATTTGGGGTTTAAATACAAATCTCCTTACAACTCACGACACAAATTTTGAAGTTAAAAAGATTGGACATGAAACTATGTGCACGAATGGCTTGTCTTGTTCTGCAATAAATGACAAAACTTGTTAGTATTATAGGATTATGATTCGGACGTGCAGGTTAAATAGTACTAATTTGGCTTAACTACCAAAGATTTTGCAATGGGTGAAAGCTGCCAAAATTGAGGTGAATCTGGATCTATATTCTATTGCTCCCTGCAAACCAACCTGCCAGCCCATTTCTTCATCTTTTATTTGAATTTAACATGTGAACCTCATTCACATTTTATCAGTGTTTTAATGATAATTTGGACTGAATTAATTAACTACACCACTGATGTTGATAAAATCTTTTGTTTGTTGGATTTTTTTTTATTTAAATTTATAGTTTTTTTTCTATATAATTATAATTCCAACTCAAATTATTTCTAAAAAATATGAACATACAATAAAATAGGCTTTTTTTTCTATACTATCAACAAATTAATAAATAATTTTAAGAACCATTAGAAACAAATATGGATTTTATACTGTTTACAGTTCTAATTGACTTGCTTAAAAGTGCATTAATTCAAAAAATTCTAAAAAAAAAAACAATCCAATGATATTACAATTTCGTTATTGTTAAGAGAACCTGAATTTCGGCAGGTTAAAAATGCATAATCTTTCCATTTAAGGGTTGGGTTAGAAGAGGGGCTGTATTAAATAAAACTCTAAAAAGGGTATTATAGTAATCTGAGAGATAACAGATAAAACGGATCCACGTGCAGCGTCCGTGCATGTTCCATTCGAGTGGCTTTGGCTTTTGCCTCCATTTCAAGCGATCAATCTTTCCTAGGGATTTCAATTCTTTTTTTTCTGTTTATGTTCAATAAAAAATCTTTCTGATTTTGAATCATGGATTAACAATGATCATCAGTTGACTTTTAACTTCTTTTTCCTGGAAAGTGGGAATTCAGTTATACCGATTTACCGCCAAAACTGTAGTCGCTAATCGCTGATGAAGATTACAGATTATCTATTGGGCTATTCGCCACCTATTTGGGCGACTTTGATAGCTGGAGTGTTTGTAGTCATCACGCTTTCGCTTTCAATGTATCTTGTCCTCGAACATCTATATTCTTACAAGAATCCTGAGGTAAGGTTTTCTTTTTAGACATTGTAGGCTCTTTCCCCGTAATCTGTACTATTTTCTGACTTTGCTTGCGCTTTTGGACCGGCAGGAGCAAAAGTTTTTGATCGGAGTCATTCTTATGGTTCCTTTGTATGCTGTAGAATCGGTGAGTTCTTTGATCGGATTTTTAGTTAACTTGTTTATTCAGTTTATAGGGAGTTTTCAATCCGAGAGCTAGTTGTTTTCATGTAGTTCAGATCGTGCAAAACCTAGTGTCTTGCACTATTTTGTATGGTGTTTGATCAAAATAAGTGTTTTTTGATACTCTAAGATTAAAATCATTACCATGCCTTGAGCTCAGATAAATTTCTTGTAACAATGCTCGAATTTTTTGTCTATTATTTCTCAAAGTTCTGTACTGTTAGGTGGAATTTGGTCTTTTGGTGATTATAGAATGTACAACTGTGAAATCACTAGCGTAAATGTTTTATGATAAATGCTGGAGACCTTTTTGTTGAATATGCTTACTGTAGGAAATTTCTGTACTTAGATTCCTGAATTTGAAATATCATGCTTGAATTTTGAAATTTTGAAGCAAAAAATTGGTGTTTGAGATAACTGAACATGCCTTAAGAAATTGTGTAAAATCATTGGCACAAATCTATAATTTTGTGATGTGGTATTGCTAACTTGCTTGCATTGAAGGTGTTGTATCGGTTTTTCACTTAATTTCAAGTGGTGTGTTTGGATGAAATTTGACTTATATTCAGCTTAGGTTAAAATTTTGAGTTTGGTATGCCTTTAGTATTCGAAACTTTTAAGGTATAGCTTTGGCAGAGTCCTTCAACATGATATTTTGGCAACAGGTATCTGATTCAATGGTATGTTATCTTCTATCTTGCTTACCCAGTTACTTTTAACAGTTTGTATCATTGGTGGATCCATCAATTAGTGTTGATGTTTCGATACTACGAGATTGCTACGAATCATTTGCCATGTATTGCTTTGAAAGATACCTTGTTGCTTGCTTGGGTATGTCCATTTCTAGAGCCTCAAAGTTCAACTAAAAATTTTATTTGTAATTCTGGTTTACTGTTTCTGGAGTGCCATCTTTTTTGTTTTTGTATAAATTCTTCTGTGTTTAATATACAATGCCCCTGATTCCTTCTAGTAATATTCTAAAAGAGAACATGCTCTACTCTGTTGGTTTTACTCAAGCAAGGTCAAGGATGTAATTATTTGCAGGCCTTACCTTTAGCACTGATGAGAAAATCTGAAGGCTCAATAGTCCACATTCTTCATGGTGGCTGTAGGCTATTTCCAATTGCCTGCCAACTGGTAGTTTTATTGTAAAGTTATCTGGTGCTAAGAATGTCATGCATTGAGCTATTGACGACATGACACCCATATGAAATAAACCACACAGACATGCACACACACTAAGGAAAAATGTACTATACATAATATATATTTCCTTTAAGGGGTGCAACAGTTCTGTCAAACTGAGTATATGTGCTAGTTTTATGCATTTGATATTATAGACCTAAAATTCTAATGATAATTTCTATCAAAATATTTAGAAAATTAACACCTTTGCATTCAATGCATTTTTGGCTTATGGACTTTCAAAGGTCAATCATATAGCATAAATGTCAAAGTGCAACACTAGTTTTTGAGGTTTGGAAACATAGGCTATTTGTTAAATTATTGATAAATTTTCTAACGGTCTTCATTTTTCAGAGTAAACCAACTGTTTATTTTTATGGCTAATGTTGAGAAAATTTCTGTTCTTTACTGCAATTATGCTTTTAAGGTGGTGAAGATAGGACTATCCAATTCATGAAAAGACTAGGGCGTGCAAGTTCTAAAACTCCACTATTGGAACTTGATTATGAAAAGGGGACTATTAAGCACCCTTTTCCTATGAATTATATCCTTAGACCATGGAAACTTGGTCAATGGTTTTACCAAGTTGTCAAGTTCGCCATTGTCCAATATGTAAGTGTTTTTTATCTTGAAGAAAATAAAGTATTACTTTTGTTTCTATTATTGTTCCCTGTTTTAACAAAGTTTTATGCTTTGTTGGCAGATGATAATCAAGTCATTAACTGCTCTTTTAGCAGTATTTCTTGAAGCTTTTGGTGTATATTGTGAAGGAGAATTCAAATGGGGATGTGGGTAAGATGATCTTAGTGTTGCTTATAATAGCAAGGATTGTGTGAGTTATCAGTATAAAAAAAGTAATCTTCAATGATTGTGATTCATATTGATGCCTCCTTTAGTGCTTCACCTGCTAAGTAACAAACCTTCTAAAATCAGAATATATATTGTTGTTTTACTTGTGAGCACAAGTGTCTGTTGAAAATATTCAGGGACTTCGTTGTTTCATTTAAAGTGAACATTGAATACTGAAAACAGATTTTTGCAAATGGGCCCTCTTAAGAAAATTTTCATTATCTTGGCACTGTTTCCTGATTTTCAGGTATCCTTATATGGCAGTGGTTCTAAATTTCAGTCAATCATGGGCTTTATACTGTTTAGTTCAATTTTATGCTGTCACAAAGGATGAACTGGCACGCATAAATCCGTTGGCCAAGTTTTTGACATTTAAATCTATAGTATTTTTAACTTGGTGGCAAGGTGTGGCAATTGCCCTTTTTTATGCTCTTGGTCTGTTCAGAAGTCCGATTGCTGAAGGCTTGCAGTTTAAGTCAAGTGTCCAAAACTTCATCATTTGTATAGAGGTAGTTGTCTTCAATCACCAACAAATTTCTTCTCGGTAGTACTCCTATTTATCTATGCCTATGTAAACTGGAATATTGCCCTTCTCGGTCATCTAAATAAAAAAAGCTAAATTTTATGGGTCTTTTACTAATATGAAAGTTTGGAATGTTGTGATATTCCTCCAGTACAGATGGGCCTTGCTTCTATAGTTCACCTATATGTTTTCCCTTCCACACCTTATGAGTTAATGGGAGATCCCAGTCCTGAAAGTGTTCCAATCCTTGGAGACTATGCATCGGTTGATTGCCCTTTGGATCCCGAAATGAAGGCCCGAAGTGGAATGACCATCAAAGAAAGTGTGAAAGACGTATTTATTGGTGGTGGTGAATATGTAAGTCTTCAGATTATACTGATAATCTTTGTCGTTGGTCCTCCATGATAGCATCTCTTCAGGAGTTCAAGTGGGTAAAATTGATTAAGTTGCTAATTAACATCCACCATCTATTGATAAAAACTGAAAAGTGCAATCAATGATGCACATTCTTCCACTATGTTGTTGGGGGCCTTTTTGATTATATGCAGATAAATCTTTTTAAGACCACATTCTATTACTTTTTCTTTAGTATGGTGACATTAGTATTGTTGAATGAATCTACCTTTCCTGGTGCAGATTGTAAACGATGTAAAATTTACAGTAAACCAAGCAGTTGTGCCTGTTGAGAAGGGGATCACGAAGTTCAACAAGAAACTACATAAGATCTCCGAAAACATTAAGAGGCGTCGCAGACACAAAAGGAAGACAAGGGATGATAGTTGTATTCCAACAGCTGCACAGAGGGTAACTCGTGATATCGATGATCCTCTCTTAGAAGGGAGCATGAGCGATAGTGGGGTTGCGAGGAGAAAGAAACGGGATAGAATATCAGGATATAGCAGCGCGGAAAGTGTAGGAGAAATCAGCAGTGGTGATCAGAGCAGTAGATATCTGATTAGGGGCCATAGAGAGGTTAAAGTCGTGATGAAATATTAATTTGTGGGTAGCTACATCAATGAAAATAAGACATGCTGGTGTGAGAGATACAAAGAGACTTCTCCAGTACCAAGCTTGGTTGACAATTGACATGCTCAAGGGCATAAATGAAATCATTGCCCACAAGTTTTCAACGTATAATGGCTGTTTCTTTTCTTGTTATGAATATATATTTTGACACTCACAATGCAGTGTAAAAAGTGAACATTTTTTGAAAAGAAAAAAGAACCAATTTATTTGTAATATGAAGCTCAGTTAAACATTTTATGATTGCGTATATATGCAAAACTGTGATTTTCAATGCAGGAAATTTGATGCAGTACGCATCTCTGAATTCTCTCCTAATAAATGCTAAATGCTTAGATGATTTTATTGGTATGGGATCTGTCATTTATTCTGTATAAGCTCATCCTCAGCTATTATGATGTTATAGGCATGTTAAGGCTACTTCTCAGTGGATACAATATCAGATTGTTTGATATTTTCCAGTACTATTTTGACAGTGAAGCCACCTCTCATTTTCTTTTTTCTTTGTTTTTATTTATTTCCTGCAGCAATTGCTAGCTTTTACAGCAGTTACTTGTGTTTCAGCTCAACCAACAGCAATCAACCCAGTAAGCGATTGTATCTGTCTATTAAAATGGCTTTATGATTCATTGCTTTTTTGTTCACCATTTGGCTGTCTTACAGGGCTCCAGACCAGGGTGGTGTTACTACAGGTACATGATAAAAATGAGTACAAGTTGTAGTTTTGAACTTTCTCTACAAAGGGTATGAAGAGTGGTTGCTCAAACAATCAATGGCTCTCTCGAACTTGCTTTGGGACCTTCCTCTATCTTTCATGTTTTTACCCTTGTTTTTTTGTTTAATTGCAGTTTCAGGAACACCTGATACTGCTGGTCTAATGGTAAGCTCCATATGGAAGAAGTGTATGCCACACAATTATCACAACTCCAAGAAATGGGTTTCTATGACACACGAGAATATCAGAGCACTACGTGCTACTGCTGGAAATGTCCATGCTGCGACTTGTGGGAAATTCCAGGCAGTAAGTCCTCAGAACTTGAGGATTTTGAATTTGACCAACAGATCTTATGTAGGGCACGTAAAAGATTAGTTCAGGATCACGCATACTTGCGCTCCTTTACGTACATACGCTTAGAATTATTGTTTTTGTTTTCCTTTTCAATTTTAACAGGTCTAGAGGATGATTCTGGTCTGCATTGTATTTTTGTTCTCCTTCACTTCTCAAATCTATAAAACTGGAAATCTTGCTGCCATTGTGATTCTCGTTTTCTATTTCTGTTGAACAACACAACTTGCAGCTGTTTGAATGTCTGGCATTGATCACGTTCAACCAATAAGGTGTCGTATTTGTTATATTATTTTGGCATTAATAAGAAATATTGCATCCATGTCTTACTATTGATGAGTATAATAATGAATTATAATTCGTTCACCACATTAATCTCACCCGGAGCGACTCCAGGCTTCGATGACGATCCTTGTTGACACAGGCTAATGGAACTGCAATAAGAGCCAATGCGGTGTCATCCTAGGGTTCAAAAAAATGATGAAATTTTAGTTGGAATACTAAGATAGTAAAGCTGATGGCGCAAAACTTGCTGTAGATTCAAGCCTAAAGTGCGCAAAAAAGGTGCCATTGGAGAAAGGGCTCAGCCCCTGTTCAACAATTCAATGATTCATCTATCTTCTTCATATTATTCTCCAGCTTTTACCACTCTGATTCGAGGGTGTTGAAAAATAGAAATACACATTTTCTAAAAATTCAATTATCTGTGCACATCAACACAATTTATAGTCAATATTGTTGCACTCAGATCTGTTAAACACTTGTGATCCTATTCCCATCCCAGGATCCAAATTTATTTAAATGTTTCCAAAGTAACAAAAATTTCTTTTAACACTTGTCAAGTTTATGGAACCAAATTATCTGAAACAATCATTCAACAGCATGACATGATGCTACCGTTGTACAACACTGGCCTTGGTTATTTCAGTTTTGTGAATAGCGATGGTGCAACCTACATTCCACCAAATTGATATCAGGACAAGTTACATAACAATATTAGCCAAACTGAGGCTCTAAGCATATAAAGCTACTTACACATTTATCAACACAAGACCAATAGTCAAAATATTGACCTGTGCAATGCTTGTGCCCACTTTCATCACCTTGGATTCTCTTAACACATGCCTGCAGGAAAGCAGTAACTTATAAGTTGCTGCACAATTATTCATCATAACAGGCAATGTTCCAAACAAGAATTATCAATTATTTAAGACAAGAAACAAGATTTCTCAATAGGACACCAAGTCTAAATATAAAATTTAAGGATTCTAGAATCATTAACAAGATAAGATAAGTAAATGACCAGTTTAGTCAAACACTGGCATACCATTTTGAGAGTAAATATATATGCATGTGAGGCCTAGCATTTTCATTAAGGAATTTATGTTGTCAGATTTTGCTTTAATATTGAATTTTAGTGAAATACAGAGTTAGGTCTGGCTCAAGAAACCAACTTGCATTACAAAAAAAATCCACATATACCCTCAATAAGCTTATTATTCCTTTAAAATAAGATTTTAGTCTCCAAATTAAAAATTGGGGTAGCGCTTCTTCGAAAAAGTGACTAAAAATGCTAAGTGTTCCTCTAACAAACACACAATAACTAGTAAAACAGGAAATGAAACACTCAAGAAAGAGAGAGGAAGATATTACTATATTAGAATTTTAGACAACTCAAAAAATCAATAAATCAATAAATCAGCAATCTTCAATGAAATCCCATTAATATAAGTAGAAAAAACCAACCCAAGAGCATATACTTATATCGGCAATTATCAAAGTCATATAACTGAAAGAACGGTAAGAACATTCAGAAAATATTGCTTCTAATTCATAAACAACTGGTTTATTACCAACCTCATATGAACGAAGCTGTTTCACACATTTAGGCTTGCAACCATCTTCAAGATATTTTTTCTGATCAACAGGTTCCTCGTCCACCCTAAAATAATTATTTAAATGCAATTAAGTGAAATATAGACATGGAATTGGAAGGCAGTCAATTAATAACTATATTTTACAGATCGAACAAAAAAAAATCCAAGTAGGAACAAGCAATAAGAGATATATTTATACATGAGAAAAAAGATAAACTTACATTGCAAATGAAGTCGAGATCTCAGCAAAATACAGAGCTTTCGAGATCAGCTAACTATCACACAAATAATTAGAGTCAACAAAATCTAAAGCTGAAGGTCAGCAATCAAGTAAATTCTAAAAAAAAAAAAAAACAACTGAAAAATGAAATATTGAAATTAAAAAAAAAAGAGACGAAGTTTCTGGTTTTGAAAAAAAACAAGGAAAAGATGAAATCTATTAAACCCTAAAACCCTAGATTTACAGATCAAGAAAAGTAACTGAGCGAAGAATTGATTATCAGTTATTATTAAAAATAGAATACTAATCATGGAATATGATATCACCTTCAAATAATACATTTGACCAAAAAAGAAAAGTAAAAAATTAGAGTACCTCGAGACAGGAAGACGATATCTCAGCTATGGCGATTGGCGAACCCTGATTTGCGGAAAACGCCGAGTATAAGAGTGAGCTTAAAGTGCTCACAACTGCCGCCAGAATTTATGGGCTTACCTCTATTTTTGGATCCAATTTTATGGGCTTTCCTAAGCTTATGGCCCTTTGTACTAGTGTGCAATTGGGCTGAAAACTAACCTGTTAAAAGTCATCCGGCACCGTTTTGGGGAAAAGGGGCTATGTTTATACAAATAAGAGTTAATTGTAGTAGACATCCTCAAACTATAACCTTCTTTTCAATTTGGTCTCCAAACTTCAAAGCATTCTAATTACATCCTCAGACTATCAATGTTATGTCAATCATGTCTTTCTATTATTAAAACCATTAATTTAACCATTAAATGGCATAATTTATAGTGAAGAGTCTAAAAGAAAGTAAAATGTTATCGTATAACTTTTAAAATTAAAAACTAAAAATAATGTAAAATAGAAAGAAAAAAAAGAGTTTGTGAATAATAGTTTTTGTAAAAGTTTCGAAAATCTCAAAATCAATATTCATTTTAAAATATGTCACGTAAGATTTGATGTCTTATTTAATGGTTAAATTGAAGACTAGCTTTGCTATCTTAACTTTTTTATCAATAATATGATCTTAATTGGGCGAAAATATTATTAGTTAATTATAATAATTATTCTTTATCAAACCTTGAAAGGAATAGTTGTCGCCTCGTATATATTTTTCCTTTGATTAGACTTAAATATAAATTCGTTTCCGCTCTGATTAATATTATATTTCGCTTTTTAAAGTATTAAATTGACTGATAGAAACAATTAGGAATATTGATTAGTTATTTTTCCAAATCAAATTTGGTGAGCTGCTTGGTCTTCTTTGGGTTGCTTAAACATAATTAGCCAGTTAAATTAAACATCAACTTCCCCCGCAACAAATAATATGTTCATAATTTGATAATTTAATTGATTTTATACATAAAATGTTGTTTCGATTCAATTTTAAAAAATTTCTGATAATTTATTTAATTAGCATGATTTTAGATTGACGTATTGCATAATGTATACACAAACAATTATATTAATCTAATATGAAAATAAATTTTATGTGTTGATTTCTTTAAATATATGCATCTATATTAAAATCTATATAAATTCAATATTTTTTCATTTAAAAAAGTTTAGGATGTAAGGAATTTGGAAAGCGTCAAAACTACTAGAGGTTTTCAACTTGTTAAAAAATATGATCTTAAATTTTTTATTTTTAACTAGAAAAAAATAACACTTGTTTAATATTATTTCAAAAAACAACACGTTGCATAACTATGAATTTTCAATATTTTTCTTAGAATTCTAACTTTGAATAGTTTTCATTTCTTAAAAGAAAAACATTTCGTCTAAAAAAAAAACCCAATCGAATAGGAAAAGAAGAAGAGAAAAAAAATAAAATACCGATCTGGCATAGTTGTAATTTTAGTTATAGTGGGAAAAAGAAAGGAGGTGAGCGGGGGCCATTGCCTATGCCAAGTGCCAACCAATGTAGAAGCAAGCATAGATAGACATGGTCGGCAAGAGACACCACCGCCCACCAAAACTTTAGCCGCCCTTTTGTTGATGTCTCATTAATTACATTTTATGTCTTAACGTCCACATCATACCTGACTTAACTCCACCATTTGGATCTTGGACGGCTTTTGTTTGGATTCCGACATAAGTCCAGCAAACATCCTCTGGCAGGCTCTGTGTAAGAGATTTCCTTTTCCCCAGTCGGGGCAAACCTTTTATTTTTTTTTATTTTTCACAGCTGCCAAACAAGGCTTAACTCAATTTGGCTTGAATTCCATTTGCATCTCTCTCATTTCTGCCATATAAATCAAGAGTCTTATACGATATTATTAACGATCTAATAACATTTCTTTTCTCCTCCATAGGCTATATACCTTCAGCTTCTCTGTTATTTTTTTTCATTTTCAGAGAAGCTCAGTGTTCTTTGCTTGAACAAGGTATTGGTTATTTCAATCTGTTTTATTGTTATTATTGCTTATCCATGTGTAAATATTTCTGGGTTGACATCTATTTACAGTTCATTCTGCTTGGTGTTTGCTTGAGAACATCAAGATTCTGTAGACTATGTGTTTTAATCCTAGAGCTGTTTCAGTTGTATGTTTTTCTTCAATGATTCATTTTGTTAGAAATTAATTTCTTATTTGATTCCTAGTTCAAATTTTGATCCAAGCTTTAACTTAACAATCCATTTCCTTGTTAAGGCTAATCAGAGATGGCTGATGAGGATATTCAACCTCTTGTTTGTGACAATGGAACTGGAATGGTCAAGGTTAGTTAATCATCTATATATTACAATGAAAAATAGACAATGATTTTAATGCAAATACACACATACGCACAAGTTCGAAGCCTGCTTTGTCCCTTGTAATTGCAGGCTGGTTTTGCTGGTGATGATGCCCCAAGGGCAGTGTTTCCTAGTATCGTCGGTCGACCACGCCATACAGGCGTGATGGTGGGAATGGGTCAAAAGGATGCCTATGTAGGAGATGAAGCTCAATCAAAGAGAGGTATCCTTACCTTAAAGTACCCTATCGAACACGGCATTGTCAGCAATTGGGATGACATGGAAAAGATTTGGCACCATACTTTCTACAACGAGCTTCGTGTTGCCCCCGAAGAACATCCGGTACTTCTTACAGAAGCACCGCTTAACCCCAAGGCTAATAGGGAGAAGATGACTCAGATAATGTTTGAAACATTTGATGTGCCTGCTATGTATGTTGCTATTCAGGCAGTGCTTTCACTTTATGCCAGTGGTCGTACAACAGGTAAACTGGTTTTGCTTGTTTTTTAATTAGCGTGAAGCTTTGGAAATTGGCAGCATGATGATTTTGTTTTCTTTGAATATAGGTATTGTGTTGGATTCTGGTGATGGTGTGAGCCACACTGTGCCAATTTATGAAGGCTATGCTCTTCCCCATGCCATTCTCCGGTTAGACCTTGCCGGTCGTGATCTTACGGATTCCTTGATGAAGATCTTAACTGAGAGAGGGTACTCTTTTACGACAACTGCAGAACGGGAAATTGTTCGTGACATGAAAGAGAAGCTCGCATATGTAGCTCTTGATTATGAGCAGGAATTGGAGACTGCCAAGAGTAGTTCTGCCATTGAAAAGAGTTACGAATTGCCAGATGGTCAAGTGATTACAATAGGAGCGGAGAGGTTCCGTTGCCCCGAGGTATTGTTCCAACCATCTCTGATCGGAATGGAAGCAGCCGGAATCCACGAAACTACATACAACTCCATTATGAAGTGTGATGTTGATATCAGAAAAGATCTGTATGGGAACATAGTGCTGAGTGGTGGAACAACCATGTTCCCTGGTATTGCTGATAGGATGAGCAAGGAAATCACTGCACTTGCACCTAGCAGCATGAAGATCAAGGTGGTTGCACCTCCTGAGAGAAAATACAGTGTCTGGATTGGAGGTTCCATTTTAGCTTCTCTTAGCACCTTCCAGCAGGTAACTTTCCGATTTCATTTTTTTCAAATTCCTCCTCTCTAAATATTCAACATATTCCTGTCAGACAACTTAATTGCTTTTTTTTTTTTTTTGGTATGCGCAGATGTGGATTTCCGAGGCTGAGTACAACGAATCAGGTCCGGCTATCGTTCACCGGAAGTGTTTCTAATTTGGATGTGTCTACATTAACCGGTCCGTGTCGTTGCCAGTTCAGTTTGGTTGTCTGCGGAAGCTTTTTTCTTTTTTAATTATTATATTATTGTTGGCATTGAGTGGCTTGTAAATTGTAATGCTTTGGTCTATCTTTCGATTAGGCCAAAAAGTCTTCATTTTGGTTAGATCATTGAATGATTTTTTTTTTTTTAAAAGATTGATTGCGAGATATATAATAGAAATCAGAAGTATGTTTTTTGTTTGATTAAATTTCATTTTAAAAATGTTTTATATCTGTTCTTGTGTATTTTTAATATAAATTTAACTTGCATACATTATCGGTGCATAAGTGAACCACATTAAATAATCTCATAAATGAACAAAATAATAAAATATTTGAAGCCTTAAAAATAAATCTATTAAATAATTAATTACAAATTTTATTTTATAAATTCCTTTGGCTAAAAGATCAGGTGTGAGTATGATAAGTAGAAAAAAACAACAATTATTTTAGCAACGAAGTAAAAAGCAGAACAACACATTGATTGGGCAGAGATGAATTTTTAGATCCAAGGGGGCCAAGGCACAAACAAAAGCGCGAGTGGTTTACAACAACAGACATTTGCCCATCTGCCATTATGGCTGAGAGGCACACCATCCACTGCACAAGCACAACGATAATTTGGCAGCATTGCACATGCTACTAATGTTACATTGCCACTCCAAAAAACTGAATCTTGGGCTTGGGGGGAAACCGACCTACAATTTACAAGCTTCTCATCATTGTCTTGTCTTTTCCCAATTACTTATATTTAATCTAATAATAATACACTCCATCCATCCATCCGCTTCTCTTTCCTCCTTCCCCTGAATTTACCCCCCCCCCCTTTTTTTTTATATATTCCAAATTCTTTCACGATCCCATTTGGGGACACAGAATAATAGAGAATAAGCAAAAAGGAGAATACCTTTCACCAATAAGATTTTATTAGGCAATGTGATTTTGAACTTTAAACACTCAATCCATCGAATCCACATTGCTTGTCGGTGATAGACTGCTTCCTTGGACTGATCACTATTGCACAATCCACCGATACCTGCCATTGCCAACCCCATTTCAACACAACAAAACACTAGCTAATCTATTCACTGATGCGAGTGAATTGTCAAAATTGGTCATAAACACCACAGAAAAGGGAATGATCATCAAAGTTTTCTTAAAGCATCATGCCACAATTTATTGTACATTATCAAAACTGCTTCATGGCTAAGAAATGCTATGCTATAGCATCATGGCAAGAAGAAGCCACAATAATGTATGTTCTCATTATCTACCCCGACAGCTAATAGGGAAAAACATTTTGTACCCCCACTTCCCTTAAAAGAGACCCTAAAGCATTACAAAATAGAATCCATACAAGAGAGGATTGGAGTTAGAACTTATGGATCGCACAAAAGATAATCTATAGGTAAGTGCCGTGGATTCTACATTGTAAAGAAGAACAAAAAAATAAAGTAAACCCCAAAGTTAGCTGAAATAATATATGCAGTCAGCCTTTGAAAAAAAGACATAAAACAAACAATTCAAAGGTTCTAAATATACATAAATGAAAAAAATCTCAGCATGCAATCATTCTCTTTCAAGAAGTGAAATCCATTAAATTGGGTTCAAATCTCAACCCTTGTTTGAAATATTGAGAAGAAAAGAAAAATCACTAAAGATGGTCGGGTCAGAGTGATAGTCCAGGGGTGAGAAACGAAATAAAAGACATATTTTGGGTTATCAAGTAAATAATAATAATAATAATCAAAACCCAAATTATGACATTGATTACTACTGTCTTTACCACAATACCACCATCCTACAATACATATCAAGTTACCAACTACTGCTTTCTGTCTCAAATCATCCCACACAAAGATTTCCAAAAACAAAGAATAATAATAATGCTCAATCCAAAATGATAAATAAGTACCCAAAAGTCATTGGATCGAGTTGGTAAAATCCAAACCATGGCATCGACTAATTCACAGTGAAAATTGAAAATGCTCGCCAATTTTCAGAGGTCAAATGACTGCATTGAATTGACAAAGGAAAGCATCCAAGAGGGGAGAAATAAACACGCATACTCTTCCCCACTAACAATTCTAAGTATCCAAAGAGTGGTGCCAGATAGTAAAAACAAACGAGAATAAAGTGGAGTGGACAGCGACTAATTGGGGGGTGGGGTGGCTAAGGCAGCCAGTGTGGACACCACAACCTACGCCGCTCCCGAAGGAAAAAGAGTCTGAAACTAAGGATTCTAAGAGAGATGGGGAAAAAATGAGGATAATGCCGTAATTAGAAAGTTTAAAATAGAAGTGAAGGGGGAAGAAGATACCTGAACGCCAGGAGAATCGAAGTCCAAGACGCGGATCTTAGCGCCAACATCACCCAAAACTCTAAGCTGAACACGGTCACTAAGTGAAGCATCTCTGATTAAATCAGCTGCATCAGCTTGCATTAAGTTAGCTCGATCCACGGCGATGGTAGCTTCCACATTACGGGTGCTGTGAGCTTCTTGGAAAAACCCAGGGACGGAAGCTTTTCCCAAAGGAATCCCACGGTACATAACAGTGAACCTAGACTCGCCGTATTTGATGCCGACCTTATTGGGATTCACCGCAGTGAAAAGCAAGTGGATAGTTAAAGACAAAGAAGCGGTTGTTGGGGAAGGCGAGACAGCGGTGCCAGTGCCATCGAAGGAGGAAGGATTAGAAGTGGAGATACCCATGTATTGAACCCCTACTTGTTGGAGATCGAACTGGGGTTTCTCGGGTTTAACAGCGAGGAATATTATGAGAAAAACAGCAAGGACGAGAAGGAGTAAGAAGGAAGAGAGAAGGAAGAGGCAGCAACAGCAGCCTTTGAAAGAGGCAGAAGAAGAGGAAGAGCGAGGGTAGTTAGCGAGAGGTGGTGCGGCGGAGAGGCCGTGACGGCGGTGGTGGTCGCCATTGGGGGTTGGACGCATTTCTCTGGCGTGGGGTGGCATTTGCTTTTTACTCTTTTTACGTTTTCAAAGGAAAAGCTCCTCCTTTCCCACTAGCTCTCTGCTTTCCTGGATTGATTTTGGAACTACAGTTGCTTCTTAGCTTCCGAAAGAGAATGGATAGATATGGAGAGGGGGACTGAGAGTGGGAGACGACTCAGAGAGGGGAGAGGGGAGAGGGTGAATTTAATAAGGGGGTGAAACTTGAAGGCATACAAATATGTGGTATTTTTTTTAACTAAATTATTAAATTCAAATTCATACTATTTACTCTTATGTTATTCAAATAAATCTTTTTTGAGTGTAAATAAAAAATGGAAAAGTTACTTTGAATGTAGATTTTTGTAATAATACGTAAAAATAAGATAAAGCGGTAAAACATAAATTTTTACTTAGCTTGATTCGGTGCGAAAGAGGGGAGGTAGGTTTTCGCCTGATCCTGGCGCTATAATAAATGGTAAATATGTGTAATTAAGCAAGTAAATTTAACTTTCGAGGAAATAGAAGCTTTTATTCACTTTTTTTCTTCTTAATTATTAGCTTGCTTTCTTTTTTACTGACTGCAAAAAATGACTTGTTTCATATGGACATTGCATTCATGTCAACACCAATTTCTGATTTCTAATAACGGCTATTGTTATTTAGATAATAATGTTAATAGTATTTGAGCATTATGTAGGAAAACGCATCTAAAATCTAATCTAGTAACGGGTTAAAGGAGAAACAAAAAGAGGAATCATGCCATGCCAGCCAAAATGAATGCTAAAACAACACCAACCAAAAAAAAAAAAAAAAAAAAAAGACCTACTAGTAAAGATTGACCTGACCTACGGCCTAAGGTTCAAAGCTGATCAACATTATTATCAGGAACAGGACTAATGTTATCGGGCTCTGCTTTCGCTGTTTCATCTCCCCTCCTCCCATTATTATCATCAACACCCAACACATCATCCATCATATCATCTTCCCCAACATTAATATCTTCCACATCTTCCTCATCTTCATTGTTGTTTCCACCAGGTATCTTTCTCTTCTTTGGACCATGCTCCAGTCTATGGCTATCCAATTCTTTGTCCATTGTTTCTTGTAGGTTCATGTCATTGTTTGCTTTCCTAGCTTTCCGAGCATTTTGCCACCTCTCCAACTCCTTTTCCACGTTCCCTACGTATTCTTCTCCTATGTGTTTCTGATATTCAGACAGTTCCTCCCTCCTTGTTGTCTTCCATTCCAAATACTCCTGTTATGCAATTGCAAATATATACATATCACGAGTAATTAGCATCACACAATAATAAGACGATTGTTAATATTAGTAAGAAAGTGATGTCAGGCAGATGATTGTTGATATTTCTAAAAGAACAGGATGAAATACAACTGCCCATCTTCCTCTTACAATTGATTTTGCAGGGAACTCTTTCGGAAACAGAGTGCATTAATTGTAGCACGATGCCGATACACACTATCCCTGCCACTCTAAAAGACTGAAATTTGAAAATTTGAAATAGCATCCACAAGATAGTTGGAAAGCACATGAAAAAATGCCACCTTTTCCAGGAATTCTAGCTTTTGACAACAACCTAGCGAAGAAATTTGGTCTTTTTTTTAATAGCATGAGACTTAGACAACTTACATGTTCTTTCTGCTGCTCATATATGGCTGCATCTTCATGCAACGGTTTAGTAGGCAAATAATATATTGGAGGCTCAGTTTTCGTCCTGAAACACATTCCAAGAGCAATCAAGATGAGTACAAAATTATCCAAAAAATATTTGTTGCAGTCTACCTAGATCCTAGAAAGCAGGAACATTGAAGTCTTCAGATGCTTCAACACTACTATGCACTTGAACAGAAACTTATCTTTGTCTCAATAAAATTGTGAATATGGACACTACTGGACCAAAGTTAAAATTAACCTGCAACAGGCAGAAAGGGTGTTAATACTAGAGCCATTCGTAGCAAAAGCAACATTAAAGCAGAAAAGGTTTTATGCCTGAAAGGTGCTGACACCATATCATACTAAAATTGATATTACATATATACCTTATAAAATTGCTAAGCCTTTTGTGGTGCTCACTCCACTGAAGAAACAACAAATCCAGCTTCTTTTCTTCAGCCTTGGCAGCCACACGAGCCCTGAGAGTCTGAAAAACAGAAGGGGAAAGCAATAAGGATCATTTACTTCTACATCGAACATCTTTCAACGTCAACTAACAGCAATAATGATCAATGACAAACCAGATCTCTCCTCCTCTTTTCTGCAATTTGATCACGTTCTTGTTGCCTCAGCTTCTCACTTTCTTCGCGAGCTCTTTGTTCAGCCTATGAAGAAATCCAAACATTTAGCAACCAGCAAAATACTTTATCATAGTAAATCCCCAAACTGTACAATGATTATTTCTTTAAACTTAGACACATAAAATTAGGTGTCTCATGGAATCAAAGTCATCCAATGTTGTTCGTTTTGAATTCCCTAAGAATTGCCAAGCTAATGATAAGAAACCAACAATAAGAAGTTACTTGATTTACAAATGAAACCAGAAATTCATAATATGAAAAAGCACAAGCTTACTCTTTGCAGGGAATTTGACCGTCTCATATATGCCTCTGTCCCTGAAAGTTGCTTATCTTCTTTCCTGAATCTCTGCAGAAATGAAAACAAAAAAAAATGCTGTTATGAATCTACAAAATCCAGCAGACAGAAATAGGTAATACCAGCATTAAGTACAAGGAAATGATCTTTTTTTCCTTTTTTTTTGTGTGTGTTGGGGAGGGGGCACAACTGGGGGCTTTACAACATAAATACCAAAATAAATAGCTTGTAGGGGTTCTAAATGATTGATTTTCCTAGTTCCAGCCCAAGAATCTATTTATATAAATAAAACCATCAAAACTGGAGATGGGAGGCTGAAATAGAAATTATCCACAAGGAGCAGCTCTACGTCACAACTATTGTTAAACTTTGCAGCTTATAGTTTCTGTTCAAGACATTCCTTTAGATCCTTGCTTTACTTAGTAAGCTGGTGTAGTTATATTTCAATACAGAGTAGAAATTTCAATGATTATCATTTCACTAAGACAAAAACTATTACATAAATACCTCCAAAGTCCCTAAAAGTTGACCCAACATTCTTTTATTCCTATTAATCAAGCTTGGGTCCTCATCCTTGGGCAAAATCCTTGGAACATGCTCAGCAACCAGAACTTCGGCATCCTAACAACAAAAAACAAGGATAACAAGAAGGTCAGAATTCATGGACCTAAATTAATCCCACAACTCAATAAAAATTTAAATTTAGAGTGCAGAAAAACCTTCTTCAGTGGTCTTTGATTGACATCCCTTCTAGACCAACCACTTTGCTGCTGTGTCGAAAGCTTTCTATCACTCTCAAGTACTGCATCAGATCCTTCAACAGCCATTTCACTGGCATCCTTTGCTACTTCATCATCAACAATCTCTCCATCTTCAACCTTCAGTCCAAAATTAACAAATTAACAATATAAAAAAGAGCATAAGAAAAGCTAGGTAAATCAATAGACTTTTAATAGTAACTAATTGTTAACGAAAATCGAGCAAGAAATGGTTTACCTTGACAACAGCTGATGACAATCGCCTCTTAGCCGGAGGTTGATCTTCTCCATCAATCCTATCCGCCTACAAGAATCAAAAAGAAAAAGAAAACTTAAACCCTAAAAAAGGCGAAAACAGCAAAAGCAAGAATTAAAGAGAAACAGAAGCATACAGGTCGAAGAAAGCCACGCTGACGAGAACCATTGGCGGCAAAGTTACGAGGACCGATGCCTGACAGTCCTCCTCTTCGGAGTCCTCGAGGATCTCTCAGCCTCTCTGTAATCTATATAAAGCATACACAAATTAATAAAGGAAAGAATGTAGCTTAACAGTATTCGTAGAGTCGTATTTACAAGAAAAAGAATGAGAGAAAAAAATAGAAACCTCGCGTTGCTGGCGATGAAGCTCATCAATCTCTCGCTGAAGCTCTTCTGCTGTCTTCTCGACGGCGGTGCTTCCCATTTGTAATTTACTTGTTAATCTGATAGAAAATACGACCAAGGCTAACTCGAAAACCCTCGCGATGGATTTTTTTTTGGTCGAAATTCCCTTTTTCCTTTTTGGTTTAATTTTTATAAAGGGTTTTAATTTATTTTAGGATTATCAACGTACATAAAATGGTCGATATTTGGACCTGATGAGGTATCTGTTCCGAAAACGCCCATTGAAATTAAAAGCCCATTGAAATCACATACCAAAGTTTTTATTTGTTATTTTCTTTTTCCTGGTACAAAATTTATTTTTTTCAAAAAAATATATACATTTGTATTTAGGCTGTGGAACAAAAGACAATTGGCCATGATATAACTAATGCATTCGCATCTTCAATAGAGTAATTGAAAAATCTAACGTACAATGAACGTGTTGGATAAAATAATTCAAAGAAAAATGAAATAATCGAATAATGAATGGTTATTTAATTGCAGCTTAAAATTAAATAAGTCGTTATTCTTTTCATAATGATCATCCCACATGGAGTTTGATTAACATAAGAAATTCCCATGGCTATAGTTGTAGTCTAATTTTGATCTATATTTGACCTCCAAATTGCCAAATGCACGTTCTGCATGCCATGCAGCAGAGCAAAAGAAATATATACAAACGCTTGTGTGTGTAGATGACCAAGAAGAGGGCGGAGAGAGAGTGCGGTTCGCATGGTGATGAGATGTTGAGAGCCAGTATATAAAAGGATAGAAGAATAAAGCATGCATCAGACAAAAAAAAATATGTTAAAGAAACGTACAGATCAAATTTGTGAACAAATTCATGGATCAGAAAACTCCAACCCAAGGCATAATCTGGATATGAGGATATTAGGTAACGTTAGTTGTCCACCTGATAAAAAAATGCTGAAGAGATGACCAAAGCAAGTTAATAGCATTGCCAGCAAACTGGATTCAATAACATTTTGAAGAAGAAGAAGATAAAACATATATATGCAAGAAAAGATAGACATTAGGGTGTTGGAATTGGTATTTCCAAGACTATACGATATAGCTGTACCTCAACAGATAAAGACATGGTGGTAAAGGGGTATTTCATTAATTTCTCTTGGGGTTTCCCAGTGACAAATTACACAGCCTGTTTGACATACTGGCCACCTCCGCTACCAAGAATTATTGGTGGAGATGGACAGAATGCCAAATTGGCTCTGCAACTGCGCCTCTCAGAACCACCCATAGAGCTGTTACAAATATGTCAGAAAGGGTTTAGTTTAGTTGCTGGAACTTGACAAGATTAAAGGATAGATTTGTTCCTTCTACTGCAAAGAAGAGAAATATATGATTTGAAATAAGAAGCCATTTTCGATCATGTCCTGTTTGTTGTTATCCACCAAACAAAATAATACTCTCTGCCTGTCATAATTGTCCCTTGCAAAGTAAGAATAAATTGAAAACGCAAGTCTTAAAGACCGCAACCTCAACAAAGCAAAGCTATGAGATATGTTGTTGACCACGCCATATGCGGGGGCTTCACGCGTCTCTTCAAAACCTTTTGACTTGCTGCAAAAGAAGGATACAAAAATGTGGGACTGTTTCTGTCTGCCACTCACCCTCTAATTGTCTGTCACAACTCACTCCTCAGTTCAAACTCTTTCAAATCTGTAATTAAGATTTTTTTTTTTTTGGTAAACTATTAGTGCTTTCCAAGATTACTACTTGGATCATCCACAAAAACGAGATGATGTTTAATATGATCCAGGAGTAAGCAATTGCAGTTTTACTGGTATTATAAAAAGAAATCCTCAGATCACAAGGCAATTGAGAGCATGAGATGGATAAGGATGAATGGATTTTGACATTAACCCAGAGTAAAATATTATATCCTTATCCTAAATTCTACATTTCAATTCCTTTCTTCCCCACTTACTGTACCTATGACATCTCATGGTCGTTTGACAATTTCATACCATATAAACTTTATATAATATTGGCTACTATATCTATATTTTAGCCATGGTCTATCACTCCAAATGAAATTCAATTCTCCTACTTGCCAAGGTTGAGACTTGAGAGTTACCCTGAAATGCTATCTGACCATCTAAGTATTTACTTGGCAGAACCATTCCCAACAAGGGGACTGTTATCTGCAACAATGTCCTTGACAGGGTTCTGCTCTCCCCATACGGCTGCATCTAGATATCCGAACTCAAAGAGCCTATCAAGAATTTCATCATCTGCTGGCTCCAATGCCCAATTGAAAAGCTGTGAGAAGTTGGCAAAAAGAATTCAGAGGTTTATACATGAGGGAAACAATCAACATTTGCAGAGCTATGGGATTACCTCTCTTCCAGTAGCCCTATTCTCAGGATTGCAGTCTGGACTAATCCCAATTCCTTGCAACCCGAACTGACTGGCCGGGAAAGCACAGACTCGGACCTGCAAAGACAAATCAGCCATCATAACACCATCAGGAGTAAGTTTGTATAATCATCATTGCTTGGTATTAGGTCCAGTGGAAAAGGATACTACTACGTTTGACCTATCTCAAAGTCAAAAGACTTCAATTCCACAGTTCAATGCAACTGTAAAACATCGGATAAACAAGAGTAATAACACTACATATAAACGTAGGCCAATCTCATCCTTGTAAATCTTGACCATTGATTAATAAACTATGGTGAATTACTACACAAGGCTATTTCAAGTCTTAACAATAATCACACGTAACGAGATATGTGGATCTTAAAACAGATTTGACTGAATCCAAGCTTTGTATTTGACAGCTACAAAACATTTCAGTAACTTTTGAGACCATATATATTATTGTGGTGCTAGTCAGAATACCAAAATGACACTTAACAGCTAGCAATTCAATTCAAAACCATTTATGATTAAATATTGTTGTTTCAAACCTATATCAGATTGCAAATTTCAGTAAAATTGAATGTCTTGGGAAAAATAGTTTCCCGGAGTTTTTGAAGTCGGGTTCAGTTTTAAATGATCTCAAGAAAATACCGTTTTAGAAGCAGATGTTGGAGGCATAAATAATGTCAAACCCCCATCAATGCATAGACGATTTCGGAACATTGTTGCTGGGCGAGGAGCAAGATACCTGCAAGGATGTTTTGTATCAGGTTCTCGTAACTTCATAGCAAGTGTTTCAATGCAGAACTATGCCTTAACCAATTACCCAGGAATGAAGGAAGATGTAATGACTGCATTGATCAAATCTTCTTTAGAATTAAATTGATCCACCAGTAAACCCCTAGGCCTCCAAAGAATCTGAGTTACAGCAACTGACATGATAGTTGCACAATAAAACAAATGTTTAATTGTTTAAAGTGGTGAAGATTCGTAAGTCAAAATCAGACATCAATGTTATGCAAATTGCTTTATAAAGAATGTCATACACTAAAAAGAGAGAATTTATCTTGGCACTGAGAAAGGCAGATTAGTGAATCTAGTGTAAAAACAACTGAATATATAGTAACACCCCTCCACCGTCTTCATATGTGTTTGTAGCTACTTTGGTATTTTAAAAAACAATCTAGACCTCAGCAAACATCTCTCTAACATCATGGTTTGACCAATGCTTAGTATGTTACTATCCCAACGCCGCCTATCTACTTTTTCCTTATTACCAGCTTGATCTGAGCGGCTATCTCAATGTTATCATGATCTAAATGTGTCATTCAAAGATTACAATTGTAGGATGATAATATTATTTTCTCTTATGCTTCAAAGAAAATTTAATTATCAGCTCTATGTACTCCCAGTATAAAAGAATATGCATACAGTTTCTAGTTTGTTTTCAAATTATTGTACTCACCACGAACCCTCCCATTGGACCTAGTATGAATATCATCAGGCAGAAACTTGTCAAGAATATCTCGGAGAACAGCCTGTCGATTTTAAAAAAGCAGAAGTTAACATAAAAGTGAAAACTTGATCAAAAGCTGATGCAGAAATATGAGTTCTTTAGTGAGATAATAAGCAAATGGCAAAATAAAAAAGTAAATGAGAT